>CM023537.1:5244660-5894379 GCA_013350335.1 Chimonanthus salicifolius | reverse complement strand
TTTGCACAGGTCAGAAACTGATCTCATGAATGTTGTAGAGCAAAGAATATGGCATTCCATGGAAGAAGGGCAGTTTGAAAACTTGCCAGGAAAAGGGAAGCCTCTGGATATGTACTCCAATCCACATGCTGATCCCGCAGAAGACACCCTATACAAAATTCTCATGAAAAATGGATGTGCACCTGAGTGGGTTGAACTCAACAAGGAAATACGTTCCAATATCAGCGAATGGCGATTAGCCTTGAAGAAGGCATGGGGTAAAAGATTAGATGAAAATGATCCCAAATGGATTGAACAATCAGAGTCTCTGAAGGCACGGATATCTGCAATCAATGATAAGGTAACCATTTTACAATTCTTGTTTTTTATTATGTAAAGAGTATCTGCAAAATCGAATATAACTGCAAAATGTTTTTCATGCAAGTGTAATTATTTTGTTTTGTTTGTGGGTGAAGTGTTAGCCACTATAAAACTATATTTCAAGCAAATGTGAACTGAGTTCAAATTTGATAATTTGCAGGTGTTTCGTTATAATCTTATCGTACCATTTGGTCGTCAGATGTTTGGACTTAAATGGGAGAAAGAATTGGATAAAATGGAAGAATGATATTGTTTCGCGACGCTTGTGGATATCTTTATATACTGGGTAAGTTATATAAGTCATTCGGATCTGATTCTGAAGACCACTTTGTCTGTTGGTTCCTTCTGCATTTTCCCCCGGTAAATGCAGGATACATGCATGCAAGCTTTTACACAGTAGTGCCAAATTTTCTCAGTGAAGAGGTCCTACACCAAAGCAGCTTATCTATTGATGTTGCTAGCAGTAGCACCATAAGAATAAACCTTCACTACATGGATGGACAAAATTGTACTTCTAAAACAATAGCAGTGGTTTCTCCATAACTTGTAACTCTATTCTGCCTCATCAGAAAATTGGCCATGACTTTCATGTCTTACTCAATGGGTTTCTAGAATTGCACAAACTTTTTTTTTATGACCAAGGTGTCCATGCCTCTTAGGGCACCCAACTAATCTTTGGGACATGTTAAAGGTTCATCGGATAACTCTATAGAGAGTGGGAATCGAACTCAAGACTTCCGATTTATGAGGTGGATTGCTACCCATCAATCCAACCCCTTTGAGTTAGAATTGCACATGCTTTAGTTGTAAGGTAGTCGAATAATTGATCTGATGCACATCCAAGTTTCACGTATTCATACATCACATGCACTAGAAATATGACCGTTGTTTTGAAAACCGAAATTGTATTGTTACTCATTCTTTTCATCAAATCATTTCAAACTGTAAATCGAGTAGTAAATAGTAAGATTTTTCATGATTTTCTCTAAAGAGGTAACATGTTAAAAATATTGAGAAGTTATTCTTTAGAAAAAAAAACTTATCACAACCAATGCATTTTGTATTCGAACCATATTGATAAGTGACATAAAATGATAATAGCATTAAACGTAAAACTGATTGTTCTGTATGTAAATATTGTCAAGGTTAAAATAGCAAACTGATGTAGATGGATCAGTAATTTTAAGTGATCATGTGTAACCAAGGGTAAAAAGTCTAGATTGTACTCTTTCAATCTCACATCTGAAAACCTTTTTACAGCGGGTAAGTTCATTTTGAAAAAATTCTCATGCACAAATAAATTGAACCTGAATATCTTCCACGATTCTTAAAGAATTCAATGTAGAAATTGAATGAAATTTAGAAATACACATAAATTTCACTCACAATTTTAAAACTGAGGAAAGTAAATCTACATAAATAAAACTTGTAAAAAATTAGTTTAGATATATCTTTGTGGTCACCCATTTTTCGATTTGACTAAAAGAAAGCTAAGATTAATAATGAAATTTTTTCAAAGTTAAAAATAATAAGAAGTTAAGAACTCAAACGACAAGTCAATAGAGAATGTCTTCTATAAAGATCACATTTTAAGTTTAGCCTTCAATTCCGGACCTACACAGTGAATTGAACTCCATATTAATAAAACAGCACATTTGTCAGGTGCAAGAATTAAAAAGAAAGGCCCCCAAAAAAAAAAAATTGTGCTTTGGTCCAATTTATACTTGGAGCTAAATGTTATTAGGTAAATTAAATTATCAATAATAACAATAACCATTTCACAACTTCACTTCTTAGCAACATGCCACGTGTCATGTAAAAGAACCACTCCTAATGCTCTCTTGTATTTAACTTGTTGAGTCAAGATGGGTGTAACACATGCTACATGATCCTTCATGTGGCATTTTAAAATGTTCCTTATAATATGGTTATAGAGTTCAACCATATCAAATGAAAAATAATCTTTAGACCAAATGCTATAACTGTAATATTATATTTTATTTATGAGAATTGGATTGATAGTCAAGAATCTATAGAATGACACGAAAGGACTATTTTCAATAGTGTTCGTCAATGTGTATGGATTTGAAAGTTTGAATATGTTTTAAAAATTAATCGATTCTCTAAGAGTTCTGACCTTTAAAAAATCAAAACATTACAAAATAGATAGTATAAAGTTTAAACTAGTATAATGTGTAGAAACTAGTGTGATTTGAGTAGGCCTAGAATGTGTATTTATTTAGTATGATCATTGCATCCTAAGTTGTGTCAAATGAAATGTTTCCAACTTGGTAACACAAGGACATCTATATTTCAAGTGGTAGTGGGCGGATTAAGTCGGATTGACAATAAAATTCTACAAAGATTTATCTAATTATTGATTTAATGAATTAATCTGAATTCTTTTAAAGTTGACTTGACTCAGTTTGATTTAAATTAAAAATAATAATTTAACTATGCTAGTATTAACAGTTGATGAAATCAATAAAACCTACCATCTTGAAATGTGGGACACTTGAGTTGGAGGCTTTGGCTGAAAAGGGGATCAAGACGAAAGATTCTATTGGTGACACGGTTCTTATTCTTCGATGTAATTTTCAACTTGATTTGGTTTCGTGTTAAGTTAGGGTGAGTTAATTTTTTTTTTAAAATAATTTATTTATTTAAATCATTTTAATCACTTTTTATCTAATTAATTTCAATTGTTAGGTTGAATTGTATTATTAATTAGTAATATGATACATTTATTGAAAAATAAATTACTAATAATAAAATAAAAATTACAATGATTATGAATAAGCCGAACAATTCTAGAGACCAGAACATCTTACAAACTAGGGTAGAAACTCGGGTGGGTCAGACTATGTTTTAATAAATCCAACTCAATGTATATAAAAAAAATTATTAAATCCAACCTGATTGGAATTGTTCAACCCAACTTGACCCAAATTACTGATCTGACTCAATCCAAGTGTTGAACCGAATTGGTGGTCCAAATAAATCTGAGTGTTATATTAAATTTTTTGAATGGGTCTAATGGAGTTAATTTAATTTAAGTTTTTTTTCTTCAATCCAACCTTACTCTACTTTTAAAAAGTGTAAAGTTCATTTCACTTAATTTCTCGAGTCGGATCGTACGAGTTAGATTAAAATCCAACCCAAAGTTTCACCCATATTACCAACTGATTTATAAATCAATTTGGTTTCTAAAATACAGCAACAAACGGTAACCAATCTAAAATCCTTCAGTCAGACTTAGGTTAGGTGAGGTCTACATAATAGGTCAAAAATGTTCCCCTCATCTTAGATTACCAAAGCATGGACCCCACCACTTCTGGGCGATGGGTCCATGCATGGACCCCACATGAACCTAGACGCTGCTCTACATCCCCAATTCCATCTGTCCTCGAATCTGAGTTTTCTCCTCTTTTCTGAGTTGAAATTTCTCTCTCATGGCCTTTATGCACCAGTCTGATTTGGATTCCCCAGCAACAACCCTTTCACTCTGCACCAAACTTCCCCTCTAATTACTATAATCACTCTCTCTCTATCTCTCTCTCTCTCTATCTCTCTCTCTCTCTCTCTCTCTCTCTCTTGTCTTCTGGATTTAATAGATGACATAAAGATGGTAAGTCTGGATCCATAAACTCTCTTTCTTTCATATTACTGCCTGACATAAATTGTATTAGTTGCTTTTGATTAAAGCCTGTTTGGGTCCGTGGAAACCAGAGGAAAAATCAAGGTTTTCCTAGAATTAAAGATATAATTTGTGTTTGGATGGCTACTACTTTAACCCTCTTTCAGTGGATCCACATTCCATTTCGGGCTTTCTTTCATTCTTCTTAAAAAGTGGAATTTTGCCCACACCAAGAATTTTGGATATCGACAGTATATTTTCTTTCTTGGATATCTACTTCTATCCAAATTGCAGAATTTGAACTAGTACTACTCTTCCATTCTTGAATATCCAGATCTTCCATACTTCTCTGCAATGGAAGAGTTTCTCAGTCCAGAGTTCCAAGTATACAAATGCACCCTTTACTTCGCCCTTATCTTCCTTACCCCAATTTATTATCTGGGTTTTGTTGAATAAGTACTTAGAGTGTGATGGATCTGGTTTTTCTTTATTTTCTTTTTATTTATTTGTTTATTCATTTATTTTGTCGGTGCCACATTGTATTCTTCCAACCAACGGAGGCTTTATTTTATTTGAACTTAGGCAGTCAATGAATCTTTTCATCCTTTACTGGTTTCGTTGCGTTGTCAGTAGAAATTCTCAGGATGTTATACTGAGGAGCTGTCGTCTTGCTAAGAGGGATTGGATTGTTTGTAACTGGATCTATGTTATTAAGAGGCTAATTCTGGTGGCCAACTTTTTTCTAATTATCATTCTAAATGTATTTTAAATAGTTTTTCTGAAATGGGCAACCAATTGCATTCCAATAACATCTCAGTGTGGATACTTGTGTTGAATTCTTTACATTATGATTTGGTTCCTGTATTATTATTTTAGACAATGTTCTCTTGCAGTCTTGCTGCATAATATTGTTATAACCTTCTCTTTCTTAAATTTAAATTGGACGTTATAGTCCTTATCAATTGAATGTCTTGCAAAGGATTTATATCATTTAGTTAGAAATAAACAATTGTTAAATTAATCTGCAAGATTGTTTTGTGGCCTTAAAGTGCACAGCGGCAATGGACCTTTTCATCAATTTCTTGTTTCTCTCAATGTTATCAGAACCAGACCGTCTAACGAACCGTCTTCGATGCATTTTGGGTTCAACCGGGTTTGACAGCGGTCAAAGCCGGTCAAGTAGTAATATAATATAAATATTACATATAAAATTAAATAAGCTATCTTTTACCAATAACATTAATATAAATATTAAAAATAACATTTAAACTCTGAATAATATATCAAAACGGTGAAAGATATGTGATAAAAATGGTAATAAATATTTATATTTCAAATATATATATTTTTAATTTAATTTTGAAAAGAAAAAATTTAAATTAAAAAAAAAAAATTCAAAATTTGTGAGCCGCCGTTCACGGCTCACGATTTTTGGGTGAAAACCGCAAAAAACCGCGGCTCTGACCGGTTTTCTGCGGTTTTGACCCCACAACCGGTTCTCAACAGAACCGAACCGCAGCTGCTGCGGTTTCCGGTCGAACCGCGGGTTCGACTGCGGTTCGGTCCGGTTTTGATAACAGTGGTTTCTCTTCATCGTCGTAACTTATCCTGGGATTTCTTCTTAAAGTTTTCTTTTGTTGTTCTGTTTTTCGTGGGCCTTTTCCTGCATTTAGGAATGAAAATGTTTCTACACTGAGGGTATGTAGGCTAATTCAGCATGGGAAATTTTTTTAGATGAATTCAAACCCATGTTACTCAAATTCTTAGGTAAGAGTAATCCATTGCATATGAATAAGTACTTCCATGGATGCTCATCTGGAATTCTTTTCAACATGATTGAGTTCTTCTATTCCTGCAAACATTGTCCTCCACCAAACCAAATATGGTTGTTTTTTTTTTTTTAATTAAAAATAGACATTAGTGGTCAATGAACATGGTTATAAATTCAAGGAAGTAGAAGGGGATTTTTTGGTAAATATGGAAGGAAAGAAATGGTAGAATCTTTTAAGGGAAAATGGGGGATATAGGGGAGGTCTTTGAAAAGGCTAAATGGAATTGTGGGTTACAATCACTCTGTAAAGAGTTCATTAGCTGTTCCCCTAAGAACTTCTATATGTCATGAGAATTTGTATGAGGGGGGTAGAAGAAGGAGGAAACCCAAGGTGGCGTGGAAAAGGCCTGAGTTAGGTTTTTGTAAGTTTAATGTCGAGGGTGTAGCGAGGGGTAAACTTGCCTCGAGTGGGATAAGGGGAGTGGTTCACGACAATAGAGGTATGATGGTACTAGTTTTTTCAGAATCCACAAGGGTTTTGGAGTCAAATGAAGTGGAGTTTTTGGTGATTAGGAGAGCTCTCCACCTTTGGACAAGGTATGGGAATAGTAACCTCATTATTGAAGAAGATTTTGTTAATGCCATTGCTTGGGCTGGTGGCAGGAAGGATCCCCCATGGAAGCTGGTTAACACTGTTAGGGATATCAGGAGAATGAGTAGGAATGGGGGAATCATTTTGATGCAGGCATCAAGCCCGATAAATTTGACAAGAGTTCAAGCCAAGACGAGCCGACCCAATCAGACCAGACTGACAAGTTTGTTCTCCAAATTTATCATCGGATTGACGGAGGGAAACGAGGCCCACACACATAGCCTGCTATGGCCTATTCTCATCAGTTTTGTACCTGGGCCTTTGAGGCTCGTTGACCCAATCCCACTTGGTGTTCAAAGAAAAAAACCATCAAAACTGAGTCATCTGCTGATTCAGACCCATGTGGTCCCCAACTCTTATTTCAAAATAAATAAATTGAAAAAATAAAAGTAGCAAAAATTGTTGGCCTAAGAACCAAATGAAAAATGGAAGGTGCCTGGGCATGAGTAGAGGGATTAGAAGAGTAAATGTATGTCACACATATAGGTAACAGAACAATCTAAAGGTGCAACCATAATTCCTATACCATCCATTTCTCTGGCAGAAGCGGCAGTGTGTTTGTTCCTGAAGAATATGATCAAATAGCAGGGAGTTCCTCAAACATGTTTATGACAAGTGGTTCACCGGCCGATTTTTACATAGTTGTTTAGACTCTTTATTTAGCACTAAGCTACACTTGGAGCTTCCATCCCCATACCAATGACCAAACTGAGAGAAAAAATTTAGCTTTTGAAATAGTATCTTTTAACCATCTGTTGAGTGGATGAAAAGGAGCAATTCTAAGAACTTGCAGCCATATGAAGTTTAAAGTCAGTTAATTTCAAGATTTGGCATGTCAATTTCCTCTATGGTGAAGCAAATTCAACCTTTGTTCCTATTAGTCAGAAAATTCATAATAATATCATGGTTTAGATAAGATCTTACCTCAGAAGTAGGCACCATTTGAAGCCTATTTTTCAGGTCTTTAATCTCTGGATTCATACATGTTGGAATTCTTGAAATTATAAGGCTGAAATAGTTTCTGCTTCTGACAGGAAAAGGAAGCAAAGAAAGAGGCTTTTAGGAAGTATCTAGAATCTAGTGGAGTGCTTGATGCTCTTACGAAAGGTTATTCCTCCATCATCATTCTGGTTGATGTTTTGCTAAGTTGTAATTGTTTTTTCTCAATTTCATGCAACTTACCAATTTCCAATCTTCTTTGGTAACTGTTGTTTACAATTCCTCCAGTGCTTGTTTCTTTGTATGAGGAGAATGACAAGCCTTCCTCAGCAATTGAGTAAGTTCTTCAAAAGTAGGCATTGTTACTGAAGTTCTATAGATTTTTTTTATTTGATGCAAGATGTTAAAGCATTATTATCAATGATTGATCTTTTGCTAACTTGTATGCTTTGCTCTAGCTGCCTCTTGAGTTGCCAGTCTGTGTTGTTTTGTTTTTCAATGCCTTTTTGCATATGATAGAAATGATTTTTTTTTCTTTTGACGGGGAAAACAAAAGGAAAAGGACTTAAGACACCAGAATAAAATTAGTTATTTTGCATTGCATTGTTGATCAAGTAAATCTACATAGTTATATTTTTATGCAAACCATTCAAATCTAATAGTTTTATGTGTCCTATTCTGTTGTGTTTCAAACAAATAGTCATTGTTTCAAGCATTCCTTAATTGTAAAAAGATATGGAAAATGCATTTGTTATTTGTTGTAAGTTGGATGTCATGGTAAGCCAGTACGAGACTCGAAGCTGAACGTGTGTAATATTATGCAATTAAGACATAATTAAGGAAAAAACATGATTTTGCTTCTCATGTAAGGTTTAAAATGGAAAAGAATTCAGAAAGCCGATCCCAAATAGATGGGATTAGTGGCTTTAATTACGCGGATGGAGGTTTAACATGAAATTGGAGCTCATCTTTAAGTTTGGGGCCTTCGAATATTCACGATCAGTCCATCATCGATGATGTTTCGAAGAAGGGCTAAGAGATATGCATTTTTTTTTTTTTAAGCAGTAACTGAAAAATTTCATTAAAAGAAAGGGGAGAGAAACAACAAGAAGGTCTAGAAGGATTAGACCAAAAAGGAAAAAGAAAGAGAACTAAGGAAAACAAAGTAAGAAAATACAAAATATAAAAAAAAAAAAAGAAGACTCTAGCAACTTGGTCATTAACTCCCAACTTGGCGAAGAAATCCACCACACCACTAGCTGAATGCCCAATTTTTGAAAAGGAGACTCCCAAACCATTTGCCAAGTCTCTCACCTTCCTTACCACATTGACTAATCTCCAATGTGGACGACACGAACCCGATGCCCATTTGAAAGCATTTACCGAGTTACCTTCAACGATTCCATTCTTCTTTCTTGCCAACGTCTTTATACAGTTCACTAGGGACACATGGCATGTGAGTGTTTCCATTGGCCCCAAATGATAAAAGCGTGAAGTAGTCCCAACTCAATCAGGGTTTTTTCAATTGCACGTCTCAAAATGGACCAAAAAGACCAAATTGACACTCATCATGAAATTAAAATGCCCCAATCATATAGATAAAAAACACTTAAGTTTCTAGGCCTAAGAAATGCCATACATTGATGATGTGGCCTCCATAAATCCGAAGGGTATATATGAATTTCCTCACAAAATAAAAGTATTTTTTTCCCTTCTTTTTATTTTTTATAAATAAGTTTGTTTTTATACAAATAAGAAAGTAAAATATTTTCTGGTCTTAAAATATTTGGGGTTCTTTATACTTTATATTTATGTTTTTATGGAGCATTGTAGATATTGGCTCCATCTACTTTCTCTTCATGTTCTTTACGTAGCCTCATATAACTCTCTTGGCAACTTTCTCTTTTGTACCCTCTGATTTTAATTAATGAAATTATTTGTCACCTTTTCAAAGAAAAAAAAAATATACCCAAACTTACTGCTTATATCTTGCCTTCCTAATAACATAACCTTGATAAACCTAATTTTTTAAAACAATTACAGGTCAAATGAAGAAAAAATAGGAAATTTCATCTTAATATGGTACTCTATTGCAAGGAGGCTAAAATGTCTCCAATTAGTACTAGAATTGCACGAACTTGGGTTGTTGGAAAGATAATCCATAACCATCCAAATGATTCAATTTCATGTAATTAGGACATCATATTGGACCCAAAATATGGCCATTATTGAAAATTACGAAAATTAATTTAAAATTAATCTAAATCTAAAAATTTACATTCTACATAGATGGGCCATGGGCTTTGTGTGTAGTCCTTTTTTCTCTTGCATTGAAGCGGGAATTGCCAATTCATGCAGCAAATTTTGGCCTGAAAGGTCATTCTTAATCCTACCATATAATCTATGGAAATGAAATGGATGATAGAAAATGGAAGGACAAAATGAATAGCGACTTCTGTCATATGGCTAATCCTTAACTCCCAATCCTACCATATAATCTATGGAAATGAAATGGATGATAGAAAATGGAAGGACAAAATGAATAGCGACTTCTGTCATATGGCTAATCCTTAACTCCCACTTTTACTGGTCAGGGACAGTTGACCAGATTTAGATGTCATGTGGCCACTAGGTTAAAGGGTCCAGGGAGTCAATAAGAAAGATCCTTTAGCATAGCAAAACAAAAAAAGAAAAAAGATAACGGTTTGGCAACTTCATGCTATTTTTTCTCGTGATCTAAATCTACCATTTCTTCTCATCTTTATTCACAGATAAACTCTATGTCTCACAGGTTCATTCAACAGAAATTAGGTGGTCCAACTTTTTCCGAGTATGAAAAGCTACTAGCAGAGAAGTCAGATTTGCAAATGAAGTATGATGAGCTTTCAGCTACATTCCAAGATACTTGCAAGGAGGTATCTTCTTGACCATTAAATGTAACCTTATACATACCATTACCATAGTTATTGATCAGTTAGTAAATGTGATATTGTTCACCTTACATGGACTATGATGAGGATACTGCACCACGATAACAAACAATGTATGCAAAAGAAAATTGGCTCAATATTGATGTTCAACAATATCATGTTGCATTAAGCAATTGGAGCTTTCTCATAGCCTGAAACTCAAATGAAGGTGAGGAGCAAATGTTAAAGGAAATGACTTCATTTTCGTAGAATTCGTTCCAATATCTTGTTCTTTTGATGGTTAATGTCAACTTTATTGAAAACACCTAACTTGAAATCCCAAGAGGGAACAGGGTATCCCAATAACACCTATAACAATACCCTAAGAAATGCTACAAGATATTGACAGGAACTGCCCAAAAGAAAACAAAAATTCCATTAAAGCAGCAACCGGTATAGCTGTTTCTCAGGGGAACAATTTGTTGTTATTTTAATTTGTAATTATTTCCTTCTTTACTATACAGGTGTGTTATTATCTGCTCATTTTTTCTATGAGCAGTCACTTGGTTGTATACTCTGCATCTTTATTAATAAAATGCCTTCATGTTATCACTTAAAATAAATGTTACTTGGTTGACATGGTCCAAGCCCAAATTCATCCATTTCATTTTGTTCTATTTGCACTATTTTTTAAGCCAAACATAGCCTATGATTTGCATGATGTTGTTTGAGGGATAGGTGTAGGAGGAACTTATTTCAATCAGGAGCAAGGTGGATGTTTTGAAATGACGAGCCTTGTAAGTGGAAGGAGAGGGTCTTTCAGTGAATGTGGATCAACCTAGAAGCCATCACTAGGAAGCATAAGGGGAATGCAGGTGATCTAGAACTAGGGAGTGTAACAACTTGATGAATAATAGAAAATATGCTTGGTTACAAGTAAATCTAATTGCAATTAAGTTAATTCCAAGTGGATGCTAACGAATGTATGTGTCAAATGAAGTAATGGAGAGATTTTTGGGCAAAGTTGAAGAAAGTGTAAGATATATGGGGCCTTACTTGATTTTTGGGAGGGGATGTGCATTTAACCTAATTCTGTTGGTGGGAATGCAGGGAATAGGATAACAGTCTATATTTAGAAACTTTTAGACTAAATAAATGAATGGAGAGATTTTTGGACTTAAGTTTGTTATGAACTGCTAGATTTGCCAATGGTGGAGGGTAGGTTCACATGGTTGAACAAATTGATGACCCAGTTAAAATGTAGACTAGACAGATTTTTTATTCCCAAGTATTACTACAGATAATTCAAGGGGACAGTGCTGGTGTTAATCCCAATGCAGGTCTTGGATCACACACAAGTAATATGTGGCTCTCATACTTGAGGTTCAAAGGTATGATTACCGAGTGGTGGAAACAAATTTATGTTCAAGGATGGGCAGTGTTTATTGCTTACATGAAGCTAAAGATGTTGCAAGTCAAATTAAAGCAGCGGAATAAGGATTTTTTTTTTTCTTGGGAGGTTGAAGGTTAAAAACATTCCTATAGGTCTTCCAACAGTAAAATGTATCGATTCTGTGATTCCTCATACCTGGAATCAAATAATGCCTACTTTTAAGTATATAAGAGATCACAAGGGCTTAAATTTCCGAGTCCGGTTCATCATTTTTTATTCCATGTATAAATGAAAGAAATCTCTTGGAATCAGAGAAATATCCCAAGAGAGAAATCTCGACATCCGAACTTGCCCTTACCTTTTGGTTGGAAGAGGAATAGGAGCCTATTTGTCTATATTCTTGTTGGTTTGTCCAATAATTTTTGTTCTTGTAAAACAGGATTTACAGGGAGTTGAGCAACTGAGCAACCTGGCCCTTACGGGCATGTATGTGATTGATTGTGTAGGAGTCTGCAGAAAAGGCTGATACTCAGAAAATGGTGTCATGTCTTTTGCTTATAATAGCTTCAGTTGGATCGTCACTTGGTCCTTTCCTTGGCCAACGTGTTGGTATCGTGATTGGCGTCTCTTAGCAGTAGTGAAGAAGTGGATGCAGTCTTGATGATGGCCCTCAATTTTGAGCAGATACCCCTGAAAGTCCCATTAACTTCCCTCCTCTCATTTTGTCATCCTCATTGCTGTGGAACTGTTTCCTTCAGTGATCACCTGCTGAACCTGAAGTTGCTTGTAGCTAAAGGAATTGCAACAATCAGCCTTCAGCATCTTTTTGGCATGGCTTTTGCCTTTTAATGAAGTCACCATTAAAGAAAGAAAGAAAAAAACAGCCCTCAGCAGACCAGTGGGCAACAGCTGACTCAATGCCCCCCTCATGTTAGATACCTCTTAACATATCTTCATCTCCCCACCCCCCCGACCCACATCTCCCGGGACAGAGTCAGCTGAGCCATTAAATATTCACCGTTTTGTCCCTGGCTGCATTCCATTTTGGTGGGCATTTTAGCTCCTTAAAGATTCCCAATTCCATTTTAGGCCCATCTGCAATGGGAAAATAGTTTTTTTTTTAAGTACATTTGGTGTCCTTTGATTTGGTAATCAATCCCCCTAGTGATTTCTCCTTTATCCCATCTGCTGTATCTTTTTTGGAAGACAGAGACTTGTTGGGGAGTGGCACAGAGAGGGGAAGAGATAATCTGTTTGCAAAGGAATATCCAACAAAGAAGAAAGAGGAATACAAAGTCAGGAGGTTTCTATTATGAGGGCTAGATACATAGTTGGGCATGGGGAAGAAGAATATTTTAGAACCGTGAAAGAAGGTTACCTTTTCACAGCAAAATTACAAAGAATTTGTTCAATTTCTACTAAAAAAAGGCATTCATTAGAAAATGTGGAGAATTATGGGAGGTAAATGAGTTTTGAGTTTGACATTTCATAGGAATCTGATGGAGTTTGGAATCAAACAGCTTCAAGATCTATTGGGATTAATGGAGGTCAAGAGTGTGATTGTCTGAGCAAGTGATGAGATGTTGGGAGAGGAACCTCTTTGCTTTTCCCCTAGCAAAATTATGCTCTCTATGATGGAGTCCAGATTGTCTGGAAGTTAGCCTCCAGACAATCCATGGAGCTTTCACTGAAAACATGTAGTGTTTAAAGTTAATACAGATCACATGACTTGGCCAGGGGCAAAAGGACCAACATTACCCATTAAGAAAAAGGGGAAAAAATGTGGAAAAGGAAAGGATACAGCAGGCCTGTAATCTTTCTCTTTCATCTTCCCTTTTCCTCTCTTTACCCATTCCCTCATTTTTTCCCTTCTCCAATAACACCACTTTCATCGAATTATTGAGATAACCATCACCGAGTGACCCTTAACCTGATGACAATCCGACTTGCAAGAGCCACAATCAGATTTCTTCCAACAGTAGCTGGAGTTCCTGATTCTGTTGCATTTCAGTCTTTCATCACAAGCTGCTTAAGTGGAAATACAACCTAGAAAGGGCTGGCTCCATGAGATCGCATATACAAGTTACACCATCTGCACTATCTAAAGTCAAAAGTTTTGTTGGACATTTTTTTCAATAATATTTTGACAATCGATAGCCTTAAAGCCTGATATTTTCATACACCTAACATTTGCTTTCTGTGTTCGAAAAAATGAATAACCAGTGAATCATATCTTTTTCCATTGTCCTTCGACTCTTCCCATTTGGCACTATTTTTTTTCTTTGTCCTTTATTACATGGGTTTTGCCTTAAGTCCTTTTTAGTGATCTTATCTTGGGACAGGTTCTAGGTACCTTCCCAAAGCACAGCGACCTTGGAAATTGGTGTCTTTGGCCATAGCTTGGTTTGTTTGGTTTGAACACAACAAAAGAATCTGAGGATGAAGCTTCACCCATGAAAGTGGTCACGTGTAGGATCAGATCTAACATTGTACAGTGGGTTTTGGCTACAAATGCTTTCATTTGAGTCTCTTCTAGTCATCTTATGGGTGGGTTGTCAGCAGCATCCTAAAGGGATGCAATGTAGTTTTATTATCTTTTTGCTTGATTTGCTGTAGTTTTTTGTTCTCTTATGTATTCTTGGGTCCAATCTCGATATGGCCTCACTTGCTATTCTTTTATCAATTAAATTTTTTTGTTACTGCTAAAAGAAAGGAGATCAGGCCACATCTTTACCATTCTGAGTTGGGGATCATCTGCTATTTTTTCCTTCCAAGGAATAAAAAATGAGACAACCAAGATGCATTTTATGGATTCCACAGATTAATCAATCAAGATGCGGCTCACACTAACCATAGTCCAGACTTGGGAATCATTGATCGGCAAAGGGGCCCACTAGATACGGATTTGCTATCCTCTTTTTCTATTTGGAAGAAAAAGGAACCCACCATTTCAGCAGTTTAACAAATTTCAATGGCTAAGATGGCCTTCTGTAATGACTGGATGGATTCTAATCTATCCAGCAACAGAACCACTCGCCTTTCATCCAGAAGATGAGAAGTGAATAGAGGAAGATTTGAGAAGAAAAAAGTGAAGAGGAGTGAGGCCTTTTCTTTTTGGTGGCGGTGTTGGAGATGATGGCTAAGATATGTTGGAAAAAAGGGAAAGAAGAGAAGAGTCCAAAGAGAGATGGTAATGAATGCTTGAAATGATTATTATTATAATCATTTAAAAAACTAAAGGGAAATCTCTGTAACAACGTGCCATGCTGGGTGAAAGCCTTGTGTATTGTGTGGAAGGTAACTTCCATATGATCTGGACTCACAGATGAAAACCTTTTGTTAGACAGATGCTTCTGACAAAGCCCTCATTACCGATCTTTCTTTCTTTTTTTGGAAAAATTCACGAGTGTATTCATTAAGAAGAAAGGTACAATATAAGAGAAATATATGGTTCTCTAACAAAAAGCGAGAATTAGATGGTGACATGACTCAAACCCACATTTTATAAGATGCAAGATGAGCACTGACGACTGTGCTACAGGCTGAGGATCAATTAATTATATTTTCGTATAATTCCCTTCTCCCTTGCTTTGCTTTTTTCCCATGTACTTATTGCTCAACCTTTTTGGATTCTAATGCACAGTTGGTTGTCCACTTTGTTTAAGAAACCAACATCTATGTACAAGGTTACCTCCAGTCGGAAAGAGAGGAAAAAGATTATGTTTCTCTTTTTTTTGAAACGGGAGGAACAAGATAATGTTTCTCTTTTTTTGAAACGGGAGGAACAAGATACTGTTTGAAGGGGAAAATGCTACCTAGGTCTCCATTTATAGGAGAATCAAGATAGGTTTGATTGTGTGTGATCAAAGACAAAGCGTTCTTCAGCTTCTCCTTATTAGAGACTGGACTATTGTCAGAGTCCTAATCAGGGTTTCAAATCATGAGATTGAGTCATTAAGGGGCAGAATATACATTTGACATCACTAAGTCTATCTTCCATCATCTGTATCTTTCATCATGTCCACAAACTTTGTTGTCATGATTGACTGCGTACATTTCTTTCTGGCTATTAATAATTATGTTAGTTTTCTATTTTGTAGTCTCTCTTGTATTTCTGCATTGAAAGAACTGACTTAGCCAACCCAAGATGGATGGGCCAAGGCTTTCAACATGGTGATATTGTTTTTATGTTCTTGTGCCGCTGATGTTGATCTTGTCAAACAGCTTTGGCGGCTCAGGATTTCACCGCCGATAACGGCAACTTGTAAAGATACAGCAACTGATGGAGAAACTTTAAAAATGGAGGATCATGAAGAAACTTCTAGAAGCACTTCACCACAGTAATTTGAAGCTCTATTTGGTTACGTATGGATTTCTTGTGTATTAATTTTGGAGCCTGATTGAGTCTTGTAGCAGAACTATGAGTGCACTTGCTCTGTGTAAGTATTACTAATCTGAAGCAGTCCTTGCTCCTGTTCTGAACCTTGTTGGTTCTACATTTGGGATGCAATTATCTGACATAATTATTCCCTAAATATCTAACATGTCATTAAAATGCATTCCATTTTTTTTCTAGTGACTGGACCATTGCCTAGATTGAATTGCATTCCATTTTTTTTTCTCTCATATTGAGTGGTAACAGTGACATCCTGTTACCCTTTTTCATGAAATTGTGCATTACCCATCCATTTCCATTAGTGTAGGGCTCAGGGTTCAAACCAATTTCTAGGGTTTAGCTTGACGGTCAGATGTTGATGTTATGTAGTGAAGTCTTGAGTTGATTTATACTCAACCTTAAAAGACCATTCTTTGTAAACTTAATGGATTTGTGTAAATTGAGTGGTTTAGATATGTGGCATTAATGATACCTCCAGTGAAAACTGTGGATTTGGAAACGCTTGTCCACTAAAAGCCAAGACCATTCACCTTTCCAATTATTGCTTTGGATTTTATCATTTCAACCATTTGAATCATTAAATAATGTTGGGTTTCAGAGAAATATCTGCGACAGATATGGGATGTACTAGCAGTACGAATTGGTCATTAGCATTTATTGCTTGTAAGTTGTTTGATAGTGCATGATAGCAGGTTTTGAATTCTAAGGAGTTGCTTGTCTTCTTTCAACAACTGAAACTAAAGAATATAAAAAATGGATTTTTTTTCTCTTATATAGAATAAGAGATTTTTTTGGTTAAAAACATAAAAAATAAATATTTTTCTCCTTTTTTTTCAATCAATAATCTCCTATATCATGAAAAGGAAGGAGGAGGTGTCAAGTTTGAATTTTCATGACTTCACTTAATGTATTATAAAGTAATGAATATCATCTGTAAAAATTTTATCTTGCGTTTCTTATAGTGTCCCACAAATAAATTTAGAAGAAAAGAAAAAGAAGGAAAAAGAAGAAGTAGCCTTTACTATTGTTGGTGTCGAATTTCAAAATTCAATAGGTAACAGCTGATTTTATAGTGCATAAGGTGTCCTGATGTGACTGGAGATGGTATTATCATTTATGAGGGCGTACAAACATTCAGGCTTAGTGGTTCCATGACTGCACATGCATTTATTTTCTGCAGATTCCAATCCAGAGAAGGGTGTAAATATTTCTTTTCTTCCTTTTTATATATCCATTTCATTAAAAAGAGACATCAAACTGTAATTGCTTTCACTAATTTCTCACTAACGTCTGTCTGTGGCTCTTATTTTTAAAAAAAATTAGTTTGATACATTGACAGTAACTTGTTAGCAATTACAATTTGATTTTTTAGTAATTTATTATTTTTAATATAGTAATAGATTATATATTTATGATGTTATACTAATATTACAGTTCAAAATGTTTCAATGCGATTTGATCCAACAATTTAACTTAATTAAACCAAATATCATAAAAAAAATAGTTTAAATAAGAATTTGATTTTTAAATCCACCGGCTAAATGTTTAGAATAGAATTTTATTTTTGAGATTTTGACAGGTCTCTGTGGTGTTCATCTATCTAATTTTTTTTCTATAATATGGGTATTTCTATTTTATATTAGAGTTGAGACTAATCTCATCGGTATTATATCAAAATATCATCGAAACAATATGTATAATATATTTTTAGTTTTTACCATATGATACGTATCACTAATACACTTATATTTTAAAAAAAGAGATGGATATGGCAATAGAAAATTCAGAAAATAAAACTACTAAAGATTTGTATTGTGTTTTACTACCTAATAATTTGTACGGATGCTTTTGTGACCTTAGTGAGAGGCATCTTTCATATAATAATCATCATTTTTGCCTTCTCTTTTTTTTTTTTCTATGCTTTTGTCTGCCCAGCCTTTATATCATCACATTCCTTAAATGATTATGCATTAATCATCATAGTCTTCAACCTTTTCTTTTCTTTTTTTTTCATTTTTGCTATTTTTTTCATGATTTTCAATGTAAAACTTAAATTGGTTTACTCTTCATTTAGGGCTGTATTTCAAAAAGTTAAAAATATTTATTCCATTATTATGAGATTTTATAAATCGATCTCATATAAGGTACACATCTATACTTAATGAAGAATGTAATGCATGTGAAGAACACTATGACAAGTGGTAAATCTGTATGTACAGATGCTTGTATGTCTTCAATATCTTTATCATTGTCTACATTTAATACATGTTTTTATATTGTTACTTATGCTTGTATTATCACTTTTACTGTATATATTAAATTATATTTATTAGCTACTTATATTTTTAATCCATGGTCATCTAAATATGTATTACCCAATTGACTAGGGGTAAAACTTAGGCCGAGTTTTAATCCAACTTGTATGACCCGACTCAAGAAATCAATTGTGTTGGATTTTATATTTTTTAAATTATGGTCGGGTTGGGTTAAAGAAAAAAATGAATTAAATTCAAGTTGGGTTGGAACAAACTTTTTTAAAATTAACCCAACCTGATCTGAATTGACTCAACTCAACCCACTCAAAAAATTTAATATAACATTCGGATTGAGTTGAGCCAACAATTCAGATGAACACTCACTCGAGTCGAGTCATCAATTTTGGTCGGATTGAGTTGAACAATTTGGGTTAGCATTCGAGTTGAGTTCAATAAATTTTGATATGTATTAAATTTAATTTATTAAAATCTGGCCTAACCCACTCAAATTTGAGCCCAAATGAGTAAATAATCCTACCAAATGAAGAGATTTAGACCGACTTCTCAAGGTTTTTCTTTTGAAATAATGTGGCCGGAGCCACTTCCACCTAAATTGAAAAAAAAAAAAAGGTAAATTGGATCAGTCACCTGGTTGACTCCAACTCAGGTGTTGAATACTTGAATCAATTGGTGGGGCCCACCAAATCAACCGTCTCCATCACCCCAAATTTCATCCCATTTGTGCGTGGACTTTACCTGTTTTCTTTGCGGCTCCATCAACCGTCATGGATTTCACATGGTCTCTAGAAAAAAAATATATGCATGTATATTTAAAAAAAAAAACATAAGAATATATTTATGAAGTTTATATTCTTTACTGAATCAAGAGGAAGATGCAAAAAGTAAATAAATATACAAAAGAAAATAAAAAATGATAAGAATGTGCAAACTAAAATAAAAATGATGATATGATATGTTTTTTTTTTTGAATTTACGTATGGGAAATCGTAGGGTACTTAACGTAAAACCTTCAGGGGTGAGCCCACTACCCCTAGAGCACACTGACGTTAGGCCATGGGGGTTCAAACCTGCAACTTCTCGCTTTCTAAAGTGAAAGGCAACCGATTGAGCTACATCCATTGAGTTATATGATATGGTTTGTTTGGCTCTATATTATATAGAGAAACGTCGAAAGCATACTTATATTTCAAAAAATTTGGACTTTAATCAAATTATGTTACATCATCATTTGTATTTTGTCATGTATATTATTTTATATTTTTTTCACATTATATATATATTTTGCATATATAAGTAAAAGATTGTAGACAACTCCACTACCTAACTTTGAACTGCACTAGTCAGAGGGAGATAAACTACTAAATTTGAGGGAAGATATTATAGACAGTAAAGTAAGGACTTTATAATTTATGATGATGATAAATGAAATTTTTAAAAAAGTGGGATTTAAATAAATAAGATTCTTATAAATAATAATAATATTTTTCCTTTATAGGTACATGTTTATTCCACTTTTAAATGCCTTTCTTTTATAGTTATAATCATAGTTTAAAAACTCGAAAAAACTTGATTAAGTCTGGCTCGATTTGACTCAATAGGATTTTAAGTCAATAAAGTGAACTATTTTTTTGAGATTTTCCAAGTCTAAATAAAAAAAATTGTCCGAGTTACTCGGCTCGTTAAGATTTTGATTGAGTTCAACTTAAAAAATTTTGAAGTATGATTGGTTGTCATTAATCTTTCTTTTTATCACTCTCATTTTTTTTATTTAGTAGAATGTCAAGAATGTAAACCTATTATGAAGAAGGAGTCTTTGAGTTCAATTATTATTCTACTTTAACGACTCCTTATAAAATTATCCCATGTGTGAATAAAAAAATTTGATTTAATACATATTTCAAAATTTAGACTGAGTGACATGGAAATCTTGCGTTAGAAGGAAAAAAAAAAAAGGTGAACGAGTGGCACACCAGCACATGCCTACATATTCCTAAAGTGAGCTAACTTGAAAAGCAAAACCAATAAATAAAGCAAAATGACATCAACGATTCTACCTACCAATACCAAACATCTTCAATTCGCGAGAAGAGCTCACTTTTTTTTTATTATTGATAATAACCCATCATTTTCCACAAAGGAAGCAGAGATTACGGCCTTAATTTTCTAACTAAACCCCTTTCTTAATCATAACCTCATTCATTATTATATATTCCTTTGTACCTTTCGTGCAATCCAGTTTCACTCGAAAAGGAGAACAAAAAAATAAAATAATATTGGAAGGTCTGACTCAGTCAACAGCTTGACCAAGGCTCCTTCTCTCTAGACAGTGGGCCCAACTTCCAACTACCATCCATCAGATACAGAAGCCTTGATTCTGCTGCCACGTGTACGGACGCATGCAAGGCCATACGCCATGGCCTCTCACCTGTCACTCTCCATTCCCACTCAAACAAGAACATGGGTGCCATTCTTTTCTCTCTCTCTCTCTTTAAAAATACAACAGAGTTTGAAAATCCAAGAAACCCTAAAAGAAAACATGGGTGTCAATGTGTCATTGGTGAAAGTTTGTAGCTCTACACTCACATTTTATAATGATTTTTGTTGAATAGATATTTTTGATAATGGGAAGAGGATGGGATTAACAAGTATTTGTGTGATGTTTAAAAAACTATTTTAATAGTTAAATTTTAATCTAAATTTCTCCATCCACATACACGGAATAAAATCTAGGACTTTGAAAATAGTGAGTAAGATACTTCTATTTAATACATAAAATTAGAGTTGTGATTTTTATACCCTCATTTTTCTCTTGCACTCTTTTAAAAATAATTTTTAAAATTATCATTACTTTTAAGAAAGAGGAAAAGAGAGTAGATGAGAGAAGTAGGGACAAATTTAAAAATTTCTGATGCATCATGGAAGAAAATGGGGTGAAAAAAAAAAAGTAATAGGTGTACCTCAACTGGTTAACCTCCCATCTCATAAAACTGAAGGTGTCAAGTTCGAGTTCCCATGATCTAACTTAATGTATTCTAAAGACAGTGAGTGTCATAAAATTTAAAGTTGGATTTCCTACAAATAAATTCAAAAAAAAAAATCATTACCCATAAAATTATTTTATAATAAAAATGACAATATTTTAAGTAAAATCATTTGATGAATTTGATTTTTGCATAATTGATAAGGGTAGTGTGCACTTAATTTCTAAAGTATACCGAAGTATTACCTTTAGAAAAAAGGAAAAGATAAAGAAAAATAAAGAAAGGAAAGATATCTTCTGTTGTCAAAAAAACAAAGCAAACCCTGCTTCCAATGCACCCACAAACAAATACCTTTTCTTTCTTTTCCCTTCCTTTTCCCATGCAAGGCAGAGGAACACGCCGGACCCGACAGCAGCAGATTCTTTTCTGGGGCAGCTGACCTACTGCTACTTCTTTTACTATTTCTCCTTCTCTCTTCTCCCTTCGCCCCCACTGCAATTATTTTTTACTATTTCTTTCTTATATTTTAATTTTTTAAAGAAGAACCCAACTCACAACCGGACAGGATCTGTATCACATTCACACTTTCCAGCTCAAAAACAGCAAGGAAAAAGCTTCTTGCTTCTGCACTTCTCCTGCTCCCTCCACCAATCATGGTTGCTGAGCACCTACAAAACATATTTTCATCGTAGATTTTAAAATTTTCTTTTCATTATAGTATTTAGTTATAAAATTAAAAAAAAAATAGAAATTACTATCCCACTATTTCTATATGACAAAATAAGATTCACACATATGATCAATCAAAACTGTTAGAAACACGAATCACCTCATGAGTTGTAATGTATCCACATTCAACACATTAAAATAGTAGTGTACTAGTGTCCGTCCTTAAATCAAGACATAAAAAGTGTCTTCTTTAAAAATATTAAACTTTTAGACCAATTAGTTCACATCTTAAGACCTCCAAAAGAGAGATGATATTTTTCTATACATTATCTACATTTGGGTTTTTGAATTCCGCTAATACAATACATATCAACAGAATCATATCGGATTTTTCACAGCGTTACGGCTAGGGTTCGAATGAGTGACAGATAATGCAGATGGAGATATATCAATTTGTAGCAGCCGATACTTATTGGTTCATCGATACGAGAGTAACAACCGCCCATATCGACAAACTAAATTTTTACTTGTAATCCATATGAGTACTTTCCATTTTCGCTCTTACCTAAATTGCATCAGGGTGAATTCTTCATTAAAAGTGCACTGTCGTTAATAGCAACTTAGATTAACTAAAGTGCTCAATGTTAGATCACAACGTAGCTACAAGATTTATAAGTAAGATGAGTGAAAAAAATCTTGCACAAGTACTTTAATTGGTGA
Organism: Chimonanthus salicifolius; assembly: GCA_013350335.1. Taxonomy (NCBI): domain Eukaryota; kingdom Viridiplantae; phylum Streptophyta; class Magnoliopsida; order Laurales; family Calycanthaceae; genus Chimonanthus; species Chimonanthus salicifolius. Next base: position 5,871,676 of record CM023537.1, on the reverse strand, counting down.
GCACTTTAGCTCTAGCTCATAAGTCATAAACTAATGGCAGCAGCAAACTAAAATTTTCAAAATGCACTCCATTAAATGATAATAACTTACTCTTAGCATATAATTTTGTAAAATTTCCCTCATATCTTACCCTCTTAGAGTAGAAAGTAAATGATTTAAAAAGTCAAATATATTTGCAAATCTCACACGCTTCATTTGTTTAAAAAAAAAAAACATACATATTAAAATAACATATAATATTTGAAAATAGAGTTGTAATGCACATTGAGGACCATTAAATAACACTAATATAGCAATTTAATTTAAACTAATGAAATTACATGAGTAAAGTGAAACAAGTACTTATTTATTGACAAATTTATATCTTAATTTAAGTCCTCCACAATATTTTGAAAACAGAACCGGTCCACTGTTCAACCGCGGTTCAACCACACATCTATTTCTTTAAAGTGGTGCACTTCCAACTTTAAAGAGGCGTTGGTGTTTTAGCAGTTTAAGTAGCAGAGAGTGAGTGAAGCCAACATATCACGTGGAGGGAGGACCAGAGAGGAGGAAGAGAAAAAGTTCGAACTACATCCCATATGCTACAGCCTTTTTAGGAAGACAGAGATCCGAACATACTCATAAGGAACACATGATTTGGTGGTCCTTCCTCCATGTCCAATAGAATAAATAATAATTAGGGTAATAATTATTGCACTATTATTTTCTCCCCACAGTACACCACATGAAAAAAAATTCCAAATATGCAGGAGGCAAATTTTAAAATTTATTTTCAAGAAATGCACATGAGAATTTGAGAGAATGAGAATTCAAAAATCACTACACTTGCACTACAAAATCTAATTTTTTTAATTTTTTCGTGGATAAACGTCTCACTATCTAATTTTTCGAAACCTGTACACAACTCTCTATACACGAGTTCTCCGCAGAGAGTGACCCGAAGACCCGAAGAGGATAGACATGAATCAAACCAAGACTTCGTGAATCAAACCGAGACCTCCTTTTATAAAGGAAGCTTCTCCCTTCACAAGGGAGACGACTTAAGCTTGCTTCATGATCAGGCCAACCACTCAGGATTCCCTCCATTTACCCCGAAACAAACAACTCGCTGTCAACATAATTGGAATAAAATAATGATGGCTTTAACCAAAAAAGGAGAGGATATCAGATATAGTGCCCCACAAGAAACCAACATGGAAAGCCAACAGGTCTTTCAATGAATAACACCACTTTCCATTCATCATATTATACAATACAAACTACTGAGAGAGACAGAGAGAGAGGGATACAAACTTTTCAAGCTCTCTTTTAACATTATCCCCCTTGATATTTTCTTAGACACGGGAAAACATTTATTTATCATAACCATCGTGGGATGAGGTGGGGTTCTCCCCTGCTCTGATAACTCATAAAAAGAAAGCATGAGAGCAGCAGAACTGTGGAACAACAAAATACCCCCCCTGGTAGAGACTTTTTTTTTTATTTATTACAAAAAAAAGAACTCCATTTCTCCCTATTTCCACCACCTTGCTATTTTTTTCCTTTCCCCCACAACAAAACAGTGATTTTATTTGTTCTTCATCTAGAAACACCCTAACTAACCCCTGGCAGAAACATATTTCACTTCTTTACTTTGTTTCCAAGTCTAAAACAAATTCCTATCAAAAGCTTTCCCTTTCCTTTCTTTTTCTTTTTCTTCAAAAAACCATATCAGTAAGAGATTAGTGGAGAAGGCAGTTAATACGTCCACTCCTGAGGGAGACGGATTTCATGGTTGGTGAGAGTGGTCTGGGGACGGATGGTGTGGAGCTTCTGTTGAGAGTGAAGTGCATTGCTCCCTGCTGCCATGGCTTCTGTGCAGATGAAAAGAAGGTGATGTAAGATTCTTGGGTTTTAAGAAAATTGGAAAAAGACCCATTAGCTAGAGAATTAGATGGAGACAATTGCTTACCGTGATCATGGTGTAAGCTTCCTTGGAACCGAGGATGAGGAGTGCCCATTTCGTCGATGTTCAAGTTGAGTGCTTGGACAACTCTAGCTGGGAGAAGAACCATAGTTGGGCAAGCTGCGGTTCAAGAATAATAACCAAATCGTTAAATCACAAACCACCAAATGAACTCTATAAAATAAATACTGCAAGCTACAAGCGAAGGAAAAGGGAGACTAATGTAGCCATTTTGGGATTAGTACCACGGAATTTAATCAACCAAAACAAACAGTGATATGAAATGAACCCAGATTTCCAACAGCAAATTTGCTATCAGGAAAAGAAAATTTAGTGAATCTCAGCATATTATCAAACCGTTGTTGGACTAAATTTTAAAAAAAAAACCACAAAGTTCAAAAAAAGATACTGATACCAGAGCAACAGAGAATTTGAGATCTGGGTCAGATCTTAACCAACATGAGCACAAGTGATCAGAAGATTAACTCGCAAAGCAATCCCAGAAAATTACCATTGCACTCATTAACCTTTGCACAATAATCTAATTATGGAAATATGATGCAAGAACAGAATAATCCACTATCTGAACCATATGATACCTGCTTTTTTCCGCGTATCAGCAGGATTACCAGCCCTTCTAGGTAAGAAAACACCAGTACCACAAGATTCCCTCCTAGACCCAGGTCCTCCAAGAAAAACTGCTCGCATTCCAGCACTGGGCTGTTGCCGTTGATGCTGCTGCTGCTGCTGCTGTTGCAGAGGTGGCCAAGCAGAAGAAGATAAGCCCAAAGTGCGACCACTTCTTCCATTGCCAAAAGTCCCAGCACAAAATTCTTGCTGTTGCACTGGAGGCGTAAGTTTTCGTTGCCTTCCCCAAGCAGCTGGACATTGCTGCTGCTTCAGCTGCTGGAACTGAAAATACCAAATCCCATCAATGCAATAAAATCAGTTTTCACCCTGCAGTTTCCAGGAAACCCACGGATTCCATAAATGTGAAAATTAAGCATTTAAAAGTGTAATTACCGTGGATACTAAATTTTCAAGAAAACAAATAAAATCCAAATAATTTAAGACCACATTTATGTATTTTCATTTTTCACATAAATACACTTCAGCATTTCTTTGTAAGTGCATCCATGGAACCAAGGAGGCCATTTAAAAGGAGCCTTCAATCTCACCTGATTTTTCTGCACTTGCTCGTAAGTAAGAGCTTGATTGGGGTAGAAACCAGCTGAGCCTGTTTTCACAGGCACAGGAGCTGTAGAGGGAAGCTTTCTCGGTGGGCCAAGAAGCCCTCTGCCATGGAATTTCAGAGCTTCATCATTCATCTTCATCCTCACAACTTGCCCAGCTGCAGCAGACAGCAATTCCCAGGCATCGTCATCTTTCTGAAACATGGGTGTTGAAGGAGGAGATGACATCTGTGAAGGGCCATTAGAGCTTCCACAGCTCGACCCATGGCTGCAGCCCGACCAGCTGCCTACTGCACAGAGTGTTGACTGTGGTGAACCGGCTACTACCCCCTTCTTCAAAACCATCAACAGAACCAAATTAAATACTCTTCAAAAAGTACAGAAACCCTTTTCTCAGATACAATTCAAAACATCATGAACTCCCAGACTTCTTTAAATGAACTCCAGATACTATGAAATTTCCATAAGCAATTGAAAATCAAGAACCCCAAAAATCAGGATCAATTTTTCTCCAAGTCAAAAAAATCAAGTAAGTTATTTTTCCTAAATATATGTCAATACACCAAGATCAGATGCTTTAAAAGCACCAAGAACCCAAAAACAGTGAAGTCTTTTAATTCAAATCGAGAAACCCAAGATTAGAACCCATACAAGTGCAGAAACTAACAAGCACTTGAAAACAATTGAAAACCATCCAGAGCACCAAAATCAGGCATATTATACAGAAACAACCAAGTTCTTAGATGCAACCCAAAAGTATCAAAAACCCAAAAATCAGAACCACCTGAATACAAACCCAGAAAAATTATAATTAGAACCGAGCTATCAGATGCAGTTTAAAAGTATCAAAAGTCAAAACAACAAAGTCGGACTCTTCTAATGAAAATCCTAGAAACTAACAAGTCAAAATAAACTTCGGAACCACAAAGAAACCCAAAATCAGACCTGGTTTAATACCAGTGCAGAAACTGCCTAAAGATCCTGCATGCATTTCAGAAAGCACCTCGCCTGCAAAAAATCCAGAAACTAACAAGTTTCCAGATGGAATACACTCTGCTGCTGAGATGCCAAACTGAAGATGAGAAAATATGAATCTAAATCCAGTGACAAACCTAGACAGATGATTTTTGAGTGAAACACAAACAAATTAAACCATCCAAAATCTGCTTTACTTGCATATAACCATTTAATTAAGTCATTTTCTAAGAAAGAACTACACGTTCCATGCACCCAAACAGAGCGTATGGTTTCCAAACGCCACAACAGTAGAAGGGTAGAGTCTTCCACGTGAGGCGAACAAAACCCAGAAGTGAAAATATCAAAACATCTCAGGAACGTTTTAGAGCCACCCATCAAATACCGAGCTATTTTTCAAACAAAAATGGTCAAGATCCATTCTATTTTTAGATAAAAATAAATAACTTCTAATAAAGTACTTCCCCATCCATGAATCCAAACTCCAGAACGGTAAATGGAAGGAATCCTTTGACATTAGGGAAATAAAACCCAGAAAATAAGTCCCTCAAAGTCCGAGAAACTGCGAAAGGCACCTATCGAATACCATTAATACCGCAAGAAAAAACTCAAGAAGCGGAAGTAAAAAATAAAGCACTCGGGGTAAAAAAAAAAATAGTTTCCAACAATGATTAAAATCCATTTCTATTCTTCTTCAGATAGAAATGGCTATTTTCTAAGGAAATATTTAATTTCCATGCACCAACACCACTGCTGGAAGAAGCTCAAACAGTGGAAGAAAGAAGAAAGCATTTCCCTGGAAATAACTACTTTCCAGTAAGTGAAAATGGTTAGAACCCATATCTATTTAGTTAAAATATGATTTTCCAAGAAAGCTCGGAACGCGCTTTATTTTCCATGCGTCCAAACGGAAGCAACAAAAATCGAAACGGAAAAACGAGAAACCCTTCGACTTGAGACAAAAAACGAAAACCAGAAACAAAAACCCATGAAAAAGCCAGAAACTCAAATATCGCTGAAAAAAATCAGATACTCGAAATAGAAAAGCTGAAACGTCAAATACCTTCCCGACAGCAGGAAGGGGTAGTTTGTCATCGTCAAGAAGCATGGTATGGGCTATCTGCCGAGTCAAACCGGCCATGTAATCCTCCTCATCACTCTCCGTCTCAGTCGACCCGACGACGGACTCGACGGGTGAACTCAGAGCCGAGCCGTACGAGCCGAGCCCATAAGGGAACTCGGTAGGGAAGCAGACTGCCCTACTCTCGCTCTCTTCTCCCTCGCTGCTCATCTTGTTCTTGTTCTTGTTGGTTCCCATGAACATGTCGTCTGCCAAGAACTCGGATGGCAACCAAAACTCCCCATAATCTAAGTCCTCCGCCATCGATAAAAATCTGCTAAAAAAAGCAACAGAAAGACAGCAACGGAGAGAGAGAGAGAAGATAGGAGTGAGGTTGCGGGTTGTAGAAGAAATAATAATAAGTACTGGGGGTAGAGAAGGGACCCAACAAAAAGAGGAGAGAGAGAGAGAGAAATTTGGAGGGCTGAGATGAAGAGTGAGAAATTTTATGAAGTGGGGAACTCGAAAAGAGAGAAGGGTTTGGAGAAACAAACAGAGCAGGAGAAAAAGAAAGCCTCTTGTGTACAACAAAAGCATGTCTCTCCCCCCTCTTTTTGTTATTTTTTTTCACGTACCAAAAGTAGGGCACCTGTCAATTGGGGTAGAGATAGAGATGTATTTGGGGAGGAAGGTTTGGTTTGTTTAAAATTTGAAATTTGGAAATTGAAATTTAGATTTAGAATTTAACTAAATGAATCAATTTGTCATGGTTTTCTTAACTTGTAATTTGAGAATTTTATATTGAAATTTGATAAATAGTTGGGTTAACAAATTTAGAAAAATTATAATTTTTTACTAATTAAAAAAAATTCAACTAATTAAATCAATTCAACTATGGACTTTTAACTACAATCAAACTTAATTTATTGGATTACTTTTTTGAACTCAACCAGTATTCTCAATTTCCCTAGAACAGGAGGATGAACTAGAGTGGTTGGACAATTGTTCAGGTTCTTTTTTAGTGAAGTCCATGGTGAAAATGTCCTAAATATACATACTAGGTCAACCCTTGTTTGGAAAGGTCTTCCTCCACTGAAAGTTCAATTGTTCATATAATATGGTCTAAAAAGAATGATTTTATCCTGAATGAATCTAAAGAAGAGAGACTCAACGAGAACAGAGGAGGATTTTAGTTGCCCTTTCAATCATCTTTTTATAAGTTGCCCATTTGTAAGATATTTACCTCCGAATTTCTTAAATATTTTTGACACTTCTATTTGAATATTAGTTCAGTGCACTAAGGAAGAAAAAATTAGAGAGAAGAGAATATTGGTAAAATTAGCCAGGAGAAAAATCAAAAGTCCTACACCAAAAGAAATCAAAGACCCTCTTTCTTAAAATATTTCAAAACCCTAAAATCCTGAAGAACTCTTGTTTGCATTTGGTAGGAGCAGTGGTTGGACCAGCCATTTGTCTTGTCAGTGGCATTAACTGCCATGTGTTCTTAGTCTAGTAAGTGATACTGTAATGGTAGTGAGTGAGGAAGGCCGCTTTTCTTCCTTTTTCCTTTTTAAAAAATAAGGGCCTGTTTTTATTGTTGTTCCCATAGGATGTCTTTAACTCTTAATTATATAAGATTAGTAAGTATTAATCTAATCCAAATTATTAGGGTTTAGATACCAACCTTTGTATTTTTCTGATAGACCATTTTGCCCTTTTTGTCTTTTTCTTTGTTGATTCAAATTTTCAAAATTGAGATACACCATTTTGCCCTTTTTGTCTTTTTCTTTGTTGATTCAAAATTTCAAAATTGAGATGCCAATCACTCTCTATCCAGTCAAGATGGGGATACCAACTGCCAACCAAAGCATTTCCACACTGCACTTGTGGACAATTTTTCTGAATCTTTTTGGAATCAAAATTCTGTACGGCTTTATTTCAGATTGATATTTAATTTAGAATTAAAGATAATATATCATTATTAGTAGAACTCATTTATCAACCTTGTTACAGGTCTTTAGATTTATTTGAACACAAAATTCAGAACTTGTTTGAGAATTCAGTCATTTAATAAAGGTCTATAAATTGGGTAATTTGAAATTGAAAATCTCAATACAGCAGAAATTGTCTATTTTATATCTTTACATCAAAATGGCTAAAAACATCTAGGTAGGCTAAACTTTAATATCTGGGTCAATCTGAAAAACCCTTTCTTTTGTGATCAGTGAATCTAAAATTTATACCCAACACTTGAATGTTAATTGGGTTTGTGATTAAAATTTTTAGAGCACTATAATTTATTGTCTTAAATTGGAGACTAATACTCTCTCTGTTTCAATTTAATTGATTCAGATATGGATTATGAGATTGTCCAAAAATAGTTATTCCATTCATATTGGAGTAGCATAAATTGTGCTGAAAATAAATGAGATTATATGAAGTGTTAGTATTATATAGAGAGTTCTTTAAAAAATGCAAATATTTCAAATGAGACAACTAAAATGGAACGGAAAGAATAACAAATAATGTAATTACTTTTTGTAATATAATTTATTTAGATTAATGACATTGACACTCCCTTCTTTTTATTTCAAAAGATTTTTTTTTCATAAAATGAAAAATGAAGGAAAATTATTTTGTAAAGGAAAAAATTACCTTGATTGGTTGTCATTTTGGGTGAACTTGCATTTTATGATGAAAAATGGAGGTTGTCTCACCCATAGTCACATGCATCCCTCACATGGAAACTCTACTAAGTCTCTTGCTGCTATGCATTTGCATAAAATGACAAGAGTATAATGGAAAGTGACAGAGTTCAACCATTGCAATAGTGCCAAATAAATGAAACAAAAACTTTAACAAAGATAAGATGAAGATGACATGAGTAAATAGTAAAATAAGAGTAGATGTTTCTGATTACAAAGTAATCTTAATAAAATGTGTAATTTGGATAAGAAGGTTTCTTGAAAAAACATAACAAGGGATTGGCTCATGAAATGACTCAGTCAAACATTCCTAAAAAGGTTTTTTTTTTTTAAAAAAAAAAAATACTCTTCTTTCCTAGAACTTGTTAGGCATTTGATAAGATAGATCCTTCTCAATTCAAGACAAATATTTTAGCTGGCTAAACGTCTTTATCCAATCTAGACCCGTTTTCATACATATTCCTAAAAAGGATTAGCATATACCTTTTTTCACTCTTTATTTTAAATCCTTGAATCAAGAGGGGGTTGATCTAACAGTGAAGAAGCTCTCATTATGAAGAGAGGTTTGGAGTTCGATTTACGCTCAAACTCCTCTCGACTACTCTTCATCGACTCAACTTATGTATATAGATTGGGAGGTTTAAATATGCTCGTGGGATTAATTTTACCTCCAATGTGAGATGAAAATACCCATATTTCAAAAAATAAAAATATGTAGCTATTTATGTATAGGGCTCTCAATGAGAGGATTTAAGTTATTATTTTTTTTCCCTCTTTTTTTAGATAAAGTATGGTATCTATCTCATATTGAAAGTGAAACTAATCTACGGATATATAAAGTCATCCGACCTTCAAGTAAATTCCAAAAAAGTTAAGCTCAAGATCTCTAATCTGATATTAAAAACTTAAATTTGAATCTACTTCACTATCTATGAGTTACTGTTAGATCCTATTAAATAATAGGTCCAATTAGATCATTCCTATTAAAAATATATTAAAAAATGACAATGTTAGTATCCTTAGTTTTGACATATGATCCATGAATGTTATTTTGAGGTAGGGTTTGGCCTAATGTGGGCAGAGTTTGACCTGTTGAGTCTTAATCAGTTCTGATTTGTTCCACCTATTTAACCTATCAATTTTTTGAACTATTAAATTGCATATAGTCAACTATATGACTAACCTAAATCCCCTCACACTTGTCTCTTCCAATGCCACTGCATTTTTCTCTGTTTGAAACTTCCAAAGTACAGGCAACATTGTGACAATGTTCATGGATCGGACAGTGCCACATTGAATACATTAGAAATCAAAGGAGTAGTTTCAATATGCAATTTAGTTGTTATTCAATACATAATTTTGAGTTTTGACAATCTTCAAATAATTAGGAATATCTAGGGTTGTAACTTGCAAGTTGTGCTAACTTATTTAATAATTAAAAAAATTTAAATTTAGATATGATTTGATTAAATATATCTAATGGAAATGGTCTTTTCAAAATGAGAAAAATAGTTGAAACCTAAGAACTGGACAAAAAACCCTACATTTGTAATAGATTATTAAAAAAATCTCAAATAGACACTGAAATAAAGTTGTATCAAAATTGAAAATAAAGAGGTTTATAAAAAAAAAAAAAAAAAAAAATAATCTTATATGATTGCATGGCAGAGACAAGTACGATTTATTAAAGGGATTTTTTTTTTCAATTTACATGTGGAAAACCACGGAATACCCAGCGGAAAGCTCCCATGGGTGAGCCCACTACTCGTATGGCACACCAAGGTTAAGCCAAGGGAGATCGAACCCACAATCTCTCACTTCTTGAAGTGGGAGATAATAAGTTAAACGACACTATATAAGTTATTACAGGAAATTGATTTACACACATACGATGCAACTTGTTATGATGCACCTAACATGAGGATGAGAAAGGATACAGTTGGCCATTTGCACCACGGTGTGGCCAATGCCTTTTTCTTTTTATTTAATGATACATGTTTTTTAATGGGTATTCCGGATCATATTATTTTATTTTAAGGTTAACCGGAGAAAAATAATTCATAAAATTGACCTTAAATAGATGAGATTTTAACTTCTGATACGATGAAACTATATAATTTAAATTATATTTATCAGATCTATCCCAGTACAAAATCCATCTTCAAAATTTTATTTGATTTTTACGATTTAAAGATACAAAAATGAATAACTGAGTCAAGCTATAGATTTCAAGGTCTCTTATGAGGTAAAAATTCTGTGTCTAGATTTAGCCATTCATTTTTATAGATTTCATCAAAAAAAAAAAAATTTAAAAGGTATTTTTTTTGATAGGATTAAAATGGTAGGATTGGTTGGACCCAAAAGCATGATACTTGTCAACTAGGGCACGACCAAATCCTTTTTCCATGAGGATTTTGTGCATTAAAAAGTGAAGGGCCAAAAATGAAAAATACTCCATACAGGTGCACCATACTAGTGAAGATACTGGTCAATGTTTTTATATAATTATATATTATATTCAACAATATATTAAAATGCTTCAAGTCAAATCTTGAGACTTAAGTTTGTTCAGCTTAACATGATTAGGTCCAAGAAAAAATATCTCAGATCTTCAAAATTTGAAACTAATTGACTCTAAACTCGAAGTGATCTTTGACCCAATCCATATAAATCTAATTTTTATCTGACCCAATTTGCACCCTCTTCCCAATTAGCTGTTGTCACATATTCTCTTTTAAAGACCATAAAATATATATTTTTTGTCCATCTTTGAATTGAGGTAAATTGTCACATGTTTTATTTACAATCTAAAAATTTAAAAGAAACATTTTTTTATTCATCTTCAAATTGAGGGGAAAGCACAGTCAGGTGATGGGTGTTGTGCTTCACCTTTAAAAAAAATCTAGAATTTGACATTATGTTGCTCAACATATTTGGACTCTTCGATCTGTCAATTTGAAAGCTGATGAGTTGGCTCGTCAGAATATGTATTTGTCATTAAAAATCAGATCCACTCTAACTTACACCTTAGCAATATAGCCTTTTTAAAATTCCTGAGGAGAGGACATCGCACCCACACTCCAAATATGGCCATTGGGACTCAAACCTGTGACATCTCTCTTCTCGAGAGAAGAGGCTACCAGCTGAACTACCCAGCAGTGGATGAATTTTTTCTCTGCTTTCGTGACAAACCTCTTCTACTTGCGTTGTTCTCTCTTCTACTTGCGTTGTTCTGTATCTTTCATTGTTCTTTGATTTTAAAAACAATGCTGCCCAACATAGCTTTTGATCCATCTATGAAGACTTGATGTAAGCTTCAAATATGAATCATTTTAAACCCTCATCAAAATAATATTAATATTAAAATATTTATAATTCGATTGTGGCTCAACAATTAATATATTCTTATATCATTTTGTAGTTATGTTGGATAGGAAGGTGCTCTCGGACTAGTGGTTAATAACCAGAGGAAGATGTCAACGGCTTATTACTTTAATAGAGACGTTTGCGTATGAAAACAAATTTCTGTATTTGTTGCAACTTGCAAGGCATGTGATGCTGTCAATGAAGCATCACAAGGCAGATTTGCATTTTCTTCTGTTTTTAATGAAAAGTAATCATCAAAATCTAAAAAAAAAAAAAAAATCAATTCTTGAAAAATATAGCCAGTGATTTGCACATTTGTATTTTATAAAAACAAATATATTTAATTGATAAGAATTGACTCAAACCCAATTCATATTTCCAAAGCAAGTGGTGAGTTTCAATTGGAAAGTCTTTATCAAAATAGATGGTGTCAAAATTATACACTTATAAAATTATAGTTGTTTAGCAAAATACACTATTCAGACGTTGTGAACAGGTCAGAAATTTTTTAATATAAACTTTCGATCATTAATTTTGAATGAATTTAAAAGGTAGAATCTCATAGTTTTTTTTTTTTTTAATCGAAGGTAGCAATTCTCTCGTGAGAATTTTATGTGACTAGCCATGGGTTTTAGTGTATTATCAATTTTATTTTTACCGGCTCACTTAATTTTACCTCTACCGACTTACTTACCAACACTTGAAAACAGAATAAATCAGCTCGCCAAGTGGCGAGTAAGTGAGCCAATTTGATATTCATTTCTTTTTTCAATTTTCGGTACAGCAGGGGCGAAAGGTAAAATTAACAATACACTAAAATCCATGTCTGATTACACATAACTCTCATAAGAGGATTGCTGACCTTATTCAAAGGTTATGATTGAAAGTTTATATCAATTTATTATACAGATAATTTCTCCACTATTCAACTATTGTTTCTTGAGAACATTCACGTCGATTGATATACAACCAAGAAAAATTAGTAATATAGTTAATATTATATGATAATAATTTTTTTTTGAATTACACCAGTTTGTCTGTTAATTTAATTTATTTGTCAATTGGTGGGTATTACTGAATTAAACTGCCCAATGAATTTAGTTCTCAACTTACCATACAGAGAAAAAAAAAAACTAAATTAGAAATCCAATCATAACACTCGACTCTCAAGTCTAAACCCTGATATAAAAATAGGAGAACTTTGAAAGGTTAGTTTGATGATTAATTTCCACTATTGTTTTTAGGAGGTCTTAAAATCAAGTTCCTTTCAACACAAAAAAATCTACTCTCTTTAATTGTGTCCAACGTGTGTGGATTAGGAGATTTACACATGCTCCAAAGATTAGTCATTTCAGATAGGACGCTTGGATATTTTTGTTTTAAAAAATAAAAAATAAAAATAAAAATAAGAGAAGAGATCTAATCTTCAAAGTTGAAAAATCAAAATGGGTCATCAAAGATTTGTTGTGAATTGTTCGGATGTTACAATCAAAGAAGAGAAAAGATGTAATGTAACACTGTCATTCACCAAATCCTTTGGAATCTCAGTGTTTTCCCATCTTCAAAGCTGCGTTGACGAGATTGAAATTCACACCTCACCTGCTTCCAACTTCTTCACATGCATCCAAACATTGTTTGTCGTGTGTCATCTACTCAACTTCTTTGCATTTTCGTCCTCGAAAAATGTATCCGCCTAATTGTTGAATGATAAATTTAAACTCTTAAAATTACAGATTTGAGCACAATGTATCGAGACGTCTTACATGATTTATTTAGATGTCTCACTCATCTAATTCTTGGGACATATGTAAACTTCTTTATCCGTACACGATGAGTACAAATTATGGAGAGTGACCCTTTTTGTATTAAGAGAGGCTTCATCCCAAGACCTTGTACAAACTAGAGTGAGAATAGACCATCAAACTAACCCTTCAGAGTTTTTTTTATATATATTTTTAAAATAAAAAAATTAACTGAGTAATCAATTTTAATTAAAGTGCTTCGTACATCCACATCGGTGAAATTTTGAATAAAGATGTCGTAAGAGGTTGAGAATCTATAATCTCTAATATTTAATACTTTCTTTCTTCTTTAAAATAATCATCTATTTTTTAATAATTATTTATATTATTTTTATACTTTTTTACTTGTATATGTGATTTAGACTATTTTATTTATTTTTCTTCTTAATATTTTGCATGCATTTTCTCTCTTAATCTCCTTAATATGCAATTCATATTATCATATGTACATTAGATGATTTAGGTTGTTTTCATAGATTATTTAGGTCGCTTTATTTTATTCTTTTATTTTTTTTTATTATGACACCATGATATGTACGCTATGACATTTAGGCTAATTTTCATATAATTTTAATAATTTAGGTTCTCATACATATTTTTTTGTTTATTTCCTACATTATTCATATATCTTTCGTGTCGTCATACGTCTATTAGGTCTTAATGCTAGCTATTTTATTCTCTAAATTTTGCGATCAGATGGGATCTCACTGTAGCCATTAATAATAAAACTATGCCATTTGCATAATATTGATAATATTTTATTGTTGAGAAAGTTTTAAAAATGTATGACGTAATTAGGGGTGTAACTCGGGAGAGTCGGGTCCGGCCCTAAGTTAATTCAGGCTAGGGCTCAAACTGTAAATGTAGAGCTCATGCTCAAATTGGGCCCATGTGGGCTTAAATTATTTGAGGTTAGGCAAGTCCTGAAAAATAAAAAAGGGCCCATAAGGCATTAGGATTTTCAAGCCCTTACTCCACTTAGTTTTAAGTCGATGGTTTATAGAACATGGTGACATTCTTTATATCAAGCGACTTATATACATTTTATTCACTGTAAGTACTTTTCCAATGTTTTATTTACGAGAAATAGAACCGATTCATTATATTTAGATATTTCTTTTTTAAGTTCTACTTTCATACTCTTGCTCACAAATATTATCATGCCCTAAATTGAATCTATATTCATTTTCTATCTGCTTCAAGATGCATTAAATCTAAAATTGAACCATTATCTTTTCACTCTATAAAATCATTTTTAAACTGAATTTTCAAATTTTTTTGGAAGTATTTTTCACATATACCTTTCCAAAAATGATTCTTGTCAAGCAACTCATTCTTATAATATATATACTGAACTCCATAAAATGATAAATCAGTCATGAACGGATAATTTCTCCCCTTCATACAACAAAAACTAAGGTTGATTTTGTGTCAACTCAGCTCAATTCAACTCCAAATCTTATCAAGTTTGCACAAGTTTTTTATCTAGACTTAGAACAAACTCGTTGACTTGCATATTCGAAATCCTATTGATTTGAGTCAACTTAGACTTGCTCGTTGCTCTTTTTGTCTTTCTTTCTAAACTATGCTCCATATTCCTCACATGAGGTGGCAAATTTTTCCCATGGATTTGAGTCTCGAAACAAATACTCCACACACTGCAAGTTTGACCCATTTTATTTATTCTTCAATTTTTTTCGGTTATACACACAAAGTGAAAAAACCCAAAGTCGATAAGAAAAAACTTAATATACAAAGGATGTGAAAACCAGATACAGAACATACAAACATTAGGGGAAAACAGAAGAATGAACCAAAGAATGTATAAGATCCATATAGATGGGACCAAATCGTAGTGGTGAATTACACTCAGATCTTTTCACCTTCTTCCCTATCCAATGAGACCTGCAGGTGACAATCCAAAGAAAAATCTAGACTGTTAATATCCTACAAACTCAAATTCTACCAATCCACAATTCATTCTAGAAAACCACTTTTTCAAATTTAATAACTCATACAGCAATTATAGGAGAGACATGCACATTATCTCTAAAGATATCCATGAAATTAGTCTATGCATGAAAAAGTAACAAGGAAAGTCAATTTCAAGGAATAGATCATATACAGGTACTTGCTGAACTACATGGCCTGGTAAATCATTCATATGAATACATGATACTCCTATTACAGGTTTCGACACAACTGGAGCAAGCTTATTTTGATAATGAGTGTCTCTATTTGGGGTCTCTATTAGATGATTTTTCTATATAAATGTGTGCACTCCCTAAAATTAATAATTTGTGTAATGATTGTTTTGAGGAAGAGTGGTTTCTGAAGCTGATTGATAAACCTTCTCGCTTCAACATGCTAGTGAGGCCGCTTTGCAACGTCCGTCCAATTCAGTCCCAGAAGGATGCAACAGAGGGAAAGTCTAGAAAACTCTGCTGGACCACCCCCTCTTCCATCTGACCACCTCTCACCTCTCAACCCCTCTTTCGAGAGATGACCTCTCAGCCCTCCATAATCCTTGTCATCCATAAACTAAGTTACCACCCATGTCAAGATGGCTCTGCAAATGCAGAGAGATCTGCCGTACTGAGCACTCCATTCTCCTTCCTAATGTTTCCCACCTCTCAGCCCTTTAATCTTTCTCACCCTCACACCCTAACTGACCGCCAACAAAACAGCTCTTCTACCTCCTTAAGAGATGATCACAGTAAGCTGCAATCTTGTTTTACTCATCTGAAATGCATCCCGTAAACTAAGTTACCACCCATGTCAAGATGGCTCTGCAAATGCAGAGAGATCTGCCATACTGAGCACTCCTATTCTCCTTTCAAAATCTTATCTATATGGAGTCGACTTTATTTTTTTTTTGAAAAGTCTACTATATTAGAAAAAAGAGGCACCATAGGTGCAAATACAAAAGTAAAAGAGACAAAGCAATGAAACAAAAAGCCCACAACCCTTGGGGTTGACTTTCTGAGTTTCCATTTGACCTTATCATACACCATACAAAGGTTGTGTAGAAGATATGAATAAAAATAATATGTATTTCTTGAATAACTAAAGGCTGCATTTGGCTCATTAAGCTATTTTCAACTTCGACCCTGTTCATTGTACTTGAACCTCTTTCGTTCTTTTTTTTTAAATGAAAATTTCAATGTTACTGCTAGAAAAAAGCTATTTTCAGCTTCAGAAGAATTCTTGTTCACAATTCAGAAAGCACGAGAAAGTTTCCTTTAGTTTCAATGAGGTGAGGAGCCAAATCCAATGAAGGCATCGATATGCAAAAGATGAAGGGCAAAATGCAAGTCCTGAAGATATTTAAAATCTAACACAGTAGAATCTGCAAGATAGGGTTCTGATATTCTAATCAAGGCTAAACATTTTGTAATGCCACATAAGTAATAGATGTTATGAGCTTACCAAAAGAATGTCTTCATCAGTACCGAAGGATTTGCGGGCTTCTTCTAGACATTCCATGGAGACTCTCTCATATTTCCTAGGAAAGTATCACATGTTATGATAAATAGACAAATGGAAAGGAGAAAATGGTAGCAAACATGAGAATGAACACTAAATTTTGAATCTGAAAAGTATCAGAGCTAGTTCAAAGTGGGCCTGACTGATGAAAGTAGAGCATGACGTCCAATGCTTATCAGGGACTGTGAGATTTTGAACCCTTTACATAGCAGATTGGCACTAGATCCATACGTATTTTGTAATCATCCCTTAGACCATATGTCATCTTTTAATAAATAATAAAGCCATTATTTGATACAAATAAAAATGATAACTTAGTCGTCTAAATCTCCACAAACTTAAGGTGAAATGACATGAATTACAACTTTCAGAAAAACCTAAAGAGATGGGGTAAATGTGAAATGCCATTGTGGATTCTTTAAAGAGTTGAAAGGGAATAATACCTGGAGCTCGCTGGATCTCTTATTTCAAATTCTTCTGCATCTGCATCATAGCCACATATTACAACGTAGTGACCTAAAATGGGAATACTGCACTAGTTAGTTAAAGGCAAACCAGAAGTATCTGATGAAAATAAACATAAGCACAACAATATTATGATCACGAAAGGGAAAAAATAGTCTTTGTCTAAAGAATGTGTTGAGACATAGCAGATGAAAAAAAACACTTTCAAAAAATAGTGTTCCTTCTGAATCTCTGAGAATGGGATTTGTTCCAAATATAAATGCTATGGTTATTTATATCAATAGGATGCAAATATCTAAAATTTCATCCCATAAGTGGGATCCAATTTTTGGAGAACAATTGGAAAGGAGAGAGAGTTGAGTGAGGGATGAGTAATTATACTCATTTACATCTACATCATGACTGTTTGTAATCCATATTATGCAAGGGACACTTCTTTTGCCAATTTGGATTGAAGAGTAATATCAAAACAATCTAATATTTAAAAAATGAATTTGTGGAGTTAATTTAGAGAAAAATCAAATTTCTATCAATTTTCTTGATTCTTTCAATTGCCAGAGTGGAAAGCAACCAGATGCATACTATGTCTGATAAAAGTCAAGAAGAATCTCACCAGTGTAGCCTGGATTTCCAACATAACATGCTGAGACACATATATCCTCTAGCCAAGACTGACTGCATTGACAAGTTATGAAAAAGTGTCAAAAGCAACTGGATTAATATAGGGCAGGCCATTAGAGTTTTTTTTATGACGGAGAACTCCAAGACCCCCACCTCTTCTTGAGTACAAGGGCATTGGATAAAACTCCGGATGCATGCAGAAGTTGTAATAACAATAATGGCTCATTAAGTCAAAACTGAAAAAGAGAACTCCATATAACACCAATTAATGAACGAAGACGACAATGATGAATAAGAAGTTCTGGTGGCTAAATCAGTCACTTAAGAAAAACTGGCACATTGGTGATGCATCTCATTTTACCATATTGACCTAGTGACTTTTAGCCTCTGATGGATGGGGAAGGAAGACCATTAAAAAAAAAAAATGGGAGGGGTTGGGAGAAGGGCGGAAGGGTTTGGTTCTCAAAAAATGTATGACATTTTATGACACCCCTAAATGTCATGCATGTGATGCATCATCCTGTTCTACTAAATATACTAAGGTTTATTCAGCTATTCACTCTACTGGATTGAAATCAAGTGTCATAGAAAGGAAGTGACAACATGTGATTAGTATCATTTTTTCATTTTAACCACGAATTAAGGAATAAGAACACATATTGCATGAAGATTGAAGTAAAGAACTAGTCAGGCTACACTCCATAGAACAGTAAAAAATTAAATAGTGTAACACAATTCATATAAGCAGAATAAATTATCTATTCATATGACGAGCCTTTGAGACCATCTGCCAATCTCTGAAACAGGATGGTAAGTGAGACTTTCCATGGATACAATCACAATGGTAAACTCTAATTTTCTAACCCAAACAAATGGTTCATTGTTTGCATCTTGAGTTTTCTCCTCACACCTAGAAGCCTCATGCTCATTCAACATTACCAGCTCCAATTGCAAGTTATAGATGTGATTATGAGTTGCCTGGTGGATTGTGGGTTCAGACAAGTATCGGGAGATAAATATTTTAGATATATGTAGGGATTGGGCCTTGGTAGATTATATTATGCCAACCTTGGTCACCTCGATGTAGGTTCCTTGGTCTCCAGAGATATGAGTCTCCTTGAGCTAAACTTTGATGGAAGTTGTGTGCATGATCACGGTCTAGCAGGCTATGGTAGGATCATTACATATGATTTCGGAGAGACTAGGATTTCTTTTGCTTGTCCTCTCCCCAATGGCTCGGTGATTGAATTGGAACTTCATGCATTATGGAGAGGTATCATGGAGATGGAAGAGTTAGGGGTTGTAGGGGGCATTGTTGTTAAAATCTTACGATACACGTATTTCATGATTCATACAATATGATAAGAGGAACAATTTATATCTATTAACAAATCTTACGATTTGTATAAATAATAGAATTATGGAGTTATTAGAAGTGTGAAAGCATGAAACATTTTGTTTTAATGGTTTTTAAAGCTTGCGTTGATGGGCATTTAAGACCTTTCGATTTTTTGAGGGTTTTTTAGTTCATTATTGACTTTTTACAGTATAGTTGGATTATATATTAGTTTTATACTTTTGGAAGTTGGAGTATTGAAATTTGAGCTCCAATGAATTAATTATATAATATTCACTTAATATTGAAAGAAAGTTGAAGAATTTATCATATTATTACATTTTCGATATATTTTACGTTATTTCATATATTAAATATTTTTGAGGAAAAACACTTATGAATCTTATGATTCTACGATTTGCGGTTCAAGATGTATAACGATTTTATGATATGATTCAAATTTCACAACATTGGTAGGGGGTACTTTAGAAGGGGACTCTAAGGTCGTCGTCAACTGGCCTTGGGTTTTCTCTACCCATGGATCTATCTAGATAAAGTTGAGAGGATTCATCACTCCATCGCCTCCTTTGGCTTTACGATCTCCTCAGTTCCAAGAGCTGCAGACTCAACTACTGACGAAATGGCGTGCCAAGGTTTGCCTATGTCTTCGGAAGTTGTAATTAGGATCATTAATCTCTTGGCAAGTGGCATTTCTTGTAAGGTTTGTTGGGGTTAGCGGATTATTTATGCCCGGTTGTTTGTTCCTTTGGTTGTAAATTAATTCCTTTTTTTGTGAATAATAAAATCACCTTTCAAAAAAAAAAAAAAAATTTACCAGCTCAAAAACCACAATTTCACCATAATTGCAATCCTATTCTACTCTCAATTTCAATCCAATTCCAGTTCACTGCAATTGCATTCCCATTTTCAATCCAACTTGCAATCCTAATTTCACTCCATTTGACCACCACAAATGCTGCCCCATTTTAAATCTAATTTGAATTCCCAATCTCACCCAATTTCAATTGGCAAAAACAAACATCTTGGAAAAGAACACCATGACAACAACGGAGGAGAAAGAGAGATGAATAAAAACATAAAAAAAAAAATCATCACATCATGAATAGTGTAAGGAAGAGGATGAGGAGAAGATGACAGAGAAGACTGAAAGGATGGGGTGTCCATCATCTTAGATCGATGGGGTGGCTAAGGTTTATTGGATTAATAGGGTGTCCGTGGGCCTTAGGTCACACTTTGAGGGGCATCAAGGAAGGAGATGGTTCTAGCCACTATCCTTCGGTTCATTTGGAAGGAAAAAAAACTTTTAAGGTTTTGAGGGGAAGGGTATACAAGTAGAGGTGTTTGAGTGCACTAGGCTAAGATTGTGTGGTTCATTGTTATCCTGCAAAGAGTTCAAGGGTCTTTCTTTGACCCACCTTTACTTGTGTTGGGAGGGTTGTTTTAGGAGAGGGAAGCGGAGGAAGAAAGTTTTGGAGAGGTTAAGGCCCCTCTATAGGGTCATTTTAAATTTAATGTGGAAGGGGTGGCTGAGGGCAAAGTTGGATTGACTGGCATAGGGGAATTAGTTCACATTGAGAGAGACGAGCTTTTGTTTTATTTCTAAAATCCTATAGGAGTCCAGGATGCACATCAGGCTGAATTGCAGGAGATTAGGAGAGCATTAGAACAGTACGTTAGACATGGTCCCTAGGTTGGTTGCCTGTTGGTTGGATAACTTTTGTAATTTCTTGGGACTTTTTTTTGCTTTGTTGTTGCTTTTGTTTTTTTTTTTTTCGTTTGGTATAATAGGGGTAAATCCCTCTAATACCAATTGCCTTTCTTTATTCTAGTTTTCTCCTTTTTCTTAATGAAAGGGTATCTTAGACTTTGACTAAAAAATAGTTAAGTTTGGTTTCTATTTTGCTTTTGTTTTCTTATTATGTTTATTCCATTTGTTCTTATCTATTTTTTGCATGAATGTAGTTGACTAGTTACCAAAAAAGGTGAAACTTTTCTTGGTTACCGTTCCCCCCCCCCCCAAACACTTAAAAGGATGAGGAAAGGAGAAGAGAAGGAAAAAGAAAGAAGGAAAGAAGAAACATCAACCTCCATAGGGGCGATAATGAACAAAGAACAGAAATGAAAAGAATTGGAAGAAATAAAGAGAAAAAAAAGAGGGAAGAAGAAAAACAAATGATCCTACCTTGACAAAGGAGGAATTGATGAGTTGAACCATTGAATGTTGGAGGAGTAGCTCAATGGTATGGTTTTGTCGGGAGTTGACGCAAAGCATCATAAAAGAGATTTGTTTCCTCGTCATGAAAGTTTATCTGAAAAAATAGGCAAATATAGAAATCCAACGTGTCAAAAATTTGATA
The DNA here is from genome assembly GCA_013350335.1 of Chimonanthus salicifolius. Lineage (NCBI taxonomy): Eukaryota > Viridiplantae > Streptophyta > Magnoliopsida > Laurales > Calycanthaceae > Chimonanthus > Chimonanthus salicifolius. Next base: position 5,850,341 of record CM023537.1, on the reverse strand, counting down.
GGAAAAATCTAGTTTCCTATAGAAAATTGTTTATTTCCATGGAAAATCATCTAAATAGAAAATTACAAACCTTTATAGAATTGTTGGTGGGTGCTCATTGTTGCAGTCACAAGATTGCAGGTTTGAGTCATGTTATGTAAGTGGGGCTTAAATAATCCCAACGCCGTTGCCTATCTAGGGCTTACCAATGATGAGGTGATGTATTTAATGGAAATACCCAGACTTAAACTCACAGTTGACCAATGCCCAACCTAATTGGATCTACTAACCCATGTTTTTTAGATCCCTTACTTTTATGGTCTTCAAAATCATGGTTTGATTCATATATGTTTTGGAGAACCCATGAGAGGTCTCACCTCATGTGGGGCCCACACTAGGCTCCATGTGCACACCTTTTCTGTCCTATACCCATTACCCACAAGTGAAGTGGATCTCATAATCGACTTACAACCATTGTTGTTGATAAAGTTGCATCCTTATCTACCCCTGATTTTTGGAGCCTTTAAAACTATGGCTAGTGGATTCAATCAAAGCCTATCTTTTAATAGGCACCAATCAACGCAAAACCTTTCTAACCCACACATCCCCCTGATTATAGGTGGATCTTGCATGGATTCTCGCCATAAGAACCCCTTTTGGGGTGTGCAATAGAACACACACAAGGGGATGATCCCCACACCTTAAGCCACAACCTAAGTGAGTCCACTATGTGAAGCCCACCAAAGGTAACGGTGATGGGTCCATTGAAAAGGTCTAAAGATGAACATATCGTGCAGCAAATATCATCTCGATTGGATCAAGTTATGATTTTAATGGCGCCATAAAAATTAAAGACTAAAAAAGTTGATCAAACTACATGGATTTAAAAAGCATTGGCTTGATTGATCTAATGAAGAGCTCCATGTTCAAATTTATACCTTTCCAACATGACCATCACCATTGATAGAACCCACACAGCAAGCTAATGAAAGGTGCAGCTTAAAAACATCATAGATCCATCTTCAAACTTACACCTTTCTAACAGACCCATTACTATCTCTCTTTCCCATGTTTTACCTATGGTAAGGTTCGCTTTGGCCCTTTCGGTCTCAGCTTTATTCCTGGTGTTGCATTTCCTTTTTAATAAGCAATAAAAATTGTTTATCTTTTCAAAATAATAACGATGATGGTGACAATGATGATAACTACATGATACAAAATTCAAAAAAAAAAAAAAAAACACAAAAATACAAATGAAAAAGAAAAAATTGAAATATAGAAAGTTCTTTTTTTTTTTTTTGAAGACCTCTTAGAGAAATGTTGTAAAATTATAGAAAGTTATTACCTGGAAACTTGGAGACAATGTTGTAAAAAATGAATCGTAACGTCAAATCATTGTATGTTTTCAATCGCCATCATAAACCGTAGTCATAAGATTTATAGGTGGGTTCCCCTCAAAAAATATACTCCCTCTGTCCCAAATTAGTTGTCCTATATGGATTTTAGAATTGTCCCAAAATAGTTGTCTCATTTGTATTGGAGTAGTATAAAGTGTGTTGAAAATAGATAGATCACATGGAGTGCTAGCCTTATATAGAGAGTTCTTAAAAAAAACAAAATATTTCAAATGAGACAACTAAAATGGGACGGAGGGAGTATAATATATGAAATAACATAAAACACATCCAAAAAGTATCAACATGAGCAATTCACCAATTTTCTTCTAATAGTAAGTGAATATTTCATAGGAGCTCAAATTTCAAATGTCTAACTTCCAAAAGTATAATATTGGTATATACTCTAACTAATATTTAAAAGCCTAAAAAAAATCTACCATCCATAGGAATTGTAAGGTTTCTAAACCAATATTAATCATTCTTCTTGTCACATCATACAAACTGTAAGATATGAATTTTGTATTATAAGACTTGAACAACAATGGTTGGAGAATGCATTACACAAGATACCTATGTGTGTGTGTGTGTTTTTTTTTCGAGAGGTAACAAGAGAAATATACTAATAATGATAAGATTACAAGACTTGTAAGAGACTTAAACCCGAGAGAAGGAAAACGATATATACATGTACAAAATGATACCCAAGTTGCTATGATAACAAAAAAACCCTGAAAGTAAAGATCTCATCCTGACCCCTGTCCACTCCCCACTTTGCTAAAAAATCTGCGACTCCATTTGCTTATCTCCTTACGAGTGAGAAAGAAATATCATTCCCTAAGCATAGTGCCCTGATTTCCCTGACTACTGAAACCAATTTCCATGGAGGCCGCTTAGTTCTCGTAGCCCATTTAATAGCATTCACCGAATCTCCCTCGATGACTAGCTTCCCCTGTCTAGAACCCTCCACAAAACTAGTGCTCTCCCAATGCCTTAAATCCCAGCTTCATTTGAGTCCCTTATACCCAACGATTCTAAGAAAACTAAAGAGGATGACTTGATGAATCGCACAAAACCTCTCCAACCCCTGTTGGCCCTGGTTTTCCTTTAGAAGCCTTGTCTACATAAAATTTGAAAGTACCTTGCGTAGGCGGAGACCTTTTTTCCTTCCTAACCTCCTTTTTGGTTCTACCCGTAATACAACCCTCCCAGGATCTATAGAAGTCTATCATCTTGAAACCCCTATATTCTTTGCTTGCCGCAAACCATGCACACAATCTCCATTTAGCCGATTGGTAAACATCCTCTTCCTCTGCAACCCTATTCTCGAAGATTCTCGCATTCCTCTCCTTCCAAATTGACCAAAGGATGGCCGTTGGTATAGTGAACCATGTTGCTTTCACCTTTGGTCTGATCCTCGATATCACCCAACTTTGCACTATATCTATGAATGAACTTCACCATACCCGTTGGTATGGTGAACCCTGCTTTCACCTTTGGTCTGACCCTCGATATCACCCAACTTTGCACTATATCTATGAATGAGCTATCAAAGACTCATGACACCCCCATCAAAGAGGCAAATCTAGACCATAAGTTCTCTCGGTGCATCTTCCGAATAAATGATCCACATTCTTTTCTTGGTGACAACAGAGAACACATGGCAGGTCATCATTAGGGGTCAAGATACCCCTTCTTTTTTCTTTCCTTTTTGAAGACCCAAGAGAAACCTCAGACTCACCCCAACTTACGCCTTGACTATAGCCCTCCTAAAACTCATGAGGGGAGCAACATAGACCCCACACTCCTAGGTAAAGATCACCAGGACTCGAACTCGTGACCTCTCCCTTCCCAAGGGGAGAAGCCACCAGCTGAGCTACCCAGTGGTGGGTTCAAGATACACCTTCTATTATTAAGTTCCGCCCTAGAGGGGGTCAAGATACCCCTTGTCTTAAGTTATGCTCTAGAGAGAATCTTTTTTCCAAGTGCTCAAGATACCTACATATTGCTTCCAAGTCAGAGATATAACAGCAAAAAGTGTAGAATTTGCAATCCACTATAACTAACTGATGCTACAATAACAATTAACGAAGAGTATTGGTTTTAGAACACAAAGTGTACAACCATGCAAGATTGTTTTACCTGCTAATGCAGGTTTTTCCAACACCATACAGTATCTTAAGATATTATAGGAAACATGCTCAGTATACCTTAGTTTATACTTGTCAACCAAAGCTACAGCAACATATTTCCCTGACAATATCAGGATAGAGATTTCTTTGCTGCTGATGGACCTGTGCTGTAAAACAAGGGAAATTTATAAACATATCTCAAAATGCTGATAAAAACTCCATGCTTCACAAAAGACATTGTTTTCCTATTTCATGATTTCAAGACAGTGACATTGTTATCTATTAGAGAGAGATTGAGTCAAAATGATTTCATCTTTCTAATTAACTTTGATGAGCCATAAATTTAACCCAAATTGTCGTTAAAGCCAAATTTCATCTTTCTGCAAGGTTTTAACCCAAATTGTCACGTCAAATTTATGTTTCATCAAATAAACCCAAGTCATCCAAGAGCAATCAAATATGAATGCAACAAAGTAGCGAAATCCGAGAATGAACAGTACCCTCAGATCTTATCTAGCCGATACCATATTATAGTGAAAATAGATAGAAAAGAAATAAAGTGATGCAGGAAAAGAGAAGAAAAGAGAGAATTCTTTGTCTATTGTATTGCATGTCTGAAGGAGTAGTACACATGTATGTATAGAATACAATGAGCCAATCAAGGCAGCAAATAAGAATAAAAAATACCTAATGACATTTGTAGGTCAACTCTATAATAATTCATGTCAAAAATATATAATTTACAATATTTACAACAATAGTTTTGTGAGAGATGATTGATACAGCATAAAGATCTTATTGCTGCTTAAACAACAAAGATACCTTAATAATTAGATATAGAGACTTTAATGATTTAATAATAGAATATTCTTTTACCACATCAGATGTTCCATAGACCAAAAGCAAAACAGAAAGCAGAAACCTGAATGTTAATTCCAGCTTCTATTGCCTTCTGAAATAGACTATCAACTCGCCCCAAGTCATCAGGCAGCTGCTCCTGCAAATATTTCCAAATTCCAAATTTTGCAAGTTATGAATGGATCAATAGGAACTCTAATTTCCTGACCTAAGGAAATGTAAAGTATCCTTGTGCTCCCAATTCCATAATTTGAAACGCATATGCATCTATGGTTTCAGGGCTCAGACAACTGATAAAGTAGGGCCCTACAGATTGTGATGCCATAAAAATAAAAAATAAAAACAAAAGATGAAGAATCATAAGCAGCCACCTTTTGTCCCTTTTAAACTTTTATTTCAGATATCATGCCCAGCATGCCACGTGTCACAGGACAGTATACCATCACCATTCTTAGACACTGCCTGGATACCCATGATGTCTGGACACTTAAAAAGGCAGTGGTTCCATATCTCATCATATCTGATACTCCATTTTTGTGTAAAAACAATGTTCTTGCCATATCCATGGCTTAGCTCAGATGTATCTGGACATCATAGATGGATACTTGTAGGATAATATTTTAGCGCATTCCAGTCTACTAGGCCCATTATTATTTCATAGAGATAATTCTTCTCTTACATAACATAAAAAAAAAAAAATTAAAATCTAATTTAAGCTTTAATATTTTCATTAAATTCAGAAACATTTTAGACATCAGTATACAGAGAGCATTTCCAATTTAAAGCCATATACAAGTGTCAATCCCTATATATATTTTCCAAACATAGCTTGAACCAAAAGCCCAGCTTACATAGATCATACATCACTCAATTAGTAGCTCATATTTAATAAGTTATTCAATAATGCATGTATATTACTTGCATAAATGAACGATGGTTACATGGTTAAATGAAAAGACCACATGAACACATGGGACATCAGTTGTCAGGAATGAAGTGCAAGTTGCACCTCCTAATGTAAATTAAGAAAATCCACAAGAGCCTGTAGCACAGTTGGAAGGTGTGGATCTTTTAGCAAACCTGTCACTCAGCCCAAGTATGTTAGCCCACTCAAAACTCAATGTGATTGAGAGTCTCTCCTGCTCGCTCTCATGCACTCGCTCCCTTTCTCTCTCTCTCCCTCCCTCTTGAAATGGTGATATGACTTGAACCCACAACCTCACGGTTGCATAGTGAGTGCTTACTACTTGTGGCATGAGCTCTTCAAAGATTTATGCTCTCGCTCTCTCCCTCTTGAAATGGTGATATGACTTGAACCCACAACCTTATGGTTGCACAGTAAGTGCTTACTACTTGTGGCATGAGCTCTTCAAAGATTTATAAGAACATCAGAGTTCAAAATTGGAACATCAGATATCTAGATCAACAGACTGAGGTTCCAAAAGTTCTTCAAAAATACTGCATTCAAATTGGCCCATAATGTTTATATGGAGAATATCTTTCAAAAAAGAAAAATCTTTCATATGGAAAAGGTATATACCCTACAAAACCCATTGGAAATGATAATAAAACAATATTATGCTCTAACACTAGAACGTATAGCATGCATCATGAATATTAACTGAATTGCAAATGTAACTTCTGTTAAGTCCAAGAAAAAATTGATCCAAGTTTTTTAGCATGAAAAATTAAAGTTATTTGGGAATTTGATGGCTAAAAATGTATAGAACCTCACCTTGTAAAACGTCTCCATAGAAAATTCTGGATTGGCTCCCAAAGTGACAGTGAGGAAAGTGAAACTAACAGAGAAGTTGTGCAACAAGTAGGCCAAATCGACAGTCCAGATGCTGCAAAAGTTTACAAGTCCAAGTCCATTAAATGTAGTAAAGTTTATGCAAGTAAATAAATGACATATTCACCACAACTATATTAGCATCAATACAAACAAAAACATGCAAACACACTTCACTATTGAGATTGAATACCAACAATACCAAGAAAAGGGCCAATCTAATGCATTTTCCAAAATGATTTACCAGTGTAAGGAATGCACTTCAAACATTCCCAAATGTGAAACAAAGTTTACCTGAAGTGATCCCACTGGAAAAAAGTAAAAGGGTGTTGATGACAAGAACCTGAGCTCAGTTGGAAAGTGTTGATTATTACAACCAGAAAGATAAAAGGTCTGATGTTACTGTTAGGACTTAGGAGGAAAAATAAACATTCAGAAGAGGCACCAAAAACTGGGAATCTTTCTAATTGGATAACAATTAACTGGTCAAGAGAGACGTCAAATTGTTTACATAAGGGTATAAAACAATATAAAATTTTAAGTCCTCATTCAATGGGTAGAGAACTGGGAAACGAAGATTTAGTACACCATTTATAAAACAGAGTGAAAAAAGTTCCAACGCCCTAATATTACACATTATGTAACAAGACGAATAAGGTGTTAACAATTCACTGGCAATAGTCTTCAAATCATGTCTGACTCAATGCTAGAACATGCATTCTAATAAAAAGAATTCAAGTTTCTTCCATCCCAATCTTTCTCCTTTAAATTAATATTCCCAATTAATTCAAATGTAGAAATTATGGAAATCTTACAACACAAGCAACAGAATGTATAACAAACTTCAAAAAGTGCAGGTATCAAGAAGAATAAATACCTTGTTGTGCTGCAAAGTTTTCCCAACGAGTGGATGTCACAATGTTCAATACCAAGAGTTCTCAAAACCATCAAAATACAAGCAAGACCACAATCCCAGTTACAAAGCTGATGAACATGTGGAACCTATAAGCATATATTGTGTCTTAGAATGAGAGCTAAGTGAACTGAAATAGGTTACCATGATAGCATCTGAATGATGAAACCTGATGAATCATAGTAAAAGATTAGCTTTAAGGGACTCACTTCGACAAAATATGACCGAGGCAAATTGGCGTCATAATCTTTTCTAGGAAAAGAAATAACTCTTGGAGAGTATTTATTGACCAAATGAGAACCATCTGCAACTGGCAACTGAATAATTTCTTCATCCATTTGCAACTTGTCATTGAGGAGGTATACAGGCCACATCAGTACCCCAGTGAACTAAGGCTCTCAAGTGAAATATGGTAGCTCAGAAATGCTGCATTAAATGCTAATGCAGTTGTAATTGATAAAAAGTTCAACTTAGAGTTATTGCTGTAGCATTCACTTTCCAAATATGCTGCATTAGACACGTGCACAAAAGCATTACCCAAGCTATTGGAAAATACAGCTTCAAGCAACCAACCTTGCCAACTAAAACATTAAAACAGAAAGTACACAAGTGCATCCTTTGTGATTCAGAGAGAGAGAGAGAGAGAGAGAATAACTTAATGAATTTGTTAGGGAGGGGAGGCACCGATCCTTCAGCAGATGATGAGATATTTACAACATTACAATTGAAGACGTTATCGTCTCATAAGATTCTTCTGACCATGTAGGGAACTAGGAACATTGGAAAGAAACAATGTATAATGTATATAAAAGAACAATAAATAAATCAGCTCATTGACATCAGTGAACCATTGGAGAACAAAATTCAGATCACACCCAATAACATAATAAATTTAATTTCTATAGACCAATAAATGAAAATCAGGCAGGACAGTGGAACCAACCAACCAAAAGATATATTTACAAACAAAGACCCAGAGTAAAGAAAAGTAGGGTTTGATGATAAGCATCTTGTTTTATATCCATGATTCACATAAGATGTTAGAGAGATAAATTAATATAAATAAAGAATATAACAAAAACTACGCAAATTCACACACAATTAATCAAAGAGATTTAAAACGAAGAATGACACCTAGACATAATGCCCTCATGATTTATTGCTGGCCTTCAATGCAAAATCCCTCAAAAGAGTAATTAAATCATACCAAACCCTATTCTAGATCTTCTAGATTTAAAAATCAGTCACCAAAGTGATGAAATAGGTCTATGGGAACACCTAGGGTTTGTCAAAAGAATTAGGGTTTTTCTTTCAAGCAAAACAAGGTCTCAAATAGTTTTATACAGTAGGTTAGGGTTAGATTTATAGGTCTACGATGGGGATCCAGAGGTTGGGATGTAAAATAGGGTAGAATAGGGCCAAAAGGGGCCTATTCGTACGGGTTATACGGGCACGTATGGATGTCTGTATTGACTGGTTGGTCTCAGCGGGGTTTTGGTGGTCGGTGATGGGGTTAAGTCCTAGTTTGGTTAGGACTAGGATTTGGATGAAAAAATGGAAAAATAAGGTGTAGAAAGAGGGGAAATGTGGGAAAAAGAGAGGAGAACAGGAAGAGGAAGAAAAAAAGAGAGAGAGAATAAGAAGGAGGAGGAGGAGCTAAAGTCATACGAGGTTCCTTGATCTTGCACCAAGGAGGTAGAAGGAGTCACACCAGATCTGCAGATGGGAGAAACTTGAATTTCTTTCATTCATTCATCATCATTCTCAAAAGTGTCTTTTACAACTATTTAAAAAAGAAAGACTCTTAGAAACCCTAGACACATGTGACTTAAGACACACATGTGGACGATTTAAAACCATAAATAAAAAAAAGTCTTTAATAATCTTAAACCAAATATACACTACAAATATAACATAATAAAATATTAGAAAGACAAATGCCCGGATGGTGCTAGATCAACGGTTGGACTGGTCCAATCCACCAACGAACGACTCAAATGATGTGAATGGATAAATCGTGTCAAATCTTCAAATCCAATGCTAGATCAACGGACAATCTGAGATATCCAAGGTCAAATATGTAGAGTTTGTGCAGAAATACATCACCCAACCATGATGAGGTGAAATCTAGATTCTAATGTATCCTTCTTTGTTGGCGTGCCATGATGCCCTCGTCAATTCTCCCCGGCTTGGAAAATTTCACCTCCAACGAAGAGATACTCTGGTACCTTTCGTACATATCCTTGTTGAGTCTTGGTAGCGCTTCACCAATGATCCATGTACAGTCAGTCTCTGGTCAACTTGAGCACTTCACATGGATTTTTTGGTATCCCCCATTTCTGGAATCTACGCATCCAAGATATCTTCCACTTCTTATTTCTTCAATAGGGATGGCAAAGGTCGTAGACAAGGGGTGGGCAAAGGTGACAATGATGTAGAAGTACTATGGTTTTGTGGAAATGAGTTTGAAGGATGGGATGAGAATAGGAGGTTCTTTGTTAAGCACTAAACCTTCCACATTGAAAATGTGGCCGATTCCTAAATCTGAAGGCAAATCCAAGACATAGGTGTAGGCACTAATCTTCTTAAGCACTTTAAAAGAACTCACACTTCGGGCATGCAATTCCTTTATGGTCTGTTTGGGGAGCCACTTGGTGCTAATGTACATCATGAGCATATCTCCCTCTTGAAACTCTTAATACTTGAAGTGCTCATCTTCAGAAAAATTGTAATATTCATTGCTAATAGAAAAATTTCTTCTAATATTAGCAAGTAAATCATTGATATCCCTAGCAAATGACTCAGCTAAGGCCTACATGCAGGTGAAACAGGCATGAGATCTATAAGTTTTCTAACATGGTAACCTGTTACTATCTCAAAATGACTAGAACCTATAGATTAATTAATTGAACTGTTATAAGCAAATTCATTCACGAGGAGAATATAATCCCAACCGACAACACCAACTAGCCTATTCAATTTAGCATATTTAATAAGGTTCATCCTATAAAGTGGAAGGTTGGGTGGAGTGAATTTTGGAACCAAATCCATAGTGGCTAAATCACATTTAGGAGGGAGCTCATTTAGAAGCTCCTATAGTGCTTTATCACTATTCTCATTGAGTAAAATAGTTACCTCTCTCGGAGTCTCTATCGATGTCTCTTAGGGAGACCTTTTACCTTCTTTGGTCTTTAAAGTAGAGAAAAATACAAGCCATTTATTTTGAGCCCTCGTCCATCTTAATCACAGGTGTAGAAAATCACTTCACACTGATGAAAACATGTCTGCCTTTCCTTTCATAAGATACAATAGAAAGAGAACCGAATAGAACTTCATGTCCCATATTCAAGGAATTCCATTATAATCAACAAAATAGTATCATAATCACCAACATGTCTTTGCACATCACATCATTGGTCGCCGTTGTTGTCATCATCATCGTAAAAGCCTTCATTCCGTCCAATTGCAGTTATTCTTCCAAGTTCTTTTCTACTAGACCGTTATCTAAAGCCATGTTCATTGTCAATGCAAAATCTAGTATGCTACCGCTGAAACTCGGGCAGGTCGGGTCGGGTTTTGATAAACCCAACCCTAACCCATGTCAAAAATGGACGGACCCGACCCGACCCGACCCGATTTGGTAACCCAAACTGCAAAACCCAACCCAACCCTACCTCGAACCCGTGAATGAGTCTGACACGACGTTGAACCCAACCTGTTTTAGAGAGAGGGAAAGAGAGAGAGCCTATTGAGATCCCCAGTAATCGTCCAGCTATGAGAAATCTGATGTTAGTTTTCTGGCCATTCCACCCAAATCTTGTGGGCTTAAAGCCTAAAAATCATCCATAATCTGATGAAAATCTGGGCTTAAAATCCAGCCACAGATCAACCCCCTTGCCTTGCAATACATGGCCAAAAGTCAGGCCCACATGGTGTTTCACGTCCCTGCAGATTTGCAGATGATTATGGAAGTGGGATTAGAGAGAAAGAGACGAAAGAATACATAGAGGAGAGACAAAAGACGAGAGAACAAAGCCAATTCAGATGGTGTAGGAAGTGGAAAGGAAACAGAGCAGGAAGATGGAAGAAAAGGAAATGGCTAGAGTTAGGGAATGAAATGAGGGAAAAATTTATTATATATTCATGGGATTCGGGTCGGGTTCATCTTAAATTTCTCAAACCAACCCAATCTGAATTTCAAAATTATATAATCCAGCCCACAAAATTTTCGGGTTGGGTCAAAACCCAACCCAAGTTTGACCTATAATATGCTATTTAATGCAGCAAACATCAACAAGCAAAGAAATGAGCAAATAGATGGGACAAAGGAGAAAGCACAAGCTTAGGGTCCAAGTGCAAACTAAAATGATAGTTAAGACTATTTATAGGAATTTAAGCCAAAACTCCTAAATAGAATAAATCTCAATATATCATTACATTTCGTATCATTGTCTCAAAAATTATGACAATGGCTAGAATAATTTGAAAAAAGAGAAACAAAAGACAATTTTACATACATGGTCTATGTAAAAAGTCTCCTTTTATTTCCTTTTCCAAATTATTCGAGCCACCATTATAACTAAATTGTCCTGTCGTCAATCCTTTTAAGTGGAAAAAGGAATTTATAAAGAGGAGCACTATAATTTTTTTTCCTTAAACAATTTTGCATTAGGAAAATGGGAAATGGCTCATTAATAATTAAATCCTAACCATAAACATGGGACACGATCAACAGGTGGATGACTGATACAACTTAACAATTTTACTATACAGGCAAAAGAAACTAATCCAACAAAATGGTGCTTCACCACATCCCAATACCAAGCCAATAATGGTCCCAAAAATATCACATATATGCACCTTTCAAAAAAAATATCACAAATATGTAAATAAAATATAGAAATCCAATATCTCAATTATGCAATTAGAAAATAGAAATCTTAAAGGAACAAGACAAATTCATACTGATGCCATACCCTTGATTCAAGGTTGTCGAACTGGAAATTTTATATTCCGACCAGCCTTGCTTCCCAAGTAAAGGATGACCCTCCAACAATGCCTTGAGCTGGTGCAAGTTTAACTTCATCTACATAAATTAAGAATTTAAAAGTTATTAGATAATATTTTCTTCTTCTTTTTTCAAAAATAGGAACTCACATAGCAATTTACATGTCTTGGGATTGGTAAATGAAGAAGTGATGCTTTAGCTAGTTCTGAAGGTAGTTCTGAAGGCCACTTCTCATCAGTGTCTTGACCTTTTGCCAGTTTGTCTATGCCTATATAACACATTTATTCAAATAAAATTATTCTCACATGCAATGAGGACAGTAAAATGAAACTTGTAAACTTTACCATGGAAAAAAGAAAGGCAAGCACACAAATCTTTCCAAATGTCATACATAACAAGAAAAACATGTAATCTTACAATAAGATGACTATATGGCATGTAATATGTAATCAATGAAAAAAGCACTTCTCATAAATCAGCATCAGTGGAGTAGGTGATGAAATTAATGCTAAACAGCCAAGCAAACATTTTGTGTTATTAAACATGACAAATTTCAAATGGTGCAATATTCTACCAATTCACATGGATTGTTTGTTCCAAACTATTATCACCATGTGAGGGGATAAAGCCAAGCTTATTAGTACGGTACAAGGTTCAGGATATTTTCTGTAAAACATTCCTTTTTTTTTCTTTTTTGAAAGATTTTTGGTAAAACATGCTTTAATTATTCATTCAATTATCACCTTTCAAAAAAAAAATATTCATTCAATTATCATTCTTGTTTCAGTTGATAGTATTCATCTCATGGATGTAACATTTGCAATAATTCTTCATCATCATTATTATCAGTATCAGTATCAGCATCGGTATCATCCCATCAGAGCCACTGATCCCATCTATTATGAGGCCAACTTTTTTACTTTACTTCTCTACCCTACTATATCCAAAGCCACAGCCTTTAGAACTCTGCACTCTATCATGTCCTCTGGTCCTCGTATATCTCTACATGCCATATTTTCAAAGGCCGTCCTCTTCTTGTTGAACCCTCTATTTCTATCCTTTAAATCCTTTGGTTTGAGGTTGTTTCCTATCTACTACATGTGCCAAAACCACCTTAGCAGCAATTGTAGTAAGGTCTTAGAAATGGCTTGAGCAATTGTAGATTGAGCATCATTGTCTACTTAGGAAACAAGAAAAGCACTGTGAATGTAAGGAAACACTTCACCTTTAAGAGAAAATGTAAACAAATCTATTTATTTCTTTCATAAGTTAGAATTTGATTATATTAAATGTAATAAGATTCAAGTATCTTTTTTTCCTTCTTTTTTTTGGGAAAAAACTATTATTTTTCCTTCTTAATTAAATTAAAATTTAAAATCCATCAACCATAAGCTAGTCTAGCAGACGCCAAGGTTGAAAAGCCTGAGTGTTCTGACGGCCGTGACAGACAGTGGGCCCTACCTGATGATCATAAATACTATATATATATATATATGTATAGATTATTGTGAGGACTATCATACTATAAAAAATGTGATTCATTGAATCATGTTAGCCATTGATTTTTTTAAGATTAAAAATGAACCATTGGATAAATTTTTGACCTATCATGTTTAATCCAACTGTTAATGATGCACCAAATGGAAATTATGGAAGGTTGGATCTAAGTTTTAAAAAGAAAAAATAATCCTAACATACCGGACTCAAAATACTGTGCCAAAATTGCCCAGACGTTTCATATTAAAACAATTCTACTAAGAGAGTAGCAAATTTGGATCTTGGACTCATCAAATCCCCTCCCACCCACACACACACATATACAAACATTTGATCATTTTAAATGTAACATGATTCTAAGCGTCTTTTTCTTTTCCTTTTTTTGGGGAAAATATTATTCTTCCATCTTAATTAAATTAAAAAAAAAAACATCAACCACATTCGACACCAAAATCAACCAAACATACTTTTTTATAAATGTACAAGTGCATGGGTCATGGTTCTTCCACTGAGGCAGATCCTTATTGCGAAAGATTATATGAATCCTGCAAATGTAAGGAAAATTTGGAGAAGGCCTATGACCACTTGGATTGGTCTTCATTGATTTACATGTTCCCTAAGATTCTAGATGGATATCTTGGATGAAAGAACGTATTTCCACTCCAGTCCTTTTTCATATTGTTGAATGGTACTTCCCAAGGTTACTTTAAAAGAAAAAAGAGGTCGTAGGCAAGGAGATCCTCTCTCTCCCTCTCTCTTTTCCATTGTTATGGAAGGTATATGTGCCCTTTTAAAGAAAGCAAAGGAGGATTGGTCTTATTAGTGGTATTTGCATCAATAACTCCAACTTGTCTATTTCATCATGATCATCGTCATCATCATCTTCTGCCAATATCCCATCTATCTAGGGTTAGTTTTTCAAGTTCTACTTTTTCATTTTTTTTTTAGTGGTAAAAAAAGATTTTTCATTAAATAATAAAACCAAGTACAAAAAAGCATTACATCCTATAAGAGAGGTCTACTAGAATTAGACCAGCCATCAAAGGATAACAACATAAAACAAAAGAAAGATCCCCCAAAATATAAACAAAGTAAAATCCCTAAACATTTGAGTCTCTAATTCCCACATCTTCTGTAAAGACAAGTACAGTTTCCCCCTATAATCCCTAAGTACTCCATCTATGCATGTTGGCTCCGGGTTACCTCTAGCAGCTCCATCAACATTAAATTTCATTACATCACGAGGATGAGGGGCCCAATTAACAGATGTTTTTAATTTTCTAGAACTACCACTCATGCACCCCTCCCAAGGCGACATGAAATTTCATTGGCTTGAGTCCCTTGAAGTCTTTTCCCGAGAGGAGCCACACATAAAGCCTCCACTTAGCCCTTTGGAAAAGATCATTGATCTCACTTGATTTTCCTTCAAAAAATTTGCGTTTCTTTCTTTCCACAGGGTCCAAAATATTGCAGCCGGAATTGTGCTCCAAGCTGCCTTCTTCCTTGGGCTAAGTTTCGATAACACCCACGACTCCACAACCCCCATGTAGTTCAACACAAAAATCCAAGAAACCTCAAAGAGACTCGCAAATTTTAACCACAGACTCCTAGCAGTAGGGCATCTAACAAGGATGTGATCAACATCCTCCTCTGGGTGACCACATAAGGGGCAACTAAGATCCCCATCCCACAACATACCCCTTCTCTTGAGCTCCATTCTACTAAGGATCTTACCCTTTAGTGTACACCAAACAAAAGCTTGAACCCTTGGGGGAGCCAATCCAATCCAAGCTAACCTAGACGATGAATTTACATTGTGGTGTTGCCCCAGGCCTAATTCTACCATTTGTTTTACTGAAAATGAGTCAAATGAATCACCTTTCATTTGGCACTCTGTAAACCATAATGCATGTCACTCCACTATCTATCATGTCTTTCTTTATCACTTCCATCCACATTTTCAATCATCTACCTCTCCCCATGTGCTTGCAATTTGTAATCTCTCAACCCTATGTATTGGAGCTATCACCAGTCTCCAACTTACATGACCAAACCACCTTAGTTGAGTTTCTCTCATTTTGTCATCAATTGGAGCTATTTTTAAATTGTCCTTACTGTGGTAATTTCTAACTCTATCTTTTAGAACTAATCCACTCATCCAATGTAGCATACACATCTTTATTACCCTAACTTTGTTCTATTTGCCTTTTCTTCATTGCCCTGCTCCTTAGAGCATAGCAGGTCTTGTAGCTATTTTATAAAATGGTCCCTTTAAGAGATGTAATACTATTTTATCACACTAAACTCTGCTACCTTGTCTATATTTTGCCCACCTTGTTCCCATTCTATCAGCCATACCCAATTCAAGTGCTCCATGAGATTCTACCATAGAGCCCAAGTAACTAAACTCATCGCATTGTGACAAGGAATCATTTCCAATTTTAATTGGATTGCCTCCTTAACTTCTACTCCACTAAAGTTACAATTCATATATTTTTTTGTTGTTCTATTAATTTTTAGGCCATTTGGTCTCAAAAGTTTTCGTCTATATTTCCAACTTATTGTTAAGTTGTTGTTTTCACTCATTAACACTAAATCATCTGTAAAAAGCATACACCACCACACTTCACCTTGGATTTCTAATGTTAAGTTGTCCATGATTAATAAGAATAGGTACAAGCTCAATACAGATCCTTGATGGAGTCCTACTCCAACTGGGAATTACACTATCTCTCCCCCACACTGTTCTAACATTGATAGTTGCTCCGTCATACATATCATGTATAATCTCTACATATTTATTAGGAATACATTTATTTTCTGAAGTCCTCTATATCAATTTCCTTATAACTCTGTCATAAGCATCTTCTAAGTTAATAACTAAGATACACAGGCTCTTACTCGTCTCCCTAAATTTTTCTATGAGTTGTCTTATTGCTTGTTGTTCTAACTTGTATATTTCTCACCTTCATTTGCAGATGATTCTATTATTTTTTGCAATGACAATGATGATCATCTTTTCAATGCATTCAAAATTCTGAAGTGCTTTGGCCTTAAAATCAATGTAGCGAAGTGTGTCATTGTGGGTGTTAATGCTCCCCCAAAAGAATTTAGGTCTTAGCTAATGCCATTGAGTGCACAAAGATATGTTCTTTTTTCCCTTATATTGGTATTACTCTTGGGGGAAACCCAAATTCTCTATCCTTCTGGGAGCCAATTATTGAAAGGTTTCACCAAAAACTAGCCTCTTGGAAAAAATCTTACCTTTCCTTTGGTGGTAGCCTCGTTCTTATAAACTACCCCCAACAACCTTCCTGTGCATCACCTATCCCTTTTCAAAATCCCTAAAAAGGTGGCCAAGATTTTTGAAAAGATCCGATGGGATTTCCTTTGAGATGATGGTGGTGGGATAAGAAGAAGATTCACTTAATAAATTGGGGTTTCTTTGCCAATGGAACACAGATTCGGATTTGGGGAATATCATAGAAAAAAAATTGGTCTTCACTGGCAAAGTTTCAGTGGAGATATTTGGGGAAAAAAGTGAAGAGAAGTTGTTAAATCAAAATATGGTGAGGATGAGGGAGGGTGGGCTCCAAGAGATGTCTGTCGTCGGGGAGGTAATCATATTTGGAAAGAATATTTGGAATTAGTGGTGGGGGATGGGATGAAATCAAATTTTGGGAAGATAAATGACTGGGGGAGGATCCTTTTGTGTACTCATTTCCAAGATAATATTATATTTCCAATTAAAAAATATATCAAGGAGATGGTGGAAGTTGAGGGAGGTAGGAAAGTATGGGCTTTAATTTTTGGGAGAAATCTAATGGACCATGAAATTGCCTTATGTGAAGATTTAATCTCATCCCTATAGAGGTGCGTTCGAGTTGAGGGTCATGTGGATAAAAAAAGGCTTGGAAAAATAACCTCACTGGTTTTTTTTTTTTCTTTTTCATGTATATCTTTGTTCTCGTTACACAAAATTGACTCCAATACCAATTTCGGTTTTAGTATATTCAGAAACCTGTCGTTCCCTCAAAGGTCAAGAGTTTTTGTTTGATTGCATTTCTTGACAAAGCCTTCACCACTAATAACCTCAAATCAAGGAAATCTTCTATCCCTAATGCGTGTTACCTATGTTGGAGGAATAAGGAAACCATTGACAACCACTTCATGTATTTCCCCTTTATGCTACCCATTTGGTATCATTTCTTATACCCAATATTCATGGTTTGTGGTGTTTTCTTCATCTCTTTCAGCGCTCATTTCCGCATGGGGTTCAGGTCCTTTCCCAGAGAGAAGCCAAGTCCTAAGAAAGATGAATGCATTGGCAACCATTTCGTTCATTTGGCTTGAGAAGAACAGAAGATTTTTTTAAGACAAATCTATGCCCCTAGATGCTATAATTTGAAAGATCAAATCTAATATTATTCAATGGGTGTTGATCTCATATTCATTTAGAGGCGTTTCTTAGCTTAATGGCCAGCTGGAAGTCTTTGTCTTGATATGTTGTATAATCCATTTTGCTTGAGTTCTTGTAGTGCTTTTCTAGGCCAGCCACTTGTTGGGCCCTTTTTCTCTAGTCATCAATAGAAGCTCCGTTATCACTGAAAAATAGACAACATGATTACTGGCAGTGGACCCATCTTGTCTGACAGGTGCTGGGCCCTTGTTCTCTAGTTATCAATAGAAGTTCCGTTATCACTCAAAGAAAGACAACGTGATTACAGACAGTGGATCCATCTTGTATGAAAAGAGATTATGTGTAGATTCCCAATAATCAAAACTCACAATAGGCTCCATTTTCTTTAAGACCAAGGTATTCAGGTGTTTCACCTGACTAATCGGGCATATGTAAACCCCCCAAGTTGCACACGCCGGGTACAAAACACTTGGAGAGTGGTCCTTTTTGTGTTGGGGGGGACCTGATCCCAAAACTTCCAACAAACAAGGGCGGGTTTTGACCACCAAGCCAACCCCTTAGGGTTCACAATAAGCTCCATTTGAATCATGGAAGGAAAGTGCTTTCATGAAAAAATAGCCATTTCCTGACAAAAAAATGGTTGAATCTGTTTTCTACTTTCACACTAAAAATGGTTATTTTCTAAGGGAATGCTTTTAGGAGATTGCTTTCCGTTCCATCCGTGTCATTCAAAATTCTAGTAAAAATAGATGACTTGGAGTTCAATTTAAGCCAAATATCCATGTATAACAAAGTAACAAATTGCCCACAAATAATTTTTTTAAACAAATCATCCTTGGGATATTTTGTTCATTGACTTTGATATCTACTATTGCAACACGAACCAAATGAGTTCCAATTTCATTCAGTTTTTTTTTTTTTTTATGGTACATAAAGAAAAAGAAAATTGCAGCCAAATTAGGTGGATCAGAAAAAATCCGAAGGTCTATTCTTTATTTCTTTAGTTCCTTTGGTTTCTGAGATAATTGCTGCAAAACATAGCCTTATATTCACAATTCAAAAATAAAATAAACTAGTAGAAACAGGCAACGAATTCGGCTCATAGAAATTCGATTTCCATTTTCATCCATCTATTCCAGGTAATTCAAAGAACAAAATAATCCCCACAAGATAATTGAGACTACGTTATCGAATTACCCTGGAATGGGGATTTTTCAATGGAAATGGAGGAAAAAAAAGATCGATGAGAAATTCTCCATCAGAGCAACTTTCGTCTCCGATTTTTTCCAGTGAAAATAAGCTCTTAGACAAGAAAGTTCGACATTTTCATCGCTGAAAATGCTTCCTCTTTGATCGTAGACACAAGTGCAAATTAGATTCCTAACGTGACAGGGTTTTCCCGCTTTAATTATTCTTATTATCAATTACTAAATGGGTGCAGAAAGCTGAAATCGAATGAAAAATCGGTTCGGAATAATAACATAATCAAAGAAGCACAAACGTAGCAAATCGTTGGAGGCAATGAAAGATCTGATCAAAGAAAGAGAAGAAGAAAAAGAAGAGAACAGTCGGGAGAGAAAGACGCAAACGTACCTCCGATTTGACGGGAGAGAAGACTCGACGGAACGGACCTTTTCTTTTGAAAACCGGGAACCAACGTTGATAGATATCCTCGTTTTTTTTTTTTTTTTGAGAAAATATAGAAAAGTTTTGATAATATATAATAATATTAAAAGTCCCTCAGCCTTATCGTCGAAATAAAATTAGATGGCCATTTACGTCCTTTATTTCAAAATTTTGTATCAAAATTATCATTTTGCTCCTTAATTTTTTTAGAAAGATGATTTCTCCACACATAATTGAGAGGTAAAATGGTAATTTCATATAAAATTTTGAAATGGAATGTCTTTTGAAATAAAAGTGAGATGTCTAAATGGTTATCTATAAAATATTTTAAAATCGACTAAAAATAACTAATTCCAATATATTTAAATTAAATAAGATCTTAATTTAATTTCGAAATACTTTACCATTTACATTTCTAAATTCAAAAGTCATGTGAACCAATGGCCGTTGTTTCATATTAGTTGTCAAAGTTATAATATCCGTTAATTTTATAGACTCCCTTTATTTATTTATTTATTTATTAGTTGGTGGTTGGAGGTAAGAAAAGTTGGCCCTCTTTCTATTTAAGTGACTATTTATTAGTTTTTTTAATGAGATATTCTTCTTTAGTTGAAACATATAGAGATTTAATAATATCATCTAAAATTAAACCTCTATATAATTAATCATCTATAATTTTAAAAATTTAACTAGTATCATCTAAAAAAAATATTTTAATTAAATATAAGAGTTTCTATTCGGTCTTTTCTATTACTAATCACTAAATAAATGCGGTGGTCCATTGACAGAGCTCTCACATGTGGGACTATTTGGTAGGTGGTCAATTTTTTCTATTACGGCGTTTTAGGATTCTACAAACTTCAAAATTTGCAGTAAAATTTGCACTTTCTTTTATTTAGATGATAAACAAATATCATGGAACATAAATTCTTCTTCATTTTACTATCTTTTGACTGAGGAAGATTGGAAATTTTGGATTAAAAAATCCATTATAAACTATACATATTCACACTTGATAACCTTGTACAAATTGCCAAAGTATGGAAATTGTTACAATGTTGTATTTTAAGAGCTAATCTCACATGCTCTAAATGCCACCATTTAATGTCAATGAAAAATTAGATCATTATGTAAAAACAATTTAAAAGGGTTGGAGTAATCGTGCTTGATCCTAAAAGACTACTCTATATAAATCTATCCGTGGGTGAGTAGGAAGGCTTTTATGAATTTCAAAGATTAATCAGATTCTCAAATTACCTTTCCAACAACTAAATAGATATTAGCATAGATTAGATGGACACCTGAGAATGTGGGTTACACGGTTGAACCACCAGTTTCAAGAACAGAGCAATAAATTCCTTGTGGCAACACCAAATTGCAATTTTTCAGAAGCCATTATGAAAATACCAGTATTCATGGTTGATTAACAAGGAGACCCCACCCCAAGAAAAACCCATAAAATAATATAGAAAACTATGACCATTCTATAGGGATTCTGTGTGAAAAATTCCTATATCATTTGGTGGTTCACCCTTCGATGATATGATGACGACGACGGAGATGATAGTGTTTTTTTTTCCTAAAATACATCTAGCATTCCTCTTTTCAATTTCCACATCACCATAAATGCAGGGCAGTAGATATAAACGTTCCATTCTATAAAAAAAAATACTCAAATCCTTCAGCTAATTGGGGAAGCGTCGGAATTTAGCAATTCATATGATTAACATGAGAGCCTGAAGGTATAAAAACTAAGGTACTTACAAACTATGAAACCTCTGATTAATATATATAAATTGCTGTCCACAGGTGCTAGAGTTGTACTTGAGCTAAAAACTTCAATATATAGTTATTATACATGCACAAGGCAGTAGTCTGGAGAAGATTCCTAAATTTCACACACATAACAGTAACAACATAAGTTACAAAACACCCCTAAGTCGGAATGTATTTAGTCACCACTCCGAATAAAAATCGAGCACAAGCATTTGTCCGAATCATTCTTCTATTTCAGCAGGAAGTAACAAAACCTGGTTGCAGCTATCCATCAGACTGGGGCTATTGACAGTAGCAATATACTTGCTATTATATTATATGGTACTTGAAACTACATCTAGCCTTTCATATATTCCTGCCTGCAAAGATGGCCAAAGAGACATGCTAGTCACTCCACCAGATTCCAAACTAAGTAAAGAGCAATCACATGTGACCCAAAAGAAATGAAAAAGCATTCTTCCAAAGTCAAGTTGAAGCAAATAGAAATATTTACTTATTTTTTTGGCATGTTTTCTAATTGACCTCGATTCATAACAACAAAATCCATTGAAGAAAACCATCCTCCATGTGCTGGGAGTAATATATATACACAGCATGCATGTACACACAGTCCATGCCGATCACCAAATAGGCCCACTACCGCCTGTGCAGAGGAGTTATAAGCATTTGAAAAACATTGGGTACCAAGTTCCTGACCATCCATTCTGTTCTAAACATCCTTCAATGATAGGGTTAGATTGGCCCATCAATATGGGATCATGATGGTACCTACTGAGTGAATGATTCAGAAGCTCAAATATGTGCAGGGTAGAATCATGGCTACTACTATAATATACGCAAGGTATTCGACAACTACATGCACTTGTCGTCATTGTGTGTACAAAGACATCACTCTGTGTTTTATATTCTAGGTGTTTATATGTTAGTACTAGTTATATCAATAATTTAAATATAACTGCAAGGATATGCTGGCAACCGGAAAGTGAAGATGATCCCTGCTACTTCCACTTAAGAGCCACCACATCACCTCAAACATATTTTTTTGTTCACTTGACAAAAGAAAATCGCCCATCTTCTTTATATGCAAAATAACAAAACTATTTCTAAATAAAGGGATGTGACATCTTTTCATTGAAGCAACAAGAATTGTCTAGAGTTGTACCACCTGACCATAGCTATTCCCCATAGTCAATGCTGACAAGTTTACACCCAAGTAGCATTTTTGAGAGTTGGTATTAGTTTCAAAGTTCTCAAGGCAAAACCAGTGACAACGTAGAAATTGTAGAGCCACTAATATTAAAATCAACCAGCAAGTTGCAGAATGGAGGCCTCATTTTATTAATGCATGCAAAGCATAGTTAGGTGACTACTTAAGTATAACATCCAAAATAAGAAACTAGGATAGTGCAGTACTGCACCAATTATCTAAATACCAATCTTTTAGTAAATTTGAAAAAAGCAGGGTACCACATGATGAAAAGGCCATATCCATCTTATCGCTTGCAAGGTGGTTCAAGAAAGACTTTGCAATTCCATTCTCTCAACATAAGGTGAAGTCATAAGATAACATTTTTTATTCTAATTATTTTTTAATAGACTATACATCATTAAGATATGCATCTACAGTAAGAAAAGAGTAATACTAAAAAAGAGAACCAACCAAAGCAAAAAGCTAAAGAAGTTGCAATATAAGATATTCATGGAAACTATGAAACAAGTACTTTAGGTAGAAGCATTTACATAAAAAATACTAAGAGCATCTAAGCAAAATAAAGTGCCTATGCATACATAGTTTCTTATAGAGTTTATGTCGTAAATTACCTCACTATTAGATAAACATTTTCCATTCGATGGATGCTTTAGTAATATAGTGATCCTGGAGAAAGAAGAAATCAGGAGTTAAATACAGTCTTCCTTTAGAACTACAATCTTGTAAGGAAAATTAACTTCTAATAACAACATACCTTGCCACCAATTTCCTCTTGAAGCACTGTTTGAATTGCTGGCATCATCATCTCCACCATCCTTTTTGAACTGACAACAGAAGGTCAAGTTAAAAAAATATCAATGTCAGAGTATTGGACTCTTACTCAAGAATAGTCATACGGGTATTAGTAAGTGAAGTTAACCTATCAAATCTACAGATGCTCATAATGTGCGAGACTTGTATCCGAGTCAGGTTATGCATGGATTGTTGGGTTGGCTTGGGATCAACCATAATTGGCATCTTGAAATACCTGAGCTAAATTGAACTATCCTTTAAATGGACAGTTGATCTCACCCAATCCACTTAGGAAAAGGATAAAATATATAGGCCAAAAATGATTTTCATGGCCAGGTTGTTGATGGGTCAGAACTCAGAAAGTGTCACCACTTACACAAATTGGATAATCGAGTCCTCGACCAAGCGATTCACAATATACTATTAAACCAATTTGCTCCAACCATCGAGCCCTTAAGTAACGATCAATATTTGTGGTTAACATTATCATCTTCATTTTGTTCTTGGGCTATATGTAAAACTTTAAAAATATTTACTTTTTTCAGTGATGATTCTTGCGCCATATACACAATAAATGGACCTTCCTATTCAAGGCATACTTGTTGACACATGATCACTTGTGTTCTACTTTTTTTAAGCCACACTTTAGGACCTCCTTTTAGGCAAGGGCATAGCATTGACTTAAATTCTCCCCTATGGTTGTGGTTTTCCCAACTGTATTGAAGTGATTTTTTATCACTGCATGAGTCTGATATAATTGCGCATTGGAGACAATTCAATATGGAGGTAGATTTCACGGCACTTTTGTGATACTCGACATTCACAAAACAGTATGCATCGGTAATAAGTGCACCCCAGTTGTGATGCCTCTTCTAGTGACTGTTCTAATTATATTTCATAATGAAAGGAAATGAGAAGTATAACTCACAATAGGTGCTGTTCCAGATGCTCGAGTATTAGGAGAGTGATTACAGATGTCTCGGCCACCATAATACAGAGAAGAGCTGAGGAAGCAGGGCTCAACAGTTTCATCATGAAACATTGAACCCCCATCCTTGTTTAGTATACTGTGGCGTTCTCCGCTTTGGGGATTCTTGTCTGAAAAAAAATTATAAGAGTTCAGATGGCGGTCTCAAACCTGTATGAAGACAAATTTCCTTTTTCTTTTTCTTTTTTAAGCAAAGGAGCAAGAAACTCAAAATCGGATTCCAAATTTCTAAAGAATGTGAAAGAAATAGACTTCCATGAGAATAACAGAGTGAAAGAGAAGAACTAACTTCAACAGAACTTTTAATGTCCTTGGCTTTATGAGGGAAACCACTGACAGAAGATCAGTATCCATCTTTATAAATGTGCACATAGTAGGTGTTACAATGTGGATTCACTCATAAGACCCTTAGCTTGAAAATAGAAATTTCCTTTGTTTTTACTTGTTGATTTGAATGGCACAGTTGCAACAGATGAGATCATCAAAATGGTGTAATTTTGGTGTGGGCCCCTTCCAATTGGACAACATAGATCTTTTAAACATGGCATGGTTCCGGTACAGAATGAGGGTCAGATTTTTGCACCCCCCACCATCCAATTGAGAGAGATGAGGACTCCTGCTCTTCACTAAAAGTGCATAGATTAATCTTTGACTACTTTGACACATGCATCTATAAAGTGCAATAAACATGCATTTTAGTCATAATGTTTACATCTAGTTCAGATTCATAATAGATTAATAGATGTTTTGCCAACCACATTGATCCTCCTTTCTTCCCTCAAACGACTTCAAGAAGAGAACAGAATACCAGATGAAGTGCAATGAACACATCAGTGCAACCCTACTTCCAGGAAAGAAAAAAATAGAACATGCAATTCAAGGTATCTGTGAATGCACCCTGAACATCATCATTCCATATGAAGCAGCAACATCTGTCAGTCCATGAAATAAGTCATTGATATCATATATAAGGTTGAAAACTTAAAGAAAATATCATCGTAAACAAAACAGTCAGTGAAAACCAATAAATACATAAAATAGAAAACATTCTGGAAGAGGATGAAATGAACTTTTTAGATATATCTTTCTTCTGCGTTGCTTTTCTGAAGTGAGATTTCTAAGAACCTAGATGATCGGTATGAAGGAATTCCTTTACAAGCTTTAGGAACCCATGCTACAGAGGGATAAGACAAAGACAAGGCAAAGCCAACAGTATTCAACGAACCCATCATACTAAGTACATTTTTCACGTGAGATATAAATAGCATCCACCAGAAGGAATGTGACTGCATCTAAATTTTTGTCTCTATCACTGATGGGCTCATCAGATCAATGATGTTGACAACTGAATCATGAGACCAACATGCACATACTCGATGACGAGGATGCTATGCCCATTCATGGACCAAGGATCATATAATTCCTCTTCAAAATGAGTTTCTGATACAGAAAGAAGGACAGTAATGAAGCAGTGCAAGGTAAATCAAATAATACCATGGAATCCATAATTCATGCATGGAGCTAGACTCATTAGCAAACCTAAAGAGTTCTGTCTACATGTTCCTGTCCTTGATTTGAATTATTTTTTTATCAACTAATTCTAGTGCCCAAAGAAAGCTCAGATTTATTTAGAACAGACAAACGTATTATGTGAACTACCTGGCAGAGTCTAAAAAGAGGTGAGTCACTCTAAGGAAGTTCCTCACTAAGTGGTGGTTTTGCTTAGAGTTGAAAGAAGCTCTAGAATTACCTGAAATAGGAAAGAATTCTAGCCCTTGCCCCCATTGATTCTGGTCCAAAGAACATTAACAAATGGGTGAAAGCAGGCAAATCACTTGCTTTCACCTGATCCAAACAGACCACCAATCTAGATATAATGATTAATTAATTGTAATATTTTCCTCAAACAGAAGACCTGATAGGTGAATCAATTGAGTGGCGAGAAGGAAAAACAGAACATTTTAAATGGCAAAAACATAATGAACAGGATAAGAGAACTTAAATGTTTCTGCACGAGAATGAAAATATAGGAGGCAAAAACATGAAACAGGGAAAGTAGATTTACTAACAAACCTGCCGATGTTGGTTTCCCATTCCAAGCCTGATCAGGATTCTGCTTTCTCCATGTGCCCAGTGCATCTGAACGGGATGAATTCACTCCCAATCCCTGAAACCAGAAATCAAAACAAGCGTTCTAAAACACAGCCAAGAAAACCCAGAACCAGCTATCCAGACTAATCACATTTTAGCAAAAGAAAAAAAAGAAAGAAACAAAGAAAAAATGGAGCTCTCAACAACTCAAAAACGACAAATAAACAAGGGAAACAATCAAATGGAGTTGATCACAAGCTACCATGATACATGGTGGATTAAGAGATCCCACAGTGTATCGTAATTCAATAGAAACTAGACCTGTTGAGTAACTAATTTTGCAGTGTCATCTATCATGAAGAGATGTCGTGATCCAATGGTTTTCATTGATGAAAATAGGGCTAGCATATAAATCGACTCAATCAAGGTCAACTTTATCTAATCATTCCTCAATAAACAAAAGTACAAAACCCAATTCACTGCAACAGAAGGACAAAAAAAAAAAGCCAAAAAACCAGAACATTTAAAACCAATCAATACCAAGGAAGAAAGCATCGATCAGAAGACTGAGATGGAAACAAATCGTTATCAAACCCGACCAACTGAAGAACCCAGATAAAGAAACCAATCCAGACAAAGGAACAGGAAAAAGAAGAAGCAACCACCACCATGCAATGAATAAAAAACTCGAAACAAGCAAGACCAAATTCACATAAAAAGATCAATAGAACCCAGAAAGAAGACCCAATACAAGAACCAATTAATACCAATTACCAAGGAAGAAGCACAAATAAATGCAATTAGATCAATGACAAGAACACCCATATATTCGAATCGAAGAGACGAGGAAGGAGAACCATACCATTGAGGCTGGTGAAAACACCGAGCCAAAAACCCCACCAGAGGAGGAATTGCCAGTGGCAGAATCCTTGGACCCGAAAAGATCCGAAGACAGAGACGAGGAGGAAGAAGACGCACCAGAGGCTGGTTTTCTACCTTCCATTGCTGCTATCTCTCAACTAACAAAACTACCTCACTGATATGGATAGAAACTAGGATTGTCTCCCACCAGGGACTGGGAAAAGGATAAGATCTCAGCCCTAAGAAACAAAAAAAAGGCACGTGAAGACTCTCAGTATTAATGAAATTTGCAGAGAAGATAAGCGCCTGTCTCTGTTTCTGCTTCTTCTTGTTAACCCTCTGTTCTTACTCAATCCCGCCCATCTGCTGACATTTAAAGAGCTCCTCTCTCTCTCTCCTCTCTCTCTCTCTCTCTCTCTCAATATCTTTCTCTGAGAATCCTAAAATACAAAACCTCTGTATCAATTCCACTTTTGCAACGGATAAGCGAATAACGACACTTGGGACCACGCCACGTGCCCAAGTGGACGGCGAGATCCAGTTGAGAGAATTTTGTAGAAAATCTATCGGAGCAGTTGTCTTTCGCGATACTTTCAATTTCCGTGGTGAAGTAGACTTCCCCTGTATAAAACAGAAAAGGTAAAATGATTTTTTTATTAAAAATTATTTTTATATAATTTATTTTTTTATTGAATTAATTAAGTTATATTTTTAAAATTTCCAAAATTTTATTAATTTAAATTAATACTTAATTTTTAAACTTCACAATTTTTAAAGACATGATTTGATTAATTTAACAAAAAATCAAAGTGATTCTACATAACCTTTCTGTTTAATTTTTTTTTCAATATCTATCACTATTCTATTTCATAGACTCTCTATCTAAATAAAATAAATTATTGTATTTCAATGAATTAAAAGAAGTATAACCCTTTATACATTTCTAATTATTCAATATAAACTCTACTTTTAAATAATTATATGTAATCAATATTTTATAATATGTGAGGGTTGAGTTGACCGTCAAGAACATGGTTTAAAATGTAAGAGGTCTTGGATTCAAATTAATGTTTCTTATAGTAACAACTCATCGTATATGGATAGAAAGGTTTGCAAATATTCTAAAGATTAGCCACTTGTTCTAAGAGACCGAGACACCTGAATATTAAAAAAATCAACATTTCATATGAGAGTAATATTGTCATTAATCGAAATCCAGAGAGGGTTGTCATGACGGTTAAGAAAGTTGTCTCGTGAAGCAAATCTCTCTAGGTCACTCTTCATGGAACTACACCTCATCACTTAAACCTTATATATATATATAAAAAGTTATCTCATCAAGCAAATCTCTCTAGGCCACTCTTCATGGAACTACATGTACAAAGAGGTGTGTATATATTTCGAAGGATTAATCAGGTAAAGTCCTATGGAGATGAAAGAAACACCTAAACACCTTATGTCATAAAATAAAATAAAATATATATATATATATATATATATTGCCACGTTTCATGAGACCACTTCTCATCACTTGAATTTGATATATATGCATAAAGATTAATCAACTAAAGTCCCATGTGGATGAAAGAGACAATTCAACCTCTTGAACCATAAAAAAAAAAAAAGTCATTAATCCAAACATATTACTTTTGCACGTGAATGCTCGTGAAATGTTCATGGAGAATGATCCAATTGGGTTGTCTTCTCTTCCCAATTGCTGTTGTGTGGTTGGCGGTCAAAGACTCAAAGGGACATCTGGGTGCAGTCGAATGGGGTGATGCCACGTGGCCTAAATGGATAAAACCAGCCCGAGAAGTCTGTGTAGAGGCGCATAGAGTAGAGAACCTGAGCACCCATTGGGATGGAAATGGATGGATGTGTATTGGAGTCAACTGTTCTCTCTCTCTCTCTCTCTGTTCTCAGAAAGCATATCCCTAAGGCATATAAAGAAAGATGAAAGAGAAGAAGGAAAGAGAGGTCTTATCTTCTTTCTATCTTTCTGATAATGGACGGACGAGGTTGATGATGATGAATGGTGGTGTATGTACTCTCCCTTTCTCTTTTATTAAATCTTAGTCTCTCCTTCCTCTTTCAATATACTATGATCCAATTCCAATCTCAATCTCATCTGAGTGGGGGAGAAATTTCTCATCATTTTGTCTAAGAAAGCATTTGAAAGGTGGCTCTTGCAAGGTTAGTGATGTTGATGATGAGAATGAGATTTGAATAAAAACAAAACAAGAGACAAGATGAGGTCTACCAACAGTTGGAGATGGACAAAATCTGTGGGACACACATGATTTGGACTGCTAACAATACTAGAAAGGGAAAATTTACGGAGTTAGGCCATCGCCCGTGATTTCATCAAATAGATCATAAGACAGATAATTATTAGGGCTGCAATTCGACCCGAGAAATCATGCAGGTCGGGTTGAAAACTTTGGGTTAGTGGGTTGGGTCGAGTTGAGAATACAAAAATCTGCATGGAATTTGGGTCGGGTCGAATTAAAGATTTTAAAAGTTAACCCGACTCGACTCAACTAAAATTAAGCTAAAATGGGTTCGAAATGCGGGCCGTGTCGGATAGAGAATTTTGGGTTGAAGTGTGTAAAGTTCCGTCATATATTGATCATGTAGATTATATATTTTTGGTCTTTAAAATTTTAATGAATATAAATTGTTGATTTTTAAGAGTTAAGAATCAAATAATAAAACGGTTTAATAGAGATGAATGTCTTCTTTCTATCTCACCTTAAAACTTGAGACTCAAGATCCCTTTAAATGGGAGTTTTAATATAAAATCTTGTTAGAGAGAGCCTGGATTAGATTTTTTGAAATTCATAAAGTGGGTATGTGTAACTTTTAGTTTAATTATTAAACAAATAATTTATCGATTTAATTTAATTATTAAAGTTTTTAAAAATGTAAACAATTCAAGAATATTTATCTAAACACTCTCTTTGTCATTTTTATATACATACTTTATCATTTAAAGTATCCCTACCTCACTTTATCATCCTAATTGTTGGGTTATTTATGGTGAGTTGGCCAACTAAGGATAAAAGTAGTTGCAGAGCAAAGCTTAAACTAGGTTAGTAGCACTTTTGGCTATGAGATTAGAGTGTGTATTGGTATCATATAATAATTATTATTATTACTAAAATTATTTAATCTATTAATTTATCATTGATATTTACTATAATGAACACTTAATCTTGTAATTTACCTATAAATCAGGATAATTGTAAAGTCAAATCATGATAAGGATCACTTGAACATGGACATGCTCTTGAAAAAACAAAAGTACACTTGGTTAATGTGTTTACAAAAGTCACAAAACAGTCAACAGAGAATTTAGTCCAATTGTTTAAAGAATCAAGAAAAAGAAGTACGAAAGTGAAAAAGAAAGGAATACGAAAAACTTATACCAATGAAAGAGGACGGAGGAATTTAACAAGAATAATGAAAAAAATTCGGTGTGAGTTGCGCATTTCAATTCTATCTATTTTTTTTTATTTAGTTGATTCGACACGTGAGTTGTTATACTTTTTAATGAATTTCGACTTCCATGGCCACAATCAATTCACAGAATCAAGAAAAAGAAGTACGGAGTGAAAAAGAAATGAAAGAATTTAATAAGAATAATGAAAAATGTTGAACGTGGGTAGAGTGCTTCAATTTTATCTATTTTTTATAGTTAGTTGATTCGGCATATGTGTTGTTACACTCTTTAATGGATTTAGACTTCCATGACTACAATGTTGTTATTTTAATCGACCTAATACTTTTTGTGGATTCTGAGTTAGCATGTAGTTGGAAACTGTAACTTGACTTTCAGTTCAATCTGCATCTTTAGTTTTACTTACCAAAAATAGTCAACTTAGAGTCTTGATTTCATGGTGTGGCTCAGTTGCAGCTGAGTCATTCTACATATTTAAAATTTGAGAATAGGTCGAGGGTGTTGTGCTCTCGATCGCTCTTGTCATTGTTTTATACGATAGAACTCGCCTGTGAGTTTCAACTATCCCGAAGAAAACTTCGAAATGAATCAACTACTAGGCAGTTCGATTAGTCTTTTGTCCCTATACCCAAGTCAGATTGATAATGAAGATAGTAATAATTATAATGAAAAAATTGTATATAGAAAAATGAAAATGAATTAAATGAACGAAATGATTTGACTTGTTTTCACCATCTTGGTGTATTTGGGTGATGATTATTTTTTTAAGGGTCAAATAAAAATAAAAATTGGGCATTGAATGAGAGAATCGCCGCGTGCATGTTGGTAGGCCATGTGCCATTCATTTTGCAATGAATAAAATTGTAGATAATGTATTGAATAGAAAGCATGACATTGATGAGATGTGATCTCTCCCTCTTCCTCTCCCTCTCCCTCTCCCTCTCCCTCTCTCTAAGTTTTGCCACAAACCGACAGAAGAGAAGAAAGATGGACATGGGTTGAGTCCTTATCTTTGGACACGTTGAAATCTTGAAAGAGTTTGCCATCCATGAATCCAATGTTGTCAAAGTCTGAAGAACAAGTATATCTACGATATTTGATTGTAATTCAATCAAATCTTTTATCTTCATTGTTTAAAAAAGTAATAAGAAGATTAAGACAAATGATTTATCTATATTATAGTTAGATTCTCTTTCATATTGACTAATAATTACGGAAATTTTTAAGAAAATTTAAAGATTCTTTTAAAATTTTAAAAAACATGGTGTTTTTTTTATTATAAGAAAATTCAGGGTTTTATTCCTTTTAAGAATTTCCCCTCTTTTTTAAGGGTTTTGTCTAATTTATTTAGAAATCAATTTTAGAATTCTATTTCTTGTTTTCTGACATCAATTATGTATTATTTGTCAAACTACAGCATTAGAAATAAAAAAATGGTTAATACATATATATTTTTTTGAATTAATTTGAGGAAAACCAAGGGATACCTAACGTAAAACCCCCATAGGTGAATCCACTACTCCTAGAGCACACCAAAGTTAGACCATGGGAGTTCGAACCCGCAATATTCAAATTTCTAAAGTGGAAGGCAACGAGTTAAACTATACCATGTGGATAATACAAATACATATTACATATTCATATGTGGACCAATCTTCTATTAAGTTTTAATTGCTCCCTCACAATTTGCTCTTTTATACTAGATAATACATAATTATAACTTTATAAGTATGACATTTATATCAACCATTCACATTATTTTTTATTCTTTTTTTGGAGAAAAAAAAAGAGGAAATTATCTATCCATATTTAGTTGTATCATCCTCCATATATTCTATTTTATACATTCAAACACCTCACCGATATTTACAATGATATTCATTCCAATTCTTAGATGTGACACCAATCACTTATGCACACAACCATGTGATTCTTCATTACATTTATCACATCTACAAGCTCAAATTCATGTCATGATTTGATTGCAATTCCATGTCCATTTGAATAACCATGAAGTCCCAACATTCATGTATTATTTTTTTAAGCAAAGAAGCAACATAAATAGAGTTA
Organism: Chimonanthus salicifolius; assembly: GCA_013350335.1. Lineage (NCBI taxonomy): Eukaryota > Viridiplantae > Streptophyta > Magnoliopsida > Laurales > Calycanthaceae > Chimonanthus > Chimonanthus salicifolius. Next base: position 5,817,474 of record CM023537.1, on the reverse strand, counting down.
TTTGTCTGGAAGAATAACACAAACAGTTGGCGGGCAAGACTTCAAAGAAAAAATAACATGTCCATATTAGAAGGCCCAAATGCTCTTAGGAAGATGAAGATACGAATTCTACAAAATAATTCATGTCATTGCCTTGTTAGATGCTACTTAAGATAGAATCTCTCCGGCTGCATTTGGATGAGGGGTAAATTTTATAGGGATTATCTGGAGTTATTTTTTAGCAGGAGTTACTCTTACATAAGTGTTACCCTTATCTTCTTTGGTAATTATAGGGGTAAAATTAAAATTTATTTTGAAAGAAAAAAATCTTATTTGATAACTTTAAGTAGGGGTAATCTGACATATTAACAATTTTTATTAAATTTATATAATATAAAAAATAAAAATAAAATTTTATGAAACATAATTATTAAATCTCTCCGGCTGATTCTATAATCTATTAATTTATCGATGAGGATCACTCGAACACGGACATGCTCTTGAAAAAAAAAGTACACTTGATTAATGTGTTTACAAAAGTCACAAAATAGTCAACAGAGAATTTAGTCCAATTGTTTAAAGAATCAAGAAAAAGAAGTACGAAAGTGAAAAAGAAAGAAAGGAATATGAAAAACTTATACCAATGAAAGAGGACAGGAATTTAACAAGAATAATGAAAAATGTTCGGTGTGGGTTGCGCGCTTCAATTCTATCTATTTTTTTTTTGTTTAGTTGATTCGGCACGTGAGTTATTATACTTTTTAATGAATTTCGACTTCCATGACCACAATCAATTCATAGAATCAAGAAAAAGAAGTACGGAGTGAAAAAGAAATGAAAGAATTTAATAAGAATAATGAAAAATATTTAGCGTGGGTAACGTGCTTCAATTCTATCTATTTTTTATAGTTGGTTGATTCGGCATGTGTCTTGTTACACTCTTTAATGGATTTAGACTTTCATGACTACAATTTTGTTGTTTTAATCGACTTAACACTGTTTGTGGATTCTGAGTTAGCATGTAGTTGGACATTTTAACCTGACTTTCAGTTCAATCTACATCTTCCGTTCTACTTACCAAAAATAGTCAACTTAGAGTCTTGATTTCATGGTGTGGCTCAGTTGAGCAGCTGCGTCATTCTACGTATTTAAAGTTTGAGAATAGGTTGAGGGTGATATACTCTCGATCGCTCTGTCATTGTTTTATACGATAGAACTTGCATGTGGACCCCAACTATTCTGAAGAAAACTTCAAAATGAACCAACTACTAGACGGTTCGATTAGACGGTTTGATTAGTCTTTCGTCTCTATACCCAAGTCAGATTGATAATGAAGATAGTAATGATTATAATGAAAAAATTGTATATAGAAAAATGAGAATGAGTTGAATGAAATGATTTGACTTGTTTTCACCATCTTGGTGTATTTGGGTGATGATTATTTTTTTAAGGGTCAAATAAAAATAAAAATTGGGCATTGAATGAGAGAATCGCCGCGTGCATGTTGGTAGGCCATGTGCCATTCATTTTGCAATGAATAAAATTGTAGATAATGTATTGAATAGAAAGCATGATATTGATGAGATGTGATCTCTCTCTCTCTAAGTTTTGCCACAAACCGACAGAAGAGAAAAGAAAGATGGACATGGGTGAGTCCTTATCTTTGGACTTGTTGAAATCTTGTAACAGTTTGCCATCCATGAATCCAATGTTGTCAATGCCTGAAGAACAAGTGTCTCTAAGCTACTTGATTGTCATTCAATCAAATCTTTTATCTTCATTGTTTAAAAAAGTAATAAGAAGATTAAGACAAAGGATTTATCTATATCATAGTTAGATTCTCTTTCATATTGACTAATAATTACGGAGATTTTTAAGAAAATTTAAAGATTCTTTTAAAATTTTAAAAAACATAGTGTTTTTTTTTTTAATATAAGAAAATTCAGGGTTTTATTCCTTCTAAGAATTTCCCCTCTTTTTTAAAGGGTTTTGTCTAATTTATTTAGAAATCAATTTTAGAATTCTATTTCTTGTTTTCTAACATCAATTATGTATTATTTGTCAAATTACGGCATTAGAGATAAAAAACTGGTTAATACATATATATTTTTTTTTTAATTTACGTATGGAAAATCAAGGGATACCCAACGTAAAATTCCTACAGGTGAATCCACTACCCTATGGCACACCAAGGTTAGGCCATAGGAGCTCGAACCTGCAACCTTCCACTTTCTGAAGTGGGAGACAACGAGTTAAACTATACCCATGTGAATAATACAAAATATATATTACATATTCACATGTATCAATTTGTACCAAGCTTCTATTAAGTTTTAATTGCTTCCTCACAAATTGCTCTTTTATACTAGATAGTACATAATTATAAGTATGACATTTATATCAACCATTCACATTATTTTTTATTCTTTTTTTGGAGATAAAAAAAAGGAAATCATCCATCCATATTTAGTTGTATCATCCTCCATATATTCTATTTTATACATTCAAACACCTCACCGATATTTACAATGATATTCATTCTAATTCTTAGATGTGACACCAATCACTTGTGCGCACAACCGTGTGATTCTTCATTTCATTTATCTCATCTACAAGCTCAAATTCATGTCATGATTTGATTGCAATTCCATCTCCATTTGAATAACCATGAAGTCCCAATTTTCATGTATTATTTTCTTTTAAGCAAAGAGGCAGCAAAAATGGAGTTATTTCTCTGGGACAATAACACAAACAGTTGGCGGGCAAGATTTCAAAGAAAAAATAACATGTATTTACGTATGCGGCCATCACAACTTTTGAAAATCCAAGTGGAGATACGGGACTCATTTTGATCAAATTGAAGAAATTGCACTTCAATTCTACGAAAGAATTGATAGAGACAAGATAGGACCATACAAGCTTTCTTATAGGCCCGATTTCACCAATTTATGAGCTCATATGAGTATGTTTTAGACTTACAGGTCAAGACATGTTTCATGGGCCTCTGAAGTCCATATTAGAAGGCCCATATGCTCTTAGGAAGATGGAGATACGAATTCTACATCATAATTTTACCGGGCTTATTTGGAATTATTTTTGAACAAGAGTTACTCTTATGCTGGTGTTACCCTTATCTTATTTAGTAATTATAGGAGTAAAGTTAAAACTTAACTTGAAAAAAAAAAAATTCTTTGATAACTATAAGTAAAGGTAATCTGAAATATTAACAATTTTATAAGAATTAATATTTTTTATTAAATTTATATAATATAAAAAATAAAAATAAAATTTTATGAAATATAATTATTAAATAATATTTATTAATTAAAAAATATTTTAAAGTATTTTTACTTCATATTTATAAAGAGAGGCAATGGTCTCTCATCTCTACGTTGTCAAGTAAGGATAATCGAGAGTTATCCCCTATTACCCCTATCCAAAAGCAGCCGGACAAATTAGAAGATGATTGGCGCATGGAGTTGATTTTGGACCACAAGATGGAATTATAAAGCACAGAAAAAGCATGACCTCCTTTGGGCGTGTGGATCATTGTGGATTAGATTTGCAGCTCAAATAAAACAATAAAATTGCTCCAAGGGTTTTATGATGTCAAAAAATCCAAAGCAATAAAATTCATTGAATGGAATTTTCTTTTAGTAGGTCAGGAATTTTCATTTTAGTAGGACAAGAGAATTAGCCCAAAAAAATCAAGTTAGAATTCGATGTGGGCGAAATTCATTGAATGGAATTTTTTGTTTTTGTTTTGTTTATTCTTAGATGTTTGCACTGATCTTTGTCCATAAATTTGGAGCATGGGTGTCCATTGTATACTTAATAAGTGGAATTCGAACTTGAAGTTGAAGCTTGGAGCTTGGGAGTCTCTTATAGAATGGTGAGTCTATGCTGCTAATTTGAATTCAATTTATGTGTATAATGATTCTTATCTATGTCTCCAATTAACAGAGATTCATAGTTGAAAAATAACAAAAATTCTAAAAAGTACAGTTTACCGTTATTCTTTGACACCTATTTAAAATGGTCATAACTTCCTCTACATATATTATAATGGTGCAAATTTTGATTTGTTAAAAAGATAATTGAATAAGTTTTCCAATAAATCCTATTTTATGAATGTTTGATGTTATTTGGTTACTTAAATCTGACTGCAAAGTCAGAGCATATTTTTTGTCAATCCTTTTTAAAAATAAAATTTATATAATAATTCTTTATTGATGATATACATGATCAAAGACTTCTAATTTTGCAGGATTTCATCCTGTATGAAATATGACATGACATCCAGACAGACAATGATGTGGAATCCGTAACTCCTCCTTGTAACAACAAATGGGCTTCAAAACTTAGGCTTTGGAGGCCCAAAATACCTCATAGCAGGACTAGAGCCTAGGGGTCCAAATATCGTCCGAAATATCGGCCAAGATTTTTTCGCTCTTTAAATTTTTTTAAAAATCTCAGTGGCTTTTTTTTTAAAATCATTTAAAAAAATTAAAAAAAGCTGTTTTTTAAAAATAAAATATAAAAATATCGGCCGGGCCCACAACCGATATATTTTTTTTAAATAAAAAGAAGAAATCGGCTGAGATCTCAGTCATATCGACAGAATTTTTTTTGCTCTGGCCGATACACACAATATCGACTGAGATTTGTACCCCTGCTGAGCCATATCTCACTCATATGCCCAAATTTGATGAAATTATGCTCAATACAAAGCCTGTAAGGCCCTCTTTTCCTTCCATCGATTTTAAAATGGATTTGAGTTGAGAATTCTTCAATTAATCTCACATTAGCCCCACCATGTTTTTAAGGTGTTGTTGAGTGGTTAGTATTTGAAATAAAAAACATATTTATAATAAAGAGGATATTATTAAGTAATTTAAAAAGTAAGGACAATGTCCTTCAGAAAAATCTCAACAAAGAAATTCAACTTGATATGCATATTTTGGGAACTTCCAAAGAATTTTGAAAATATTGGAATAATTGTAGTAGCTAAAACAATAGTTCTCTTTCGAAAATTTCAGTTAAAATTTTGGCCCATTTCAAATATTTTAACTCATTTTTAAATTTTTTATTAAAACTATAAAATGGCCAATATAAATTAAATTTCAATTGAAAAGTTTTGTTATTATAAGGAATCAAATATCGTTGTTGACTGAAAATGAGCATAGCACTCTCTTTTTGAAAAGTTGGGCCTCCATTCCTCTCGTTCAACTTTTTAACTTTCCAAATCTAAAACCTTTATGATCCAACCATAAATGTACCTTCAGCATCAATGATCTGCACCAAACACAATCAAAACCCAAAGTCCTTTCAACAAGTGATTCATCCAATTCAATCAATGAAACCAACCAAGTTCACTATTCAACTTCATTAAAACACCAAACTGAAAAAGTTAGATTTTATTATTTAACTAATGAATTATGTATTATTATAGTATTTACAAGATAGATTATTATTTTTTAAGTACGGTGTATTTTCAAAATTTCTCAAATTGAATATCTAAATAAATTACGATAACCTGATAAAAATACTTTAAGATTTAAAGGTCTTTTAACACTCCCAAATGCGTTTTTGGCACGATCGAAGGATACTCTTATTTGTAAAATACTTTGTTTTAAGCATTTGAGAGTGTCAAAAAACCTTAAAGTTTTAAAGTATTTTTATCATTTTATCGTAATTAGCTCGCATATTTAATTTGAGAAATTTTAGAAATGTACAGTGCTTACAAAATAACTTTAAAGTTTTAAAGGAGATTTTATTATTTAAATAATGTACTATAAGTCCTTCGAATAAACCATCCAAAATTGAGTATACAGAAGCAGAAAATCTGAGTATCTATAAGTCGCACCTACAAATATTTTCAACTCTATAGTTTCTGTGTGTTCATTAAATGACCACCTCTATTATACTTTGATTTCAAACCACCACATGTACCCTTGACAGGTTCAGTCATCAACCTTACCAGGGGTCAAAAAATCGGCTCGGCCGATATGCGATACGGACGATATATCGGACGATAATTTTATCTCTCATACCGATATCGGCATTTTCTCTCTCCTCTGATATCGGAACCGTGAAAAAACCGCAAAAAACCGTGATGAACAGTGATGAACCGTGACAAAACCGCAAAAAACCGTGAACACCTTGAGAACCGTAAACCCTGAACCGCGGAAAACCGCGAAAAACCACGAAAACCGCAAAAAACAGTGAATACCCCTGAGAACCGTAAACCCTAGAAAACCGCGAAAAACCACGAAAAACTGCGAAAAACCGTGTAAAAACCGCGAAAAATCGTATCGGTGTTTTAAATTTTTTTTTTTAAAATACCGATATTTATGAATATCGGCCGATATTGTGACCGATATTTCGGACCGAATATCGGCCATATCGGCCGATATTCCGTATGTACGGCCGATACTTATCGTATCGGCCGATATTACTCGGTTTAAAAAAACCGATATATATCGGCCGATACGATATGTATCGGCCGATATTTAAACCTTAGAACCTTACCAAATTTGTGGACCAGACAAGGCCACACAATCTAATTGCAAATTTGCAAGGCAGGTCATGTGCACATCAAGTGACTGCCACCAAAATTAAGCAAATTACAGATATGGATAAAAAAATAATAATTTTTTTTTTGTCAAATTCTCAAATAACTGGACTAGACCAATTTTTAAAACCTCGCATTTAAAATGTGCATTAAAAGTCTAATCTAAAGCACATTTTAAAAATCTACCATGAATTGCATGCCCAGTGGATTAAAAATACAAGTTCTCTTGAAAAAAGACATGCATTTTCGCATGACCTACTAAAAATTTTAATTTATGCTTGAATTATTTAAATCTCAATTTAAATTGTTGCTTTTCCTACAAAGACATTATTGATTTTTTTTAACATTGGCGGAAGAGAGAGATTATTAGGTTGATTTGCCTCTATAAAATTGTTTTCCTCATCCACAGAAAAGGGCCACAATCAATATACTAGACAAGACAATTCTCATCGTACACATCGTGACTGGACTGCCAACTTAGGAATCTCAAGTTAAGTGAGAATTTAATAAATCAATAATTTAATTAAAATGTTTGAGATAAATGAGCTAATCACTGCCTCCCTGTCCAAGAATTTGACTAAACCGTGCCAACTTTGTTGGGAAAAAGTTCAGACAAATACCAGTAGCAGCCCCCAATATTAGCAGGGAAGTAGGAGGCCTTTCAATCGAAATCTTCGATTGTGAATAAAAATGGAGCAGATACAACACAAACATGTTGAAATCAGGGGACTTAAGATTCATGTTGCTGAGATTGGAGAAGGTGAGAAATTCAATCTTCATATGATGTTCATAGTGTAATTCTGGCCTTTCTGAATTGAAATCCTCTTCTCTTTTGCAGGTTCAAAGGTGGTTGTTTTCTTGCATGGATTTCCAGAAATATGGTATACATGGAGATATCAGATGATCGCCGTAGCAAACGCTGGATTCAGGGTTATTGCTCCAGATTTAATCTATTAATTTATCGATAAGGATCACTCGAACACGGACATGCTCTTGAAAAAAATACACTTGATTAATGTGTTTACAAAAGTCACAAAATAGTCAACAGAGAATTTAGTCCAATTGTTTAAAGAATCAAGAAAAAGAAGTACGAAAGTGAAAAAGAAAGGAATATGAAAAACTTATACCAATGAAAGAGGACAGAGGAATTTAACAAGAATAATGAAAAATGTTCGGTGTGGGTTGCGCGCTTCAATTCCATCTATTTTTTTTTTAGTTGATTCGGCACGTGAGTTATTATACTTTTTAATGAATTTCGACTTCCATGACCACAATCAATTCATAGAATCAAGAAAAAGAAGTACGGAGTGAAAAAGAAATTAAAAAATTTAAAAAGAATAATGAAAAATATTTAACGTGGATAGCGTGCTTCAATTCTATCTATTTTTTGTGGTCAGTTGATTCGTCATGTGTGTTATTATACTCTTTAATGGATTTAGACTTTCGTGACCATAATTTTCTTATTTTAATCGACCTAACACTCTTTGTGGATTCTGAATTAGCATGTGGTTGGACAGTGTAACCTGACTTTCAGTTCAATCTGCATCTTTAGTTCTACTTACAAAAAATAGTCAACTTAGAGTCTTGATTTCATGGTGTGGCTCAATTGAGCAGCTGCATCATTCTACTAATTTAAAGTTTGAAAATAGGTTAAGGGTGTTGTGGTCTCGATTGCTCTCGTCATTGTTTTATACGATAGAACTCGCCTGTGGGCTCCAACTATCCTAAAGAAAACTTCGAAATGAACCAGCTACTAGACTATTCGATTAGTCTTTCGTCCCTGTACCCAAGTCAGATTGATGATGAAGATAGTAATAATTATAATAAATAGTAATAATTATAATGAAAAAATTGTATATAGAAAAATGAAAATGAGTTAAATGAATGAAATGATTTGACTTGTTTTCACCATCTTGGTGTATTTGGGTGATGATTATTTTTTTTAAGGGTCAAATAAAAATAAAAATTGGGCATTGAATGAGAGAATCGCCGCGTGCATGTTGGTAGGCCATGTGCCATTAATTTTGCAATGAATAAAATTGTAGATAATGTCTTGAATAGAAAGCATGATATTGAAAACGTGCTTTAAAAGTCTAATCTAAAGCACATTTTAAAAATCTACCATGAATTGCATGCCCAGTGGATTAAAAATACAAGTTCTCTTAAAAAAAGACATGCATTTTCGCATGACCTACTAAAAATTCCAATTTATGGTTGAATTAATTTCAATCCCAATTTAAATTGTTGCTTTTCCTACAAAGACATGACTGGTTTTTTTTTTTAACATTGGATATTCTTACTTCATATTTTAAATAATCTTACAAGTACCTATATAAATCTCTTAATTTACACATTGATAAGCCCACCAAGAGTACGAAAAAGATTTGAGCTCGCCGAAGAGAGAGATTATTAGATTGATTTGCCTCTATAAAAGGGAGCACTTAGACACCTGGTTTTCCTGCTTCTACACACTCGAATATGAATTTTCATAGTAAATTATCATTTTACTTCCGCATTTCTAATCATTCGAATGAATGCTCATTTCATTTTGGCATTCATTTGAATGAATGCCCAAGTGTAATTTCAATTCATTCGAATGAATGGGCTGAACAGTAACACGGAATACTGCTTAGCCTATTCATTCAAATGAATCATTCGAATGAATGAGGCACGAATGAATCATTCATTCGAATGATTTTAAATAATAAAATTTATTTTAAAACTTTAAAGTTATTTTTTGAGCGGTGTGTATTTTCAAAATTTCTCAAATTAAATATCCGGACTAATTACGATAATCTGATAAAAATACTTTAAGACTTCAAGGTCTTTTGACACTCCTAAATATTTAAAACACATATTTTACAAATAAGGGTATCCCTAGGGTATGCCGAAAACACATTTAGGAGTGTCAAAAGACCTTGAAGTCTTAAAGTATTTTTATCAAGTTATCATAATTAGTCCGGATATTCAATTTGAGAAATTTTGGAAATACACAGTGCTTAAAAAATAATGTGTATAGTATATTAAATAATAAAATCTCTTTTAAAACTTTAAAGTTATTTTTTAAGCACCGTGTATTTCCAAAATTTCTCAAATTGAATATCCAGACTAATTAAGATAATTTGATAAAATACTTTAAGACTTTAAGGTCTTTTGACACTTCTAAATGTGTTTTCGGCACAACTTAGGAATACCCTTATTTGTAAAATACTATGTTTTAAATATTTAGGAGTGTCAAAAACCTTAAATTCTTAAAGTATTTTTATCAGATTATCATAATTAGTTCGGATATTTAATTTGAGAAATTTTGAAAATATACACCGCTCAAAAAATAACTTTAAAATTTTAAAATAAATTTTATTATTTAAAATCATTCGAATGAATAAGTCTCATTCATTCGAATTATTGTTCAGTCTATTTATTTAAATGAATTGAAATTACACTTAAATATTCATTCAAATGAATATAAAAATGAATTGGAGTGGGGTAAAATGGAAGTTAAATATGTAGAGATAATAAACCAGATGTGTGTAAGTGGTCCCCTCTAAAATTGTTTTCATCATCCACAGAAAAGGGCCACGATCGTATAGAGCTAATGACTGCCTCCCTGTCCAAGAATCTGACTAAACCGTGCCAACTTTGTTGGGAAAAAGTTCAGACAAATACCAGTAGCAGCCCCCAATATTAGCAGTGAAGTAGGAGGCCTTTCAATCGAAATCTTCGATTGTGAATAAAAATGGAGCAGATACAACACAAACATGTTGAAATCAGGGGACTTAAGATTCATGTTGCTGAGATTGGAGAAGGTGAGAAATTCAATCTTCAGATGATGTTCATACTATGAACTTCATAGTGTAATTCTGGCCTTTCTGAATTGAAATCCTCCTCTCTTTTGCAGGTTCAAAGGTGGTTGTTTTCTTGCATGGATTTCCAGAAATATGGTATACATGGAGATATCAGATGATCGCCGTAGCAAACGCTGGATTCAGGGTTATTGCTCCAGATTTCAGAGGCTATGGCCTCTCTGAACAGCCTCCTGAACCAGAGAAAGGATCTATGATGGACCTTTGTGATGACCTTCTCGCAATGCTTGACTTCTTCAACATCCCCAAGGTATTAAAGCTGTGGGTTTTAATTTTCCTACCCTTTTTAGTAAAGTAGAATCCAACTCAAGCCAACTTTATCCTACCTGTTTCAAGCTAGGATAAAGAAAAATCCTATTTATGAATCAGATAGGAAGTAGGCCTATGTTAAAAGAATAAAAAAAAAGCTAAACCCATATATGACTTCTACCAAGTGTGCAGAAAGTGGTTTTGGTGATAAATGGCCCTTTAGGGTGAAATTGGAAGGGGTTGGACTGATAGGCCAAAAACCCATCTCAGCTTTGATTCTCTCTCCACCTTGAAGGGCTACTCTCGGTAGATTTTAGTCGGATGCTCTAAGAGGTCTGAACACCTTAATCATAAAAAAATAGAAATAACTTCCGTGTTATCACCGGCGATGATATTTCAAGGAAGGCCACAGATAGGGCCATGATTGTATGAAATCAGGCCAGTAGAATCAGTGACAAAAAGTGACACTTTTATGAGTTGTCAAGTGGAGGAACTTTAAAAAATTGTGTAGTATGACAAACACAGAAAATGTGAATTTAGTTCTCACCTCGTTTCTTTAATGCATGTAAAAGAAGAAACAGAGAAAGATGAATTTATATCAGAGAACAAAGGCAGAAAATACTGATAAAAAAGAGAAAAAAAATTATGATCAGTACTTTGAGTTTTAGCTCTATGTGCCATTCCCCATGGGGTTTCTCCTTATCGACTTACTAATGTGTGTGGATTGAGAGGTTTATACATGCTTGTGGGATTAGTCTCACCTATACGGTGGGAAACCCAAGTTAAAAAAAAGAAGCAATCTGATCCATAACATGGAAGTTAGCTCGCTTTCTGATTTTAATTTCTCACTGACGATGATGGGAAGTCGCTAACATTTAATTTCTTGTTGATGTGATCAAGGTTTTCCTTGTTGGAAAGGACTTTGGAGCTGTTCCTATTTCGCAGTTTGCCCTGCTGCACCCGGAACGGTTGTCGGGATTTGTAACAATGGGAGTACCTTTCATCCTCTCCCGCTCCCAAGCAGTTCGCGATGAACTTCTCCCTGAAGGCTTCTACATATCAAGATGGCGGGTAATAGATTAGTAGATTCTTTCTTTTAGCCTGCTTTGCATGCCTTCTGACTGACGAATTTTCACATTCATTAATTTCTTCCAGTGGGAGCATAAGGGGTTTTTTATGCAATGTGAGAATGAACAAGTTCGTTTATATAGTTACACCTACTTAATTTCAAGAGAGACACTCTGTGATGCCAAATTATCCATTCAGTTCTGTAAAGTGAAAAACACCATATTAAATGTCTTAAAATATCAAACATAGATACAATTGCCATTTTTTAATATTTGTGCTTGTGAATGATGGCAACGAGTGGTTGAACATCTGTCTGCTTGGGGTGGAATGGAGCCATGGACACTGAAAAAACATTCAAGCTGGATCCCTTTTTATGTCCAACGTCCACAACTCAAAGAATCATCCCCAAAAATGACAATGATGATGATGAACAACCAAATTAGTATTGGGTGCACCTGTATCTGTTAACCTTTGGCACAACTGCGGAAATCGGTGTCTTCTGATAATGTAATTAATGATTTCCATGTCATCCAAATGAAAATCCAAACCACTTGCATTATGTTCCAAACAACCTTATCCAAGAGACTGGGCCAGCAAAGCTAGTTTTCAAGCCATGTTTCATTTCACTATCTATAATTCCTGTCCTTCTCAGTCATATACACTGTTTGCCCCCTCCTTTGCAGGAACCTGGAAGAGCTGAAGCAGATTTCGGACGCTTAGATGTCAAGACAGTAATTCGAAACATCTACATTCTCTTCTCCAAAAGTGAAATCCCAATAGCACAGCAGGATCAGGAGATCATGGACCTGGTAGATGCATCAACTCCTCTGCCGCCCTGGTTCACTGAAGATGACCTGAAAGAATATGCAACACTATATGAAAAATCCGGATTCCGTTTTCCACTGCAAGTACCATATAGGTACGCCATGTTGATTTTGAGTAGTGTGAAAGGCTTTGGGTGGAAGATGGTCTTCATTCTGAAATAGTCTTACTGCATGAACATTCACAAATACAGCATAAAGTCAGATACTTAGCATGAATACTTCATAAAAAAGAAGAGAAACCCTTCTCATAATTTTTTTCTGTTAAAAAAAAGTAGTAGTACTCACTTCTCACTTATGCTCTGTTCCTTTCAGGTCATTAACTGAAGGCTCAAATGTTACAGATCCCAAAGTTAAGGTTCCCGCACTGTTGATCATGGGTGAAAAGGATTATGTCCTCAAATTCCCTGGAATGGAGGATTACATAAGGAGTGGAAAGGTCAAAGAATATGTCCCAGAGTTGGAGACCATATTCGTACCTGAAGGAAGCCATTTCATTCACGAACAGTTTCCTGACAAGGTGAACCAGCTCATCCTTGGTTTCCTCAATACCCACCACCACCCTTGATGAAAGTATGCAGGTAAGTGATGATCCCATTAATGCATCTGCTTGCATGATTTGGGCTAATGGGATCAAGTTCTAATGAAACATCTTGGTGTCCTGAGTGTTGGCAGAAGTTTAGTCTATGTAATGATGCTACTTAGAGGACATTATCAAAACTCTTTCAGACATGTTAAAAAATAAGCAGAAGTGGTTGTCACATCCTAATGTACTCGATACAACATTGGCTATCGTTACTACTGAATTTGAAACTATTCAATTACATAATGCCATGTGGGTTTATTACATCAAAATAATAAAAAGAAAAAACTAGAAAAAAATCCCAAGAATAGGTGGCACCAATCCCTTCTAAAGAGAGAAAATTTGTCGTGGAAAGTTACTAAACATAGAACACATTTCCTTAAATCAAGGAATAAGGAATCTTGCAAGGAGCTGGGGAGGAATCCAATTCCACAACTTTTCCTTGTGCTTCACTTTTGAACCACTTCTAAGTTAAAATTAATCCCAAATTGAGAATTTCTGGGTTTGACCCATTATCATAATCCATGACCCAATTATACAAAGGGATTTTGGCTCAAAATGAGACCTTAATGGGCCTCGTTTTGCATCCTCAAACTGATCATGTGCTTTAAGTGCAATTTCAACAATTTCATCTTCCAATTGTGTCTTGTTGTCTTTAAATTTGTCTTCCTTGATATTCATGATACCCACATCAATGACAGTTTATTTAATCATCGAGGTGATGTTTAATAGTTGTTAATATTATAAAATTAGATGACTCTGTTTAATCGTGGCTTAGGGTTCATCCTACTTGAGCAGTATGGCTACAGGCCCATTTATGATCTTTGCCTTCAAGGTCTGTAATTTCATTCGTAATGGTGGATGGGTCATGGGTGTTCTTCTTGCAAGATCAAATCATCTTTTAGACATTTGGGTAATGATCCTGAGTTTGCAGCTCCTATCCTGGAAACTGAAGATGAGATAGGTTGGATTGCGGACGAAAGTGGGGTTTTCTCCATTGCCTCTTGTGTGAAAGCTTTGTCTCCTCAGAGAGCTGAACCTGATTGGATGGATCTCATATGGTTTAAAGGGTGTATCAATAAGCATTCCATCTTGGGGTAGTTTCTTTTCAATACTGCTCGGAAAACAAATGATCTCCTATCCAGGCTGGGTATCCCTTGTAACCCAATTTGTATCCTTTGCTCTGTTGATATGGAATGCAACTCCCATCTACTCGAGTGCAATTTCGTCTCCCATATTTGGTTGATTATATCTCGAACATTCAACTCCGATTGCCAAATCAGCCGTGTCCAACGATGTCCTCAATCAAATCAGGCAGCACATTCTATTGAGGAATGATCCTGTGCTGTCCTTTACTGCCAAGCTGGTTCTTCCTGCCCTGATTTGGCATTCCTGGAATGAAAGAAATCAACGAATCTTCTGCAATTCTTACAACTCTCATTGCAAGACTGCAAACAATATTCTCGAGGGCATAAGAAACAGAGTCTACCTTTTGCTATCAAACAGTGACTTACAGAAAATCAGTGGCTATTTCTCCACTCTATGGAACCTGCCTCCTGCCATTCCAGTTCCGCCAAAACCACCAGATCCAATTAAGAACTCGTTGGACAGAAAATCTTTACTGGTTGATTGCTTCTGGATCAACAATTGCCATGTTCTGGGTTGTTCTTATTCTTGCAGCAACAATACTGATTTTGGGTTTTATGATCACACTGCTTCTTTTCTTACAGAAGATAATGGTCTTCCTGCTTGCTGAAGGGATTCCTCTAGTCTTTTACTGGTTAATGATGCGAATTTTTTGAAGCATTTCAGCATCCCATCTCCCACAAATCTGAATCACAAAAACCCATGTTACTGCCATTAATCGCCTGTTGAGTAGTCTTGGCATAACGGAAAGCATGAACCGCGGGACCGTTTACAGTGTTAGCGGAATTCTGGAGGGGTTCTTTGGTAACCTCTCTATATGACACTTCGTTGGGCCTCTTCGAAGTTGTTTCCTGGACTTGACTGTGGGCCTCATTTGCTGTAGCTTTTCTTGTTTTCTCCTGGGCCAGATTTGGGATTGTTACTGTATTCTGGGCTCCCTTCATCTGGATCTGGGTTCTCTGAATCATTTCTACTGCAGTGGCCCACCTGGTGTCAATGCATGGAGTGATACTGTTTCAGAGAGCAGCAGGTGTGACTTGTAGAACTCATGGATTCAAGATTGTCCATCTGATGTGAAGTGTTGTTGCGGGATTTATCAGTCATGCCCTAGTTTTTTTTTTTGGGGCCTATTGTATTTCTTGGGCATGGTTTTGTCCTTTGCTCTGGGCCTCTCTTAGGGCCTTGAGGGCCGTTCAGTCTCCGGTTTTTGTATCTTCTTTGCTCACCTGGGCTGTGGGTTTTTCTTTTTCTGATTTCTATTGGCTGTTGTGTCTAATTTTCTGCTTGTATTCTTTTTTTGGGGTGTTTCCCCTCTCTTTGAATGAAATCACTTATCAATCATTCAAAAATAATTAAAAAAGGTGTTGCCCCGAGCTGCTTCTATTGGAATTTTGAAAAGCGAAGAAGTTAAAAATGAAAGATTATATTGAGAGTTAATAAGTATCATTCGACCACCAAAAGGCAAGTAGGAACTTTTCCCCATCCTCCTAAATCTTTCAATGATGGGGCTACCTGATGCCGACACCGAACCCGATGCTAATTTAATCGAAGACAGATGGATCCAATTAGACGGAGCTGATGAATTGGCTCTCCAAATTTATCTGCAGATTGATTAGAGAGAAGTAGGGGCCTGAACACAACCCATTAGATTCATTTGTACCAAAATATGAGCTCATTTGTATCAATTTGGGCCTGGGCCCTTTCAGGCAATTTTTTAGTCCTCAAAACCCAGCTAACCCAAACCTGTGCTTTAATGGGTTAAGGCAAAGGATGGAAATCCTAGAAAACCCCTAGTTTAACAGAATTGAATTCACCAATGAAATTTCGTGATCTATCGAAATAAAACGAATGTGGAATTGGATTATTACTTATTCAAAAAGCAAGATTCCTGTGTTAATCACATCTCATCCCAAAAGACCCTCCTTGTAGTTTTAATCAGTGTGTGTAAACAAGCTAATAGAGAAGTTTACATCCAAAGACTAATTAGGTGCTCTAAGAGGCCACCTCAATGACCCAACTTCCCATCGAATTTAGAAATGTGTATTAGTACAAAATACCAAAAAAAAAATCACCAATTTTAACCATCGAGTGTGACAATGGTGGGTCCAAACCAAAGGAAGGTCCCTCTGCATAGACAAAACAAATATCTAATGGATGAAATCTCATTAGTTGGTACATATCAGACTAGACCAACTTGCCTTATTTTTGTGGTCCATACCATTATTTGTTGCAATTTCAACTAGGACACTCATATAGACATATGGGTTTTCTTTCTCTACACATCTGATTTAAAAAAAATTGAGTGAAATTACCATTTTGCCTTTCATTTTTAAAGAAAAAATGACTCTACTCATGTTCGAATGAATTGTTTTTTGAGTTCCTTTGAATGATGACTGTGGAGTGGGATTTTAAAGTGACCCGTTTCTCGACTGATTTTTACAAATAATGTATCAAAATTCATTTACTCTGAATTTTATGAACTCCGGGACTGATTTTAAGTGAAAAGGGTATTAGTTTTGGGCTTCAAAAATTGTATTCAAAGAATTAAGGAAAAATGGTCTTCTCTCTTAATTTTTTGGGTATGATATTTGAAGTCCAAAGCTATATTTTTTTCACTTAAAATCATTCACTTAGTTCATAAAATTCAGAATAGATGAATTTTGATATCTTATTTGTAAACATAGTTCGAGAAACTTGAGCTATTTGAAAAATGACTATTTGACTTTACATTGAGCTTTCAATGAGATTTTGGAGAACTTTGCAAATATTTCACAATCTTTTAGAAAGTATTTTCCATACTTGAACTTCTTTTCTTTACTTTTTTTTATCAGACATGTCAATCTTACATTTAGTATATTTTGTTGGGTTCTTCATATTTTTTTTTTTTTTTAAGATCTGTAAATTGGTTAAAGAAATGAGTCATTTTTATGCATAAACTTAGACCTAAATACCTAACTATTTGAGATTAGGGAGATGTGATTTAAAAAAATTGCTTATTTTTGTTTGATTCTCCTAACATTTTTTGTACATTTTCATGAGGTGGTGAATTTCATAAAAATTAATAAGTTAATTATCAATGACAACGGAAATTGCATGCACTTATATTTAAGCATTTGAACTTTGAAGTTTCCATAGTATAACAAAGGTGTGATTTAATCGTTTTGAAAAAATTCTTTGCTTTCTTTAATTTTCATTTAAGATG
The DNA here is from genome assembly GCA_013350335.1 of Chimonanthus salicifolius. Lineage (NCBI taxonomy): Eukaryota > Viridiplantae > Streptophyta > Magnoliopsida > Laurales > Calycanthaceae > Chimonanthus > Chimonanthus salicifolius. The sequence continues at coordinate 5,799,989 of CM023537.1, read as the reverse complement.
ATGTTTATTTACATGCTCTGCTTACTTTCTATTTGATTTCCAAAACATTTTTATACACTTTTGTTAGATAGTGATATTGTACAAATAATTAGTTAATTATTAATGAAAATGGACATGCACTTAGATATAAACATTTGATTAACTATTTTTTTAATTTTCTTCAAAAAAATTCACATCTATACAAAACTTTTTGACATACGAAAATGATCTCATGTTGTCATCCTAATAAAGATGATATTATTAACTAATTAAAAAAGTAAGGACAATGTCCTTCAGAAAAATCTCAACAAAGAAATTCAACTCTAAAACAGTAGTTCCCTTTCGAAAATTTCAGTTAAAATTTTGACCCATTTCTAATATTTTAACTCATTCTTAAAATTTTCATTAAAACTATAAAATGGCCAATATAAATTAAATTTCAATTTGAAAATGAGCATAGCACTCTCTTTTGAAAAATTGGGCCTCGATTCCTCTCTTTCAACTTTCCAAATCTAAAACCTTTATGATCCAACCATAAATGTACCTTCATCATCAATGATTTGCACCAAACACAACCAAAACCCAAAGTCCTTTCAACAAGTGATTCATTCAATTCGTTCAATGAACCAATTTCACTGTTCACTATTCAACTTCATTAAAACACCAAATTGAAATAGAAGAAAAAAGAATTCTATGTTATCACGGGCGCAATCATTTTCATTATCTATTGTAATATTATTAACTTTGCCACTTATATTACTCAATTTAATTTTTCTTATGATTGTCTTTTTTCATTCTACATTTTCCTCATCTATAATGTCACACAACTTTTATTTTATAATCAAAGTGTCTAAGTATTTCACATGAACATGTATAAACCTCTCAATCAAAATAGATTACATAAGCCTTTTAAAATAGAGTAGAAACCAAACACAAGATTTTCACTTTCTGAACCAAATTCTTCTTCACCATTTGAACCCCCACACGTTTTCAACCCCTTACAACTTATAATCGAAGAATTCTCATTCAAATGTCCATGAGAAAGTGACTTTAGAAAATGCTTGTCGTTGCAGAAGTGTTTTGTCAATTTATTTTTCAACAAAAATGATAAATATGTTTTTAATCTGACACGTCGCTTCTTTATTAATAATAATAAAAATATTTTTAATTCTATAGTTTTTGTGTGTCCATTAAATGACCACCTCTATTATACTTTGATTTCAAACCACCACATGTACCCTCAACAGGTTCAGTCATCAACCTTACCAAATTTGTGGACCAGAGAAAGCCATTGCAAATTTGCAAGGCAGGTCATGTGCACCTCAAGTGAATGGCACCAAAATTAAGTCCTTCAATGGTGTGCCAAATAATAGGAAAGTGCGTTTAGGTTATTATCGAGCCTTTATAAATAAATTAGAGATATGGAATTTGATCTTCTCTAAATCTATTTGATATATGAGATTTGCAGATGATTTTATATATTCATAATATTAATATCACCTCTAATAAATGTTGAGAATATCTTGAAAAATTTGAGTTGAGAGTGGTATTATTTGAATTAGAAAATAATAATTAAAATTAATGAAAATTGATAAAAAATAAATAAAAGTTTTGTCAAATTCTCAAATAACTGGACTAGACCAATTTTTAAAATCTCACATTTAAGATGTGCATTAAAAGTCTAACCTAAAGCACATTATGAATAATCTTTTTGAAAATACGGATTTTTCTAAATTTTTCACTTTACTTCATCTATCCGTACGAATTTTTCTTTTAAAATCTAACTATTAGAAATTGGTACACCGATCAAATTACTTTAAAGAGATACTTATTTCTTTGATAAGCTGATAAAGAGTAACGTATTTAGAATGGTTTGAGCTCACAGAAGAGAGAGATTATTAGACTGACTTGCCTCTATAATTTTTTTTTACTCATCCACAGAAGTGGCCCACCAATATGATCCAAAATGGGCCACAATCAATACAGAAGAAAAGACAAATCTCATCGTACGCATCGTGACTGGACAAGTTAGGTGAGAATTTAATAAATCAATAATTTAATTAAAATATTTGAGATAAATGAGCTAATCACTGCCTCCCTGCAGCAGCCCCATATATTAGCAGTGAAGTAGGAGGCCTTTCAATCGAAATCTCCGATTGTGGAAAAAAATGGAGAAGATACAACACAAACATGTCGAAATCAGGGGACTTAAGATTCATGTTGCTGAGATTGGAGAAGGTGAGAAATTCAATCTTCATATGATGTTCATAGTGTAATTCTGGCCTTTCTGAATTGAAATCCTCCTCTCTTTTGCAGGTCCAAAGGTGGTTGTTTTCTTGCATGGATTTCCAGAAATATGGTATACATGGAGATATCAGATGATCGCCGTAGCAAACGCTGGATTCAGGGTTATTGCTCCAGATTTCAGAGGCTATGGCCTCTCTGAACAGCCTCCTGAACCAGAGAAAGGATCTATGATGGACCTTTGTGATGACCTTCTCGCAATGCTTGACTCCTTCAACATCCCCAAGGTATTAAAGCTGTGGGTTTTAATTTTCCTTTCCTTTTTAGTAAAGTAGAATTCAACTCAAGCCAACTTTATCCTACCTGTTGCAAGCTAGGATAAAGAAAAATCCTATTTATGCATCAGACAGGAAGTAGACCTATGTTAAAAGAATTAAAAAAAGCTAAACCCAGATATGACTTCTACCAAGTGTGCAGAAAGTGGTTTTGGTGATAAATGGCTTGGGTGAAATTGGAAGGGGTTAGAGTCTCAGCTTTGATTCTCTCTCCACCCCCAAAGGGCTACTCGCTGTTGATTTTAGTCAGATGCCCTGAGAGGTCTGAATAGGGCCGGCTGGGGCTATAGGCGAAGTAGGCGATCGCATAAGCCCCCAAAGTCCATGAGCTCTTTTATTATATGTTAAATAGTTAATAATGTATATAAAATCACAAATTCATTATTGTCTAGTCTTGTGAGGATGCTTACTCTCTCATTAGGGGACTTGGGTTAAATTCCTTGCTGTATGCATAATTATAATTATCCTCATTTTATTGAATTTGATAATAAAAGTAAAAATAATTTTAATTAATAAAGAATTTTTTAAAATATATGTATTAAATAGAGCGAAAGAGAAATCTATATATTGAGTTGATAATTTTGAATTAAAAATAATTTAAAGCTTTTAAAATTTGAAGAGATGAAAAAACATAGATTTATTCATTTGAACAATGTAGATTTTATTAGATATAATATACAAGTATAAATTATTATAATTAAGATAATTTTTAATCTTTAAGTTTTTTAAACATCCAGAAAATTTAAAAATTTAAAATAATAATAATATCTTCGTTTCAAATGAGAATTTGCATTAGTATCACACTCGAATATGATAAAACATGCTGTACCAAAATAAGTAAAAGAAACAATTGAATTGTTAAATTATATAAAAAGAACGAATTATTGTTTTTCAAATGCATAAATTGCTTATAGAATAATGTTGATTATACTAGTTACAGTTACCTCTGCACAAAACAAGTTTTCAAAGTTAAAACTGATAAAATCTTATCTTCGGTCTATAATGTCATAAGAAAGATTGAATGGATTAGCCATCTTATCTATTGAAAAATAAATGTTAAAAAAACTTGAATATAGTAATTTAATTAGTAATTTTGCATCTCAAAATCGTAGAAGAATAAATTTTAAATAATATTTTTTATAAACTTGATTATGATATTTTATTTAGATGTTTCACACTTTGTAAAAAAAAATTTATAATTTTATTTTTTGTGAGTATATAAAAAACCCATCTTAAAAGTTCTTCTAGGGCCTCTGAAATCTCACGGCCGGCCCAGGTCTCTACACCTTAATCATAAAAAATATAAATAACTTCGGTAATGACGACAACTATGAGATTTCAAGGAAGACCACAGATAGGGCCATTATTGTATGAATTCAGGCCAGTAGAATCAGTGACAAAAAGTGACACTTTTATGAGTTGTCAAATGGAGGAACTTATAAAAAATTATGTGTAGTTTGAAAAACACAGAAAATGTGATTTTGGTTCTCACCTCGTTTCTTTAATGCATGTAACAGAAGAAACAGAGAAAGATGAATTTATATCAGAGAACAAAGGCAGAAAATACTGAAAAAAAAAGAGAAAAAAATTTATGATCAGTACTTTGAGTTTTAGCTCTGGGGTTTTTCCTTATCGACTTACTAGTGTGTGGATTGGGAGGTTTACACATGCTTGTGGGATTAGCGTCACCTCCAATATAGGGTGGGAAACCCAAGTTAAAAAAAAAAAAAAGGCAATCTGATCCATAACATGGAAGTTAGCTTGCTTTCTGATTTTAATTTCTCAGTGATGATGATGGGAAGTCGCTAACATTTTAACTTCTTGGTGATGTGATCAAGGTTTTCCTTGTTGGAAAGGACTTTGGAGCTTTTCCTATTTCGCTGTTTGCCCTGCTGCACCTGGAACGGTTGTCGGGATTTGTAACAATGGGAGTACCTTTCATCCTCCCCGGCCCTCAAGCAGTTCGGAATGAACTTCTCCCTGAAGGCTTCTACATATCAAGATGGCGGGTAATAGATTAATAGATTCTTTCTTTTAGCCTGCTTTGCATGCCTACTGACTGAGCTATGGTATTATTTATTGACTTTGATCTGCAAGAGGAAATTGTAGCTTAACTGAATATTAGATAAAATTCATCAATAAAACTCATGAGCACCATATGAAATAATTCTAGAAGATGAACGAAATTTCACATTCATTGATTTCTTGCAGTGGGAGCATAAGGGTTTTTTTACGCAACGTGAGAATGCAACAAGTTGGTTTATATAGTTCATTATGTTGCACCTACTTAATTTCAAGAGAGAAACTCTGTGATGCCAAATTATCCATTCAGTTCTGTAAAGTGAAAGACACCATATTAAATGTCTTAAAATATCAAACATAGACACAATTGCCATTTTTTAATATTTGTGCTTGTGAATGATGGCAACGAGTGGTTGACCATCTGTCTGCTTGGGGTTGCATGGAGCCATGGACACTGAAAAAACATTCAAGCTGGATTTCTTTTTATGTCCAACTTCCACAACTCAAAGAATCATCCCCAATAATGACAATGGTGAAGATGAACAACCAAATTAGTATCGGGTGTATCTGTCTTTGTTAACCTTTGGCATAACTGCAGAAATCGGTGTCATCCAAAAGAAAATCCAAACCACTTGCATTATGTTCCAAACAACCTTATCCAAGAGACTTGGCCAACAAAGCTATTTTTCAAGCCACACTTCCTTTTACTAACTATAATTCCTGTCCTTCTCAGTCATATACACTGTTTGCCCCCTCTTTTGCAGGAACCTGGAAGAGCTGAAGCAGATTTTGGACGCTTAGATGTCAAGACAGTAATTCGAAACATCTACATTCTCTTCTCCAAAAGTGAAATCCCAATAGCACAGCAGGATCAGGAGATCATGGACTTGGTGGATGCATCAACTCCTCTGCCGCCCTGGTTCACTGAAGATGACCTGAAAGAATATGCAACACTATATGAAAAATCTGGATTCCGTTTTCCGCTGCAAGTACCATATAGGTACGCCATGTTGATTTTGAGTAGTGTGAAAGGCTTTGGGTGGAAGATGGTCTTCATTCTGAAATAGTCTTACTGCATGAACATTCACAAATACAGCATAAAGCCAGATACTTAGCATGAATACTTCATAAAAAAGAAGAAGAGAAACCCTTCTCATAATTTTTTTCTGTTAAAAAAAAGTAGTAGTACTCACTTCTCACTTATGCTCTGTTCCTTTCAGGTCATTAACTGAAGGCTCAAATGTTACAGATCCCAAAGTTAAGGTTCCCGCACTGTTGATCATGGGTGAAAAGGATTATGTCCTCAAATTCCCTGGAATGGAGGATTACATAAGGAGTGGAAAGGTCAAAGAATATGTCCCAGAGTTGGAGACCATATTCGTACCTGAAGGAAGCCATTTCATTCACGAACAGTTTCCTGACAAGGTGAACCAGCTCATCCTTGGTTTCCTCAATACCCACCACCACCCTTGATGAAAGTATGCAGGTAAGTGATGATCCCATTAATGCATCTGCTTGCATGATTTGGGCTAATGGGATCAAGTTCTAATGAAACATCTTGGTGTACTGAGTGTTGGCAGAAGTTTAGCCTATGTAACGATGCTACTTGTGAGAGGACATTATCAAAACTCTTTCAGACATGTTAAAAAATAAGCAGAAGTGGTTGTCACATCCTAATGTACTCGATACAACATTGGCTATCGTTACTACTTAATTTGAAACTATTCAATTACATAATGCCATGTAGGTTTATTACATCAAAATAATAAAAAAAAAAACTGGAAAAAAATCCCAAGAATAGGTGGCACCAATCCCTTCTAAAGAGAGAAAATTTGTCGTGGAAAGTTACTAAACATAGAACACATTTCCTTAAATCAAGGAATAAGGAATCTTGCAAGGAGCTGGGGAGGTATCCAATTCCACAACTTTTCCTTGTGCTTCACTTTTGAACCACTTCTAAGTTAAAATTAATCCCAAATTGAGAATTTCTGGGTTTGACCCATTATCATTATCCATGACCCAATTATACAAAGGGGTTTTGGCTCAAAATGAGACCTTAATGGGCCTCGTTTTGCATCCTCAAACTGATCATGTGCTTTAAGTGCAATTTCAACTATTTCATCTTCCAATTGTGTCTTGTTGTCTTTAAATTTGTCTTCCTTGATATTCATGATACCCACATCAATGGCAGTTTATTTAATCATCAAGGTGATGTTTAATAGTTAATATTATAAAATTAGATGACTCTGCTTACTCAAGTGCAATAAAATGGAAATCCAGGCAATATACCAAGTGTGGTTTTTCTCGACTGTCCGCGTGGTGCAATTCTAGAAACAAACTGATACAACTCATGTATTGAACGGACAAATGAGCCTGGAATACACATCAAATATCAAAATCAACTATTGGAAAACCAGTGCACAAATCTACCATCAATAGCCTACACATCTACTGGGCTAATTCTTTTCTACTACCTAAAGCTTGCATGGAGGAAATTGAGAAGACTATGAGGAAATTCTTTTGGAACTCTTTGGAATGTAGAAAGATCCACACTGTGGCCTGGAATTGGCTTCTATCTCCCAAGGCTAATGGTGGTCTGGGACTGAGATCTATCATGGCAATTAATGAGGCCTGCATGACGAAACAACTTTGTTCCATTATCACTGAAAACAGAATCTCTGGTCCATCTGGGTTGCTGCAAAGTACCTGAAAAATAAGAGCATATGGGAAGTCGGCATAGCAAAAAACTATTCCTGGGCATGGAGGTCAATCTTGAAAATGAGAGAGAAGTTAAAAAGCCATTTCATGCACTGTGTTGGCAATGGTGCCAATACTCTGTTTTGTCTTGACCCGTGGCTTAAAAACTGGGTTCATCCTACTTGAGCAGTATGGCTACAGGCCCATTTATGATCTTTGCCTTCAAGGTCTTTAATTTCATTCGTAATGGTGGATGGGTCATGGGTGCTTCCTCTTGCAAGATCAAATCATCTTTTAGGCATCTGGGTAATGATCCCGAGTTTGCAGGTCCTATCCTGGAAACTGAAGATGAGATAGTTTGGATTGCGGACGAAAGTGGGGTTTTCTCCATTGCCTCTTGTGTGAAAGCTTTGTCTCCTCAGAGAGCTGAACCTGATTGGATGGATCTCATAAAGGGTGTATCAATAAGCATTCCATCTTGGGGTAGTTTCTTTTCAATTCTGCTCTGAAAACAAATGATCTCCTATCCAGGCTGGGTATCCCTTGTAACCCAATTTGTATCATTTGCTCTGTTGATATGGAATGCAACTCCCATCTACTCGAGTGCAATTTCGTCTCCCATATTTGGTTGATTATATCTCGAAAATTCAACTCCGATTGCCAAATCATCGGTGTCCAGCGGTGTCCTCAATCAAATCAGGCAGCACATTCTATTGAGGAATGATCCTGTGCTGTCCTTCACTGCCAAGCTGGTTCTTCCTGCCCTGTATTGGCATTCTGGAATGAAAGAAATCAATGAATCTTCTGCAATTCTTACAGCTCTCATTGCAAGACTGCCAACAACATTCTCGAGGACATAAGAAACAGAGTCTACCTTTTGCTATCAAACAGTGACTTACAGAAAATCAGTGGCTATTGCTCCACTCTATGGAACCTGCCTCCTGCCATTCCAGTTCCGCCAAAACCACCAGATCCAATTAAGAACTCGTTGGACAGAAAATCTTTACTGGTTGATTGCTTCTGGATCAACAATTGCCATGTTCTGGGTTGTTCTTATTCTTGCAGCAACAATACTGATTTTGGGTTTTATTATCACACTGCTCCTTTTCTTACAGAAGATAATGGTCTTCCTGCTTGCTGAAGGGATTCCTCCAAGTCTTTTACTGGTTAATGATGCGAATTTTTTGAAGCATTTCAGCAGCCCATCTCCCACAAATCCGAATCACAAAAACCCATGTTACTGCCATTAATCGCCTGTTGAGTAGTCTTTGGCATAACGGAGAGCATGAACCCCGGGACCGATTACAGTGTCACCGGAATTTAAGAGGGGTTCTTTGGTAACCTCTCTGTATGACACTTCCTTGGGCCTCTACGAAGTTGTTTCCTGGACTTGACTGTGGGCCTCATTTGCTGTAACTTTTCTTGTTTTTTCCTGGGCCAGATTTGGGATTGTTACTGTATCTGGGCTCCCTTCATCTGGATCTGGGTTCTCTGAATCATTTCTACTGCAGTGGCCCACCTGGTGTCAATGCATGGAGTGATACTGTTTCAAGGAGCAGCAGGTGTCACTTGAAGAATTCATGGATTCAAGATTGTCCATCTGATGCAGGGGTCAAAATATCGGCCGATACTGTGCGTATCGGCCGTACAAAAAAAAATTCAGCCGATATGTCCGAATTTTTAACCGAATTATCGGTCATCATATCGGCCGAATTTTAAAAAATCGGTTTTTTGTTTTTTTTTAAAAAAAAAAAACTTTTTTTTCATAATAAATATCGGCCGAGATGACCGATATATCGGTCCAAATCTCGGCCGAATCTGGGCCGAATCGGCCGTTTTTTCCCCCTGAAAACAGTAAATCTCGGGCCTGGGCCCAACTCAAGTTCGGCGATATTTTGCCGATATATCGGACGATATCTCATGTCCGATATATCGGGCGAGATCTTGGACGAGATCTCACCTGTCAACCAATTTCTCCCCATCACATCTCTGTGTACAGCGGACTGCAGGATTCGGCTGGTCCGGCATGCCTGAATATTTTATTATTTTTTTAAATCCAAAAAATCGAACCGGTCCAATTTTTTCCTATAAATACCATTCACCTACATCTCAAATTTCACACCTTATTTTCAAAGAGAAAATCAGATTTTACTATTTATCTTTCAAAAAAAATTGCACTCTTCATTACTTGATTTAAGTAAGTTCTAAACGATCCGGATTTGTTTGAAACCGAACGATCCAGACCGTTCAAAGGTTTCTTCATTTACAGATCTACTGATCTTGTAAGTTTTGTAATTTATTTCGATTTATCTGTAATTTATTTTAATTTTTTTAGCCAAAAATAACATAAAAGAAGTTAAAAAATGCTTGAAGTTAAATAAGATATGTAGTAATAAAAGCTTTATATAGGTATTATAATTTTTTTTCCATCTTAATGTATCTGTAGTTAGTTTTTGTGTACTTTGTTAGTTACTATTTTTTTTCATTTATTTATTCATTTTTGTTAACTATTTCAACATAAAATAGCATAAATGAAAAAAAAAGTTAGAAAATGATAATACCTATAAAATAATAGATGAACATTTTTCATTTGCTCTTAGTTACTGTTACTAACATGTTAAAATTTACAGCAACATTTTTTACATTCACTTACTCCTTATTTTAATTATTTCATTATTATCTATGGACTATGATATATAAATGTTAGTAAATGGTAAAACCTATAAAATAATACATGAAATTTTTTTATTTGTTGTTATTTAATGTATACTAACTTCTTTTACAGGGATGAAATTTTTTCCTTTTATTTTATTTCTTTTTGTAATTATTTCATTATTATCTATGGACTATGACATATAAATGTTAGAAAATGGTAAAACCTATAAAATAATACATGAAATTTTTTTATTTGCTGTTATTTAATGTATACTAACTTATTTTACAGGGATGAAATTTTTTCCTTTTATTTTCTTTATTTTTGTAATTATTTCATTATTATCTATGGTCTATGATATATAAATGTTAGAAAATGGTAAAACCTATAAAATAATACATGAAATTTTTTTATTTGCTGTTATATAATGTATACTAACTTCTTTTACAAGGATGAAATTTTTTCCTTTTATTTTATTTCTTTTTGTAATTATTTCATTATTATCTATGGACTATGATATATAAATGTTAGAAAATGGTAAAACCTATAAAATAATACATGAACTTTTTTTATTTGCTGTTATTTAATGTATAATAACTTCTTTTAAAGGGATGCAATTTTTTCCTTTTATTTTATTTCTTTTTGTAATTTTCACCATTTTATTACTATTTATATAATTTCCCACTATCGTAACTTCAAAAATATATTAGAAGATGTAAATGTCCGATATTTTATGAAAAAATTACATATTCAATAAGCTCATAATTTTCTGCATTTGCTGTAATTTTTTTGGATTTTTTTTTTTTTAAAAAAAAAAAAAAAAGGGGAGGAGAGAGAAAAAGTTCGGCCGATATATCGGCCGATATGAAAAATCGGCCGGGATAACGGCCCGGCCGATTTTTTTACCCCTGATCTGATGTCAAGTGGTGTTACGGGATTTATCAGTCATGCACTAGTTTTTTTATTTTGGGCCTATTGTATTTCTTGGGCCTGGTTTTGTCCGTCTGATGTCAACTTCTTTTGTCAACTTTAACCATCGAGTGTGAGATTGGTGGGCCCAAACCAAAGGAAGGTCCGGATGGCTCTGTATAGACAATACAAATATCTAATGGATGAAATCTCAATAGTTCGTACATATCAGACTAGACCAACTTGCCTTATTTTTGTGGTGTATACCATTATTTCTTGCAATTTCAATTATTTTTGGACCCTTTTTTCAGATCTTCTTAGAAGAATTTCAATCTAGTCTTCTGCACTGGTTTCTTCTGTTTTTTTTTTTTTTTTCACTAGATCTAAGTTTCTAATATTTGAAAATTGACTATTTGACTTTACATTGAGCTTTCAATGAGATTTTGAAGAACTTTGAAAATATTTCACAATCTTTTAGAAAGTATTTTCCATACTTGAACTTCTTTCCTTTAATTTTTTTTATCAGACATGTCAATCTTACATTTAGTATATTTTGGTGGGTTCTTCATACATTTTTTTATTTTTTAAGATCTGTAAATTGGTTAAAGAAATGAGTCATTTTTATGCATGAACTTACACCTAAATACCTAACTATTTGAGATTAGGGAGATGTGATTTAAAAAAATTTGCTTACTTTTGTTTGATTCTCCTAACATTTTTTGTACATTTTCATGAGGTGGTGAATTTCATAAAAAATAATAAGTCAATTATTAATGAAAATAGAAATTGCATGCACTTATATTTAAGCATTTGAAGTTTTCAGAGTATAACAAAGGTGTGATTTAATCGTTTTGAAAAAAATTCTTTACTTTCTTTAATTTTCATTTAAGATGATGTCTATTTTAGGTTTTTAAAGAATTATGACAAAAGCATGTTAGATCTAACTGTTTGAAACTGTTGGAGTTCAATAGAAGTGTGATTTACATGATCTGCTTACTTTCTATTTGATTTCCAAAACATTTTTATACACTTTTGCTAGATAATGATATTGTACAAATAATTAATTAATTATTAATGAAAATGGACATGCACTTAGATACAAACATTTGATTAATTATTTTTTTAATTTTCTTCAAAATTTTCCACATCTATACGGAACTTTTTGAAATACGAAAGTAATCCTATATTGACATCCTATTGATAAAGATGACATACGAAAATGACCAACATTTCAATTGATTGCCTTCCGTCTAAGAAAGGTGAATGTTGCATCTTCTAGCCCCAATGACTTAATTTTGGTGTGCTTGGAGTTTTAGGCTCTCCATCCCAATATTTCTTTTAAACGTATATATATATATATATATAAAAAAGACAAGTGGTCGTAGATACTAACGTGACTGGACTGCCTAGTTAGGAACAATGTCACAAATATCGGCGGTATTTTCAAATTTACCGCGTTTTTATCGGCAAAATACCATTACCGCGTTAAAAACGCGTTTTTATCGCCAAACGATAAATTTCCGGTAAATTGCCGATAACATCGCGTTAAAAACGCGATAAACGTTAATAACGCGATAATATCCCGGTAAATTCCCGAGAAAATCCCGGTAAATTCCCTATACCATTTTTATTTCATTAATTTTTTTATTTATTCTATTTTTTTTATTTTTTAAATATTATAATTTCAGCGAGATTTTCCCCTTAAATTTCCGATAAAAATCCAAGAATTTAAAAATATCCCGTTATTACCAATTGCTGTTAATATCCCGAGAACGGTATTTGTCACTATGGTTAGGAATCATTTAATTAAAATATTTGGAGATAAATGAGCTAATCACTGACGCCCTGTCCAAGAATCTAAGACCATGGCAATTTGGATTGGAGGAAGTTAAACAAATACAAGTAGCAACCAATATTAGCAGTGCAGTAGGAGGCATTTCAATCGAAATCTCCGATTGTGGATTAAAATGGAGAAGATACAACACAAACATGTTGAAATCAGGGGACTTAAGATTCATGTTGCTGAGATTGGAGAAGGTGAGAAATTCAATCTTCATATGGTGTTCATAGTGTAATTCTGGCCTTTCTGAATTGAAATCCTCCTCTCTTTTGCAGGTTCAAAGGTGGTTGTTTTCTTGCATGGATTTCCAGAAATATGGTATACATGGAGATATCAGATGGTCGCCGTAGCAAACGCTGGATTTAGGGTTATTGCTCCAGATTTCAGAGGCTATGGCCTCTCTGAACAGCCTCCTGAACCAGAGAAAGGATCTATGATGGACCTTTGTGATGACCTTCTCACAATGCTTGACTCCTTCAACATCCCCAAGGTATTAACGCTGTGGGTTTTAATTTTCCTTTCCTTTTTAGTAAAGTAGAATCCAACTCAAGCCAACTTTATCCTACCTGTTGCAAGCTAGGATAAAGAAAAATCCTATTTATGCATCAGATAGGAAGTAGGCCTATGTTGAAAAGAAAAAAAAAAACTAAACCCGGATATGACTTCTACCAAGTTGGAGAAAGAGGTTTTAGTGGTAAATACCCGAAGGGGTTGGAGTGATGGATGAGTTCAATTCTCACTCCACCCTAGAGGGCCACTCTTGTAGATTTACGTGCTGTGTATGGGTAGGGGGTAGGGAGGCTTGCACATGCTCCGTGGATTAGTCGAGTGCTCTAAGAGGTCCGGACTCTTTGGTCATCGAAAAATAAATAAATAACTTTGGTGATGACGAAGAAGATGAGATTTCAAAGGAGGCCACATATAGGGCCATGGATGTATGAAATCAGGCCACTAGAATCAATGACAAAAAGTGACATTTTTATGAATTGTCATATGGAGGAATTTATAGAAAATTATTTGTAATATGAAAAACACAGAAAATGTGAAGTTAGTTCTTACCTCTAATTGGTTAGTGTTTTCTGTGCTCTTCGTTTCTTTAATGCATATAACAGAAGGGTAACTCTCGTTTTAAAGGCCTTGTGGAAAATAGGCCTTGTGGTAAAGGTACAGTAGGGAATTTCTTTAAGGAGAAACTTAGGATTCTCGTTGGGATGGGGAATAGGATGCTATTCTGGTCACACCTATGGAAAGGCGAGAGACCCCTCAAGGATGTTTTCCCAAGACTTTTTGGGATCACCTCGAATAGACTTGCATGAGTCTTTGACTACTATAATTTAGGAAGTAGAATCACGTCCTAAGAAGTTCCTTTTAGAAGACCCTCGAGAGTTTTAGAACAGCGTTGGCTCGACGAGCTTAAAACAATGTTAGGAGAATTCTCTATCTCAAGAGATGAGGAAGACGAAAGGATTTGGGTATGTGTATTTTCAGGGGAGTTTTCGGTCAAGGTTGTGGTTGGCCTATCACTCCTCAACCCAATTAATGAATAGGATCCCTTGGTCAACCTTGTGTGGGTTTGGCTCCACATAAGGTTCAGACTTTCGTATGGTGTACCCTTTTCAAAATCCTGTCAAGAATGGAACTACGCAGAAGGGGAGCCCTTAACCTGGGTGACAAGTGTAACACCCCTCCCTCCCGAGAGTAAGATCAGAGTGAAATGGATAAAGATTTCGACGGAGGGAGGCGAGTGTCACGACGCGAGTCAAGTCCGAGTCCGAAAAACTCGACCCTCGACTGGCCCAACCTAGCACGTGCATGGATCGTAGTCCATGATAACAGTTACAACATGCTAGAACAAATAGCGGAAAATACTATCATAAATCATGATCATAGCATACTCGCATCTTAAGCAAAAATAAAGTGTTCTCCATAAACCAAACACAAATGTCCGAACACAAAGTGACTAAGTTATTACATTCTCAAATTAAAAGCTCCTGTAAACTATACTGACTCCTAATTAAAATAAAATAAATCGGACTATACTATTCACGCTATCTCCTAGCGTCTATCTCGCTCACGCCTGACTTCCACTTGGTCCGGCCTCGCTTTCCTGTCCTTGATTTGCATTAGCATCTAAAAAGGGAAAAAATTGTATGGGCTTAGTCAACGCGCCCAGTAGGATTTCCGATCAAAGGAAAGTGCACCAAAAAGTGTTATAGCAGAATACATATAATTCGAAATCAATGTTAGGAGAATCACATTTTATAACATAAATGTTGCATAATAGAAAGCTCATATTTCAAATCCTATTTATCATGCAATGTCATGTCATGGGTGCAATGAATAATGAATGCCCTTTTCATGCCCCACATATCGACTATAAATCATATTCTCAATGGTTACTATCATTGGCCAATTATGTCCCAGCATTCCAGGCGGCAACCACGAGGGTGCTGTTCCCTATCCACAAGTTTAACAACCGAGACTATCGGTGGAGTGTGGTCTCCTCCCTCTGCGCAGGGTTTCGGGACTGGTTACCTAGGAGCCTTTCTGGCCCAATTCAATGCCGTATCTTCATAACAATGGACGCGGCCAAATATGAATGTTTATTCAAATTCATCAATTTATTTCCGAGACTAAAGAATGTCCGGACAGCTCAGCTTTGTCTCGGGTAATGCAATTCCCATCCCATGCTATATGCATGAGGTATATGAATGTATCATGATGCTAATCCCATGCAATATATGTAACAATATCTCAAATATTTCAAAAGTAAGATAAGCATAATCTCTTTCACATAATTCTAGAAAATTCAATCATCTCATTCATAATAACAAAATATCATAATTAAGTCACAACTTTTAGTGCTTCAATAATGTAGGAAAACCTACCTAGTCAAAAGTGAACAGCGGAGGGAAATAATTCACGAAGACGTACGAATGGTGCCGGGTTCTCTCTCGACTCCTGGTTCGTTATCTATTTATGACAAAACAAAACAATCTCATCACTAAACTTAATTGAGTCAAGCACCCTCAGTTTCTGGTCTTTACATTGTGACTATAAACTTAGAGACTTAAATAAGAGTTTAAGAACCAAATCGGTGAATATTAATGGGGTCTAAGTGATCCAAATTAGTAATCTACCATACATGTATCAGACCTTGGAAAACTGTCCAGATCTCAGGTTGGACAGTAAAAGATTGGTTCAAGAGCCTAGTTTGGGTAAGACATAGACAGATTTTACTAGTCCGGTCTGGATAAAATACTTATACTATCTTGATAAATCAAATACATAGTTAGTTGATCTCTACCACAAACTAAGAAGGTATACCATATAAACAATCTTATAAATTTCCAAAATCCTAACTTTTATAATAATATAGTGAAATAAAACAAAACTGTATTTTGAGTTTGAACCAGTCCCAACTTGGGACGATTGAGGGTCAGCTGTCATTGTATAAAAGACTGGGTAGATGGAATTTGGGTCACTTAATATACTTATCATATTACTATAGAAACTAGAGTAAGGTGGGTTATCTGAAGTCATGCTCAGCAGCCAAGACTGAAACCCATTCTTAAACTCAGCGAGTTAAGGGCTGAAAGATCAGTCCCATTGTCAATGGTTATGAGATCTCTTCCAGTAATCCAGAGACTGAAATCCAGTCCCCACTTCAAGCCAACCTTGGATTGAAAATCAGTCCCCATTTGAACAAAGACAAGTTTGGTTTCTTAAGCATTTACATAAACCAATTACCCTAAAATAATTAAGAGTTGAAGGCACTAACCTGGGAAAAAAAATATCAAGAAGAAAGCTGATTGGAAATCTGCTTGCCGAGGAAGAATACAGGAAGAGGAGAGATGGAAAGTGAGAAAATGATTTAGGGCTATTGCTGCTTCAACGTCCCCAATGTTGCTGTCGCCAGAGAAGATGCCGATGGAAAGGGATGGGAAAAGGGCTGCCATCGCATGAGTTTCATATAGGAAAAGGGGTCGGTCCCCAGGAGTTGCAGTCCTAGTGGGAAGAGGAAGGGCTGGTTGCCGTTTGGAGAAGAAGTAGGAGATAGCAAGGAGAGTCAAATTGGGGAAAAATTCCCCAAATAAGATAGGCGGTGAAGGGGACTTTGGGTTTTCCTTCATGGGTTTCCATCGAGACTCTTGGAATAAGTGAACCAAAGGAAGTGTTTTACCGTGAATAGCATTCTTGTGGGTCTCCAAGGGCCCACATGGTTTGGGTACTCTTTTCATTAACACAACACGTGTATAAATAATATACACCTAATTTAATAAATTTAATGCAAGAATTATTTTGTTAAAGCTAATTTCTATTGTAAACTCAACCAAGGGGTGTGGTCCCATGGCCCACCCAAAATTATAAATTTCTAATTATATAATTCCAATAAAAATTCTAACCATGGGGATTGAATTCAAATTTAATAACTAAATTTTTCATTCACTTAAAATCAAATAGTAAATTTGCATAAACAATAATAATGTAATAAACTGATCCTACCTATTGACTCGCTACTCTGGGTCGGGTCACTACAACAAGACCCATTGTATATTCTGTGGTCACGAGGAAGAGGATATAGATCGCCTCTTTGCACGTTGTGGAGTTACAAGTAGGATTTGGGTTAGGATGGCAAACTTGCTTGGGGTATCATCGGTTCTGGATAACTCATGTAAGGGTATTGTAAGAAGCTGGACCTTGAAGGGTATAGGGCCTAAACAAAGGAAAGCTTGGCACACCATCCCCAGGCAATCCTATGGTTGATTTGGAAGGAGAGAAATTCAAGGATCCTTGAAACAAGGTTGCACAGGAAAGTGAAATTTTAACAAGGATTAAGTGGAGGTTGTATGCGTGGCTTTTGACAGATGAAGATTTTAGAGGCTTCAAAATGAATGACTTCCTCACTTCCTGGGAGGGCTGTATGAGGGATAAAGAAAAAAGATAAATCTAGGAAAAATGGAAACCTCCTTCATCAGATTTTTATAAATTCAATGTAGTCGTGGCAACCATAGAAAACTGGGACCAGCCGAGGTTGAGGTTTCTCTGCGATTCTAGCAATAGGTGGATCCTAGACTTTTTAGAATCATTGGGAGTGAGAGACTCTAATGAAGACGAACTCTTAACTATTATGAGAGCCTTGACACTATAGATCCCTTGTGGGAAGAGTAGACTTATTATTGAAGGAGATTCGAGGAATGCAATTAAATGAACAAAGGGAAAGAAAATACCTCCTTGGAAAGTGATTTCGGTGGTCAGGGAGATCAGGGAATTATGTTCAGGCCCAGAGGTATCAATTTCGATGATCAGTCAGACTGCCAATGGAGTTGCGAACTTCTTCGCCAAGTTGGGAGTAGATTCAGTTCATGGGGGGGCCTTTCCACTGTTAGGGTCATGATCGTATTTATGTTTTGGTTGTAACCTTGGGGTTGGGGCATGGTCTCTTTTTCCATTTTATGTATTTCTTCTTGTTGTCTACAGGTCTAAGCCTCTGATACCTGGTTTTTGCTTTTGTAAATATTATTTTCATCAATATATTCAACCTTGTTACTCCTAAAAAAATATCAGAGAACAAAGTTAGAAAATACTGAAAAAAAAAAGAGAAAAAAAATCTATGATCTGTACTTTGAGTTTTAACTAAAGCAATTTAATCTATAACATGGAAGTTAACTCACTTTCTGATTTTAATTTCTCAGTGCTGATGATGGGAAGTTACTAACATTTAATTTCTTGGTGATGAGCAAGGTTTTCCTTGTTGGAAAGGACTTTGGAGTTTTTCCTCTTTCACAGTTTGCCGTACTGCACCCGGAACGGTTGTCGGGATTTGTAACAATGGGAGTACCTTTCATCCTCCCCGGCTCCCAAGCAGTTCGCAGTGAACTTCTCCCTGAAGGCTTGTATGTATTAAGATGGCAGGTAATAGATTAATGGACTCTTTCTTTTAGCCTTCTTTGCATGGCTACTGACTGAGCTATGGTATCCTTTATTGACTTTGATATGTGAGAGGAAATTGAAGCTTAACTGAATATTAGATAAAATTTATTAATAAAACTCATTAGCACCATATGAAGTAATTCTAGAAGATGAACGAAATTTCACATTCATTAATTTCTCCCAGTTGGAGTGTGAGAATGCAACAAGTTGGTTTATATAGTTCAAGAGAGAACCTCTGTGATGCCAAATTATCCATTCAGTTCTGTAAAGTGAAAGACACCATATTAAATGTCTTAAATTACCAAACATAGACACAATTGCCATTTTTTAATATTTGTGCTTGTGAATGATGGCAACCAGTGGTTGACCATCTAATTATCAAACATAGACACAATTGCCATTTTTTAATATTTGTGCTTGTGAATGATGGCAACCAGTGGTTGACCATCTGTCTGCTTGGGGTTGCATGGAGCCATGGACACTGAAAAAACATTCAAGCTGGATTTCTTTTTATGTCCAACTTCCACAACTCAAAGAATCATCCCCAATAATGACAATGGTGAAGATGAACAACCAAATTAGTATCGGGTGTATCTGTCTTTGTTAACCTTTGGCATAACTGCAGAAATCGGTGTCATCCAAAAGAAAATCCAAACCACTTGCATTATGTTCCAAACAACCTTATCCAAGAGACTTGGCCAACAAAGCTATTTTTCAAGCCACACTTCCTTTTACTAACTATAATTCCTGTCCTTCTCAGTCATATACACTGTTTGCCCCCTCTTTTGCAGGAACCTGGAAGAGCTGAAGCAGATTTTGGACGCTTAGATGTCAAGACAGTAATTCGAAACATCTACATTCTCTTCTCCAAAAGTGAAATCCCAATAGCACAGCAGGATCAGGAGATCATGGACTTGGTGGATGCATCAACTCCTCTGCCGCCCTGGTTCACTGAAGATGACCTGAAAGAATATGCAACACTATATGAAAAATCTGGATTCCGTTTTCCGCTGCAAGTACCATATAGGTACGCCATGTTGATTTTGAGTAGTGTGAAAGGCTTTGGGTGGAAGATGGTCTTCATTCTGAAATAGTCTTACTGAATGAACATTCACAAATACAGCATAAAGTCAGATACTTAGCATGAATACTTCATAAAAAAGAAGAAGAGAAACCCTTCTCATAATTTTTTTCTGTTAAAAAAGAAAGAAGGTGAAGTGGTACTGCACTTCTCACATATGCTCTGTTCTCTTTCAGGTCAATGACTGAATGGCCGCATGTAACAGATCCCAAAGCTAAGGTTCCCGCACTGTTGATCATGGGTGAAAAGGATTATGTCCTTAAAATGCCTGGAATGGAGGATTACATAAAGAGTGGAAAAGTCAAAGAGTATGTCCCAGAGTTGGAGATCATATTCGTACCTGAAGGAAGCCATTTCATTCACGAACAGTTTCCCGACAAGGTGAACCAGCTCATCCTTGGTTTCCTCAATACCCACCACCACCCTTGATGAAAATATGCAGGTAAGTGATGATCCCATTCATGCATCTGCTTACATGATTTGGACTAATGGGATCAAGTGCTAATTAAACATCTTGGTGCACTGAGTGTTCGTAGAAGTTTAGACTATGTTACCATGCTACTCATGAGGGGACATTACCAGAACTCTTTCCGACATTTGTAACTAAGGTCAGCCGTCAAAAAATAAACAGAAGCAGTTGTCACCAATGTACTTGATACAACATTGGCTATTGTTACTACCCAATTACGTTATGCCATGTGGGTTTATTACATCAAAATAAAATTGAAAAATTCTGGAAAAATTCCAAGATTTGGTGGCGCCAATCCCTTCTAAAGTGAAAATTTGTCGTGAACATAGACAACATTTCCTAAAATCAAGGAATAAAGAATCTTGTGAGGAGCCGGGGAGGAATCTAATTCTGCAGCTTTTCCTTGTGCTTCACTTTTGAAATTGAGAATTTATGGGCTAGACCCATTATCATAATCCATGACCTAATTATATAAGGGATTTTGGCCCAAAATGAGACCTTAATAGGCATCGTTTTGCACCCTCAAACTGCTTATGTGCTTTTAAGTGCAATTTCAACAATCTCATCTTCCAATTGGGTCATATTGTCTTTATATTGGTCTTCCTTGATATTCACAATGGCCACATCAATGATAGTTTATTTAATCAACAAGGTGATGTTTAATAGCTGTTAATATTATAAAATTAGATTACTCTGCTTACTCAAGTGCAATAAAATGGAAAATCCAGGCAATATACCAAGTGTGGTTTTTCTCCACTGTCCAAATGGTTTATGCTTTGATTATAGTCTTTTGTAATTCTAGGAACTAACTGATGCATATCTATGTATTGAAGGGACAAATGAGCATGAGATACACATGAAATATCAAAATCCCCTGTTCACCACCTCTAAATCTAGATTGGATGATTATCAGATGAGGTGCACAAAGAAATCCTATAATCAGTTTAAAGTCAAAGTTGACGTGGATGATGATGACATTCATGCGTAAAAATCCTTCACCTCTGTGTATTCCTCTGTATTAACATGTAAAACAATGTTCTGGCTTCATCCTGAGGGCACCAAGGATTGCCTGGCATTCAAGAGAATTGGGAACAACACGTTACTTAACCAGGAGAATGGCCAATTACCAGCCACTACTAGTAACACTGAACACTTGTGCTTAAAAGTTAAAAAAACCTACAATCTGATTTACAATTTAGTCGATCAACCTTTTTGAAATGTTAAGACTTGATGCTGCAAGTTGGTCAGAAGGCCTTTTTGCAGATCCCCAAATAGATGGGACAAGGCCTCAATAATGATGATAATGCAACAATTCAGTTCTTCTTCTTGTTTCAAAATTGTATAATCTATGCCGCGTTTGGACGAGGGGTAAATTTTGCAAGAGTGGGTGATTAAGGATAGTTAACCAATTATAAATACCCTTTGCTTCAAAAGTAAGAATGGATAGGTAAACAAAGGTAAAATTGAGATTTTTTATCCTTACCCTTTAGTTATCAAACAAGGGTAATAAGGGGTAACACCTCATTTGCCTTTCACCTCCCTCATCCAAATGCAGCCCTAGTTCAAGTTTCAGATATAACACATTTAGATGTCATGTTGCAGTAGAATATTTGTTGCCTGTAAATGTCCAGCCATTGGCCTGCCCCAAATGTCTGGATTTAAGAACCAATAACCTTAATGTGTAAAGGGAATGCAAGCTATCTCCCATTTGTGTCTGCTCATTTTGCTTGGTTATAACATGGGAAACTCAGCTAAGATGGAGTTGTACTTGCAGAAAGGATCACAAATAGAGTTGCAAGAATAGTTCAAAACTTGCAGCCCAGACTAACTCAATGTGTGAAAGAAAGAAAGATTACCCCAATGGCAGCTTGGGTAGCTTGCTTTGTTTGAGTTACCTTCTCCTTTTTAAGATAACACGAGAGATTTTATTCAGAAGAAAAAGGGGAGACTGTACAATGATGAGATACCCCAGAGCTATAACGAGCTGAATGTCATGGAGGCGTGTGTTGAGTCTTAAATCGGATGTGTGCTTGTTATGTCCTGGGCTTAGAACTGAATGTAGGCACAGTGGTTAGTCATTTTGGGATAACAAGCGCCTTCGTGACGTGAAACTCATCCAAACCAAGAAGATGATGGACTTCGTTATACACTAAGAAATCCTTAGACCAATTCCCATTAAAATGAGATTCACCAAATATCTAATAAAGGAATTGCTAGCTAAAACTCAATGAATAATATTCAACTAGATGTCATGTGCTTTAAGGAGAAGCTCATCTTCGAAGATTCACTGATTCATTCCTGCTGAAACAAACCAATTTGGCTAAAGATACCAACTTCCACAAGGCTTGACCCTTTGAAAGGTGTTGGCCCGACGCACCCAACCCATCAAGGAGCAATCTCTTTGGATCTTGTCAAGAATTCTAGCTACTTTATTGGAATTTTGAACAGAGAAAAAGTAATAAACCAAGAGATTATATTGAAAGTTGATAAGTATCATTCAACCACCTAAAGGCAAGTAGGATTTTTTTCCCAAGAAGTCAATTTTCTACTAAATCTTTCAATGCCGGGGCTACCTGATGCGGACAATGAACTCGACACTAAACCAATCGAAGACGGACAGACCCAATGAGACCAAATTGATGAATTGACTCTCCAAATTTACTTGCGGATCGATGGAAGAAAGCAGAGATCTGAACACAACCCATTCGACTCATTTGTACTCAAATATGTATCAATTTGCATAATTTGGGCTTGAGCCCATTTAGGTTATTTTTGAGCTTCAAAACCCAGTTGACCTAAAAAACCTCTCAAATTTTCTCACTCTCAAGAATACGAAACACGACACTAATTTCATAAAAATAATTTGACAAAATTAAATTTATTAATGAAATTAGGTGTTTGATCAAAGAAAAAAAATGCAGAATATAGAATTTTTATTCTGAATGTAATGACTCAAGCAATTAATCAAGATCCAAAATTAAATGTGATTTGAAAAATCATATGCATACATGATAATTAAATCTACACTAATTTTCATCGGCATTTATTGAACTTTTATAGATCTAATTCGATTGTGGAATTAAAATTTAATTAATAATTGAAAATACAAGACATAATCATTTAAAATTTCACCATGCAAATTAAAATCAACGCTTAAAATTAAATTCGATTCAAAACTCAAATATAAATTAAATTATAGAACTCACCTCTAGGAGACTCTAACACAAAGTTAAAGCTTTAAATAGATTCAACTTAAAATTATATTCGATTCAAAACTCAAATATAAATTAAATTATAGAACTCAACTCTAGGAGACTCTAACACAGTTAAAGCTTTAAATAGATTCAACTCACTAATCTAAAATGTCTATCGTCTCTCAATTTATAAACCTTATTTCACATCAGAAAGAAATTAAAAAAAAAAAATCTCATTTAGAGGCTCGTGCATTCCTGATACGGTTGGCCGTCCTCATCTTCTTCTCCGATTCTCTCTCTGCTCGGCGTTCAGACTCCACCTTCCTCTTTTCTCTCTTTCTCTCTTCTTCTTCTGGGGCTGATATAGTCTTTCTTTCCTTTCATGGTGTCCTTCGTCCCTGCTTTGTTAAGCAACACTCAAAGTTGTTTCCGTTCTGAGATCTAGGAATATCCCTCTGTATCTCTCGGCTGCATCTCGTTCTCGCTCGGTCTCCTCTCGTTTCTCCTTCCTTCTTTGTTCTCGGGTCTGCTGAGTTTTGCCTCAGGAAAGGCTGAAAGATGGGCCGAAATCATACCTTCATCGCTCGCTGCTTCTCTGTTTCTTTCTTTCCTTTTTATGCTTCGGCTCCCTGTTGCCGTTCTGGCGTCTTCCTTTGCTGGGTTTCCTTTTCGGTGGATTCTACTGACTGGGTTCTAAAACAACATCAAGCTCGGCAAGCCAACACCAATGGAAAGTTTTCCACTCCAAACTCGTTCCCAGCAAACAGGTTGTATCTTTTAGGCGCAAAAGTCGCCTAAACCGGCCCAGGTCCAAATTGATGCAAATTGGTTCATATTTGGATACAAATGAGTTCAATGGGTTGTGTTCAGGCCTCTCTGCATGTAAATTTGGAGAGCCAATTTGTCAACTTCACCTAATTGTGTCCATCCATCTTCCTTCGATTGAGTTAGCATTGGATTCGGTGTCTGCATCACTACCACATGGATTAGGATCTAGGATTACCTCCCAAAGAAGAACTGAAAAGGGAATTGTAATTGAAGCTTACAAATCCAGTAGATTGGTTGACCTCTGAACAGGACATATACTCCAGTGATGGCACTCTTATCAACTGTGTTAGCATTGAAATCTAAGAACCAATCTGACAGCAGAGAAGGTGATTTGAGCAGCAATATCATATAGATGCGAAGGTGAAAAATAGTTAGACTTTGGAAGGCAAAGGTGCTACTTGGAGATAGGTTCTTGGAAGAACTTAGGAAGCTCGACTAGCATGGTTTTAGGTGTGTCCTGGCTTCAGACATTTTCATGTGATGGAAAGTGTAAATAAAACTGTCATGCAGGATTTCTCCTCTTCAGTCAAGAGTTTTAAAATTGAATGCTGAGGGAATTAAACAAGAAATATAGAGAATTCAGGCATTTGCAGCACCATAACAAATGACGCGAATTTTAGTTGATTGTTCACAGGCCCAGTGTGAAGAGGCATTTCAAATCGCCTCTTCAAATTGGGGTTTAATTTAAAAAGAAAAGGACTACAAATATTTGAGAAGATACCTCCGGGGCTAATGGTGTGGTATTGGGGGCTTTGAAGAGTGCAATCAGCTGTGCAATAGGCAGTGCAGCTTTACTTAGGAGATTTTACTATGATGTTCATGAGATAAAATCATTCACTACCAGTTTGAATTTGAATGTAGCACTCAAAACCATCCCAAGGGGAGCAAATTTGTTGATGGGTACTCTTGGCTAATCAAGGGTATTGCAATTTAATCTACTCTTTCCATTAAATCCAGGTATACGTTACCGCCGAAAGCTAGTCTGAATTGATTCTCTCCTTGGTAAAGAGCTTCCAGAAATGGATTTAGTGTGTTACAGCATCTCTTGCCCTTTGCTGCAGTTTCTTGATGGAAATGCCTCAGAAAGGTGTGCATTCCCTGTTTGAGCAACACTTGCCCGAGGAAAGCATAAAATTTTCGAAAAGTTTCTTATTAAAGCAGGGCTACTGACTGGATTAGTCTTCTCAAAAGCACCATTCAGGAGAATTGATTCACTTCTGTCCATTACTAGCAGAGAACAGATGCATTAGACTAAATTTGGATTCTTCATGGTGCTATGAAAAGAAAAAAACTCCAGGTTCAGTTGGCAAATTACTCCATGGAAAACAAACTTTTCCGAACTCTCTTTTTTTTCAACTTATTTATATCATGAGGTAGCCATATTGGAGTTGAGACTAATCTCGACAGATACACGAAACCACTGCAAGCCTCATGTATCAGGTAAACCCGGGAGAAGTTGAACCCGAGACCCCTAGTCAAATCCTAGAAGCTCGTGCCAAATGAAACTACCTGTGTTTACGGAGGGAGAATATGTTAGCATGAACACTTTCTCAAGAGCAAGAGATTTGCTAGTTCAGAGGTGAAAAGGGTTTTTAGTGCTACCTGAGGTTTAGGAAAATACAAATCCCTTGAAATGTCTGACAGGTTAATGTCCAAAGCTTGGTTTCTTCAAATAAGCGGCAAACTTGTAATGCTTAGATCCCTGGCAGATATTTTTGAGACATGGAGGAGATGAAAGTTTCTTCAAGAAGGATACTTACATTGCACTCTTTTGCCATTTTTTTAAAAATTTGGAAAGAGTGAAATAGGAGCATTTCTACAACAGGCTAGCCTTTGAATAATTTAACAGAGTAGATGCTGGTCGATGTTTCTTGTTGCAGATTGTAAGAGTAGTTTATAGGAGTCGGCAAAATTTTGCAGAGTTTATTGTCTTTCTTGAAAATTTATGTAGATTCAGATCATTAGGAAGTCATCGGTCTCCAATCATAAATGAGACTGACATAGTTGTTTCAAGATCCCTTTTGCCTCATTCTGAACACTGCCAAATGCAGACTCACAACTTGGGCAACGAATCGAGGAGAGGTGCATTGCACTGACACAAGCATAACGCCGATAGGGACCGACACAACACATTTTTAACGCCAGCTCAGAACCACAAACAAGTTCAGTAACAGCTGATTGGAACAAGAAAAAGTGCATGTCAAGCAGTAACTTTTAAGAAATGACCAATCTTAAGGGTTACATTTGCTTTTTACTCGGTGCTACAAGAACCATAAATGAGATGGTTACAAGGCGCAGACATGGTTAGTGACAGGCTAAAATCATCCTACAAAGTAGAGCCAAAAGAAGAAGCAACTGGGTCCCAATTAGGAAAACTCCTGTCCACCCAACACCAGTACTAGCCAACCAAGTAACAACCAACTTAATGGAATAGAGAACATAGCAAAATGTAGGATGAGCATCAACACAATAAAGAGTAAAAAGACTATGAAACAGTTCAACAGGAAAGAAAAGGAAAAAACTTTTTCTTCCCTGAAAATAGAGAATTTTAACAAGGGCGTTCATTTTTTATGCCCGGGCAAAATGGTTCTATGTGGAATCCACTTAATAGTGAATCTTCCAATTGTTTAAAATTTTCATTTGAAACAATCTTCACTGTTGGATTAAATATGATAAGTCAAAGTATTTATCCAATTGTTGGTTTTTAAGCTGAAAAAGGTAAAAGGGCTAATACGATTCAATGGACTCCATTTTTTTGTGTATGATAGTTCTCGTGATAATCTATCTATTCATTCATATAATTTTTTTATCATCAGAAAAAACCCATCATCCTGAGCATCTGTGAGACTAGCCCTTTTAACAAATATGACATGAAACATCTTTTAATTATAAGTGCAACAATCTTTTTAACTTGTAAGAGCTTTCTACTAATCATCTCATTGGAAATAGAAAGCAAACATTTGAGATTTCATTAAGGCGATGCTTTTTTTACAAACTTTTCCTAGGAAAATGTTATTCTATGTTGGCAATTTTCCGGTAGAAGGGCTTGGTTTTTCCCCTGAGTAAATGGATGGAGCAATACTTCCTCAGAGAATTTTCCAACACAAATTTACCCTTAATGAGACCCACAAACCTACTCAATTTCTTTGTCAGAAATGATCATAAATGCAGAAGAATTTAATAACATGGCAAAAGGGGTCAATTCTCCAACCAGTTCAACTTCTAATTTCGTAGTATTGCCTTACTTCCATTACAGAGAACAAGGCGATGAACAGGAAACAGAAAACCTGTCATCAAAACTTTGCTAGAACATATTTAAATGGAAAGTGCTATATGAAGGCAGCAAAGAAAAAGGTTTTCTTTTTCTTGATTTCTTGTCAATACTGAAATTATGGTCTGGATTGAGATGATCCATGACCATAGATTACATATATGAGTCTTTTGTTTCCTCCCTTGCCTCTCCTACTTACAAAGCAGGCACTGAGGAATTGCAGAAAACGCAGCAATTAGACATCATCTGGCTAATGACACTACCTTCTTCAACCTTGAGATTTCGACTCTGTCTATTCCAGAGGTGAATGGCGAAGCTCTCCTTGCGAATTTGCTCAAGCTTCCGTGACGCCCATTCTGCATGACCACCACCCCTAGGACCATGAAAGAGGCTCCCAATCCTACTCCAGTTGACAGGATAGAATGCCATGGGTGGCAACACGCTGAAATTGAAACCCGGTCTTCCTACCACTCTAGGAACAACCCGAGATACCAGATATGGACCATTATGCCCCCATTTGCTCCCATCAAATGTAAGAGCAAATTCTTCGATGAATTTGAATAGAAGGGGGTGCTTCTTTTCAAAGACCATCACAGCATTGTTCAATCTACTCCAATTCCCTGTCTCATCAATGGTCTGTGCCCCAATGACATTCCTCAAACCCGCAAAGCTCTTCATTACTATAATATCAGTGTCTACGTAAATTCCACCAAATCTATACAGAAGACCGAGACGCAGCAAATTTGAGAGGTTCTGACCAATTGGAACCTCTCCTGGGTTGACATCCCCATTTCTCAACTGGCGCAACCACATTTCTCCCGGAGTTTTCTTGAAAATGTAGATGAAATCAGGGGAAATTGCGGTGACCCGGAAACCCTTTTCTACAAAGGGTCTTAGGAGATGGGCTCCACTTTCTGAATCCAAGGAATTTGAAATTATGAGCAAGCAGGCATTTGGATGTGATTTGAAAACGCTCTCCACTGTAAACAATTCCCTCTGGCCAAAAGATTCCAACTTAGAAATCCAAGTCATAAAAACCCGATACTCACAGCGGGGAACCGAAGAAACAGAAGAGGAAGATGAAGACCCATGAAAGAATTCCCTCACTCTCGCCCCAAACTGCTTCGATTGCACTGTTCTCTTCCGGAACTTCAAGATGGGTCGGTTGATCCTTGGCCATTTTGATCTCTGAGATGAAGAAGAATTGAATGTAGGAAGAAAGAGCTGGAGATTTCGATGAGTAATGCGTTTAGTGGGTGGGATTTCTTCACTGAGAGCATACATTGCAGATGCCGAGTGAGGAAAAGAAGACGTGGGATTTGTTTTTGGGACTGTGTTAAGGGTTTTGAGTGGGGTTTGGGGAAGGAAAGGTGTGGGGTGAGAAAATATGGAGAGGCCATTGAAGATGAGGAGGAAGAGAAGAAGAGCTAGGAGAGAAGTGGGGAAGAAGAAGAAAGCAAGGGAAAGTGATTTCTTGAGCTTCTCGGTACGGAGGATTTGCGGAATGAAGTCTTTGTCCATCGAATTGAAGGTCTGAAAGTGGAAGAGTATCAATTTTCTCTTTAGTACTGAGAAAAGAATGAGGAAAAGAAGTAGTTGAAGAAGAACTTCAAACCATGTTAATGGCGAACGGCGGCAAAAATCAAAAGAAAATACAGAGGAGACTGAGAATTAAAGAGGGACAGAAACTGATACTCTCTTTTAAAGGCACGAAGAAAGTCCACTTTTGAATGTTAGCATGAGAGAGAGAGAGAGAGAGAGAGAGAGAGAGAGATTTGGCTCGGCTCTGCTTGGCTCGACTTCACTTGGGAGACTAGCCGATCCAAAGAGAGAGGCTTAGCTCGGCTTGGCTTGATTATACTGGCCGATTCATCTGGCCCGATTGACTCAACTTCCAGCTCAGCTTGGCTTGGTAATACTAGCCGATCGATGGATCCAGATTTTTTGTGTAATTGATATTAAATATTTTAATTTTTTTAATCAAGGTGTCGAAGCTCCTTAAAGCACCTGACTAAAATATTTTAATCTTTAAATATTTATTGTACTTTAACTTGAATTTAAACGAATTAATTACTTAATTGAATTGAGATTGTCTCTCGCACAATTGTTAGTGATCAAATAACTGATATTTTTATTAAAGACATCTTTTTTAATCAGCTTCATCTAATCTGCAACAAATTGACTAATTAAGTGTCTTAAAAAATTATAAACTTATAAGGGAGTATTATTTTAAATTCATTTATATTATAATTGATGAAACAATATTTCTATAAATGTTTTATTGTATTTTTAGAAATAAATCTATATTAAAAACTTGGTTTAAGTGATTAATTACATTGAGATAAAATACTGCATATGCCATAAGTAATGTTAATTCAGAATCTTAACTAATAACCATCTCTAATCTTCACTTTTTTGAGCTACTAATTACCAAACACAGTCTCATAATCATTATCAAAGAAGATTTGACTATTTTACACTTTGAACGTTTTTAATTATTGTTTGGAAAAAATGAAACTGATTGATATAATTTTTTTTTTAAATAAATATACTTGAAAACATGTTCTAAAATCTCATCTTTCACTTAGAGTTGTGTATGAGAGTTTTGGGTATATTTGTACTTTGTTTTTTTATGACGGTGGAGAGAACCTCAAGCACAACTTTACTGACCTCTCCTTCGAATGATGTCCCGCACCCTCATAAGACCTTATTTGTAGGTATTTTTTAAGGGATTTTAATGTAAGATTTTTTAAGTAATGTTTGATTATATAATAATGTTTAACAATGTATATTATCATATTGGTCAATATGATTTTTGTAATTGATGAGTATTAAGTATTTAATTAAGATAATTATTTTATAATTTTATGAGACTAAGATTACTAGAACAAAATGAGACCAGCAAGATTTTTAGTTGTTGGGATTGTTAGATTGCAGGGGCAGGTCTATCCACCAACACTAGTCAATTACTTTCTCTACACTAGAAAGTTAGTTCTCATTTGCGGAAATGGGCAATGGTGACAAAGAATGGCAGGAAATGGCAATGGTACGTTGAGGCTAGATTGTTGGAATGTCAGAAATAGAATATACAAAAATGTTAAAAGTGGCACTTATTTTATGATAAATTATTTTTTATATCCATGGCTTTATTTGTTTGATCCATCGTTTCATTTGGTCGATTGAATAGGTATTCTTATCTTGTGTGGGAGGTTCGAGTGGTTGGTATTCTTATCTTATGTGGAGGGTCTAATTCTTAAATTCTTACAGCGTTTAACTTGATTCATGGTGCTTGTAAGTGATGTTATGGATCTGAAATTTTACTTATAATCACCACAAAATGGAGTCGGTGGATTTTTACTTAGGCAAATAGGCTCGATTTTGGGCCTTCTCAAACCTGATCCCAAACTGCAATTTAAAGACCCGAGCCTAAATTTCTGTCAATGTTAAATCAAACCAGTCAAATCTACATCTGATCCAAATTGTATTTGTAGTGTTCCAGCCCAATTTCAAAACTAAAATGCATATTCGGGCTTAGATTTCTTTGGACCTAAAAGGAAATTTTTGTATTATCCTTTTAAATAAAATTTATGTATTACATAATGTGGCTCAAATTGAGGCTTTTGAGTCAATTCAGACTTTCATGTACTAAGCACAGACTTGACTCAAATTCTAATTAATGCGCTTGGATAATCGAAACTCGGTTTTTTTCAAGTGAATCAGACATATTTAGGTATATTTAAAAATAATACAGTAGTTGAATTGTACAAAAGAAGGTACAAAATTTACCTCTTTTTATCATATTAGCTTTATATTTTAGTCATTAAATATTTAAATGTTATAACTTGTTCATATTTTACGATTTATTTTACAAATGAGATGAGCATTCGCCTTAAATAGAATGATTATTTCAGCTGCCTTTAGCATCTCTCTCTTTCTATACTGAAAATGGGTATCATTTGTCAAAAGTACCAAATCAAGATAGCAAGTCAAGCTTAAAATGGGTATTGTATTAAGTGAGTTGACTCAAATTTGACCCAATTATTAATCATGTTAAATATGTCATGAAATTATCCATTTAAGTTCCAACTTTGAAGTAGCTTATCGGGTAAAAGATAATTACAACTTTTACTGCTCACCATAAAAAATTAGTACCAAATGCAAAATAATTGAGTTTAATGAGATGGGCTCGAACTTGGGTAAAAATAACCAGACTCAAGCTTTTTTTTAGTGAAGTCTGAACCGAGCCCCATCATAGAATACCCCTAGATGAGATAGATAAAGAACTTCATGAATGATAAAAATCAAAGAAATCTAGTTAGATGCATCATTAAAAATCAATAATTCTGTAGTAATAAAATTTTCAGTCTAAATTAAATAGTTAATATGATCAAATGAGACTCAAATTTTACACAATATCAATACATATGTCGTATGACTCTCTAGAGACTAGATAGCCCACCTCAACACTTAAAAGAGCAACCTCTTTAAATAAAGGCGCAAATATATATATATATATATATATATATATATATATATATATATATAATATTTTTTTTAAATAGTAAATATTGTATATTTTATATTGTATTATTTAAATTTTTCTTTGACATTGGACAGAAGTGGATTTCGATTCCCTAGTCATGTCACATGTCTTGCCTTCAATCGATGATCCAAGAAACCATGCAATTCACGAGTTTGGAAATTTGGTCCCATCGTCACTAGTGTCTGCCAAGCGGGAATTGTGGATCACCAATCCACATAACCCTGCATTATCCAACTGGGTCATATTAAACTCAAATTTAATCTAATTACCCTGAGTCATGACTCGTGACTATTTATGATCATACATAGTTGAATTTTTTTGTTAAATAGAACAAATGGACTTTCTTTCAAAAAAAAATTCAAAAAATAGAAAAATTGGAAAATTATTGTGAGTTCTTTTAATTAAAAAAGGTTATTTTAATAGAGAACTAGACTCTTGAAAGCAGAAAATTCATTGGAATATAGTATGTCTAAAAATTTGAAAAATGTCTCAAATTCTAAAATATAGAATACCCAATATTAGCAAACACCTAATATGAAATTATGTTCTCCAGTTCCATATTTACTTGTATCTTCTATTAATGATTTTTTCATAAAACAATCTTAATTTCATGAAAATGTTGAAAAGTTAGAAAAATCATGTAAATGCGCTATAAAGTATAAACTATATGAATCTATAGCGCCCCTCCCTTTTCCCCCTAATTATCAAAGTGAATTTTTTTTTTATTTAATAACGTGAAGAAAGGGGAGAGTGCCACGACGCGAGTCAAGTCTGAATTCGAAGATTCGACTCTTAATTGGTCCAACCAGTCAAATCTTCGAATTCGGACTTGACTCGCGTCGTGGCACTCTCCCCTTTTTTCATGTTATTAAATAAAAAAAAAAATTTACTCTGATAATTAGAGAGAAAAGGGAGGGGTGCTACAGAATCACATTAAATTTTCTACAAAAACTTCAAAATAGAGATTATCTTTCACAAAAACTCAAAAGGATGGTAAAAATAAGTCAAAATAAACAAATCTAAAAGAAAATGAGATTGGAAATAATATTGTCTTTCAAATATAAAGAACTTTCTTCTAAGTCTTCTTAAAGCCATACTACCCAATATAAAATTGGGTCATATTATAGACATGCACAGAATCGGATGATATGCATTGACTTAGGCTAGGGCGATAAAATAGTATTGGATGATGTACATTAGATCTATGATTTAGATAGCTTTTTATACTTCTTATAATATTAGAGATATGTTGTTAAAAGCCAAATATCACCCATGACACACTAATTTGAGCTTAATGCTGGTTATAGTAATAATTTTAAAATTGAAACTCAAAACTTTGAACTTGATTCGAAATTCAATTGACTTGGATAACTTGAGTTTTTTCAACTTGAATTGAAAAAAACCTAAGGAAAACTCGTCAAAACTTGTTTGACTATGACATCTTATTGAGTTGAATTAACTCGAGTTGACTAGCCCGAGTCATTTTCTAGTTTTTACCCAATGCCTACAGTGCCAAAGCACCAAGAATCTCTTAGGAACATGCAGAGAAAGTGTGATCAAAACGTTTTATTTGTGTATTCAAGTTGAAGAGATTCTCTATAGTGTAGGGTTTCACTTGCTAATCACAAAGTAGACATGAACTTCCTAATCACAAAAGAATACTATTAGGAAGTAAGTGCTTCTTCTGCCTTTCTTAGAAAGCTTTTTAACTTACTTTTGCACATGTATCAGGCATGCGCTTCCATTCCTTGCCATACAATTTGTCAGTCCCATCAACATCCAAATGTGGATGGCATGGAAAGAAGGCCAAAATCACAAGTTACGGATTTTTCTTTTATTTTTTTCTTCCACAGTATAATGTTTGGTTTGAATTTTGTACCTCTATCTAATTCTCATTTTTCTTTTTTTATTCATCAATTTGATTTCTTCCAAATGATCTTTGTGCCCAAATTTAAAAATTCACAGATGTCCATTCACAAGGTTTTTCAAGGTTGCACTAAAGAGGAAGAAATAGATAAGTTATAATTATCAGTTGAAATTTCAAATGTTTATGTAACATTTAGAATGGTCCCAAAGAACTGGGTTCAATTTCATAAAAAAAAAAAAAAGTAAGCCTGATTCGAATATATTTATCTAATAATGATTTTTTAATAAGAACTACTAGCAATTTCTTCAGGTTAACTATAATACATACTAGCTATTACAAAACACTTAAAAGCTACCTTATCATAGGAAAAAGTTTTTTATTTAAAAAAAAAGAAAAGAAAAACCGTGGCTAAAATAATCAAGGCCATAAAACTAGGTGAGACACAAAATGGGTCTAGATCCTCAGCTGTGACTGGTTCTCTCTTTGGTCAGTCTTGGTGTTGAGGAGACTTACCCTTGTCTCATGAAGTGAGACCTTGAATTCGATTTATGCTCAATCCCAATCTTGCTTTCTCAATCTCAATCTTGTACCAGCAACCTGACATATCTTGGTAACCATCGCTGCACTTGCACCCGTTGCACTAAGGTTTGACAGTAGTATTGTCATAGAAGGTTGTGGCTCAAAGAAATCAAATTTAACATCTACATGATCGTGTTAGATTCTATTTCCCCCCTGTTCCATTGATAATCCTGCTGTGACCTATAGAATAAAGTAGGCACACGTATATGAAACAACCATAATACCAGTAAAAAGTCTAATAAATATATATTCATCACGCATATCAGAACGTTTCGGAATACAACACAAAATTTCTTCTTTTAGGGCCAATACTTTGAATCGATTCGTTAGTTACAGATGTATCATATCTTGTGGATTATCTCTTTTGTCAATCAATGTTTCTTTTTTTATCCTTTCTTTAGTTCTTTGATGATCAATTGGATCTCTCATAACTATCCAATAGGATAGAACATGGTATAACAAGAAGGATCCACAATGTCAAGTTGATCTCCATATAAATCAATGCTACGATCCTCACACTATTCAAACAAGATTATGTAACATCTAGGCAAGTTTGGCATTTTTCAACGAGGAAAAAAAAATGGTGTTTCTCTCGAGTCATGGATGGTTAGGAGGCTCAGGCATGTTTACATCATGCAAATAAACAAATTTTCATTAAGGAAATGGTTCTCCACCATTCTTGACTGTCAAAACTGGAATTCTTGAAGAGATTGAATGAAGGAAAATTTTAACACACATAAGAGAGTAGTATCACTTCAAGACTTTCATCATAAAGCTTCAGTCTTTCAAGATGATGATGATAACAACAATGATGATGATAATAACCACAGCAGTCATTGATCTATAACCACAACCTTGCAGGTAACAAATATGACAAGAAAAAATGGAAAGCAGCATGTGGTGGTCAGCATCACTGACAACTGCAAGTACTCTACGAATTGGCTTCTGAAATACTTGAGACCTTCTTTTCTTGCCAATCAACTACTCGAATTTATTGACTATTGAAAGCTAAATACAATGAAATCTCATATAGTACACTAACTACCAAAGTCTAACTAACAAACTTACAACGCCAACTTTGTGCTTGGATTCTTGACATTCATCTACTTTCTGCCACAAAGTCT
This sequence comes from Chimonanthus salicifolius, assembly GCA_013350335.1. NCBI lineage: Eukaryota > Viridiplantae > Streptophyta > Magnoliopsida > Laurales > Calycanthaceae > Chimonanthus > Chimonanthus salicifolius. The sequence goes on along the minus strand of CM023537.1, from coordinate 5,764,420 downwards.
GCCTCATCCATCATTTGTACCACAATTTCAGTTGGTTCCAGGCAACCTCTTAATGAACCATGACCAAGTTGTCCCCTTTCATTGTCCCCAAACCCAAAGATCAAGCCCTTGTTGGTGACTGCAACAGTGTGGTAGAGACCTGTACTTATTTGAGAAATATGGTTTCCTTTTAGGTTATCTAGAATCCGTGGCTTTGTGACTTTGTCATGAACACCCCTGTCGGAAAAGCCTAAGCTCCCAAAACCCATCCAACCAAAAGCAAAAACAGAGCCATTGTCCATGAGAACAAAGGTCTTCCTCTTCCGAGCACAGACCTGTGGTTACATATTCACAAAATATATAACATTTCAGAGAAGTGTCAGTACCAACACCGACTAGGAAAAAAAAGTGCACTAGAAGCAACAAACCATTGGATCAATACATCAACACAGACACAATTATAACTGATTTTACATTCAACATAGGATCAAAATGGCAGTCCTCAACCCAAACTGAAAAAACTGACATTTAGGCCAGTTGCTAAATCAAGGGGGACAATGTGTTGATCCAAATGACTAATATGCATTATAATATAATAAAATATGAACTAATATAATGCATATAATTGCCCCAGTGAAATCCTCAATATGACACTGATAAGACCAGTATGGAGCAGACACACATTACTATGCTTCCACTACTAAAGGGATTCCAAGATCATTTCTTTTCCTTTCAAAGTATTACCAGTTTTGTTTTTTGGAATTGGAAAACACAGTGTTTCTCCAACCCTTGATCCAACATATTAGTAATGTGTTGAATTTGATATGGTGCATTATATTAGTTCATATTTTGAAACCTGAGGAGCAACTTCTTAGTTCTTTATTGCCTGTTGACAGGAGGTAAAAATATGCTACAACATACCTGCACCGCAAGGTTTCCCTTAAGGCTGGTCAGTATTCCCGGCGTAATCTTGTCATTCTCATCTCCTTGTCCCAATGCACCACAATAGCCTTTGCCCCATGTATACACCTGCAGATATCAGATGATAACAAAAAAGCACTTAAAAAGAGAAGTCACCTAAGAGACAACATAGGCTTTTCCAACAAGATTAAGATGCGCCATTGGCAGACAACAATATATAAATTCATATTAGTTAAATGGTAATATAAAATTCATAATTTACACAGTTATAAGTAGTTTGTATGTGTTCTATTCCACTACTTGGGCATAGTTTCACTTTCTTTTGTATTTAAAACTTGCAAATTTCCAAGTAAAAAACGCTGATATTTTTTCCCTAGTTATTTATGACAAAACTAACTCATATGGAAGGAGGAGGCATTTATGAAAAAAATAGTTTTTTTTAAGACGGTGACATGGTTTGTACCCACAACCTTTAGAGGTCACAACAATGGGCACTAACCAACTGTGTTACATGATCTCGCTAGATTTTATAATAAGATGTTTATTTCCAATGACATTTGTAATGGCATATCAAGAAGACAAGAACACTTGATACTATCATGTTTAGGCACAAAATGAATTAAAAGATCCATCTTCTTAATGTCATACTCAACAATAAATTACATAATTCCAAAGCCCCTATCAAGGCATATATTCCCTTGATACAATGACCCTACCATGGATGAGGGCCTTGACATCTAAAAGACTGGAAGACTCCAGCCCTTTGTTGGTGACAAATAGATGGTTCAGAAAGGATATGTCCAACAATTGGAGTGGCTTTGGAGCATCCCACCACTGTGACGCCTGCCATATCACAGGTAGCAGGTCTCACATCATAGATGTTCATAGTCAACAAACTTGCATTTCAAAAGTCATGAGCATTTTATTATGGCTCTTGAACTAAAAAACGATACTTGAAAGCAAAATAAATGAAGCCATGTATCTCAAATGATAATTCATTTCCAAAATGTTTAGGAACTTACATATCCATTGGAATCAAGTGCCACTACATGCTCATCCCCAGCAGATACACGAACTACATGAATATTCTTCCTCTTAAAGGACTGGATGGCACGTGGTTGGAACTCATTATGCTGATCCCCATGGCCAAGACAGAAGTTGGAGGCAGAACCAAATGAATGCACTGTGCCATCATTAGTCACTGCTAAGGTGTAACTCGCACCTGCAGCAACCTGAACTACACAACCAAGATCTTCAAATTGCTGGACCATTTTAGGCGTAGGCCTGTCTAGAGTATCACCATGACCAAGCTGGCCATGAGCATTGGTTCCACATGTATACACATTTCCTTGCCTCGTGAGGATCACGGTAAAATTAAGCCCTGCAGCGACCTGAGAGAAAAAACATATTTGTTTAAAGATGAATTGCCAAACATAAATACAAATATTAACGGAAGTAACAATGGTCCTGAATTCAACATCTGAGTACACCTCAACACAGGAAAAATAAGGCAGCTAATGATGGCATTTTTTTTAGATAACATGGGTATCCCCACCCCACATTGGAGGTGAGGCTAATCCTATGAGCATGTGTAAACCTCCCAATCCACACACACCGGTTACGTCTACAGGGAGTAGCCCGCATTTATCTCCCCTATGCAGCAACTTTTCTTATTTTCCCGCTTCTTATGAGCATTCTTAAATCATCATTAAGATCATGAACAAAAGGTCATCTGCAAAATGGGAATACAAAATCCCTCTAATGCACGTAAGAGATGGAATGAGAGGCAGCTTTCATTTGGTGACTAGGGGGTGGGGGCAGGCAGTAATACCTCTTTTCTTTTTTATCACAGGGAGGTAGCATAGAAATTCTATTCAAGAGGAAATGAGAAAAATCTTTCAAAAAAAGGAAGAAACAAGGAAAAATAGATGAAACAGAAGTAATGTCAAGATCAGTTCATAGAGAAAAGAATGCCAATCTTTTAAAATATAATGAGGTCACATCCCTCATTTATTTAGAGAGTAATATAAAATAAAGAAAGAGAAAATACATCAAGCAGTTATCTATATGGATTGCAGACGACTGGTCAAATAGGAGTTTTACCATCTTCAAGAACTCAATCCAGTAACACTAATTCTCTCCAGTTACTGGTATATAAGAACTCCAATGTCATACTACAGCTATCCAATCTTTGCAACTATCATCCTTCTATCCCTACCATCTCCTTTGCCAGTAAGCTCCACTGAATCATTGATGACATTATTGCTGCCAGCACAAACTCTGTTTGTGATGCTTTCTCCTGAAGGATTTGTATATTTCTTTATTTCTCAAATCCCAACTTATGGCATGAAGGCCAGATCCCCACCCACCCTTGAAGGTAGGAAACATTTCTTGCATCAAACCTTTCACCAAAAATAGGAAAAGAGAAAACATGGACCAAATGAAAATAAACAGAAAATGAGGGAAAAGATGATCAACAAATTCCTGATTGACCGGATGAAGGAGCAAATTGAAAGAGAACAATTGTGGGATTTGAGGCAATTAAGCTGACTGTCCCCAAAAAGTCTTCACTAAGTGGCCCATGCATTGCCACAGAGATTCAAAGGGGAAGGATGTCTTCAATTTCGGTCTTAACAAGGAATAAATTAATATGCACAAAAATATTCCATTGGGTTCCTTAGTCCACATAATGAAATCATTGATTTTGCCAAAAAGAGATTCCAACTGAACCATTTTACAATCCATATTTTTCCTTCTAAAGGTTAAGGCCCACATTCTCCTCCCTCCAACACTTCCACATAATCCCTTTACATCCTTTTTGAATTGGGTTTCTGATAAACCCAGGGTATTATATTTTCCCCCAGGAAGATAAAATTTCTGGCCTTACAAAGTTACTCAAATAGATGTGCATAATCTTCATTGAGCATAGAACAACTCTAAGATTGCAACAAAGGATTACTTCCAATCCTTATTTGTATAAATTAGCTGCTTACTTGCATCTAAATATATTGTCCTTTTAGTATAAATTCAGCATTTCGAGTTTGCCTCAAGAGCTGGCCATGAAATGAATAGTACATTCTTTTATATCTTTTATATAATATATGACGAATTAATACCATATGCATTAGATCTAATAATGATAAGATATGTATTACCTGCTTGCATGGAATCCCCTTCAATGCTTCAACTCGAGTAGGTTTGAAGATAGTTCCCCTCACTTCTCCATGACCACAACAAAATGATGAATTATCACCAAATGTAAATACCTGAAAACGATAGTGTCAAATAGAATGACTTCTTCAGGGAAGAAAGCAGAGGCATAAGTTTCCAGCAATACAAACCTCTCCTGACTGCATGACAAATGCTGCATGGTTGTGAGCGGCTGAGACATGGATAACACGTGATTTAGATGAAAAATTCACTCGGGTAAGGGCTTCACGTTGAGTTGTAACTGAACCATGGCCAAGAACTCCACACAAACTAGAGCCGCAAGAGTATACTGAGTTGCCGTTGATCAAAAGTGTGTGATATTTTCCAGTTGTAATCTGCATCTGCTGTGATAAACATTCCTTCATTAGGCTTCCAGAAAGCAAACAGGAAGGCTATGGTTAGCATAAAATTTGAGCAGAGAACACCAAGAAAGACAGTAACTCATTTCTTTTATTTCATTATTTGTTCTTATTTAGTGTAACCACTTAATAAAAAAGTTAAAAAGAGAGGTATAGAATAAGATGCCAACAATGGACTACAGGTAACAAGAGCCTTGATACAGTTTGCAAATGCTCACATATTCTTCATCATCATATCTGGGGTCGGTTTTTTTAAGTTCTACTTCCATTCTACCAATCATAAACTACATCCAACACCACTCCGCAATCTATCCAATCACTAACAAGGGCTCACTATTGGAATCATAAAAGAAAGAAGGTTGTGAAGTCAAGTCATTTCATGATCTAAAAGAGGTGGGTACATGTCAACACGAGAGCCTCTATCTCAACAAGAGATCTTCATTTACTTACAAACAGATACTTATTTTGGAAATTTTTCATCACAGAAAAGATGCATTGCTATCTTTATCATGTCAGCAATGACACTGAAAAGAAGGGCAGGTTTTCTTTCTTTGGCAAGGGAATAGGAGAATCCAATGGACTATGAAGTTGCTCATTTGCAAGTGTTAACTCATTCCTTAATCGGGTTTCTCCAAGTATTAATGAGGTGGATAAGAGGTTGTGGAATAAGGAGGCTAGCAGGATCTTTTCATGCAAATCTCTTTACTCTTTGTTCACTTCTTTTCCCTTCAAAACCATTTGGAGATCTTTGGTCCCTTCTAAAGTCAAAGAGGGTTTTTTTTTTTGGTGCCTTTCTTGAATAAGATCCTCACACTTAATAATCTCAAAGCCAATAATTTTGCTACCCCAAATATCTGTTACCTTTATTGGAGGAATGAGGAATCAGTGGATCATATTTTTCTTCATTATCCTTTTGTCCTTCCCATCTGGTCCCATTTTCAATCAACTTTTTATTGCCCTATTCCTTTTCCTTGTTTTTTCAAGGCCCTCATTTTGGTACCTTTGGCCATTTCTTTTTGTTGTTTGGCTCGAGCGCAGCAAAAGAATAATTGAAGATAAGGCATTATCTAGTGCAGTTGTGATCAGGAAGATCAAGTCTAATATCATTCAGTGGGCTTTAGTGCATGGTTCTTTCAACAGGTTTCTGGTTGAAAATTTTCAAGAAAGTTGTGTGTCCTTTCATATAACATTTTGTTTGTATTTGGATACAGATGGGTTTTCTTTTGAAAACTGCTCACAGTTCAACCTCTCAATGGATTGTAGGGTTTTGATCATCATCCTTTGGTTCAATGAATTTTACAGTTACCATTCAACACCCCCCGCCCCCCTTCAAATAAAGTTTAGAAAGAGTGGTCACAACTCCAAGTGGAAGTGTCATGGACTGGGATATAGGTAGCAAATCTAAACTATGGGGCCCATATGTTGTCATGATATCCTGTTGGATAAAAATCCAAACCTGCCATAGCCTTGGTAAAAAAGACTCCTCCCAAGCAATGTTGTGAAAATCGAATCGTATCGTAAAATCGTTATATATCTTGAACTACAAATCGCATATCGTAATCGTAAGATTCATAAGTGATTTCCCTAAAAAATATTTAATATATGAAATAACGTAAAATATATCTAAAATGTAATAATATGAGCAATTCTCCAACTTTCTTTCAATATTAAGTGAAAATTATATAATTAGTTCATTGGAGCTCAAATTTCAATACTCCAACTCCCAAAGATGTAAGACCAGTATAAAATCCAACTATACCATGAAAAGTTAATAGTGAAATAAAAGGTCTTGAAAAATCAAAAGTTTTTAAATGCCTATCAAATCAAGCCTTAAAAACCATTAAAACAAAAATGTCTCATGCTTTCACACTTCTAATAAACCCATAATTCTATTATTTATACAAATCATAAGATTTGTTAATAGAAATTAATCGTTTTTCTTATCATATCATATGAATCGTAAGATACGAATCATGTATCGTAAGATTTTAACAACAATGCTCTAGAGTTGGGTATCCTTAAGCTTAATTTCGATGGGAGTTGTGTGCGTGAGATTGGGGTAGCTAGTTATGGGGGAGTTATTTGCAATGCTTCTGGTGATCCTTTGCTTTCTTTTGAGGGCCCTCTTCCAAATGGTTCAGTGCTTGATGTGGAGTTATATGTTTTATGAAGAGGTGTTTTGGCTTTGGTAGAGTTAGGGGAAGTAGGGAGTATATTAGAAGGGGACTCTAAGCTTGTTGTTGGCTGGTCTTTGGGATCTCCTTGTCCATGGTCTTTTTTGGACATAATTGACAAGATTCGTCTTTCAATTCAGCCTTATGGTTATTCGGTATCATGGGTTTCCCGATCTGCAAATTCAGAGGGAGATGAGTTGGCTTGTCAGGGTGTGAATTTGTCGTCGGAAATTGTCAATAGTTTCATGTAATTTTGGGGGGTAGTTTTCTGTCTTGTTTTGGGTGACATGCTCTTTCTTGCCTGCTATGGTTTTTGTATGTGTTTCCCCTCGTTTTTTTATTAAGGAAGTTAACTTTCAAAAAAAAATGTGGATTTTTTGGTAATAGGATAGTTTCAACCTGTGATTTAGAAACCAGAGTAGATTACTCAGCTGAACTGAGATGCTCATGCCAAGTTCCCAGCTGATATTCAGCTCAAACTCTTTGAAGGGTCAACATTGGTTGGTTAAAGATAGTTGAAGATTTGAAGTCCATTAAAACTTTACTCCACAAAACCAGGTTAAAAGGGTTTTTGAACATCCTTTTTTTTTACATCCTTCTTACATGAGGTCCAACCAGAGCTTGAACCAAATCATCATCCACTAGAACAGTTTGGTCCTTGGTCTGGCTTTAAGAACATTGATTTCAATCAAAAGGGTTACCAGGAAAGAAGTATCCCACAATGCAGATTTTGTTCACCTGTATCACATCTATCATCATTATCAAAGCTTTTGTCTCATCTATCTACCTACGGTCAGCTTCATAATTAACTATATTATCATGCATATACAATTCAACAAACCATTTTTCTTGAGAATTACGAAAAGAGTATAGGTTTTTTTATTTTTTTTTGAAGTGGACCACAAGTAAAGAATTTACTAAAAAATACTGGTACATAGTCCTCATCCTGATCGTCTTGCTAGCCAAAAGTTTAGCCTCCATGTGACATGTATCTGACATTTCAAAGAAAAAATACATTCCATGTATCTGATAAAAAACCTATAATGTAAACATTCTATCTGTAACCTTCTTCAATTGTAGTAATTAATCATCTCATAAAATGATCATTATTAGTACTATCCAATCTATCAGGGAAAGTCAGTCCAAAACCGTGAAGAGAAACAATGATACCACCCCCCACCCCCCCTTCCAACAACAAAATAAATAAATAAATAACCCAACAGCAATAATGGCCAAAAAAATCAACTTTCAACCGTTCCCCTTCTTTGAATTAATTGGTTATAAACAGTGTACTCAGAATTGAAATTGTCAACTTATTGTTAAACCATAGATTTCAATGTCAAATTATTTCTACAAGGAGCATTGCAAGTATGAAAATTTTCCATGATTAAGCATTGAGAGGTCAGTTAATTAATGCTAATTACAAATCAAAGAAGTAATACATTGCCTGCTGATGTCTCGATGATACCAGATGCTTGCTCCACAGACTGCAAGAACCTAAACACCCGCTTCCAATTTCCATTACAACGATCCAGTAACTCTTTCTTGCAGTTCGGTGGCAGAGAGCAAAATATTGAATGTACACCACAGAGTTCGAAAGCAGCAAATTCAGCCATGGACCGGAAGTTGTAAGGATACACACCAAAACTCCCACCAAAAATCCGACATGTCTTCTCCAAAGCAACAAGATCGACTGCACTCAGACGTCCCGAAGTCAATATCTCAAGAATCAAATGAGATGGCAATTCTTCAATTGAAAATGACCGGTCCCTATCTGCCATTGGGAATACTAACTTGTCCTTCAACCTCACACTTCCCCACAAAGTACGGAGATTGTGGCAGTAGTGAAAATTGAAATTGATAAAGAAATTCAATAATTAAGCAGATGTTGACTTGGGGAAAAGTTGAATCTTGGAAGATACACTCTTCTTAGTCACGTGACACAGATCATGGGTTGAAGAATTCCAGAGCAAATTGCATGGATACGAGGGTGCAATCCCAAAGCGAATTCACAGAAATTGATGCAAATGGGAGGAAGGAATATTTTGAATGAAAATTTGAAGGTATACCTCAGACAGAGAACATCGAATTCTGACGAATTAAATTCTCCAGATTTTATGTTTGAATTTCTAAATTAGGCAGCACCAGATTGAACATAGACAAGAGAATTCTATTATAAATAGCAAAATTTTGGACAGAACTGATCTGTGATGAATACAGATAAGTAGAGGGATTTTCAAGAAAAATTCAAACAAGAAAGATCAGACAGGAAACGCCCAATAATGATGCAGAATTGAATTCTCTGAATTCTGAAATGGAATTCAATGCATCATGAATTGGCAGACTGATTAAACACATTAAAACCCATTTACATAAAGTGAGAAAAATTGGGCGAAATTCATGGGTGATGAAGAAAACATGGAGCAAAAAAGGGTCCGCGGTTAAAGATTAGATTTTGACGAGAAATTCTAAATTGAGGTACGAAAAAGGGCAGAATCCACTTTATTATGAAGCATGGATCGGAAATAGTCCTCGAGAATCAGAGTTGGGAGAGAATTGGTAAAATTGATAGCTGAACAAGGAAAAAGGAAAAAGATAAGGGTTTGAGATGAAAGATCAAAATTTTGAAGAGAAATTCTCAAACGGGGTATAAAAAAGGCGGAATTGCCACAAGATTGAAAGAGAAAAACGAGAAAGGGCATCAATAAACGAGAAAGAGGAAGGAGGAAAATGGGAATGTGAACGAAAATTGGAATCTATCGGGAGGATGAAGTTCAATTCTACAGGGAAAGGAACCTTACTAGAGGTTGATTTTATAAATACGAGAAGAAGAAGAAGAAGGGATCTTTTTCCAAGAAAAGAGGATCCTTTTCCAGGAATAGATGGCCATCCGATCTCTGTCTTTTGCACCGAAAAGCAATTTTGACAGATCGATCAATAAGGAAAGTAGAGGGATTCGAAAATTGAAGGACCGAAAGTTGAAGCAGAAGGAGAAAGAGGAGAGACCCAAGTAGAAAAATTAGAATGGGCCAAACTACATTCACTTCCGGGTGTAAGGTTCCTATTTTTTCTATTCAATGATAATTTTAAGTTGATAAAAATATTCTTTAATTTATATTTAATTTTAGTTATTTTCTAATTTTTTTTAAGACAAAGGTGTCAAGCGTTTTAGAGCAATTGACCAATCCTCCTAACATGCAAAAGTTGCACTTTTATATTGAGAGTATATTGAATCCAAAATCTCCCATATGTGAGACGAGTTCTTTTACTGTCAAGTCAACTCTCACGAGTTTTATTTTTCATTTGATACAGTTCTATCATTAAATTTAATGTTTAAAAATTATTATTAAATTAATCTAATTTTGACAATAGTGTCCATCAAATGTATTTTCACTTTTGAATTTGATGTTGAAGAAATCTTTTTGGTTAAATCATTTGAAATTTTACAAGATAGATAATGAAAAGTTAATAGACTACGAGAGTAAAATTTTAAAGCCACAATTTTAAGAGTAGAATGAATAAATAGAGATGAAGTTTCTTCTATTCTCCTTCTATGTATTTTCTCCAAATATTATTTAAAAATATTGATTTTATTGAAAATAAATAGATCTGACACAGTAATGTTGTAGAATGAAACTCGAGTCAAATTCATTCTTCCATTCCTTCTCTAAAACGATTATTATTTTTCATTTTTTTAACAAAACGATTATCATTCAAGCGAGGGCATTTTCTATTCCTATGTCATTTTTCACAATAAATTTTTAATTTTCTTTACAATAAATTTATTTTATTATCCAAATTCTCTATAATAATTTAAATTTTGTCAATTTGTTCATGCAACACCTTATAAGAATCCATACAATCGTGAAATGAAAAATCTCAAGAGAGATTGTATATTTATCATGAATTAGAATTCATATTAGTTGGAATGAGATCGATAAAAAACTTTATAAATGATATAATTTAAGAAAAAAAATTATATCTAATCATCGTAACTTTGTAAAATCCACTGCAAAAATAAAAAAATTGAAATAATAAATTTTCAAAATCAAAAGCTATAAAACTAAGATGATCATATGAGATTTAAATTTTACATATTCAATATTTTTACTATTTATAAAATTCACTTTAAATTTTAATGAGTAACTTCTGAAAAGCCTCTACAAAGGTTTTGAACGACGAATGAAAGGTCCATCAAACCTTATCATGAAAAGACTTTAGGACAACGGCTATCCAGTAAGGTTCAGTCTTACAATTGCTCTGTTTTTCCATGTAAATGTATCATTAAAACTGTGAATTCTGCTGAAATATATAATGAAATTCAAACAACAAACAGAAGACAGAAACATTACATCACCCAACAGCCCATGGGAATACCGTTGAGCATAGATTCAAGCAGATGTAATCCTAGGCAGTCTATCCAGTAAGGTTCAGTCTTACAATTGCTCTGTTTTTCCATGTAAATGTATCATTAAAACTGTGAATTCTGCTGAAATATATAATGAAGTTCAAACAACAAACAGAAGACAGAAACATTACATCACCCAACAGCCCATGGGAATACCTTTGGGCATAGATTCAAGCACATGTAATCCTAGGCAGTCAAAGTTAGCAGAGCATCAATGTCAAGGGGGAGCCATTAAAGACTTGGATTTAGATGAAAGACATGTGAAGTGATGGGAGAGAGTACTTTTTAATAAGATAAAATGGAAATGCAAAACTAAAATGGCCAATCCTAAATAAATGGGAAAATGGTTGATGATAATAAGAATGGAAATACCAAACTCAAAAAAGCCATGACTGGATGATGAGACATGGATTTCTCGGTTGGTATCACCGGATTCAGTAGATGCTTGACCAAGTCTCTTAATTTTCTGATTGAACGGAAAGAAAGTCGCTAGAAGGAATTCTTCATAAAAACAGCAGGCTAAACAAACTTCCATTAATTGTGAGAGTTTTATGAAGCAAGTACCGCAAAAATAACAGGACAAACCATAGAGATGCTTTGCACACTGCTCACACTTGTAAAATTGCATTCCATCCACCACCACAATCATAGCAGCGATGTTTTGCAAAAACACCACCACTTGAGAATAATACAAGTAACTCTACAGTCAAGCTTAAGAACAATACACTTTTTCTTCCTTTTTGATAATTCATAGAACAATAATGATACAATGTAACAGATGAAAATCAGAGAAAAATGTGAATATATGACAAAGATACCCAGATTTCATGGGGTCCTATTCTGTAAAGATTCTTCCTGAATCTCTTCTTTTTGTTCTATATGTTCTTGCCCATAAACACCTCTAAGCCTTTAATAACTCCAAAATCAATGGAAATACAGGGTTTTCACGTAATTCAGGATTTAACATTGAAGTGAAAAAGCCAAGAGATGACGAATGCAAATACCATGCAAGCGAGCAGGAAATTGAGGAAGCGATGTCCATGCCAAAAGCTTCTTGTTTCTTCATGGGGTACAGATACAACGTTGTTTGATTCATTTGGCTGTTCTATGACCTCAGGCTCAGTTGCAATGACCACATTGCATGCAGTGGCACCACAGATCTCACAGGTCCTAAAGAGGAAGAATACAGCAGACACTTCAGCAAGGAACTTGTACAGTACAAGTTAAAGGAACTTCTATAGAAGGTAAAATGAAGTTCATCAGGCAGTTTAGTGTACATTACGAAGAGCCAAGAACTAATACAAGGGAAATGGAGGACAAGAAAGCAGTAGATTCGGTATTCTACTTCAGTATCACATGCAATATAGATCCAGTTTTGCAAATACACTCTTTAAGAAATAAAATGTCCACATTGTGAAAAAAGCCATTAGTTGTGATCTTCCAGTCTAGATTTGGATATGGTCTTATCCCGAGGGGCTGTTAAATAAATTGTCTGAATTGCTGAACCATGGGTATGGCCATACGAAAAACGAAGTGCCACAGGATGCATATTCTTTGGTCAAGGATCATTTAGTACCTCAGTACTTGGGCACTGACATCTGAATTAATGGGAACTTCTCTGCATTAACAAATCACCTTTACAATCTCATGTAGTACAAATGCAAGCATAAATCTTTCATCATTATTGATAGGAAAGAGTTTTATCTTTACATCCATGCATTCATTTTAGAATTTCCCAAAATGTTAGGATAAAAGAACACAGACAAATTCAACATTTTAGCACATTTCTCCGATTGAAGTGTTTGCTTAAACTATCTTCAAATTTTTTTTCTAAATATTACATAATTCAAGTAAATTTTACTATAAAATAATCTTCAATGGTGGGCCATGTATCTCAGGTATGCCATCAATCATACCATGTTTACAAAAGATTTTAAAGATTTGGATATCTCTATGGTGATGCAAACAAGGCAGTGAAATTCCCATAAGATAATGTAACATGTGAAAATAGCTACATAACATGAACTCTTTGAGAAGGCCAATCTACTTATCTCAAACATGTCTCCATATCAGATTCTTCATGAATTCTAGTAACACTAGCTTAACTTTAATTTACAGGATGATAAATACCATCACACCTTTTCTTCTTTTATAATCAATTATATATATTTCAATGGTAACTTTTCCTCATAAAGGGCACAAGAAGTGCGCCAAAAAGGAAGGATACAAGCTAAAACAGACACCGGAGGAATCCCACACCCGATACACCCTTCAAGCAGAAACAAAGAGAAAGGCAAGCTCCAAACTTGCCACTAAAAAGGAAACCAGGAGAGCAAAAAGATAACCAAAAACAACAAACACATTCAGTCGTTCCAGGCACTTGAAATATCTGAAATGGAAAAATCCTGAAACTCCTTAAGAGTAAAGGCCTAAGCAGCACATTTAGTTTTGACTCTACAACTAACCTCTGAAGGGCTCTCCTCTTTATTTTTGAATGCTGTGTTGTTGCGCTCCGACCATAAACTCCAAACAATGGCGAAAAAGGCTAATTGCCACATCAATGAAAATCTTGACTGCTCATTATTAATCATCCATGCATAGGACAATTGAGCAACAATGGGAAGCATCAACCATTGAACACCAAAGAGCCTCAAAGTGAAGTTCCAGACTAAGAAAGGGCAATGGATAAGGAGATGATCCACATCTTCCGAAGCTCAAAGATTGAAGGGGCAAGCACTAACCATGACTTGTTGCCCCTTGCGAATATTGTCTTAAGAAATTTTCCTGACTCTGCAGTTCAGAAAGAGTTGATGGCCTATGGAGGCACCCTTGGATGACCAAATAACCAGGTTGACCAACGGAACATAGTCACAAAAACTACTCCAAGTAAAATAGGACTTCATAGGAAAAATACCCAATGGGTCAGGCCACCAGATCCAGGAGTCTCCTAAAGAGGGGAACATGTGGGTGTTGCTTAGGAGGTGGAGAAGTGAAGAAAAATCTTCAACTTCCTGAGAAAAAAGATATCTTCAAAAATAAACATCCCAAACGATTTGACTCCCCAACAATGGAACAACAATATGACACTCAGGCATAGTCTAACTAAAATATTGAAATGACTATTACTTGATTGTTCAGAGTAAAATTTATACAGTGCATCGGTACACATGCAACTTAGATGAACTGCCAATTATCTTTTAATTCATAATAACCCCAAGAGATTGGTGTGTTGGCCAAAAATCCTCCTCAGGAAGAGGAAGTCCCGAGTTCGAATCTCATCCCACCCCAAAGGGCCACTCCCCGTAGTTTTACCTGGCGTATGTGGGTAGGGAGGCTTGCACACACCCCGAGGACTAGTCAGGTGCTCTTAGAGGCCCTGGACACCTCGGTCATCAAAAAAGAAAAAACTTTTAATTCATAATCATTTATCAGTAACAGATCAAAGTTTTACAACCCGTGGAGTCCTTTCAAATGTCCGTCCTGGGAATATGGGGAGTTGGGGACTCATTGTATCTTTCATTGAGTGTGGAGGAATTTTTTTTTTTTTGAATGGTTAATATATTAAAGATAGAAAGAGGCACCAAAGTTATCATTTTACAAGAATTGACAAAATACCATTAATTGTCTCCTTTTACAAGAATAAAGTAGAAATTCAAAATTGCAGTAACTCGTGAGCAATTGAACTCATGGAGTCATACCATGTAACTTTGGAAAAGAGTAAAAAAGAAACCTCTAGGATAAGAGCACAGTATTTGGGAGAATCAATTTGTTTTGTGCTTAGTAGGTCAACAAAAAATGTTATTGAAACAACTTAGGGAAAAGCTTAAGCTTAGAGAGAAAAAAGAAAATCATAAATCATTCTTATTGGTTTAGAGAAAACTTCAAAAAGGTGCCAAGGCAATTAATTCGGTAAACATTAAGAAACAACAAAATTAGTGGGGCTTCACCAAGGGTCTATTCTAAGCCCTTATTTATTTATTTAGTTTTGGTTATTGACAATATTAGAAATCCAAGATGAAATTCCTTATGTTATAGTGTATGTTGTTTTCAAATGATGTAGTGATATATAGTTAGACAAGAACTCAGCTACACAATAAGTTAAAAATGTGGAGAAAAATTTTGAGGCAGACAATTTGAAAGTTAGTGAGACAAATATGAAATATATTAAGTGTATGTTTAGTGTATTTGAGATAAAGAACAATGAACTGATTACAATTGGGAATGATTTACTAACATACAATGAGAAATTTTGATGTTTTTCTTTTCTTTGAAAAGTAACTATTTTATTCACAAGAAAAAAGAAACTTTACAAAAAGGTATGCCACAAAACCAGGCCGAGCAAAGCCCGCTAACCCCAAACTCCAAAATACAAAACTCTAATACTTTTTTTTGAAACATTGACGACTTCATTCATTAAAAAACAAAGAGTGAATACATAAGGGGAACCAAGTATAGGAGAATTATACCAGGTTCCAAGATAAGGGAAAAGGAACAGAAACAACAAAAACATGACAAAAAAAAGGATCAAACAATACTATATGAGTAAACTCCCCTCCCAACAAAAGATACAATGAGGAGTCCCCTACTCCCAATCTCCCAAGGCTAATATGGTGAAAACAGTTCCAAAGCCAGTCTTTGTTTGTGTACATCCACTTTCGCTAACAAGTACAAAATTCTAATACTTACTTGCAACTACAGAACAAAATAGAGGGTTTGATTTGTCAACAGCCAACAAGAGGGCATAGGGGTGACTTGGGCAAGCTAGTGGAGTTTCATATGATAGGAGAGGCCATGTCAATCAAATGTCTATAATATAGCATTTAGACTTACGATGTTACATGGAGTTGAATGTAGGGCGAAAAAAAAATGGCAGAAGAAGTAATGTTGACAATCTGACAGAGAGGAGTATGTTAAGGTGGATATGTGGTGTAAAAAAATGGTAAGAATTGGAGATGAGTGCATTGGAAAAGCCCAGAGGTTGCTCTACTAGAAGATAAAGACAAGCAATATTAGTTAAGATGGTTTGGGTGTATCATATAAGACCAGAAACAAACTCAATAAAGAGTCAAAGGATTATAAATAGAACGCAATAAAAGAATGAAAGGCCTTCAAAGATATGGATCGAGGTCGTTAGCCATGAACTCGTGATATAATAGAACTTATGAAAAATATCATGATATCATAGAATATTTGGGCCACATCGAATGTGATTGTTGATAAGATTGAGTGAAAAAAGAAGAACTTTAAAAGTTAACCCAAGTAGATAGGACAAAAGATTTGATGGTGATGATGAAGATAGACACATCAATTAGATGTCTAACATAAGTAGCAGCAACATCAAAACAGATTGACATCATGAACAAAGAATGATCCTTTCCAACCAATGCTACAACCAACATACGTCTAGTTTCAGCAAATTGAGATAAAGCCAAAAATGCGCAGGTAAATTCTCATGGAAACTTCCAAATCAAGAACAATGATGATTTTTTACAACTAATTGCAGATTAAAGAGATATCTAATGTCAGCAAACTGTAGAAATCAAACAACAGAATAGCACAAGCGAATTCTTAAGAAGATGAGATATCAAACTTATTAAACAGATGTCTAATGTCTGAAAATTGTAGCAGCATCAAAAGGGCATCAACTAATTTTCTCGAGGCAGTGAAATCAAGCACATAGATTGAATCTTTACAACCCACAAGCAACATAATTGCAATGCCCGCAAATAGTAAAAACAACAACAACAAAAAGGGAAACCTGAAAATTCACAAGAAGTATTCAGATAAAAAACTCAGATTGAATTTTTACAATAAAAAACAGCATAGTTTTATGATATCTCCACTCACTTGTTTCCCCTTATCCTGAACCAGGCCTCAGCGCACTGCTTATGGGCAGCAGCCAAATCATTTTTACAAGAACAACCCAGTTCGATCGGAATTCCAGACTCCTGATTCACGCCCTCCAAACTAAGATGGCAGATACGACAATCCTTCTCCACTTTGGCTAAATGCACCTTAATTTCAGGAAGCCCACTTCCCAAATCAGAATCCAAGCCGGAATCTGACTCCGAAGACTTCTTGCAGGCCTCCAAAACCGCACCAATCTCAGGATCCGACCCATCAAAAGACCCGCTACCCCGATTGGAGCCATAGGTTGAATGCCATGACTCGTCTGCATCAGAAGAGCAGAGGCTTCGACGCCCCCTGGCGCCTACCTCTTCATGTGGGCTCTGTCCGGGTGCCATTTGGGAGAGAACCCAGATGAGGATACTTCATGAAAGGAAATAAGAGAAAGAGCATGGAAAACCCAGAACAGGTGGGAGCTTTGGATGGTTATTCCATGTTTTAAGAAGAAGGAAAGGAAACAAGAACAGGATCCAAACAGTGAAAATGTCGTTATATGGGCTGTCTCTACTCTACTGTAGTGAATTTGGGAAGGGAAAAAGTTGGTAAAAGGTGGAAAATTTTTCCAGAGAAAGAAGAGAAGAATTAAGGAAAGAAAAAGAGCAAATTTGATGCAGCGAGCTGCATTTTCTTGTCGGCTGTCATCAGATTAAAGAAGAGAGGCGTTACCAGACAAGCTTGCTTCACACTAGATTAGATTTTACAGCGAAAGAGAACAGGTGGATCAGTGGATGAATAAAGAGGCGGGTTTTGCGTACGGCAGGCCGGCGTCTTTCAACGGGCAGCCTTACAGCATGGAAGCATGCTTAAAAAAGAAAAATCATATCCAGACACGGAGTGTTTCCGTTTGTAGCAACACATCCACTAAATATAAATTTTAAGAATTTTTTTTTTTTGAATTTACTTTACTGCGTTGAGGTAAAGAAAATCATGTAAATAGTTGTCATATAAAATTTTATCTGATTATCTTATTTTTTATTTTTTAAAATTAATAATTCATCTCTCATCAAAATTAAAAAATTGATATTATATGATTCGAATAATAAATTGATAGTTTAATTTTTTTTTTCTAATTTGCGTGTAGAAAACGGCGGGATACGCGTAAAACTCCCACAAGTGAGCCAATTATCTCTATGACATACAAAGGTTAGGTTATAAATGCTCGAACTCATAACCTCCAGCTTCATGAGACGTGAGGCAACCAGTTAAACTACACCCATATTTACATAATCATATATTAAATGGATCTAGATTTATAAGACCTTCAATTGATCTAATGACATATCTCACTATTGTGTCTCATTGGTCTAACTTATTAAAAAACTAAAAAACTAAATAGTTTATTATAAAAAATATTAAATTCTTAAAAGTAAAGTTTATTAAACTATCTTAGCTTTTAAGATTTTTAATATTTGAATAAATTCATTAAAATAATCCTTTTAATCACAATTTATTTGATTGCAAAAATACATTAAATATATATATATATATATATATATATATATATATATATATATATATATATATATATATATATATATATTAAATCTAGAAGTAAAAGAAAATTCAATTATTTTAACAACTCAAATGGACTCCAAGTGAGCCTTTTGCACGTAGAGTTAATATTAGATCTAACCCTTTGTTAGGTCATGGACCACATATTCTTATGAATCAGAGGTGGTGACTCACTATAATCTTTCAGAACTCTTCTAGAATGAATTTAGACAGGTGAGTGATTAAGATTATATATTTTAATTTAGAAGAAGTTGGTCGGACGGTCAAGAACTCCTCGAGAGATCTTGAGTTTAATTTACGGTCTAATTCCTCTGAAATACTCTCTATGGGATTACTCCTTGTCGACTTGTGTCGATTGGGAGGTTTATATATACTCATGAGATTAGTCTCACCTCTAATATGGAATCGGTATCCCATCTAAAAGAAAAAAATTATATATTTTCAGTACTTTATAAAAAAGGGATTTGAATATTTTAATTCTATAAATATTAATTTGAATATTATTATTTTGTTTCTTCTATTGAACTTTAATCTTGACCATGTATGTGGTCCAACCCAAGTGTATTTTGTCACTAGTCCTGTACTCCTGTCGCCCATTCAGAATTTAACACTTCAGACATGTATCAAACTTAAAATTTAATTTGCAAATATGAGGTAAAATGATATATTTAAAAGGCCGTTCACCCTGTACGCCCTATCATTCTACAACCTAAGCATGGGGCCCATGTAAAAGGGTGGTGATAGCTTAGGCGAATCAACCAAGCCATATTTTTTAAGATATTAAATTTAAAATTTAAAAATATAATTTAAATTAATCATATTTTAAACTCTTTAAAAAGTGATTTTATTTATCTTACTAAAGTAATTTTTAGTAAAATTTATATTTAAATAAAGACTTTTCTAATAACCTCATAACTAAGGATAATATCAGGTTTTTTAGACCGATTTATATCGGTCGGTACGATATGTATCGGCTGTACAGACATATTATCAGCCAATATCATTAATATCGGTTTTTAAAAAAAAATTCAAATCGATGGTGGGCCGAAGCTGATATCAGTTCAGATATCGGCCGATATTTACGTTTTCACTTTTTTTTAAAAAAAAAAACCAACTTCATTTTAGGTTAATTATTTATTTTTTAATTTAAAAAAATAAAAAAATATTGATATTTAAAAAAAAAAGGAGAGAAATTTATCGTCGGATATACCGAAATTTTCAACCGTGCTCTGAGTCTCTGACCACTTCCATTTGGTAAAGCCCTTGAGTAAATACTAGAAAAATAAGTGTGCAAGTAATCATTTCATAAATAAGTATTGATGGATGACGTTCTCAATGAGAAGACCGTTGGTAGCAGTTTTCTTAAGTTTTCAGAGATAACTGTTACCTATTAGTTGGATATTTTTTTCTTTCAAATTTTAGTTTGTATTATTAGAAAACAACTATGTAGTTTTAAAACAAGTGAAAAATAACCAAATTTCAACCTTAAAATCAATTTTTAGCTTTTTAATTTTAATAGTCAAAATCATCAGACGTCTTTGAATATTTTAGGGCATTATTGATTTTGACGGTTAAGATGAATTAGTTAAAAATTGATTTTTAGATCAAAATTTGATCGATCTTTATCTCATAAAGTCTACTTTCAATCGGTATAATTTAGCTTTTATATAATATTTATAATTTTTTTTAAAAGGAAGAGAAATGAATCAAGTGCTACTGTTGTATACACTGATACTAATTCTATAATCAAGAGCAACTTTCCGTAGAATTATTCATTGTTTGTATATCTACAAACCTACACTCCTTAATCAAAGAAGGAAGTTTCTTCAAAAACAAATCAACCCAATAATAAATTGTTTGGATTCAAGAATCCAAGAAAGTTAAATCTTTTAAAGTGAAATCCAAGGAAGTTCAATTTAATAATAATCTAATCATATTCTGATACAGTGATATTTGTAGAATGAGTGGTGATTCTTCTACATGAGAAAGAAGAAGAGTAGGATACATAAGGAGACAAAGACGATTTGGGAAAAGCTATCTCACTTCCATTATTTTTTGAGAAAGATCCATATTCCCTATTAGATGACAAGACAATTCCATGACGCTTGGTTTTAGTTTAAAAAAAAAGAGATTCCATTCATTAAAGAAAGGAATTAAGTGAGAATATTGAGAATGAGCAAATGGCTGAAGATTTATTTATAAATTATAATTAAATTTGAAAGAATTTTTTTATGAGAATTTTTTAAAAGCATACTTTTTATTGAAATATTTCTTAAGTTTTCTTGTACCCCTACTGCTGTATCATTACAGTAAATGACCAATTCATTTTTGAGATGGACTATTTTGACCTAATTACTTTGGTGCACTTATTACAGTACAATTAGATAATAGTAATTAACCTGAGGAAATGATACTATAAATGTGAAAAGTTGTGGTATAAAAATTGGGGCTAATTTTTTTTATAATATGAGTATATTTACTTTATTATATTGGAGGTGAGATTAATCTCATGGATATATGAAATCACCCGTATCTTTTTAATCTATAAAGATTATCATTTGCTATATAAGTCTGAAAATACTTACATACAAAGGGTAAAATATTTAAAAACCTTCATGCTAAAATTTATGTTTGTAAGTGGTAGGAGATTTTCTATACAAAAATACATCTTTAGTTGTTAGGAAAAATGAAACAAACTATTATAAAGAATTAATGATTCAATATTCAATATTCAACAAAATTTGAGAGACCGTGTCAGGGGCACACTCTCATCAAATGATTAAAAAAATTACATAGATGAATAGATTATTATGAGAGATATTATACTTTAAAAGATGTAATTCATGTTAGCCTCTAACTTTTAGGATAAAAAAAAACCTAAATTTTAAAATGCAAAAAATAATTTTGCCCTAGAATTTTGTAGAAACCCTTTTAAGAATCAATCATTCATCTAAATATTTAAGAAAAATTTGGAATTGTAATTTAAAACTTTTTTAGCAATTGACTAGTCTTAAGTGTGTGTGCAAACCTCCTTATCCACACACACGGAAATGGCCCATTGAGGTGGAGATGAGATTTAAACTTAGAATGCCCACTTCCTTAGGTTTTAAGAAAAAATTATAATTGTAATTTAAATATTTTTTAGCAATCAACTAATTCGAAGGGCGTGTGCAAACCTCCCTATCCATGTACACTGCGGTCAAAATACGAAAAAGTGATCCTTTGAGGTGAAATGGGATGACTCCCGCTTTGTGAGGTATTTCCTAGCCAACGAATCAACTCCTTGGGGTTTAAATGTAATTTAAACTCTTCATAGGTAATAGTAATTTTTTCTTTATTATAAATCTCTTCAAAGAGACATTTAGGATTTTAGGTGCCACGGTCATGCACACCATTCATAGATTGAAAATATAATCTAGACCCTTCATTTAGAGATCACTGATGTTCACATTTTTTAATTAAACCACCAACAATATCTAATATAATTAAGATGATACAACTTTTTATAATTTTTATTTCATACATTCTCATTGTTAGATTGATTAAGATAGGTAAACAATTTTATCTAATGAATTATTTTCAATCTTAAAAATCAAGAAGTAGAATGATTCAATGAGCCTCACTTTTAATAGTGAAAAAACTCTCATGATAATCTATCCAATCATATAATCTTTTATATCATAATAAGATGAATCCCATCCTCGAAAATATAGAGTCAGAATGCTTAAGCATTTTAGCTCAAGCATCTGCCAAGCAGAGGTATAAATACCAGTATCGGCCGACATCTCAGTCGATATATTTCTCTCCTATTTTTTTTTTTTACAAAACTCACAAATATTGGTCGATATCAACCAATATATAAAGGTTTTAAAACCCAATATATATCGACCGATACAATACATATCGACCCATATTTACACCCCAGCTGCCAAGCTTGCCCTTCCATCAAATGATTAAATGGCTAAATATTTCATAACTAGATAAGTTTTAACAATTAACCTAATTTAGTGTAATTTTTTGACCCTTGCTGTTTTTATGATTTATCATCATGGCAGTCATATAATTTTAAAACAGATTTTAGACTAAGTAAAAAATAGAACTCCTTTTAATTCTCTCTATTATATTAAAAACATTGAATGAATGGCTTTCATATTATTGAAAGTTTGAAGCTACTGGATAATGACAGCCAAATGGCAGACATAAGCATTGTTATACGTGCAAACCACGCAGCAAATGCAATTATGGAGATTGACACATGCCGTTAACGAAATTGTAGTTAGAAGAAAATAGGTAAGAAAAATGTTAGGATGATGTAAATAATCAATTTGGTAATTGAATTGCCAAAAATAGAATCCTCTCTTCTCCATTTTCGCTTAAAATAGATATTTCTTGATGGTCAAGTTGAACTTCAATGAAAATCAAATTTAGATATTATCTTAAAAATAAGATCTGAATCTAATTAAATCATTATTTTAGAATTTAAATTCAAATTTAAACGAGTGATAATTCATTGAAAATGTCTATACTTGTATATGTGATTTCATAGAAATTGATTTTATCAAATAAATCAAACTATATTTTTAAAAGCCAAGAAAGTTTAGGAGTTGAAAAGAAAATTTCTACGATCAAATTTTGGAGAGTTTTAAAAATACAGACTCGATTGATCTAACTGAGGTGGTTTTAGTACGAGTCATATATTCAAAATAGACATTTTCAACAAACTCATAACCACCCCAAATGATCGAATCCACATAGGAGTGTGCCGGGTTGAGTATTGAGATACAACCTCGTACAACTAGCCGACCACATAAATGTTTGGAACTACCAAACAAGTATCGTAGAGCGCCAGGAGAATTGAAATGGCCAAAATCCAGTTTTCTAAATAGTCATTATGGTCTGTAAGACAAGGAAGGAAGCTTCATTATCAGAATATAGGCTCCTGCTAGGCCTGGTGCAGTGTTGCGAAAATGCAGGAGTTTCATGGTCATGTTTGAAGAACATGTATTAACAGACACAATTTTAATCTTTCCCCAACCAATGAATCTTGGGGATGTTTCCTTTTCCCTACAAGAAGGGTTAGTAGAACAATGGGGGTAAGTCGTTTCAACCAAGAAAACCCAACTTGCTCAAATACTATACAGAATATGATGATTATCAACACACATGTCTTCAACCACAGCACGTGATACTGCTTTCTAAACTTCTTTGACCCACATGATTGGACATTGATGATCAAAATTCACAGGGTGGAAAGGGGATATCATAAAACAGTATTACACCCATTGATTCTGATTTCAATATGATCCTATATGCTTCATGTGTTCAACTATGCCTAAATATCCGAATATTTGCCCTTGTACGCACCCTTAGTTTCTCTAATTTATAAAAAAATAAAGATAGTTACTTACCATAATGGGCCATGACTCTTCAGCTCTCCACTTTTTAGTGCATTTTATAGTTGTCAAATGTCTTTCTGGCTATTCATGACGGAGATTACCAACTGCTGCCTCATCATCTAGGATGAAATTAGCTCAGTGATCTTGCCCACTAACTTGCTTCTGTCATGCCCAAGTTGTAACCGATCAACCTCCAGACTTTCTTTATGTGGTGGTTTTTGTTGTGACCCTATCAATGCTACCCGAGTACCTGAATCCTCTAAAATGTTGATGCCAGTATGTTCCAAACCACTTTTCAGCCAGGCGATATTGCTTAAATCTGTGGCTATTGAAGCCAATTCATGACTTGAGATTGGTGGAGAATCCAAGAAGTCAACAAACTCAGGCCCTAACAATGAGCTTCGAGGATGGGCACCTTCGATCCCACAGCAACCATGTGCACATCGGGATGGCACCTGGGGAACACTATAAACTCTTTCAAGCATTTTGCAGATCCCAGTGTCAGATCTGGCATCATGGAGTGGTGCTGATCTTGGCAATAGAGACCCTGTTGTTGGACCATCTGCTGGGTTATATAGATTGAAGGCACTAACTCGAGCCACAGGTCGGAAGAGGTTAGGTGGGTCTTTTGGTTCAGTCTTACAATAATTGTCTCTGACTTGGGTCTTATCTTCAGAATGGTCTGAGGCATTCTCCAGGGAGGTAGCTACATCTTTTACTTCAAAGGACTTAGAGGAATTTACATCCCCATATGACAAAGTTTCTTCTGAAGAACCTTTGGTTTTCTCTGTGCTATTGTCTTCCAATGCAACACCATATGCAGTCCTTAACCTGCGAAGCTCAGCACATCTACGTCTCAAGGTGGAATTCCAGTGGTTCTTGATTGCATTATCCGTTCTCCCTTGCAGGAGTCTTGCAATTGCTGCCCATTTATTTCCATGGATTGCATGTGCAGCAATTATAATGCGATCCTCTTCCTCTGCATCAAACTCATGCTTTGTCAAAATTCCTCATCAATGAAAACGAAAAATGCATCATGTTTTATCATAACATACATGGCACAGTTCTTAATTGAAAACACCACAAAATCCATCATATGTCAACAAGCTACTGCATCCATAAACCATCTATCCATAAAATGGTTAGGCTCATGAGCTCATATAACATGTTCCATCCACAAACTATAAATGTGGCACCAATCCACTGGTGACCCTAATTGTTTATATAGACTGCATGCGAGATGCCCCAACATTTTTTTTCCTTCAATAAGTTATAGATGCCATCAAAGGCCACCACATCTCCCATCAAATATTCACACGATCCTAACCATTTAATTTTTGCTCTCATTAGAAGTGGACAACTAACTGACTAAAAATCTAAGACATTTGAGACGCAACAAATACCCTAATACATATAGGATACTAAAAAAAATATGTAAAATATGATCAGCTAAATCCCATTGCCCTACGCACATGGTCCATTTGAAGTTTTGAACTTCTAATTACTTTCACATGCTTCTGTCATAAGCATAGTATGACAACTTGGAAAAAACTCAGTTGGTTCAATCAAGTGACTTGAAGAAAACATGGAGCAGCAGTTTTTTCACCAAACTTGGACGACTCACCGGGCCATGCAAAAACTCGAACAAGTTGAGTTACTCAATTTGCCTCGGCCAACTCGCTGCAAGGGAGTTTATAGGATATGGACATAATTACTTGTTTTTAAAGGGCTATGGATGGCTTTTTCATGTAAACCCCAACTTTGTCTTTTGGAATTTGGGAAGATAGAGATTGGGAGAGCTACTGGAAGAGCAGTAGATGAGGAAGATGAGGGGTAATTTATTTTTATTTTCTTCTTTGTTTCTTATTCTTCTTCTTCTTATTTTCTTCGCTTTTTGTTTTCTAGCCTTCTTCATAACTCGCTTAAAGAAAAATTCCTCATCTTCTTTCTATGATCTTTTTTCACCCTTTTTTTAATTTTATCGATCTTTTGTTCTTTTTTACTCTATACTTTATTGTTTTCTTCTTCTCTAGATTGTCGCTTTTTTTTTTTTTTTTCAGTTTTTTCATCTTTATAATTTTCGCTTTTATATTTTGGTTTCTTTTTTCTTTTTTGATCTTTTTGTTATCTCTTCTTATTCTTCTCGCTTCTTTTCTTTGGTTTTTCTATTATTATGTAGCATTTTCAAACTTCTCATATTTCAATAGATGTATATTTATATAATATAGTATTGAGATAAAATTATTTTAATACATATTTGACTGATTCTTGACTTTTTTGACTCCATCAAAACTCATTGAGTCTTTGAGTTGTCTCTATTGGACAAGAAATCAAGTTGAGAAGATTTTAAACACTGGTCATAATAAATGCATAAATGGTAGGGCTCCAAAAGATATATACGATGATGAACTTCATAAAATCTAGGGATCATATGGCATTTAGCATGTTTAACAGATTAAGCTAGTAAAGGGTCAAAGAAATAATAGCATATTTATGAACTGGATGTTCCACATTAGTGCCATGGATCTCAAAAAGGGGATGATGCATCCCCATTTACCATATCCTTGTTCATAACACTAGCTTTATTCATGTGTAGCAGATCAACACTATCAAATAGAGATGCAAATAGGGTATGACACATATGATAATAAGGATGACCAGATAAACAGCTAAGATTGCACAAGGTGGGAGCCATGGGCCTCGGCAGCACCATTCTTGTTAGTTTTTAGGAACAAATTGATGAATTCTGGACAAACTACCATGCAGCAGAATTAAATCATTTTTCTTTGAGAAAGTAAATTCAAATGTCCCATACGTACTTAGACTTGTATGATAAAATATAATATCCTACAGTTTTCCTATAAAAAAAAAATCATGTATTAATATGCTCATTAATCTCAGAATCATAATAAAGTTGAAAAGAACAAATGACAGTGCTATAAATCTATAATGCGACATAAGATTTCATGATTACAGTTCACCAAATTCTTGGGACATTGTTGTTGCTGTTCTTGAAATGGAGTTCTTGGGACATTGATAAAAGCGGTTTTGCTAAAAGTTGTAAATAATTCCATAAAAGAGAGAAATTGTATGAGTGAAAGTTTCACTAAATTAAATCCAAAGAAAGGATCCTTGGAGGTTACAGATTAATGGTTTTTTAGCTTTGTCACTAGAACCTACAAGATCATTTGTAAAAATCCAAGCTTTTAAAAAAAATGAGGCTGTGGATGCTATTCTCTCTTACACCCAAAGCATTCATAGTAAGGCTGAGAAATACTTGATTAGTGATAATTTCAAATAGGTTGCAAACTAGAAATAAAAGTGCTACATAAACAAGAAAACCGAGAGTTCGGATGACCAAGACAATCTAGTGGAGTGCTGCTGTGTAATCGCTGAGTGACATGTCAATCAAGGGCACATTTTTATAAAATGTTTTGAGTCAACTGCATGGTAGTACGTAGTTATTCATACAAAGGTAAATATTGGATATTTTTCAAGAGAAAAATGAATGGATATAATTCAAAAATGATAGTAAACAATAAAGCATGTGTCATTGAAGCAAGGATTGCTCCATGTTGCACATAGTATTGAAAAAGACATTGACTTATATTAGCTAATTCAACTATAGTTAATACTTTTACAATCCCTTCAACTGTTACTGCTTAGTCACTTATTACTTTAGCACATATTCAATGATTTTACTTCATTGTAGTTACTAAAAAAGTAAAATGTAAAATATAAAACCAATACATGTGATTAGTTACTTTCTTTCTATATCTTTGAACCAATAGAGTATTAGAATGAGTAGCAGACAAGATTATCAGCATAGTCAACAATTTTATGATCAATTGATCAAACAATGATACAGGATAATGAGCTGGAAAGAAGCTTGAGAAATTTTCTCCAAGATTCTGGAGTTCCTGAATTTCTTGTCATATATATTTTTTAAGGTTTCAAAATTTCACTCCAATATGGACCAGTACTAATATATATACCAGTTATATATCATTATTTAATCATTATAGATAAGATTCTCGACAACAATTTCTTAAAAATCATGCTAGCACCCCACTTGATTTTGTTTTCTTCAAATAAAATAAGAAATTCCCTGCAATCATCTTCATAATTTTCTATGGAAACATCCAACACCAATGACATGCCACCATTTTGGTTTCCACCCAGTCAAGTGATTCCCCATCAAATGCAGCAAAGGTTGCTTTGATACTGCTGCCTGGTGTTGATCAATTGTGACTACAGCACAATCAAGTTCCCTTCCTACAACTTTGTCAGCAATCATTACTCACTGGGAGCTTCAGTTATCTTTGCTTGACTTGGACCAGCCTCCAGTATTTTGACTACGTCAAAGCTACATCCACCACCCCTCACTAGATTGGATATGATACTTCGATCACCTTACTCCTCGGATAGAATTGTATTGAAGAGTCCGGAGCTTTTGGGCTGAGCCAAAGTTTGTCCCATTACAATGGATATTGGCCCAAGTTCTCCAAAAGCTAACCATCGTCCAATCTGGAATATTCCACCTGAACAAAATTACCCTGATAACCCTACTTAGGATTATAGTTGTTACGCACCTAAAAAGCAACTGCAGTGGATTTTGGGGCATGACTACTGCTGATTTTAGAATGCACATTAAGTTTGAAAGTGTAACCTTTCCACCCACAAACAGGTATAGTGGATAATCTAATCCACAACAAGACAGCGGGTGCTTCTTCAGCATCAGGGGCCACACCTTTTCAGGTCAAGGGCCCTTCTCTTCACCAACCAAGACATGTTGCTGCCATGTTTGGTATGTCTAATGCGACCTTCACTATTGCCTCTTTTCTTCTCCTTCCCTCTCTCCCATGAAAGCACGGCCAGTTTTGGGTTTTCCATCTCCTATTTCCAACTTGCTTAGTATGACAATCATACGAATCATTTCCTTCCATACTGGTCTTAATGGCAAACACAACATTGTTCACCCTCAAATCCGTAGATGTTGGAAGCCTATTTGGTTGTTCGCATGCCAATAGAAAAGAAGACCAATTACCTCATTCCATTTATTTAGGCATTTCAAATGTCCAGTTGTAACTTCATGGACCTCACAGTCCATCCTCATAGGGTCCTCCTGGATGCAGGTACCACCAAAAATGCAAAAGACCTAAAAACTAGCACATTCAAGTCAAAGCTGCATCATCCATTGATCCAACGCTTTGCCTACTCAGTGTTCACACCAAAGCAAACTGTGTACCAAAAATGTTTGAAAATCCTTCAAACCAGTAGCAACTTTGTTTACAACTCTCACAATTCTCTAATTTCCAGACTATTCCATCCAAGTGCCCCAAATACCATCTGAGCTACAGCATTTCTTGGAGAGAAATTTTATATCCTGGGCCTGTGCTTTTTCTAACCCCATATTGTATTTTGTTCAATTTCCTAGATACCATCTTAATTTTCTGAAAACCAGCTCTATATTTGGCCATTCCCACCATCAAAACTCTATCCTCCCAAGTCCTCCAACTGAAGAGCTAAATGGCTCTCCTGGCTTCTCAATTTGGATCATATCTAGTTACAGCAAAACCATGATTTCTTCCTAAAACCCATTTTGCTGGAATAAAGCAATCAAGCATTACAACCGCCTCACTGAAGAGTATCAAGAAAACCTTTGGACTGCAATCATACATCATTCACAATGAAGGAAAATGATTCTTTACATCACTCCACCCCCTTCATTCCTCCCTTCAAGAAGGGTCAGTTTGAAAAGGATTTTAAATGAAGGGATGATAGAAGGGAATATTAGGTAGGTTCCAAAAATATACCTAAACAAAGTTCCCCACTTAAAATGATTAAAATTCATCACATTTTCAAGCAATCTCACAGCTCTGAAATGGCAATCAGCAAGCAGAGAAACATGTGCATACACAAGCATGCACGCTTGCACGTGCGCGCGCACACACACAGATGGACATCTTGGCAAAAGATAGTAACTTATGCCTCTGAAAACCGCTATATTAATTCTTCTAGTGGGATTAGTAATAATCAATCAAAAAGAAACACTTCTAGTGGGATTAGTAACAATCAATCAAAAAGAAACTCCTCCAATGGAATATTTACCCTCATATCAATGTGCATTCCCACACATCAACATGCATTCATGCACATGGATGCATTTCTTATTCACTTGGGCATATACACATAATGAAATCTTAATTGGGTCAATCATAAATTGGCTAGAGAAAAAACTTCACGAAATGGGAAGCTCAAACAATGAATTACAGTTTTGTTAGGGTCTTCAATCTTTCGAAGTTAGCAGGCTACTAACCAATATGAGCATATTCCTTTCATTGGTATACCCTTATGAAGTTCTAGAGAAAACGATAATGTGAAAAGTTCCAAAGATTTAAGCAAGCAAGGTTCTACTTAAAGGTAAGAACACTCAAAGCTCCCAATCTCCAAGATCAAATGTAACCAATACTTTTCAACCAATCTACTGTTCTAATCCAGGGCAAGTATATTCATATCTCAATATTCAACAAGGGGATCCCGGTGATCCTATCTAAGCATTTGAACATCTAAATGGGAGAAGCACCCTAAGACTAAATCATTTTCTCCAATTTTCGGAAGATCCAAGCACCATAAACTGATGTAACCATCAATTCACTGACTTACCCTATTATGTATTACGAAATGGTGGCAGCACATGACTATGACATGACTAGGCATGACACAGTTACAACAGAACTTCGTGAGACATTTGAAAAAACAGAAATTATTTGTCGTACGTCTATAAGACCATCTTGTAGCCCATGTTCCATGAAAATTGCAAAGAAACCCCACATGTCGTGTTTTGCTTATTAAACCTCATATACAGATTATAGAACTACAAACCAATGGCGTTGACTAAAACAAATGACTGCAAGGAACTACAATCCTAGAAAGGGGAAGGATTAATACTATAAGCACCCAAAGAATTTTAAAAAGGCCAACTTCAAATTACACAATACTCTGTCCAATTCTATCTCAACTGCTGCAAATGACTATTGTTTCCAAATGAATAACATGACTCAAATCATGTATCAAAATGCTAAACTAAATCATATTAAGAAAAACTTAACTTCAACCAAGAATCTCTTGAAAAGCACACTTTGAGTCACATTTTACTCTGCCCAGTTCTACTTCAAATGCTAGAAACAAAATTGCTTCCAAATAAACAATGTGGTTCAGCTCATCTATCAAAATATCTCATCACATCAAAAGAAGAAAACCCACAATTTGCAATCAACTCTTATACTGGGTACCTTCACCATCATCTTCCTACTCATAGGATTTTTCCATCTATCTAGGGTAGGTTTAATGAACTTTGTATTGCTCACTACCCTATGAAAAATCATATTCTCAACAATTATCATATCATTTCTTACTGAATTAATCCAACTATCTAATCGAGTTCCCCTCCTCCTAATACCATATGCTTGTATTTTTCGATTGTTTATACTAGGGATGCTTTTCGTCTTCTCAATGTGTACTCAAACCATCACATTCTCTCATCTCCTCTTCCATCAGAATGAAAGATGGCTATCAAAGTTTCTTGTGATAGCAGAATAAGAAAATCCCCTCATTTCCCACAAACACTTGAACTAGTCATCACAATCAAATCATAAGAACCCACTCACATTGCCTGTTTAGAAAACTATACTACTGATACAACGAGATCACTATTTGAATAAACATAAGATAATAGAATTTCCAATTGCCATGGGAAACTTCGAATACACAGATTTATCTCTACCATTCCACAACCAGATGGGGCAAAATCATCCACCATAATGAAATCTAAACGGTGATGATGCTTCAACGATGATGGCAAAGCACTCAATCTTTTCTAGCACCAAAATCTAACCAACCCATCAAGGAATAGGAATATAGATATGAAAGGGCAGAAAATAGAGAAAAAAGGATAAGCATATACATGGAAGGTTCTGTTTATCGTCATACCAGTGAAGGCCTTGCGCTTAACGTTGGGGTCAAGCTGGTTACACCAGCGAAGGCGGCACGACTTTCCGGAGCGGCCGGAAATTCCTCGGGCCATTAGGCTCCAATTCCTGGCGCCGAACTTGCTGACTAGTCGAGTCAATATTGCGTCCTCTTCCGGCGACCAAGGTCCCTTCACTCGATCCTCCGACCCGGCCCTGACTCGGCCACTGCTGCTGCACCCAACATCAACAGCAGCAGCAGCGGAAGCTACAGTAGCAGTGTCACTTTCGGCAGCCATATCGGCATCGGCAGCGGCATCGGCATCGGCATCGAGAGTAGCAACGGACATCTCCTCCTTCATTATCTCGTATCGTTTGATTTATCGTTACTTTGGTTTTAAATTTCTCACTTCCGTGGTTTCTTCCGCTTCTTCTGCTATTTTTTTCTTGTTAGGGCGTTCACAACTGAAGGATACCTACCCGCCTGTAACCGCTCTTGCTCGGAAGACAGCTCCGTTTTATTTATTAGTGAGAAAAAATGGTAGGACTGAGGAGCATCTGAATTTATACACCTCAACTTGGGGCTCAAGGAATTGTTGACTATGGCCATTTCTAGTCTTGCTCGAGTAGAAGGAAGTTCATATTTTAGTTTTAAAATTCGTTTCCTGATATATATATATATATATATTTTGATGTATATCATAGTTTTTTATTTTTAGAAAAATATTAAAAAATAAAAATAAATTGTGAGCATATTTCTATAATTTTAAATTTTATAATTAAATTATCAATTTGTTATATTATGTATTTTGATTGATATTATCAATTTTAATTGATTAAAATGTAATTAGAATCTTAAATAAATATTTATTCATTGGTTCATTATTTTAATTATTGAATAAATCAATAAATAACACATACTACATATACCATAACTAATACTCCCTCTGTCCCAATTTAGTTGTCTTATATGAATTTTAAAATTGTCCCAAAATAATTATCTTATTTATATTAGAGTAGCATAAATTGTGTTGAAAATAGATGAGGTCACGTAGAGTACTAGTCTTATATAAAAAGTTCTTTAAAAAATACAAATGCTTCAAACGAGACAACTAAAACGAGACCGAGGGATTATATAAATAACATCATGTCAAATTGAAATTCTATACTTTAAAAAACAAATATAAATATGTAAATATGCTTTATCCATGACCCATCTCTCTTTATACAAAGGAAGCTCATCAAGTATTGGATCATTTACATGTGGGGCCCACAAGTTATTTAATTATATCATTGTTTTAATGTATTGGAAGACTTTGACTGATATTTTTATCATATTCGTTATTTCGATTAAAATTTTGTAAGTATACGAAATCATTTAATTTTTTGAAATTTGAATAAAAAAATTAAAATATAATTACTATTTGATAGGAATTTTCAAAATCTGACAAATTTTGACTAATATAATTTTTAAATAATCATTTATATTCTCAAACTTTATTTTTCGTCCATATCAAAACTGAAAATTCTAGTTCAAAAATTTAGATTTTGACCCAAATTTATAACTAAGAGCCCACCCATCCTTTGGTGTTTTCCATTTTATAACCATTTTATTCATTGTAAATGTGGTAAATGATTTTTTTTATTTAACTAAACAGACTTCTTTTCTCTCTTTCTTTTTATATAAATTAAATTCTTACAGAAAATTAAATTAAGCTCCTTCTAAAACTGTTCCATATTAAGTTAAAACTTTATTAATTATCATACTTTAATAACTTCCAAAATTATTTTTAAAATATTTCTCAGACAACTTTTAATAAATCTCCCATCCATACATGCATATTTTGAACCAACTTACTTTTACCACACATGATTACAAGTTAATTAACAATTTTTTAATAAACTGTAATATTTAATTATTTATAGATCCAATTGTAGACTTAGCAGTGACCTCACACGAGTGGTTCGACTCATGATCTAAAGGTCTTTGGTTCGAGTTTCATAGCCACACATGTTGGTGTATTACGAAGTTATATACATTTGGAGTTCTATCAAATACCATCGTAATTATGGTAATTAACTACATGGGTGTAGTTCAACTCATAATCTTCTACTCTAGAAAGTAGGAGGTGCGAGGTTCGAACCTCTATGGCTTCACTAAATGTATCTCTTAAGGATAATGGATATCACCCGTGGAGATGCCACGTGTACCGGAGAGTGGTGGGTCCCATTAAACTATATAGATATGGTGGATAGGTGGAGGCCGATGTGGAAATTATATTTCGTGTGCTTGCTAGGTGTACCTTGTACAGTACAAGTCCTATTGGTTTTAGGGCAAATGTTTCGGAAAGCGGTTTCCTGGTTCGTAATGGGGAAGTGATATCTGTAATGACGTAAATGCCCTTTGGAGTGGATAAAAAAGTCAAGAGTCAGTTCTCTGCCAGTTAGTCGTAAGGGCAATGTGTGGAAAACTAATTTATTCCTTCTTCTTCAGTTGACGATGACGACTATTGTCTTTTCACACACGAAAGCGTGGCAATGGGCATTTAGAGTTGGACGTCGCATATCAGATTAGTCCATCATATTAAAATGGCTTTTAGAAATATCTCAATTTTGGCAAATGAAATTTTATTAATTTACTTTTTGGGCTGAACTATTTTCTATAAGTATGATATTTAAACTTTATTAGTGATTTAAGGCCATTTTTCTAAGAGATCATGTTTTTCGTTTAGTTAGTCATTATTATTGTCATTCCGTATTTTATTGGGGGACATTTTTATAATTTTCGGATTGTACTTTTTGTAAATTCTAGGACAATGTAAAATGTCTCTTTTTCATGAATGAGAGGGTAGAGATAAGGAAAATTGTAACGAGGGTCATAGTCGTCTCTTCTTGCCTTTGAACATATGGGATCTAGTTTGAACCCATAAATATACCGAAAGCGAATCACGTAAATCTCTGTGTTATAATTTAATTTGATTTTCTCTTTTCTTTTTCTGTTTTCTTTGTTCGATATTACTGTTTTTTTTTTATGATAGATAAGGTATTTCCACCAACAGGGCACACGTGAATAAGATATATATGAAATTATATATATTTTCAATTACTTTAACCTTGAAATTTTGATTTCTAAAAAATGCAATATTGGAAGTCATTGGTTTTAATTATCTCATTTGATGTAGAATAATTCAACAAGTATAAATGTAATGGCGCACACCAGTGGAGGGCGCTTGTGAGAAAGTTCGGCTATTAGAGATTTGCGCTAAAGAGAGAGCACATAAAGTCCCACATTGCCTAGGATAAGGAGTAAAGATGAGTTTAAAAGCCTAACTTCTCCTCTCTTCTACCATAACGTGTTTTGAGCTCTAATGTGACATTTGGGCCCAATGCAAAATCATAAAGATGTGCTAGTGGGAAAAATCGTTATCATATTTTATCCATGTGTTCCTTTTTACATCTTTTCCAATTATATGCTTCAAACATTCTCTTCAGTCGTCAGTAATGCGCTGCTGCTAACTGCTAATTTGCTGATCTGTAGTTTTCTTAAGTTGTATGTTTTCGTGAGAGCATTCAATTCCTTGAGTGGCTTTCTGAAATGGCAAGGTCAAGAGATTCTGACTCATGATCTATGGAGTTCGTTTTGTATTTTCTTAAAACTTCATACCCACCTAAGTTGAAGATGACCAAAGCTTCATACCCACCTAAGTTGCCATTAGTGTGATAAAGTGATTGAAATCCACAGCCAATGGCAATACTTCTTTTATACCCAGATTCAATTTGGAGTATAGGTGTTGAGTTGGACTAGTCGAATATAAGATAAATTTAAGAGTTTGATTTTTTATGTTCTGCAAGTTTTATGTCTCAAAGTTCGAATCTTAAAGGGAGTGTGGAATGGGTTATTTTTTCTAGAGTGAGAGCCGTAGTAAGGTGGACTACAAGGACATCGGTACGGAAGCCTGGTTTTCCACTGTACGTAAGAGTGAGGACCTACTTAAGTACATGTTGTGGGCCAACCCCACTTATGGGCCTACTGGGCTTAGGCCCAGTAGGGTGACTTAAGCCCTAGTTTATTATTCCTTTCTTCTATTTATTAATGTAAGCATGTGTTAAACAGGCAGAGGGGTTAGAGAGAAAGTGAGAGACATGGAAGATCTGAGAAGAGAGAGACCTTATAATCCCCTGTACAATTTTATCTCGATAGTAGATTTGATCTTGCTCTATGGACGTAGGCATTCTAGCCGAACCACGTAAACCTTGTGTCGTGTGTGTGATTGATAGTTTGCATTATTTAATTAATCTCTAATCCCCAACGCTTTCAAAAGTGTGTAGGGTTAATATACACAATGTAGTACTTGAAATAGGATGAAAGGTAGGGATGTTTGGGCATTCTTAATCTATATGTCAACTCAAAAGAGTTAGACTGATAGTTAGGAATCTGTCTCAAAAAATGGGAGTCCTGAATTTGATTCATACTCTATCTAGTTCGAACTGAAGCTATGGTAAGAAAGTAGAATCACTTGAGAAGCTTCCAATGATTGGATACATATGGTAAGAAAGTAGAATCACTTGAGAAGCTTCCAATGATTGGATACATACAAATATATAATTGAAGATGCTGATCAAAGTTATACATTAGAAGCTCTGAAAAGCCAGTGTTGTTTTTATTGCAGATCAGATGTATTTTACCCACTTAAAGGACAAAACATTGAGATATGCAAAAGACAATCCATTGCTATCCAATGTCCAATTTTCTAAGTCAATGACAGTATATTTAACTAAAATATGAAGTTTGGACACTGGAATTAGCAATCTCAATATTCTTGAGGATCTATATCCATGGTTGAAGCAGGAGCGATGCACATACAACAATGTACACTGATTCAGTCAGGGCCAGCTTAACCATAAGCTAAAAAGGCAACTGCCCGAGATCCACGGTTAGAAATGTCCAAGTTTTTAGTTATCGCATAGTGTATTATCGCAAAACCCTTTTTAGATACTGCATAGAAATATAGTGTATTACCACAACTCTTTTTTAATTACAGCATAGAGGCATAGATGTATAAACTTCAAAAATTCTTTTTATTATATATAATTAAATAACAAAAAGGCCCTGTTTAGATTTTTTTTGCCTTACACTTTAACTTGTGTAGAGATGGCCCTAAATCTAAGAATGATAGGCTTCGTCTACAATGAGTCTAGGAGGAAGATAGCCCACAGCCACGTTAAGAAGGAAAAAGAAAGGAGAGAGAAGATAAAACAAAATATTGAATTCTTTTCATTCCATATTCACGTTTGTATCCCTAAAACACACTACATCATCTCTTTATAAATAAAATGATCTAAAGAATCCTAAATACATTTATAATGGGTTTCCTATTTTTCTCTATTTTTAATTTTTATAGTTTTAAATTGAAAATTTTCATGGTGTTTTCACTTGTATGATACATAATGGACATGCAAACAATAGAGAATCATATTCGTTGATACCAATATCTCTCATCTTCGAGTTGGGCCCAGCTCACTCGGCCCAACTAAGTTGAAGATGACCAAAGCTTCATACCCACCTAAGTTGCCATTAGTGTGATACTTAAGTGATTGAAATCCACAGCCAATGGCAAGACTTCTTTTATACCCAAGTTCAATTTGGAGTATGGGTGTTGAATTGGGCTAGTCGAGTATAAGATAAATTTAGGGTTTGATTTTCTATGTTTCGCAAGTTTCATGTCTCAAGTTCGAATCTTAAATAGAGTGTAGAATGGGTTATTTGGTTTAGAGTGAGAGTTGTTGTAAAGTGGGCTACAAGAACATCGGCACGGAAGCCTGGTGTTCCACTATATGTTAGAGTGAGGACCTACTTAAGTATGGGCGTTCGGTTAGACTACTCTAGCATAAAATAAGCTCAAGAATTTGATTTTTCACGTAATCAACAATGAAGCTTTTAATATATTGGTCAACTACTTAACAACTTTTGATCTCCAATCAATTTTAACCCTATTCAAACACAAAATCCCCTTCTCAAATATAGGTTTTTTCTTAGTTTTTATTGCTATATTTCTTTTGATCTGGGACTGATTTATTTCTTAGTGAGTACTTTATTATCATGGACGGTTTTTTTCCCCTAAAATAAAACAACAACCCGCTGCAAAACTTCTTGATTATTGATTAATGTTCTTGAACTTTGAGAGGTTGCATTTTCCTCATTCCTAACTTCATGTCTTGCTTAGGATCTTTATACTCCTTGACATTGTCCAAGGTTTTTTTTTTTCCACTGTGGATCTGTTTAAGAGAATAACCTGTTTTCTAGTTTGAGGATTAGTGAAAGACTCTACTCCATCTAAAGTGTCCCTTAAATAGGTTTTGGACTACACATGGTTGGTGTTAATATGAGTAGGGTGTTCATAAAGTTTAATCCCCACAGGATCATATCATCCCTTGAGTTTGAATTGTTGAAAATCAATGACTTGTATTTGTCAGAACTTAATATAAGATGGGGTATTATAAATAGCAGAGTTGTTTTTATTTTACTAATAAAATGAACTCTGTCAGTGAATTAGTTTGAACTGAAGCTAAGGTAAGACATAGAATCACTTGAGAAGCTTCCAATGATTGGATACATACAAATATATAATTGAAGATGCTGATCAAAGCTTCCAATGATTGGATACATACAAATATATAATTGAAGATGCTGATCAAAATTATACATTAGAAGCTCTGAAAAGCCAGTGTTGTTTTTATTGTAGATCAGATGTATTTTACCCACTTAAAAGGACAAAACAATGAGATATGCAAAAGACAATCCATTGCTATCCGATGTCCAATTTTCTAAGTCAATGACAGTATGTTTAACTAAAATATGAAGTTTGGACACCGGATTAAATAATCTCAATATTCTTGAGTATCTATTTCCATGGATGATGCGGGAGCGATGCATATACAACGATGTACACGGATCCAGTCAGGGCTGGCTTAACCCATAAGCTTAAAAGGCAACCGCTCGAGGCCCACGGTTAAAAATGTCCAAGTTTTTAGTTATCGCATAGTGTATTACCGCAAAACCCTGTTTAATTGATGCTTGATTAATTTTCATTCAGCACAATTACAAATTAAATTCAAAAGAAATTTAAGACTCACCATAATAGAGGCATCCAAACAAAAGATAAAAGTTTCAACAAACTCAAATAAATGCTGATTACGTATTATTGACAAAAATAATAATTTATAGGCCTTATTTATTTTTTTTAAATGAAATAAAATTAAAATCAAAATACCAATATCTCTCATCTTCGAGTTGGGCCCAGCTCACTCGGCCCATTGCTCTATGCTTGCAGTCGGCCAGCCCTGACGTTGTCATCACCTTCGTTGCTTGCCTTCCTATTTTCTTCCTTTATTTTTTTTCTCCGAATCTTTCTTTCCCAATCTTCCTTTCTTCTCTTTCCATTTGTTGGATTCTTCTGCAATCGATTACTTCTTATACTTTCCTTCTTTTCTTTTATTTTTTTATTTCTTTTTCTTCTTTATTCTTACTTCTCCGTTCCTTGCTAGCTTTCCTTAACTTCTTCCTGCAAACTGAGCAACGTCACTTCCATTTTTTTCTTTCTTTATTCTATTTTCTTATAACAATGGTGACATAGAACTCAAATGGGGCTCTCTCTTTTCACCATCAGTCCCATCATGGATTTCAGAGGTCAATTTCTCGATTTTATTTTAATTAATTGGGTTTCGATCGAATCTGTTGGATCCGATGTGTGCATCATCAACTATCTATGGGAAGTAGTGTATTTCGATCCAATGGAAATTGGGCTTTGTAAGTAGTTGATTTCTAATTCATCATTCATCATGACGTGAAGTTAGGATCCAATGATTTCAATGAGTACGATGTATAAAATTAATTGTGTGTCATTATAACTTACAATGAGGTTCTCATTATAAATTACTAAAAAATGTATTATGAATTGTAGTGACGTGCAAATAACAATGCTAGGGGCGGTTGTTTTCTAATTTCGTCTTTGAACAACATACAATGTGAAACATGAACTGAATCAAATTTAGCCTACAAACTCAAATCTAGAGTAAGATGTTCAATCACTTTTGTAAGAGGTTGTTTGTAATTTTTTTTTTTTATGAAAAATAAAAGAATATAGAAAATAGAAAATGAGATATTTTCTCTTTTTTTTAGAATAAAGATTCTTTGTCAAGAACACAAGAAATAATATATTTTTCTTTCCTTCTAAAGAATCCATTTCCTATTGAAAAGGAGAAAAATGAGGTCTTCCTCGTCACAATGCAGGACAAAGACATATTTCATAATCAGTCAGAAAACATGAACAAAACTCTAATATAGTTTTTTTATGGAATTTCTTTTCTCTAGGAAATAGACAAATTACCTCTTAAGAGATTGTTTGTCTATTTTCTTGAAGACATCAATTCTGCACAAAAAATTATATTTGGATTCATTTCATGTCATCTAATATGTGCTATGAAATTCAACCTTGTGTCTAGTCGTAAAAACCTTATGTTCTTTTTTGTTCTCACCTAAAGCCTCTAATCTAATTTCTAAAGTCCCCCACTCTCTCTCTCTCAAGCCTCTTGTTTTCCAAACCCACCCAACACAAAAAGAAATATTTGGAGATAGAGACCAAAATAATAATTCAATCTACCCATTCATCATTCTAATTGATGTTCTTCATAATTCTATTCATCCTTAGCCAAGTCAGAGTTTGTGGGTCTTTTCCAATTGGCCAAATTACAAGTAATTAATGTAATAATCTCATTGACATACTATCCCATCCCTTAATTAGCTTACCAAGTCCTAATCATTTTCTTCTGCCGCAAATTCTTTGGCCGGCTTCACATCTACATATATTTACTTTCATTATTTGTAAAGGAACAGCTTCTTTGACAAATTAAAATAAAAGGATGGACCAACTAATTTCAGTAGAAGGATGTCTTATTGGCTTAATGAATTTCTATTAGTATTAAGTTCTATCTTAGTAGTGACAGAAACTGTACTTTGAATTATTCAAGCTGCTTCAAATGATTTTAGTTAATGAAATCTACTTAAAAAGAAAACAAACACCACACCAAACCTTTTGAAGGAATTAATCTCTACCAATCATTATCATTTTGAAAACATATTTTGATCAATGTGATTATAGGATTAATAGCCATTGCTAAAACAGGAATGATAGCCATGGCTACTTTTCAAGATTAAATGTATTTCTCATACAAGTCAGACCCTTAAATCAAAAACCTTCCTTTGACTATTCATTTTGACAATGACTTTTGTTGAACTATGTTAGCTAAGTGAGCGAATTGTGCCATTTGCACCATTTGAATTCAATCATGAACAGCTATCGCGAAGGTCCTAGTTGAAATATTGTACTTCTCCTTTACAATTAAAATAATAGAAATTCAAAGGAATTGAAGTGATGTTCAGAAATCGGTCTCACGAGTGAGAGTTATGAGTTCGATTTTCACTTTATTCCAAAAGGCCACTCTCCATTGAGTGTGGGTAGGAAAGTTTGTACATGTCTGGAAGATTTGTCAAGTGTTCTAAGAGGCCTAAACACCTTAATTATAAAAAGGATGAAAATAACAGAAAAAAATGGCCAGTGTTATAGCTCAGTCTAGTCCTACTTTTGATGGAAAATCGCTGGAAAATGCCATTAAAGGTGTTTTTTTTTACTAAGTCAATAAATAAACAGTATCTGTCACTCAACTTAGAAATTTACGTATTATATACTAATAACCCATCAAATGTAAATTTTAAAGAACAAATGGATTGCCATTTGTAATGAAATCTGAATATTATTTGTCAAAGACCAAGTTTCCAAGAGTTGGTACAATGTTTTGTTGAACTATCATTTTCAACCTTGAAGACTTGGTCACAAGGTCAGTTGAAACTTGAAAGCAGCATTCAAATGATTTAAGTAGTTTGATAACCAGATCTAAGTAGAGTCCTGTTCAGACTATATAAGAATAATTTGAAATGATCAATGTCCAAGTCAAATGAGCATAAAAAAAAAAAAATTATACAATAAAATGTGGCATAGTTGATTTAGATTTACATTTTGAAGTAGTCAAAGAGTTTAAGCTACTAAAGTTATGGATCCAAAACCCTAATTTTGAAGTTTGATCTTGATGTGCCTCTTCTATTTTTTGGATAATATGGGTATTTCTACTTCAGGTTTGAAACGAAAAATAATAATCCTCATATGCATGCAATATAATTTGAAAAAGAGATTTGAAGTTGCATAAAGATAGTAATTAGGAGAATAGAAGATATTTACTCTTAACGAATTGATAGGAATGTCAAAATAGATGATGGTGGATGGTATTATAAGGGTACAACACTTCATCCTAACTCTGATCGCCCTCTAACTTTATCTATATACAATCGTATTTTGAAAGAGTATAAGTCAACTCATATGTAAAGTGACAAAATTTCCACATCGATTAATTCGAGAAACAAATGACTGTATATCACATTTGAGGCACACTTCTCTCAATAACTAACTTTTGAGAGTGAGTTCTACCTTACTGAACGCTACTCCTTTCTTTATTGCTGGTTTGACTTCTGTTGATGTATGTTTTATCGTTTGGCCTGGACTGTGGGCCTGATTTTTGATATCTTAGTTCTGACCTGGCCTGACTAAGGTGTTTCTTTGGCCTTTTGGTCTGTCGCTTGGCCTAGG
Organism: Chimonanthus salicifolius; assembly: GCA_013350335.1. Lineage (NCBI taxonomy): Eukaryota > Viridiplantae > Streptophyta > Magnoliopsida > Laurales > Calycanthaceae > Chimonanthus > Chimonanthus salicifolius. Next base: position 5,721,887 of record CM023537.1, on the reverse strand, counting down.
CTTGTATTTATTTCTTTCAGTTTTTCTGGCCTTTTTTTTTCCTTGATTGATAATAAACTTGTACCTAGATATGTGTGCCTTATTATTTTGTTTTCTTATGTGAAAGCTTAGAAGAGACTTTGAGGCCTAACTTCAGCAGCAAGGCCGTGACCTAATCTGATGACAGGGGAAGTATAAACTTTGAGGCCTAACTTTAACAGCAAGGTAGTGATTCTCTCCCAACCTAATGACAAGGGAAGTGTAATCAATCAAAACTAGTTAGTGTACTATACGTTTCTCCCACTGAATTTCTATTTTTTAAGTGTAAGCATTTCTTCCTTTAGTTTAAAATATCAATGGATTGCTCTGATCAAGATAATCATCTTAATATATCAATGGATAAGCGAATGTCCTCTAAATTATTCTTATATAAAACATGGTCCAAACTTAATATTCATGAGCAAGATAGAAACGATTTATCTAATTACCAATATAATATCATCGGATGATATACTCCATATTGCTCAATACATATTATGTGCACTTAGTATATGAACTGAAATATTCACTATAATTAAAATACTGATCAAATGTATGTCAACTTTAAAAATGTCATATTTCGATATAGAAAAACTCATACGTGTTCGGAGAAAAATCACCTACCCAACCATACATATAGTAATATCGAAAAACAGAAAAGAGAAATCAACAAAGAGAAGCAAACCACAATACATATATCTACGTGGTTCCCTTTCGGTACGTTCAGAGGTTCAATATCGATCCACTATGCTCAAAGGCAAAAATGAAAGCAAATGATATACTCTTTTTCACACACAAAACAACCATATATACCACCTTAATAAGGGTTTACATAAGACGCCATGTGAAAATTACAAAATTGTCCTTCAATAAAAAAAATTGGCTTGAGAGCTCTGCCCTGTACCTCCAGACAAGGGGGCGCTGCCACCTTTGACCCCCGTGAGCTCAGCGTGGAGCTCGACCAACGATGGTTCGACTTAAAGCGATAATACATTTCAGATGATGAGGCTCCATAAAATCCAACAATGCATGAAAATGTAGTTACATTGTAATTGTAAATCATCATTGTCATCAATCAAATTTCCATTTATCTAGGATGGGCAGGTTGTAATCACATATATTATTTTGAAAATTTTGAGGTTCAAAAAGTATATGAAGTAAGTTTTAGTGAGACAATTTTAAAACAATTCATACATTGAGAAGTTCATTTCCAAAACGATTATTATGATCTCTTAGCAATAAAAATAAATGATACTTATTCTAATGTTCTTCGAACCTAAGGTCCAAATATCGGCCGATACATATCGTATCGGCCGATATATATCGGTTTTTTTAAACCGAGTAATATCGGCCGATACGATAAGTATCGGCCGTACATACCGAATATCGGCCGATATGGCCGATATTCGGTCCAAAATATCGGTCACAATATCGGCCGATATTCATAAATATCGGTATTTAAAAAAAAAAAAAATTTAAAACACCGAAACGGTTTTTCGCGGCTTTTACACGGTTTTTCGCGGTTTTTCACGGTTTTCCACGGTTTACGGTTCTCAGGGGTATTCACGGTTTTTCGCGGTTTTCGCGGTTTTTCGCGGTTTTCGACGGTTTTCCGCGGTTCAGGGTTTACGGTTCTCAGGGGGTTCACGGTTTTTTGCAGTTTTTTGTGGTTTTGTCACGGTTCACCACTATTCATCACGGTTTTTTGCGGTTTTTTCACGGTTCCGATATCGGAGGAGAGAGAAAATGCCGATATCGGTATGAGAGATAAAATTATCGGCCGATATATCGCCCGTATCGCATATCGGCCGATATTTACATATCGGCCGATATATCGGTCACACCGATTTTTGAATCCCTGCTTCGAACATTAAAAAGAATCAATTACACTGGTTCCATCCTTTTTATATACATTCTTTAGTTACTAAATTATTTCATTGTCAGTGGGATTATTCAATACAACTTTAGCAACATGGTATGATGACCTCAAGTTGGATTACCCCATATTCTATTTAGACCGATATTTGCACCCTCTCTTTCTAAATTTTACAGCCACCTCTCTTTTATTTTGAGTTCTAGTTATTCATATTTTGTTGTAAATGTCACTTAACAGAGAATTTGAATATCCGCCCAATATTGAATCTTCAAAGACTAACTGATATATGTGAGAAAAACTCCACATATTTTAGTATAATTGTTTTTTTTTTCAAAAACTCCAATTCACATCATATGGAAAAACAAAATGAAGTGAAAAGTAATCTTGAAAATTGTTTTAACAATCATATAATCTACACGATATAAACAACTACCATTGGTGTAAGAAATGAATTGTAGTTTTTAACTACTAAGATGAGAGTAAGGGGTCCAAATATCGGCCGATGTGCCAGTATATCGGCCGATATCACAATATCGGTCAATATTGGACTTTTTTTTTAAAAAAAAAAAGAGGAGAGAAAAATATCTGCCGATATATTGGCCGATAATGATATATCATATTGGTCGATACCGAATTTTAAACCCTTGGATGCGAGTATACTGGATTAAAATCATATATTATAAGTCTTTTAGTTGCAATAATGAGTACTTAACAATTATACTTGAGGCTCTTGTCCATCTCACTATCTCATTCTTCTTAATGTTAATGATCACATAATTGTCAATTTAACATGTTTGTACATCAAGTAAAACTGTAGAGAGTAACTCTTTAGAGTAAGATGGAATTCGAACTTAGAACTCTTACTTTTTGACTTGGGTTCTTAACCAACAGACCAATCCCTTGACATTTCCTATCCTATTTGACTTGTGAGATTTTTAGTTAACCAGGTTGGATTCTTTTTCACCTCATCAATGTCTTAGGGCCTGTCTTAAGAACATCCATGCTTCTAGACCTCGAAGAAAAAGTAAGGCTGCCCTGAGGCTTAAGGCAAGTGAAAAATATAAATACTACCAAATAAGGTCAAAACCATTGGATATACTTCCATGTCTCTCTTCTTCTAATAATTCGCATGAAACAGTAGTCAGTATCAAACCCTAACGAACAAAAGAATAGTATTAGAAATTAGGGACAGGTGGAGAAGAATGAAAGACATTGGATGGTTAGAGGTGGCTTTGACCCTTTGACAGAGATGAGCAAATGACTTTACAAATGCAACTCAATAACAATAGTGTTAAGAATTGAGAAATTGTATTCAATAAAGAGTATTACACAACTATATATAGTCTCTAGCCGACCCTAGGGCTATTACACTTCTAATCTAAATCTTAACTCAAATACATTTCTTAATAGAGATTAACCCAAACTAGAATCCTAATTCTAATATATTCAATATTCCCCCTTAAACTCAAATGGTTCACCACTTTGAGTTTACAATTATTGAACAAAATAAAAAACTCATAACTAGATAATCTAAGTGTTGACTGATGCCATCTAGTGGAGCGGAAGCAAATCAATGGTGAATCAATGGTGAAGACGTGTCGAGGAAGCTAAAACTGAACCAATGTTCCAATGAAGCCAAAATTGAACTAATGTTTCACGTGTGCTTCAAGTTATAAAATCGATGTCAAACTTACTCCAACTCTCCCTCCTTCCACTGGCTGATATCAATGTCAATGCTGTCAATACTAATGCCAATGCTAATGCCACTACCAATTTTAATTCCAAAGAACATAAAGTCTGTTTGGTGCAAATAGAGACTGCGAAGTGTGAGAAAGCCGCAAAGAGTGAAGAGAACAAGAAACCAAATCCTCCAAACTGTGGCTGCAAACGGAGGAGACAAAGTGCCAAACGGCTGCAAATGGTACCAAAAGAATGCGGTACCAACAAAATCAAATCTGCCTGAAAAAAAAAGACAAAGGCAGATGCAAAACTGGACTATAAAGGAGTTGGGTCAAATTCCAGTGACAAGAGTGAAACAAATGCAAATCAATCGAAAGAGATGATGGAAATCAAGATCGATCGAGATTCGAAAAGAAGACAAAGATCAAGAGAAACAAAGGGAAGAACCAAAGGCATTCTCACAAACTGAACTCAGATGGAGGACAAACTGATTGTGGCTTTGACCCTTTGACAAAGATGAGCAAATGACTTTACAAATGTGGCTCAATAACAATAGATCCATTTGAAATTAGATAAATGATCCATTTAATGAAAAGGATTAAATTGTATAGAACTATTTTAATTGTTACAATCAAGTCATATTTTTAAATTTTACAAGATTTAATCGCTTAAAATTACTTTCTAATCTTTAGATCCTTTGATATTATTTTTTGACTGGTTCGATAAAAGTGTTTTTTTTTGTAATTTCTATATTCAAACTTAGTTCTTTAAAATGAACCCATTATAGTTTTCATACGTATGAGCCATTGTTCTCACCAGACCAATTATGCCAGTGATTGATCCATTAGAATAGTCTATGATTAGCTTACCAAAAATCAAGTTATTTTGATCATTGAAACATACTTAAAAAAATGAATGACTATCCAATCTTTAGAGTATATTTAATAAAATGAGGATACATGAGAAAGATCTCATAAAAAGATATTCTTTGATTGAAACATTGGACCTATCAAGGAATTGGTAGAGCTGAGTTTGGACAACCAAGTTGACTGGATAAGGTATCTCCAGCTAAGAAGTTTCCCTTAAATTTCCCTTTGACATTGCAACTTGTCGTGGATGAAGAAACCAGATTTGAAAAATACTTAAAACAGCTGTATCAGATCTATAGATTAAACAGAAAATTATAAAGCTAGTCACGAGGAGAGTGCCTCAAATGTTATATAGAGTCATTAAATTTCTAGTCACTCTCCCTCACATACAACTAGATAAATACGGAATCTGTTCTGATGTCATAAAGAAAATCATATTAACGTTCTTGAGTTTTCTATGCATAATTTGAACATGTTTGTTATGAACTCTCAAAGTGTCTATTTATAAACTTGGCTTGAATCAAATTAACTTTGTTGGGACTCAATTTTTTTTTAATTAATTCAAGTCATATGAATAAATTGATCAGATTTGTGCTAATGAGGTTTTTAAAACTTTGAACTAACTTCCACGCAAACGTGATGAGCTAATGCCTATTTAAAATCTAGAGTAGTTTGTAATATAAAATTATAAAATTGTGGGAGTAGAATATCATATAGATATTGAGAATATTATAATAGGCTTTGTAGGCACGTTGTGAGATCAACTCCACGTATAAAAGGAGAGCTACCCTTTGCTTCCTCTCTTCACCCTTCATTCCTTTGCCTCCTCATTCAAACATGGCTCGTCTCCTACCATTGCTGGCATTTACACTTGCACTGCTAGCCTCCTTTGCCTCTGCAAAGATCGTCAAGCATACATTCCATGTAATCAACACTCCCTCCTTTGTGTTTCCTAGCAACTCTGCTCTCTGCATTCACATCTCTTCTTCTTTCTTTCTTTTTTTTTTTGGATGGAATCATAATGCGTTATTCACGTCTAGTAGAGTTGGCTTGTCGGTCAAGGCGACTCAGGTCTTGATTGCGATTCACGTTCAATTTCTCTGGATGACTCTGCATAGGGTTACTTTCCATCAACTAAACCAGTGTATATAGATTCGGAGATTTACACATGCTTGTGGGATTAGTCACACTTTTAATATAGAATAGAGATACCCATGTTAAAAAAAAAAAAAAAAAAGCTTAGTTCCACCGAAGTTGATGAAACTAAGGCACTAAATGATATATTGTCTACTTCTCATTTGCAAGTGAAGTAATGCCAGAGTTGAGATAATTAGTACGTTACAATCAACTTGATTAGATATTGTTATGCGCTAGTCTAAAGTAATGATTGACAATCATTAATCTTGTTTGGAAAATGTACGTAGAATCAAGTTTCACTGTTATATGATAAAAAGGTACACTGATATTTACTGTAAGAAAAAACGATGGTCCTGTCACTACCCAATTTATACGTACAAATGTCATCTTGAATGGAGTAGATAGGAATTATGATGGGGCTGATTTTATCACCCATTGGTACAGTCAACCACGATATAGAACTCCTTGCCTCTAAGCTAGTTCACGAACTAACCCACTGTATATTAATGAGAAGAAAACTTGGTAGATGAAGCCGTCATGCTTTGCATTTGGTTTGCTCTCAAATCATTTGATCCTGTAAGAATCTATGCTCATCTGGGTAGCTAAAAGAGTTATTTGTCTGAATCTTTGGCAGACTTTCTTCACTGAAAGGAATCTTATCGAACCCTTTTTTCAATCTTTTGGTGGGTAGGTTTCTTATAATATCATATTTCATCAATAAAAAAATAGAAGCAAGAAATCCATGGTTTTGAAGAAAAAAACTTATAGACTTATTGGCTGAAGTTAGGTTGATGCGTATTTCAGTGGTTTGAAGAGGTCACTCTGATGAATTTACACTTATAATTATTTCATAATAGGGATATATCAACTTACATAGAATGACAGCTACTTGAATGTCAATGAATCCTTCTAGCTTTGGATATGTATTCACATATCTATTTTATTTATTACAAGTACCGCTTTGAAGAGGTCACTCTGATGAATTTACTCTTATAATTATTTCATAATAGGGATATATCAACTTACATAGAATGACAACTAGTTGAATGTCATTGAATCCTTCTAGCTTTGGATATGTATTCACATATCTATTTTATTTATTATAAGTAATAGTTCAAAATATCTAAATTTTCTTCGTTTAAAAACATGTTATATGTTGTTTGAAAATCATGATTTGATAGCTTTCTTGAAATAAAATTCTTTCTCAAAAGTTAATTGTTAAGAAGATGGTGACTCAAGTGTTATTTAGAGTTATTTATTTCTCAAATTAATCGATGTGGGATTTTGTTACTTTAACACCTGCCTTCACATGCAGTTGGACCCTATGACTGCATGCGAAACATGCTTATCATATTAGAAAGCCATGACTTAATAATATTTTTGAAGTAAAATTCTCTTTAAAATCTAGCTATTGAGAGGAGGATATCTCAAATGTCATATGAAGTCATTAGTTTTTCAAATTAATCGATGTAGGACTTTTATTACTGCGACATATGTGTGTTCAAGAACTTAACCCACACCATTTAAATTACCTTAGAAACAATCTTATATGAAAAAATAACACTGCAATGCTTTCTCCGATTGTCCTGCATTGCTCTTCAAATCTCTTTACAGTACTGAGTATAGTTTTTCTTTTCTTTTTTTTCAGGTAGGAAACTTGACGGTAAAGCCATTGTGCAAAGAAGAAGTAATAGTAGCCGTGAACGGGAAATTGCCGGGGCCGATCATACGAGTTCATGAGGGCGATACGCTTATCGTCCAAGTCAAAAATAGATCTCCTTACAATATCAGCATTCATTGGTAATTCCTATCTTCAAGCAATTCAATGGCCTTATTAGTCAACTGGTTTTGATCAATTACATAGGAGCAGGGTTGAAACTTGAGTCGGGTTTTAACTTTACCCGTATGATCCAATTCGAGAAATTAATGGGTTTGAGTTATGTACTTTATATGTCGGGCCAGGTCAGGTTGGAGAAAAAACCCACATGAACTTTGGGCCGGATTGGATTGAGAAATTTAAAATCAACCCGATTCAACCCGAAATGTAATCCGATCTGATCCGAGTGCAACAAGCTATAAAACAACACTTTGATTAAGTTGAGTGAGAAATTTAGGTCAGGTCGAGATTGAATAGGATCAGGTTCAATAAGTTTTAAGATGGGTTGAGTTGAGTTTATTAAAATCCAACCCGACCCAAATTTCAGCCTTAAATAGGAGGTTTTTTTTTCCTCTAAAAGAAAACTTATTGCTCTTATATGGATCTTTTAAACTGAAGAATAATAATAATAGAATTGAGGAAAAAAAGTCCTAGATAAGATTGAAAGAAAAATAGAATTCCAAAAATCGATCTTAAATGATTTTTCAAGTGGATCACCAAGCACGGATCGCCTAAACAGATTGAGTTTGAACATAGGAGGACTCTGTTGAAGTTAAAATAAATAAATAAATAAAAATCCTCTAATCCATAATCCGGTCACATGAATAATGTCTAGCCTGTTATTAATTCTTGAGTTGTTTTTGTTATTACTGGCTACTACTGTTTGAAAATTTGAATTGATGGGATGGTGGCTGAACATGAAAGTTGTTTGCCGGTGATTGAAACGGCGGTGCAGGCATGGAATATTCCAGTTGCTAAGCGGCTGGGCAGATGGCCCGTCGTATGTCACCCAGTGCCCAATCCGTCCAGGGAAAGGCTACACTTACAAATTCAACATCACTGGACAAGAAGGAACTCTCTGGTGGCATGCCCACTCGTCGTGGCTCCGAGCAACCGTTTATGGAGCATTGCTCATCCGTCCACGACACGGCCGGACGTATCCCTTCCCCAAACCTCACAGGGAATTTCCCATCATCCTAGGTACAAAACAATCTCTCTCTCTCTCTCTCTCTCTGGTGTGAAACTTGGGTGGGTTTTATGCATGACCCAACTTGAGAAATCAGTGGGTTTGAGTTATGTATTTATATATTTTGGATCACCTCGGAATGGAAAAAACTGTATAAAATTCGGGTTGGATTGAGTTGAGAAATTTAAAATCAACAAAACTCGACCCGATATAACTCGACTTGACCCAATATTATCCGATCCGACCCACATGACCCAACTCGAGAAATTAGTGGATTTGGGTTATGCATTTGTATATTTCTGGTCAAGTCAGGTTGGAAAAAAAATGCATGAAATTCAGATGAGATTAAGTTGAAAAATTTAAAACAACTCGATTCGACCCGAGTGTACCAAGTTATAAAACAATAATAATTAGGACTGAAACTCGAGGGCCATCATTCGAGCTGAGTTGGATCAGAAATTCAGATCGAATCGAGTTCAATAAAATTGACATAGATTGAATTGAGTTTATTAAATCCAACTTGAATCTTTTAAATTTCGACCACTCTCTCTCATCATGTATGAATCTTCGCACCCTCTTAGACATGTCTTATCACAAGTTATGGATACACATCAAATAAAAGCTTAACACCCATATATTATAGCAAGGTCATCCCTTTTTTATCAATTTTTTTTTTTTGTATTATAACATTTAATAATTTCCTTTTCTAAATTTGACCAAAAATGTCCTTTGATAGGAGAATGGTGGGACGCAAATGTAGTGGATGTAGAACAAGCAGGTCTATTGAACGGCTCTTCACCGGCCATCTCAGATGCATTCACCATCAATGGAAAGGCCGGTGATCTCTACTCATGTAATACTAAGGGTAAGTAAAAATTTAGCATACAATTGCTTTTCGAGTACGAAAGTATTGAATAAAATAAATTTTGAATGTACGCTGCCTCTCAACTCGACGTATCATTGCCACCTATAATTTGCATTCTACATTTAATATACACACTAAATATCCAAATGTATTTTCTGTGTTGGTCAGATACACACAAGATAAAGGTGACCCATGGCTACACTTACATGTTGAGGATCATCAACGCTGCACTCAATAATGAATTATTCTTCAAGATAGCAGACCATGAGATGAAAGTCGTGGCCATAGATGCCTCCTACACCGAGCCTTACGTCACCGATGTCGTCGTAGTTTCCCCCGGTCAGACCACCGATGTCCTCCTCGTTGCCAATCGCCCACCGGGCCGCTACTACATGGCAGCCAGGCCTTACGTAAGTGCGACCGATGTCACATACGACAACACGACGACGACAGGGATCATTGTATATGAGAATTCCTTGCCAACAACGCCCCTAATGCCGGCCCTGCCGGACTTCAATGACACGCCTACAGTCCACCGGTTCTACAGCAACCTCACAAGTCCAAAGGATGTGCCATCGTTGGTCCCTCTGGAGGTGGATGAGAAGATGTTTATAACCTTTGGGGTTGGGCTTGATCCTTGTGGAACCAATCAAACATGTGGTGGCCCATATGGGATGCGATTGACTGCAAGTATGAATAATATTTCCTTCCAATTGCCAACCACGTTGTCAATGCTGGAGGCCCACTTCTTTGGAGTGAGCGGGATCTACACTCAGGTACAAATTGGGATCCAAATTCGGGTCAAAATCGACCATCTACAATTTTTTTTTTTAATTTAATCTAAATCCTATAAATAGGGATGAAACTTGAGCGAGTTGGGTTGGATTTTAATAAATCTAGTTCAACCCATTATTAAAAATTATTGAACCTGATTCGACCAATCTTGAATTGCTCAATCCAATCCGATCCGAATTGTTGACCCGACTGAATCAAATTGTTGGCCCGATTCAACCGAAGTGCTATATTAAATTTTTGGACTGGGTCGTGTCGGGTCAATTAAGATGGATTGAGGTCAATTCAGGTTGGGTCGGGTCAATTTAAAAAAGGTTGAACCAATCCAATACAAATTTAATTCGGATTTATTTTTATTCAGACCCAACCCAACTCAAATTTAAAAAATATAAAATTTTCACCCTACCTACAAATTATTATACATTTGAAGGTTATATTTACAATTATAGATGTGACACATGATACAGGACTTTCCTGAAGTACCACCGGTGGTGTTTGACTACACCAGCTCTAATGTGAGCCTGGACTCAGACCTGTGGACCCCAATCAAGGGTACAAGGGCAAAGAGGCTGGCATACAATTCAACGGTGGAGATTGTTCTGCAGAACACAGCAATTCTATCAGTGAATAACCATCCGATGCATCTGCATGGATTCAACTTCTTTGTGTTGGCCCAGGGATTTGGAAACTTCAACAGAACCACGGACGAGAGCAAGTTCAATTTGGTGAACCCGCAGGAGAGGAACACCATAGGTGTACCCACCGGGGGATGGGCAGTGATCCGATTCCGAGCCAATAATCCAGGTACCACTACTTTCTGAAAATGCCTCCCTTCTTTATTCACCATTCAGGCTATGTTAGTATTAGGGTTGAAGCTCGGATGGGTCGAGCCAAGTTTAATAAATCTAACTCAGCCTCTATAAAAAATTATTGAAATCAAGCCGAATTGACCCGAGTTATTGATCCAAATTGCTTAACTCAACCTGACTTCAATTGCAGACTCGACTCAATCCAAGTGTTGAACCAAATTGCTAGCCTGAGTAAACCCGAGTGATATCAAATTTTTTGACTATATCGGGTCGAATCGGGTTCGATCGAGTCGAATCAAGTCAATTTTAAAAAAACGTAACCTTGGCCCGACTCTACCCAAATTTAATTCGGTTTTTTCCTTCAATTTTAACTTTTTTTTTTTCCTTTTATTATAAGTAAAATGTTCAGTACAGATAATCAAAGAGCACATGAGTCCTTTTTATTATATAAAATGTCATTTTTATGACAAGAGAAATCTCATTAAAAATACAAATAAGTTATTTTAAAAATGAAAAATGACAATTATCAAAATTATTATTTATTCTTCTAGAAGTATTCTTTAACTCAAATGAAACAGTTTAATGAATATTTGATTTGGAAATTTGTATTTGCAGGTATATGGTTTATTCACTGCCATTTCGATGACCATATGCCGTGGGGCCTAGGTACCACTTTTCAAGTAGATAATGGCCCCACCCCTTCATCAACACTTCCTCCACCACCCGAGGACCTCCCTCGTTGCTAAGGGACCCACCATCCATCCCTTTCTTCTTGCAAATGTACCTGTCTGTTATTTGGTTTTTTTTTCTTGACAAAGCCTCTTTCTTTTAAATTTATTTTGAAATAAGTTTATAAATTTATTTAATCGTTTTAAAAAGCTTTTGGGCAAGAGTGGACTAATTTTCAACCATTATTTGTCGCGAAAATTTCCACTTGTGTATTGTAGGGTCTGTTTTTTAAAATAAATTTATCAATAATTGGTAATTTCTAAAACTATAATAAATTTAAAAACTTTTTTCAAACAAGGTTAAAATATAGAGGCTTTTAAAGAAAAAAATCATATCTTTTTTTTTTATAGTGGTTCATTTCTCATCTCATGTAACAAGTCATTTGTATCAAGATTATTATTTTATACTCAATGTTGATTGTACCATGTTTGCAAATTATTTATTTATAAATAAATGCATGATTGTTCCCTTTCTCCTTTCTAAATAATATATTTTATGTATCTTGCATGATTCAAATTTAATTTGATTTATTTATTTGAATATTAAAAGTTCAAATATGTAGTTTAATCTAAGTAAGCTAAGAAGATTATGAAATGAAAATGAAGGATTACCCACAGTCATTTCGCAATTAAGCACCGCATAATTAATTTCAATATTTGCAGGCCAATAAATTAATGTATATACTCTATAGTCAAAGAGTAGGCAATGTTTTTCAATTCTATGAAATTTAAAAATTGTAGATCTATTTAATTTATATTTATTTCTTAATTTACCCAATTAATTTTAAATTATTATACAACCGGTTGAAGAGAATACTCGAATAGCCTCATAAGTATGTAAGTATGTAACTACAATTAAAAAAAAACAAATAGATCCTACATTTTTATCCAATTAAACATGCCCACATATTCCTGAGCAGGGGTTTAAAAGTCGGTATCGGCCGATATATCGGCCGATACGATATGTCGACCGATATATCGTTATCGGCCGATATATCGGCCGATATTTTTCTCTTTCTTCTTTGTTTTTTAAAATATCGGCCGATATTTTGATATCGGGCCGATATAATACGGCCGATATCAAGGTCGATATTGTGAATATCGGCCGATACGATACATATCGGCCGATATTCACATGCCCAAAACCGATATATATCGGCCGATACGATACGTATCGGCCGATATTTAAACCCCTGTTCCTGAGAGCATGTGCCCCAAAAACTTTAAAAAATTTAAATAACTATTCGGGCCTGTTAAAATGCTGATGGGGCTGTCAGCATATATTTGGGCTTGCAACAAGTGCTTCTAAGTTGTAACTAAGCAGAGAGATGGGAATTTAGCCTAAAAACTAAAAAGCCCGAAGAACCCGACTCAAGAAAATGTGGGCTTCAAAAAATTTCAGCCCGATTTACAATAGGGCCAGGCTTGGACAAAAAACAAAGCCTGATTGTTATTTGGGCCGGGAGAGCTTATGTATGTGCCGTGGTTATAGATCAAAATATCGGTCGATACGATATATATCGGGCGTATAACTGTACTGTGGTCAATACCGACTAATATTACATTTCTTAATTTCTAAAAAATAAAAAGCCTATATTTCTTCTTCTGTTTTTTTAATTCAAAATGGCTAGAATTAGAGCCGTTTGAGTACGAGATTGATGCAATTAATGGCTGCAATTAGAGATGATTTTTTAGCCTTAAATCAGCAATAAGTGTGAGTGAAAATACCAAAAAAATAAATTTAGCAATGACAGTCCAACGTTAATGGGCCTAAAATTTTGGGTTGGAAAGTTTCCAAGCAAGCTAAGTAGCAAGGAAATTTTGGCTAAATTAGCTCAAAATTTTGTCGGAAATGTAAAATAGAAAGTTTGACTGAATTTCAGAAATCATGGCTGATATTTTGGATTTTTCCACGATGAAAATATTTTAAAATTCTCGATTCGTAACTTAAAAATAATATTTGAATATGTAAATGATCGATATTTAATGAAAAAAATTGCATATCCATATAAAACATAATTTTCTTCATTTTCTGTGAAATTTTTATTTTTTTTGGAAAAAATAAAAAATAAATAAAAATCGGCAAGAGAGAAAAAAAATATCGTCGATATATCGGTATCGTCGATATATTGATATCGGCTGATTAGTTCTCCATATTTTATATCATGGTGCAGACGCAAAGCGCGAGCCCAGCCTGATTAGTTAGATATATAAATCATATATACGAAGTCGTACATCACACCTACATCATTAATTTAATTAAACTTAACTAGTTAGATTGAAAGCTCACTGAATTACTACAACTCTACAAGCACTATTGATTTCGTTCAAAAATTCAGATAAAAAACACTTGATCCTAGTGGTCAAATAAACAGGTGCCATTATTCCTAAGGACGCCTATTGATTTTGACAACTAAGATCATATGCCTCAATTTTCTATTTAGAATAAAATTTGGTATACATGTAATACATTAAGTTATCTTTCAATCCATCAAATTGGAGATTCATAATAGTTAGATAATAATTAATATTCATAATTCATATAAAAATAAATTATTTTTTTAGCCAAACACTTGCTCGCAGGCTCATATTCGGGCTTGGGCTTTAATCACGCTGATTGGGCTTTGTCAGGATCCGATCAAGCTCATCATTTCACTTCATAGGGCTCGGCTGGGCACAACCCGAGCCTGGCCCGTTTCTATCCCTAGTCCTAAAACTGTTACTGGGCCTGAAAACTATTAATGGACCAGAAACTAACACAAGGACTGTTAATGGACCTGCAAGCAATACCTAAACTATTGATGAACTATGAAACAAGATATTGGACTATTAACGAGCCAATAATCAATACTAGAATTTTTAATGTGGCAACAAATTATGCATGTATTTTTGGATCATTGCATTCATAAACTACAAATCGATTAATATAAAGGGGTTGGAGTGATGACTAAGAATCCATTTCAGAAAACGAGAGTCATGAGTTCGATTCCCACTATACCTTGAAGGGACACTTTCCGTAGAATTACTTTGTATGTGTGGTAGAAAGGCTTGCACATGTTCGGAAATTAGTGAGATGTCTGATCAATTGTTCTTGAGTCACGAAGACTTTTGGTGCCTAATTGTTCACCGTGGCCTCATATAACAAAAAAAATTCAAATAGGTCTGTGGACCCTGGTCTCCATGTGGGGCCCATGGGACTCGAGTTCGTACAAATTTTTTTCTTACACCATTTTACCTTTTTAATTTCCCAGTGAATTGTATCCATATTCAATATGAATCGATTTTAAATATATCTCATCACTAAATTAAAAATTCATTCAAAATTGATCCTATTTTGCTCGAAGAACTTTGAACTCTTGAAAATTATAGATTTTTTTAATTTAATAGTCCTTATTTTATGAGTAGTATCAATATATATCCTGAAATACATTCTAACCTACCTATTTCCATGTGTTGAATCTTACTCTAATGGCCCCACAGGACCCGAAGGGCGACTTCACTCATTCACAGGGGTCCAAAATTCGGCTGATACGAGATGTATCGGCTGAGATGGCGAGATCTCAGTCATATCTCTGTCTCGGCGAGATTTGGTCCAAAAAATAGAGAGAAAGAGTAATATCAACCAATATTATAGAACTGAGATATCGTATTATCGACTCTACCGAATTTTAGACCTCTGCCATTCACTGCAATTAAGGTCCATGAAACCAAAAGTCAGTTTCTCTAAAACTAAGGCTCACTATTTCGAACTCCACGAAACTTCACTATAGCATGTGAAGTCAAAAGTCCATTTCCCACTATTCTATAAACGAAATCTATGATATATGTTTTTTATACAAAATAGATAGAAAAATATATAATTTCAAATAATAAAATTAAGGAATAATTTGATTGATCTAATCAAAACTATTTTTTAAGACCTAATATTAAAGTAATAAAATAATCAACCTTCTACTTCCTTTGAAGTTATCAACATCTATCCTTAAATTATTTCAACTTAGAAATCAAAAAATTAAAGGCTAACAATTTAATACTAAAAGGAGATTAAATTTATTAAACTATCACATGATTCTTATTGCTTTATATCCTAATCAATATTTTAAACATTAAAAATCAATCCTCAGTTTCCCACATTGATTTACTCCAGGACTCATCTACTTACAACTTTTCTTTCAAGTAATTTGAAAAGGTTTAGAAGAAATTTATTCAACATTAGAGATATTTCGAGTTCTTTTCATCAGTTTTGACCATTTTAAGTTATTTTTATTAATATTTTTGAGTTTCTAACTCCAAGATAAACTCACATTTTGAATTTTTTTTGTGAAAAATTTAATTGAAATAATATCAATGGAATATGGAATTCAATGGAGATGTGTGAAAGTCATTCACATAGTTTGTAAAGTGTTTGTGTCATTTTCCAATTTTTTTTTTGAAAATTTGATAAAAACTGAGATTTTTAAGATACTTTCTATTTTTGAATTTCTTATTAAAAAATGAATGAAATAATATTAAAAAAAATTATAATTAAACAAAGATCATTTAATGTGATTCTTTCAATATTTTTCTTACGATAAAATCACCATAGATTTTTGTTTTTTCTTATGCTTTATGTTTTCTCAAAATAAAAACTTGAGAAAAACACTAGAGAGATCAGATATATTGTCGGTAGCGAAAGTATCTACATTATCAGACAAAGGTGTAGTGTATCAAATATCAATAACAGGTAGCAAATAAAGTTATTGAGTTCCAGCTAAGGGTGTAAACGGACCTGGTGCGGCCCGTGGACCGTCCGGCCCGGCCGGACAAATAAGTATACAGGCCGGACTCTAAGGTCCGCGGACTCGGACTCGGACTGTCCATTTATTTTTAGACGGGCCGTGGACGGTCCGCGGACAGTTTGCGAGCCCGTTGGACTCTTTACTGTTTACTGTTTACTCGATTCTTTGAGTTTTCGAAATTTTGGGATAAGTGGCGTTTTGAAATCAACGGAAAGAAACCCTAACTGTTTGCCTTCCCTTCTCCTTCCCATCGTCTCTTCCCTTCTTTGCCCCATCGTCTCTTCCCTTCTTCGCCCCATCGTCGCCTCATCGTCTCTTCCCTTCTCCTTCGACCCATCGTCTCTTCCCTTCACTCTGGTTTGCTCTCTCCATCTCTTCCCTTCTCTTGCCGTCATTCTCGATCGCTTTCTCCCTCTCCTCCCTTCTCTCGCCATCTCTCTGCTCGGATTTCTATCTCTTTCTCTCACTCAATCTCTTCCCTTCTCTCTCAGTTCTCTCAATCCTCTCCCTCAGCCCTCTATTCTCTGTTTGGATTTGCACTGGCCAACGCCGTCCCCCTACGCCCCTTTGCTGCCGCCTGGGTCGCTCCTTGTCCCCGCCCTACCCATCCGTCACAGGTAACCCTTTTTTCACTGAATTTATTTTATTTATTTGCCTTTATTGTTTGGGTTTCATCTATCATAGATGACCATGGCCTAAAACAAAATTTGAATTTGATGTAAAATGTATTATTAGACCATGTTGGATGCCAGATCTGTCTTCTTCTTCTTGGTACTTCTTTTTTTCTTTATTTAATGAAATGGTGTAAATGTTATTTTGGGTCTTATTAATATTAATCAATGAAAGCTATCAATCTAACTCATACCGTCATGGGTCGAGCTCCATGGTGACTTTGCAGGAGGTCAAATTGTAACGAGAGAACGAAAGTGAAAATAGTTTTTGTCTTTTTCTTTTCCTTTGTCACTCAATATACGTAATATAAACTCATGGCCAGGAGTCGAAAATTCGGCTTGGCTGATATGTGATAAATTTCTCTCTCATTTTTTGAACTCTTTTTGAAAATATCGGTTTTTTATATATTTTATTTTTTTCTGAATTAAAAAATAAATAAATAACCCAAAAGGAAACCTGTAGCACCCCCACCCAAAGGTCCCACATCGGTTGGGAGCTTGGGTGGTGGGGGCTTTATTTGAAAGGGGGCAACCCTCCCCATTGTGAGGCCTTTTGGGCCTGGCCATGTGGGCCAGGACCCAAAGCAAAACCGTGCTGGTCGGATAGGGCCCAAAGCGGACAATATCACGATGGGATGGGATCGGGTCGTCACAAAACCAATTTTTTAAAAAATATTTGAAAAACGTAAATATCGGCCGAGATATCGGCCTGGGCCCACCACCGAATTGATTTAAAAAAAAAAAGACCGATATTTAACTGATAAAAAAACTGTTTTATTGGTTATATCGGCCGATATTTAATACGTATCGGCCGTTAAGATTCAGTTTAAAAAACCGAATCAAAATCGTATCGGCCGTTTTTATCACCTCTACTCATGGCAATCATCATTAACCTGTATGAAGGTCCCTTGCTCGACTTCATATAAGATCCGAGTTCCAATGACCTAATGAAAGCAGAAAAGAATTGTAACCAGCAATTGATCCAGGCCATATTTAATTCCATGCATAAGAAAAATGATTTATTCAGATGTTCATGTATGGGCTTCTCTCACACCAGTCCATTTAGGTCAGTTTTAGGAAGCTCAACCTCTCACCTAAAGCCTCTAATCTAATTTCTAAAGTCCCCCACTCTCTCTCTCTAGCCTCTTGTTTTCCAAACCCACCCAACACAGAAAGAAATATTTGGAGATAGAGACCAAAATAATATCAATCTACCCATTCATCATTCTAATTGATGTTCTTCATAATTCTATTCATCCTTAGCCAAGTCAGAGTTTGTGGGTCTTTTCCAATTGGCCAAATTACAAGTAATTAATGTTACAATCAACTTAATAAGATTATAGTTTGAGAGGTTAAGCCATCTCATTGACATCCTAATCCCATCCCTTAATTAGCTTACCAAGTCCTAACCATTTTCTTCTGCTGCAAATTCTTTGGCCGGCTTCACATCTACATATATCTACTTACATATAAATTAAAATAAAAGGATGGACCAACTAATTTCAGTAGAAGGATGTCTTATTGGCTTAATGAATTTCTATCAGTATTAAGTTCTATCTTAATAGTGACAGAAACTGTACTTTGAATTATTCAAGCTGCTTCAAATGATTTTAGTTAATGAAATCTACTTAAAAAGAAAACAAACACCACACCAAACCCTTTGAAGGAATTAATCTCTACCAATCATTATCATTTTGAAAACATATTTTGATCAATGTGATTATAGGATTAATAGCCATTGCCACTTTTCAAGATTAAATGTATTTCTCATACAAGTCAGACCCTTAAGTCAAAAACCTTCCTTTGACGACTCATTTTGACAATGACTTTTGTTGAATTATGTTAACTAAGTGAGCTAATTGTGCCATTTGCACCATTTCAATTCAATCATGAACATCTATCGCAAAGGACCTAGTTGAAATATCGTACTTCTCCTTTACAATTAACATAATAGAAATTCAAAGGGATTGAAGTGATGTTTATGATTGAATTTCCTTACCTAATAACAAGGGAAGTGTAATCAATCAAAACTAGTTAGTGTACTGCACGTTTCCCCTACTGAATTTCAATTTTTTTAGTGTAAGCATTTCTTCCTTTAAGTTTAAAATATCAATGGATTGCTCTGATCAAGATAATCATCTTAACATATCAATGGATAAGCGAATGTCCTCTAAATTATTCTTATATAAAACATGGTCCAAACTTAATATTCATGTGCAAGATAGAAACGATTTATCTAATTACCAATTTAATATCATCGGATGATATACTCCATATTGCTCAATACATATTATGTACACTTAGTATATGAACTGAAATATTCACTATACTTAAAATACTGATCAAATGTATGTCAACTTTAAAAATGTCATATTTCGATATAGAAAAACTCACACGTGTTCGGAGAAAAATCACCTACCCAACCATACATATAGTAATATCAAAAAACAAAAAAGAGAAATCAACAAAGAGAAGCAAACCACAATACATATATTTACGTGGTTCTCTTTCGGTACGTTCACAGGTTCAATACCTATCCATTATGCTCAAAGGCAAAAATGAAAGCAAATGATATACTCTCACACACAAAACAACCATATATACCACCTTAATAAGGGTTTACATAAGACGCCATGTGAAAATTACAAAATTGTCCTTCAATAAAAAAAATTGGCTTGAGAGCTCTGCCCTGTACCTCCAGACAAGGGGGCGCTGCCACCTTTGACCCTTGTGAGCTCAGCGTGGAGCTCGACCAACGATGGTTCGACTTAAAGCGATAATACATTTCAGATGATGAGGCTCCATAAAATCCAACAATGCGTTTCATGGCACTCATGTAGTTACATTGTAATTGTAAATCATCATTGTCATCAATCAAATTTCCATCTATCTACGATGGGCAGGTTGTAATCACATATATTATTTTGAAAATTTTGGGGTTCAAAAAGTATATGAAGTAAGTTTTAGTGAGACAATTTTAAAACAATTCATACATTGAGAAGTTCATTTCCAAAACGATTATTATGATCTCTTAGCAATAAAAATAAATGATACTTATTCTAATGTTCTTCGAACATTAAAAAGAATCAAGGACACTGGTTCCATCTTTTTTATATACATTCTTTAGTTACTAAATTATTTCATTGTCAGTGGGATTATTCAATACAACTTTAGCAACATGGTATGATGACCTCAAGTTGGATTACCCCATATTCTAAAAAATATTTTTAGACTTTGGAGCAGTCCCAGTCTGGCACACAGTAGAAATATTTGTATATTTGAGATACCTCAATCTTAGGTGGTCCCACCAAGTTGAGATCCAAATCAACCATTGATTTTTTTTTAGCAATAACAATGGATTATATATTAAAAGAAAAAATGCAGATACAAGGAAAGGAAAAAGGTCTAAGAGGATTAGATCCAAAACAAGAATAAAAAAAGAAAAGTGAGAAAAAAAGAAAAGAAAAATAAAATACAATACAAAAAGGACCAAAATAAAGTCTCCTTCGACCTCAAAGGAGAAATACGCCTGAGAAGAGCCGGTGACACAATACTTAGCTAAAAATAAGTCATCTCTGAAATCATCTTTCTACTTTTCTTAACCAAAGTGATCAGTTTTCAAGGCGAACGCTTATGACCCTTTGTCCACTTAATTGATTTGAAACACCATGTCTAGATTGGCAATCATTTGAACTGGCTTACTAAATTATCCAATTTCTAGATTTTGAACTGATTAATGTTGTGTAGAATTAAATTCAAATGGATTAGACTATTAGAATTGGAGAGTGATGACCTCATCAAAATCAACCCAACAATTCCAGGTGACTAACTTTTTACTTTTTACTTTAATGTTTCTGTTAACCAATATTTTGAAAAACTGACCCTTTCGGGGAGAAAATTGGGTTGGATAGAATTCAATCTTGATCAATCTGTCACATCAGTAGGATGTTCTATAATAATATTAATTAACTAATTAATTAAAAAGTATAATTATATAGTAATAAGTATAAAATGTTAATTATCAAATTCAAAGCACATAAATTATAAAGTTCTAATAGTCATATTTTCGTAAAACTGTCTTGTTCACTATAATTATAATTATAAATCACATAATCGTCCTACAATCCAACATAATAAGTTTCACATCTTCTAAGGGTTATCGAGGGTCAACCATAACAATATTTTGAACCATGGGTCATTAAGGGTTTTTAAAGTTTGAAATTTGAAAAGATTTTCAAGATAACCAAACTGCATTTGATAAAATCAAGATTGAACCGGGTTAATTTGTTAGAAGGTTGGGGTTAAAAAACATTGGTATTAACAAAAACAACAGTGTCCGAATCAATTCTCTTCAACTGAAATCATATTTTACATCTCAAAATAATTGATTACCTATAGAGCATCTACATCTCCTATTTTATCATCATCATTACTAACGTTATTTAATTATATAGGGCTGATACTCGTAATTAAATTTGAAAAAAAAAAACTTTGAATTGAATGAGTATCTAATGTTCATGGAGCTCAACCATGCAAGCTTACTATGCAAGAATTAGCATCTATCAATTGATCTCCTTTTTACCTTTTTTTTTTTCAAATTTTAAGTTGACTAATCTCCATGATTAAAATCCTTAACAGATTAAAGTTCGATATTTGTAGAACTGTGTCTGAGTTTCCTGCACGTAAATTAAAAAAAAAAAAGTTCGATATTTGTGAACTATTCTGATCCAATCTATTGACACTACTGACATTATTAGCTTCATTGTTACTTTCACAATTTAAGTTGAACAGGTCAGATTCACCTATCAATTTTAGAGCAGGTTTTGAGAAAGAAAACTGTTTCCAGACCTCAAGAAAAATTAAGGGCTACTTGAAACTTAAGTAAGGTGAATAAATAAACTACAAAAACTCCAAACCATTGAAAATATTCTCTACATCTTACTTGTATTAAGCCTAATAAAACAGTAGCCACTACCAAACCCTTAAAGAACAAAATAAAATTAGAAAATGAGGACAGGTAGGAGAAGAAGATGGCTTTGACTCTTAGACAGAGAAAACAGAAGAACAAAGCTACTCAATAACAAGAAATCTATTTAATATTATAAACAATAAATAGGATTAGCTAATATAGGGTTAATGTATGACTTTTCCAATCTTTTATTAGTATACTCAATACATGAGAAATTGGACCCTTTCAAGGAATTTGTGGTAGAGATGGAATTGAACAACAATGATGGTTTGATCATATTTCCAGCTAAGCACTTTCTTCTTCCTTTAAAATTGCATTTTTCGGTGGGAAAGGACCCATAAATCAACCATTTTTTAAAGCAACCACGTCAGATCTACAACTTTGTGATATGACCCATATGTTATTTTTGAGCTGCTCAAGATATTTTAGTTGATATACATTATCGGTGGCCATTCTAAGATGGGAATACTCCTTTTAATAGACACGAATTTCTTGAATTTCTCACTTTGCCTCTATCCGCAGAAATCGGCTCACTTATTCACTGAAAAGTGAACCGATTTATGTGTAAAATAATCCGGTCGATGCATCGATTTGGACTCGTAAGAAATCGGTGCACCGATTTTCAAGTGATCCGGTCGGTGCACCGATAAGTGAACTGATTAACTGGAAAGTAAACTAATTTCTGTGGATAGATGAGGGACAAAATGGAATGTTCACTAAAATCCGTACCTCCTAAAAGATAACGTCAGTATTAGGATGCCCACTCTATATTATATATGGTTGATCCAATCATATACTATCGATATTGAGTCAAGATATCATCGAAATAGTCATGTATTGCCGATATATATCGATATGAACTATTTTTATTCCTTCAGTAAAACATATTTTCTGAGTTGATAGAGTCACATACCACCAATACACTGATATTTAGCGGCATCTGTTTTAGACCGATATTTGCACCCTCTCTTTCTCAAATTTACAGCCACCTCTCTTTTATTTTGAGTTCTAGTCATTCATATTTTGTTGTAAATGTCGCTTAACAGAGAATTTGAATATCCACCCAATATTGAATCTTCAAAGACTAACTGATATATGTGGGAAAAACTCCACTAAATTTTAGTATAATTGTTTTTTTTTTTCAAAAACTCCAATTCACATCATATGGAAAACAAAATGAAGTGAAATGTAATCTTGAAAATTGTTTTAACAATCATATAATCTACACTATATAAACAACTACCATTGGTGTAAGAAATGAATTGTAGTTTTTAACTACTTAGATGCGAGCAAGGGGTCCAAATATCGGCCGATATCACAATATCGGTCGATATCGGACTTTTTTTTTTAGAAAAAAGAGGAGAGAGAAAAATATCTGCCGATATATTGGCCGATAATGATATATCGTATTGGCCAATACCGAATTTTAAATTCCTGAATGCGAGTATACTGGATTAAAATCATATATTATAAGCCTTTTGGTTGCAATAATGAGTACTTAACAATTATACTTATAGGCTCTTGTCTATCTCACTATCTCATTCTTCTTAATGTTATTGATCACATAATTGTCAATTTAACATGTTTGTACACCGAGTAAAACTATAGAGAGTAACTCTTGAGAGTAAGATAGAATTCGAATTTAGAACTCTTACTTTCTGATTTGGGTTCTTGACCAACATACTAACCCCGTGATGTTTCCTATCCTGTGTTTTTTAGTTAACCATGTTGGATTCTTTTTCAGCTAATCAATGTCTTAGGGCCTGTCTTAAGAACATCCATGCATCTAGACCTCGAAGAAAAAGTAAGGCTGCCTTGAGGCTCAAGGCAAGTGAAAAATATAAATACTATCAAATAAGCTCAAAACCATTGGATATATTTCCATATCTCTCTTCTTCTAATAATTCGCATGAAACAGTAGTCAGTACCAAACCCTAACGAACAAAATAATAACATAAGAAATTAGGGACAGGTGGGGAAGAATGAAAGACATTGGATGATTAGAGGTGGCTTTGACCCTTTGACAGAGATGAGCAAATGACTTTACAAATGCAGCTCAATAACAATAGTGTTAAGAACTGAGAAATTGTATTTAATAAAGAGTATTACACAACTATATATAGCCTTTAGCCGACCTTATGGCTATTACACTTCTAATCTAATCTTAACTTATATACATCTCTCAATAGAGATTAAACCCAAACTAGAAGCCTAATTCTAATATATTCAACATTCCCCCTTAAACTCAAGTGGTTCAGCACTTTGAGTTTACAATTATTGAACAAAATAAAAATCTCATAAGTAGATAATCCAAGTGTCGACTGACGCCATCTAGTGGAGTGGAAGCAAATCAATGGTGAATCAATGGTGAAGACGTGTCGACGAAGCCAAAACTGAACCAATGTTCTAATGAAGCCAAACTTGAACTAATGTTCCACGTGTGCTTCAAGTTATAAAATCGATGTCAAACTTACTCCAACTCTCCATCCTTCCACTTGCTGATATCAATGTCAATGCTGCCAATACTAATGCCAATGCTAATGCCACTACCAATTTTAATTCCAAAGAACATAAAGTCTGTTTGGTGCAAATAGAGACTGCAAAGTGTGAGAAAGCCGTAAAGAGCGAAGAGAACAAGAAACCAAATCCTCTAAACTGTGGCTGCAAACGGAGGAGACAAAGTGCCAAACGGCTGCAAATGGTACCAAAAGAATGCGGTACCAACAAAATCAAATTTGCCTGAAAAGAAAGACAAAGGCAGATGCAAAACTGGACTACAAAGGAGTTGAGTCAAAGTCCAGTGACGAGCAAAACAAATGCAAATCAATCGAAAGAGATGATGGAAATCAAGATTGATCGAGATCCGAAAAGAAGACAAAGATCAAGAGAAACAAAGGGAATAACCAAAGACATTCTCACAAACTGAACTCAGATGCAGGACAAACTGATTGTGGCTTTGACCCTTTGATAGAGATGAGCAAATGACTTTACAAATGCGGCTCAATAACAATAGATCCATTTGAAATTAGACAAATGATCCATTTAGTGAAAAGGATTAAATTGTATAGAACTATTTTAATTGTTACAATCAAGTTATATTTTTAAAGTTTACAAGATTTAATCACTTAAAATTACTTTCTAATCTTTAGATCCTTTGATATTATTGTTTGACTGGTTCGATAAAAGTGTTTTTTTTGTAATTTCTATATTCAAACTTAGTTCTTTAAAATGAACCCATTATAGTTTTCATACGTATGAGATTGTTCTTACCAGACCAATTATGCTAGTGATCGATCCATTAGAATAGTCTATGATTAGCTTACCAAAAATCAAGTTATTTTGATCATTGAAACATACTTAAAAAAAAAAAATGATGACTATCCAATCTTTAGAGTATATTTAATAAAATGCGGATACATGAGAGAGATCTCATAAAAAGATATTCTTTGATTGAAACAATGGACCTATCAAGGAGTTGGTAGAGCTGAGTCTGGACAACCAAGTTGACTGGATAACGTATCTCCAGCTAAGAAGTTTCCCTTAAGTTTCCCTTTGACTTTGTAACTTGTCGTGGATGAAGAAACCAGATTTGAAAAATACTTAAAACAACTATATCAGATCTACAGATTAAACAGAAAATTATAAAGCTACTCATTGAGAGGAGAGTGCATAAAATATTATATAGAGTCATTAAATTTCCAGTCACTAGAGCTACCCTTTGCTTCCTCATTCAAATATGTCTCGTCTCCTATCATTGCTGGCATTTACACTTGCACTGCTAGCCTCCTTTGCCTCTGCAAAGATCGTCAAGCATACATTCCATGTAATCAACACTCCTGCCTTTGTGTTTCCTACCAACTCTGCATTCACATCTCTTCTTCTTTCTTTCTTTTTTTTTTTCCTTTTTTTTTGGATGGATTCATAATGCGTTATTCACGTCTAGTAGACTTGGCTTGTCGGTCAAGACGACTCAGGTCTTGATTGCAATTCACGTTCAATTTCTCCAGATGATTCTGCATAGGGTTATTTTCCATCGACTAAACCAGTGTGTGTGGATTCGAAGATTTACACATACTCGTGGGATTAGTCGCACTTTCAATATAGAGCAGAGATGCACATGTTACCAAAAAAAAAATCTTAGTTCCACCGAAGTTGGTGAACTAAGTGACACGGTATATATGATATATTGTCTACTTGTCATTTGCAAGTGAAGCAATGCTAGAGTTGAGATAATTACTGTAACATATGAGTGTTAACTTAACCCACACCATTTAAATTACCTTAGAAACAATTTTATATGAAAAATTACACTAATGCTTTTTCCTATTGTCCTGCATTTCTATTCAAATCTCTTTACAGTGCTGAGTATGGTTTTTCTTTTCTTTGTTTTCAGGTAGGAAACTTGACGGTAAAGCCATTGTGCAAAGAAGAAGTAATAGTAGCAGTGAACGGGAAATTGCCAGGGCCGATCATACGAGTTCATGAGGGCGATACGCTTATCGTCCAAGTCAAAAATAGATCTCCTTACAATATCTCCATTCATTGGTAATTCCAATCTTCAAGCAATGCAATTGCCTTATTAGTCAACTGGTTTTGATCAATTCAGTAGGAGCAGGAGTGAAACTTCGTGTTTTAACTTTACCAGCATACTCAACTCGAGAAATTAGTGGATTTGAGTTATTTATTGTATATCTCAGGTCAAGTCGGGTTGGAGAAAAAATCCACATGAACTTTGGGTCGGATTGGATTGAGAAATTTAAAATCAACCCGATTCGACCCGAAATATAATCCGGCCTGATCCGAATGCAACAAGCTATAAAAAAACACTTTGATTGAGTTGAGTGAGAAATTCAGGTCGGGCCGGGATTGAATAGGATCAGGTTCAATAAGTTTTGAGATGGGTTGAGTTGCCTTTATTAAAATCCAATCCGATCCAAGTTTCAGCCTATTTAAGGAGTTTTTTTTCTCTAAAAGAAAACTTATTGCTCTTATTTGGATATTTTCAACTGAAGAATAATAATAATAGAATTAGGAAAAAAAAAAGTACTAGATAAGATTGAGCGAAAAATAGAATTCCAAAAATCGATCTTAAATGATTTTTCAAGTGGATCACCATGCACGGATCGCCTACACAGATTGAGTTTGAACATAGGAGGGCTCTGTTGATGTTAAAATACGAAAAAAAAAAAAAATTCATCCATCCATAATCCGGTCACATGAAAAATTCTCGAGTTGTTTTTGCTATTACTTGCTACTATTGTTTGAATTGATGGGATGGTGGCTGAACATGAAAGTTGTTTGCCGGTGACTGAAACGGCGGTGCAGGCATGGGATATTCCAGTTGCTAAGCGGGTGGGCAGATGGTCCGTCGTATGTCACCCAGTGCCCAATCCTTCCAGGGAAAGGCTACACTTACAAATTCAACATCACTGGACAAGAAGGAACTCTCTGGTGGCATGCCCACTCATCGTGGATCCAAGCAACCGTTTATGGAGCATTGCTCATCCGTCCACGACACGGCCAGACGTATCCCTTCCCCAAACCTCACAGGGAATTTCCCATCATCCTAGGTACAAAACAATCTCTCTCTGATGTGAAACTTGCGTGAGTTTTAACCCGATCTCCATGACCCAACTAGAGAAATCAGTGGGTTTGGATTATGTATTTGTATATTTCGGATCACGTCGAGATAGAAAAAACCTTATGAAATTCGGGTTAGATTGAGTTGAGAAATTCAAAATCAACCCGACTCGACCTGATATAACCTGACTCAACCCAATATAACCCTATCCGACCCGCATAACCCAACTCTAGAAATTAGTGGATTTGGGTTATGCATTTGTATATTCTGGTCAAGTCGGGTTGGGAAAAAATGCATGAAATTCGGGTCGGATTGAGTTGAGAAATTTAAAATCAACCCAACTCGACGCGAGTACACCAAGTTATAAAACAATAATAATTAAGACTGAAACTTGAGTCGGACCAGAACTCGGGTTGAGTTGGATTAGAAATTCAGATCGAATTGAATTCAATAAAATTGACATAGATTGGATTGAGTTTATTAAACCCGATCTAAACCTTTGAAATTTTGACCACACTCCCTCTCATCATGTATGAAACTTCGCACCCTCTTAGACATGTCTTTATCACAAGTGATGGATGCACATCATATAAAACCTTAACACCCATATATTATAGCAAGGTCATCCCTTTTTTATCAATTTTTTTTTTGGTATTATAACATTTAATAATTTCCTTTTCTAACTTTGACAAAAATGTCCTTTGATAGGACAATGGTGGGACGCAAATGTAGTGGATGTAGAAAATGCAGCTCAATTGACCGGCTCTTCACCGAACATCTCAGATGCATACACCATCAATGGAAAGGCTGGTGATCTCTACCCCTGTAATACTAAGGGTAAGTAAAAATTTAGCATACAATTGCTCTTCGAGTAGGAAGGCATTGAATAAAATAAACTTTGAATGTACGCTGCCTCTCAACTCGACGTATCATTGCCACCTATAATTTGCATTCTACATTTAATATACACACTAAATATCCAAATGTATTTCTTTGTGATTGGTCAGATACACACAAGATAAAGGTGACCCAGGGCTACACTTACTTGTTGAGGATCATCAACGCTGCACTCAATATTGAATTATTCTTCAAGATAGCAGACCATGAGATGAAAGTCGTGGCCATAGATGCCTCCTACACCGAGCCTTACGTCACCGACGTCGTCGTAGTTTCCCCCGGTCAGACCACCGATGTCCTCCTTGTTGCCAATCGCCCGCCGGGCCGCTATTACATGGCAGCCAGGCCTTACGTAAGTGCGACCGATGTCACATACGACAACTCGACGACGACGGGGATCATTGTATATGAGAATTCCCTGCCAACACCACCCCTAATGCCCGCCCTGCCGGACTTCAATGACACGCCTACAGTCTACCGGTTCTACAGTAACCTCACAAGTCCAAAGGATGTGCCATCGTTGGTCCCTCTGGAGGTGGATGAGAAGATGTTTATAACCTTTGGGGTTGGGCTTGATCCTTGTGGAACCAATCAAACATGTGGTGGCCCATATGGGATGCGATTGACTGCAAGTATGAATAATATTTCCTTCCAAATGCCAACCACGTTGTCAATGCTGGAGGCCCACTTCTTTGGAGTGAGCGGGATCTACACTCAGGTACAAATTGGGATCCAAATTCGGGTCAAAATCGACTATCTACAATTTTTTTTTTTTTAATTTAATCTAAATCCTACAAATAGGGATGAAAATTGAGTGAGTCGAGTTAGATTCTAATAAACCTAGTTCAAACCATTGTTAAAAATTATTGAACCTGATTCGACCTACCTTGAATTGCTCAATCCAATCCGACCCGAATTGTTGACCCGACTGAATCAAATTGTTGGGCCGATTCAACCGGAGTGCTATATTAAATTTTTGGACTGGGTCGTGTCGGGTCAATTAAGATGGATTGAGGTCAATTCAGGTTGGGTCGGGTCAATTTAAAAAAGGTTGAACCAATCCAATACAAATTTAATTTGGATTTATTTTTATTCAGACCCAACCCAACTCAAATTTAAAAAATATAAATTTTTCACCCCTACCTACAAATTATTATACATTTGAAGGTTATATTTACAATTATAGATGTGACCCATGATACAGGACTTTCCTGATGTACCACCAGTGGTGTTTGACTACACCAGCTCTAATGTGAGCCTGGACTCAGACCTGTGGACCCCAATCAAGGGTACAAGAGCAAAGAGGCTGGCATACAATTCAACGGTGGAGATTGTTCTGCAGAACACAGCAATTCTATCAGTGAATAACCATCCGATGCATCTGCATGGATTCAACTTCTTTGTGTTGGCCCAGGGATTTGGAAACTTCAACAGAACCACTGACGAGAGCAAGTTCAATTTGGTGAACCCGCAGGAGAGGAACACCATAGGTGTACCCACCGGGGGATGGGCAGTGATCCGATTCCGAGCCAATAATCCAGGTACCATTATTTTCTGAAAATGCCTCCCTTCTTTATTCACCATTCAGGCTATGTTAGTATTAGGGTTGTAACTCGGATGGGTCGAGCCAAGTTTTAATAAATCTAATTCAGTCTCTATAAAAAAATATTGAAATCAAGCCGAATCGACGCGAGTTATTGATCCGAATTGCTCAACTCAACCCTACTTAAATTGCAGACTCGACTCAATCCAAGTGTTGAACTGAATTGCTAGCCTGAGTAAACCCGAGTGATATCAATTTTTTTGAGTATATCGGGTCGAGTCGGGTCGGATCGAGTCAAGTCAAGTCAATTTAAAAAAAACTTAACCTTGACTTGACTCTACCCAAATTTAATTCGATTTTTTTTCTTTCAATTTTAACTTTTTTTTTTCCTTTTATTATAAGTAAAATGTTCAGTGCAGATAATCAACGAGCACATGAGTCCTTTTTATTATATAAAATGTCATTTTTATGACAAGAGAAATCTCATTAAAAATACAAATAAGTTATTTTAAAAATGAAAAATGACTATTATCAAAATTATTATTTATTCTTCTAGAAGTATTCTTTAACTCAAATGAAACAGTTTAATGAATATTTGATTTGGAAATTTGTATGTGCAGGTGTATGGTTTATGCACTGCCATTTCGAAGACCATATGTCGTGGGGCCTAGCTACCACTTTTCAAGTAGATAATGGCCCCACCCCTTCATCAACACTTCCTCCACCACCCAAGGACCTCCCTCGTTGCTAAGGGACCCACCATCCATCCCTTTCGTCTTGCAAATTTACCTGTCTTTTAGTTGGTTTTTTTTTCTTGACAAAGCCTCTATCTTTTAAATTTATTTTGAAATAAGTTTATAAATTTATTTAATAGTTTTAAAAAGCTTTTGGGCAAGAGTGGACTAATTTTCAACTATTATTTGTAGCGAAAATTTCCACTTGTGTATTGTAGGGTCTATTTTTTAAAATAAATTTATCAATAATTGATAATTTCTAAAACTATAATAAATTTAAAAACTTTTGTCAAATAAGGTTAAAATATAGAGGCTTTTAAAGAAAAAATCATATCTATTTTTTTTTTCTCTTTTTTAGAGTGGTTCATTTCTCATCTCATGTAACAAGTCATTTGTATGAAGATTATTATTTTATACGCAATGTTGATTGTAGTATTGTACCATGTTTGCAATTTATTTATTTTTATAAATAAATGCATGATTGTTCCCTTTCTCCTTTCTAAACAATATAATTTATGTATATTGCATGATTCAAAAATTAATTTGATTTATTTATTTGAATTTTAAAAGTTCAAAAATGTAGTTAAATCTAAGTAAGCTAAGATGATTATGAAATGAAAATGAAGGATTACCCACAAGTCATTTGGCAATTAAGCATCGCATAATTAATTTCAATATTTGCAGGCCAATAAATTAATGTATATACTCTATAGTCAAAGAGTAGGCAATGTCTTTCAATTCTATGAAATTTAAAAATTGTAGATCTATTTAATTTATATTTATTTCTTAATTTACCCAATTAATTTTAAATTATTATACAACCGGTTGAAGAGAATACTCGAATAGCCTCATAAGTATGTAAGTATGTAACTATAATTTAAAAAAAAAACAAATAGATCCTACATTTTTATCCAATTAAACATGCCCACATATTCCTGAGAGCATGTGCCCCAAAAACTTTAAAAAAATTAAATAACTATTCGGGCCTGTTAAAATGCTGATGGGCCTGTCAGAATATATTTGGGCCTGCAACAAGTGCTTCTAAGTTGTAACTAAGCAGAGCGATGGGAATTTAGCCTAAAAACTAAAAAGCCCGAAGAACCCGACTCAAGAAAATGTGGGCTTCAAAAAATTTCAGCCCGATTTACAATAGGGCCAGGCTTGGACAAAAAACAAAGCCTGATTGTTATTTGGGCTGGGAGAGCTTATGTATGTGCCATGGTTATAGATCAAAATATCGGTCGATACGATATATATCGGGCGTATAACTGTACTGTGGTCAATATCGACTAATATTTCATTTCTTAATTTCTAAAAAATAAAAAAGCCGATATTTCTTCTTCTTCTTTTTAATTCGAAGTGGCTTGAATTAGAGCCGTTTGAGTACGAGATTGATGCAATTAATGGCTGCAATTAGAGATGATTTTTTAGCCTTAAATCAGCAATAAGTCTGAGTGAAAATACCAAAAAAACAAATTTAGCAATGACAGTCCAACGTTAATGGGCCTAAAATTTTGGGTTGGAAAGTTTCCAAGCAAGGTAAGTAGCAAGGAAATGTAAAATAGAAAATTTGACTGAATTTCAGAAATCATGGCTGATATTTTGGATTTTTCCACAATGAAAATATTTTAAAATTCTTGATTCGTAACTTAAAAACAATATTTGAACATGTAAATAACCGATATTTAATGAAAAAAAATTGCATATCCATATAAAACATAATTTTCTTCATTTTCTGTGAAATTTTTATTTTTTTTGGAAAAAATAAAAAATGAATAAAAACTGGCAAGAGAG
The DNA here is from genome assembly GCA_013350335.1 of Chimonanthus salicifolius. Classification (NCBI taxonomy): domain Eukaryota; kingdom Viridiplantae; phylum Streptophyta; class Magnoliopsida; order Laurales; family Calycanthaceae; genus Chimonanthus; species Chimonanthus salicifolius. The sequence goes on along the minus strand of CM023537.1, from coordinate 5,689,303 downwards.
AAAAAAAAATATCAGCGATATATCGGTATTGTCGATATCTTGATATCGGCTGATTAGTTCTCCATATTTTATATCATGGTGCAGACGCAAAGCACGAGCCCAGCCTAATTAGTTAGATATATAAATCATATATATGAAGTCGCACATCACACCTGGTTCATTTTTTCAATTAAGCTTAACTAGTTAGATTGAAAGCTCACTGAATTACCTACAAGAACCATAGATTTCGTTAAAAAATTCAGATAAAAACACTTGATCCTAGAGGTCAAATAAGCAGGTGCTATTATTCCTAAGGACGTCTAATGATTTTGACAACTAAAATCATATGCCTCAATTTTCTATTTAGAACAAAATTTGGTATACATGTAATACATTAAGTTATCTTTCAATCCATCAAATTGGAGATTCATAATAGTTAGATAATAATTAAAATTCATAATTCATATAAAATAAATTACTTTTTTAGCCAGATACTTGCTCGCAGGCTCATATTCGGGCTTGGGCTTTAATCACGCTGATTGGGCTTTGTCAGGATCCGATCAAGCTCATCATTTCACTTCATAGGGCTCGGCTGGGCACAACCAGAGCCTGGCCCGTTTCTTACACCATTTTACCTTTTTAATTTCCCAGTGAATTGTATCCATATTCAATATGAATCGATTTTAAATATATATCATCACTAAATTAAAAATTCATTCAAAATTGATCCTATTTTGCTCGATGAACTTTGAACTCTTGAAAATTATAGATTTTTTTAATTTAATAGTCCTTATTTTATGAGTAGTATCAATATATATCCTGAAATACATTCTAACCTACCTATTTCCATGTGTTGAATCTTACTCTAATGGCCCCACAGGACCCGAAGGGCGACTTCACTCATTCACAGGGGTCCAAAATTCGGCTGATACGAGATGTATCGGCTTAGATGGCGAGATCTTGGTCATATCTCTGTCTCGGCCGAGATTTGGTCCAAAAAATAGAGAGAGAGTAATATCAACCAATATTGTAGAACTGAGATATCGCATTCTCGACCCTACCGAATTGTAGACCTCTGCCATTCACTGCAATTAAGGTCCATGAAACCAAAAGTCAGTTTCTCTAAAACTAAGGCTCACTATTTCGAACTCCACGAAACTTCACTATAGCATGTGAAGTCAAAAGTCCATTTCCCACTATTCTATAAACGAAATCTATGATATATGTTTTTTATACAAAATAGATAGAAAAATATATAATTTCAAATAATAAAATTAAGGAATAATTTGATTGATCTAATCAAAACTATTTTTTAAGACCTAATATTAAAGTAATAAAATAATCAACCTTCTACTTCCTTTGAAGTTATCAACATCTATCCTTAAATTATTTCAACTTAGAAATCAAAAAATTAAAGGCTAACAATTTAATACTAAAAGGAGATTAAATTTATTAAACTATCACATGATTCTTATTGCTTTATATCCTAATCAATATTTTAAACATTAAAAATCAATCCTCAGTTTCCCACATTGATTTACTCCAGGACTCATCTACTTTCAACTTTTCTTTCAAGTAATTTGAAAAGGTTTAGAAGAAACTTATTCAACATTAGAGATATTTCGAGTTCTTTTCATCATTTTTGACCATTTTAAGTTATTTTCATTAATATTTTTGAGTTTCTAACTCCAAGATAAACTCACATTTTGAAATTTTTTTTGTGAAAAATTTAATTGAAATAATATCAATGGAATATGGAATTCAATGGAGATGTGTGAAAGTAATTCACATAGTTTTGTAAAGTGTTTGTGTCATTTTCCAATTTTTTTTTTGAAAATTTGATAAAAACTGAGATTTCTAAGATACTTTCTATTTTTGAATTTCTTATTAAAAAATGAATGAAATAATATTAAAAAAAATTATAATTAAACAAAGATCATTTAATGTGATTGATAGAGTTTTTAGGGTCTTTCAATATCTTTCTTACGATAAAATCACCATAGATTTTTGTTTTTTCTTATACTTTATGTTTTCTCAAAATAAAAACTTGAGAAAAACACTAGAGAGATCAGCTATATCGTCGGTAGCGAAAGTATCTACATTATCAGACAAAGGTGTAGTGTATCAAATATCAATAACATGTACCAAATAAAGTTATTGAGTTCCAGTTATTGAATGTCTGTGTGTGAGTGAGAGAGAGAGAGAGAGAGAGAGTCTGTAACTATTGGAATATTTAGGAAGAAAGCATACCTCGTGTTCTGGTATATAAACAACAATAGGCTGTCTACACAACTTTGACAACACCTCAAGAAGAAATTACATTCAGATTGTTAACATGTTGCAGTACTGTTTGATGAATACATTTTTTTAGCTGTGATAATTAAAACCTGAATCACACATACTATCAGATAGCATGAACAAGACATGGTTATAAAATATTTTAAAGAAAAATCTACAGTTACTGAAGCAGAAATTTAATTCAGGGTGTTAACATGTTGCATTATTGTTTGATGAATAAAGTTTTAATCTGCGACGATTAAAACCTCAATCATATATGTAATCAGATAGCATGAAGAAGGCATGGTTATAAAATTTAAATAAATCTATAGATAATGTAGAAGAGTAAATAACAAGTGATCACCTCTACAGAAAACTAAGAATTACAAAGTCATGCTATGACCTCAGATTCATTTAGCTGTAGACAAGTATCAAAGAATTACTGTTGGATCATTAGCAACTGCTATTTATGGGAATTTGTGGATGAGAAACTCAATGGATTTCAATCTAGAACAGAAGGTGTTCGCAAGAGCTTACATGAACACAATCAAAGTTTTTGGCTTTCCACACTTCATTGATTTGGGGTGGTGAAGTTTTTATTATAAGCAAAACTAAAAGAACATATAGAGACTACCATTAAAAAAAAAAAAAAACATAAAGAAAGCTTCAAACATAAAGGAGAAAATCAAAAGGTGGTCAAAACAATCCTAATCACACTCAAACTGTAACTCTTAACTAATTATAAATCAAATACACCTTTTAATTAGAGGTAAATCCAACTTAAACTCCTAATCACACAATAACTCTATTAATATTAGGACTCTAAATATATTCCAACACGCCTCCGCAAACTGAAGCGAGGATGAACGCGAAGTTTGAAACATCAAGAAACGGCAGGTCAACTGCAAAAGTGGCACACCAACTGGCCACGAAGATTTGTTGAAGCAGCACACTAATTGGCTGCAAAACTTGTTAAAGTGGCAGCGTTGAGTGGCTGCAAAATGACAGACGGCAAACACAGATGGCTATCTGAAACACAGAACTTGCACGGACGACAGTAGTGGCTGTAAGACAGTTGTTCGGCAAAAACAGTGATCGCAATATGCGATAAACACAGGCAATGAATGACCTGCAACACAAGGCATCATAAATGCAAAAAAAAAAAAAAAAAAGGGGTTGAAGCCATCACATCGATCAATCAGATCGGAAAGGCCAGCAAAAGGGCTGAAGCCATAAAGGTCAGCATAGGCTGTAGCCATAAAAGGCCAACAAATGCTGTAGCCATGAAAGGCCAGCAAAAGAGGTTGAAGCCATGAACGACCAGCAAATAATGTTGTAGCTATAAAAAGGCCAGCAAAAACTGTAACCATGAAAGGTTAGCAAAGGCTGTAGCGATGAAGGCCAGCAAAGAGGTTGTAACCATAAAAGGTTAGCAAAGGTTGTAGCCATGAAGGCCAGCAAAAATTGGGGACGAATCAGAGTCCTCCAAATAAAATGAGTGGATGTATTCCACAACAAATAGACATGTGTCCAAAACATGCCGTCTCATTTTCGAGAAACGACAAAATAAGACGTGCTCGATAAGATTTGTGTCCCTTTCTTCAACTTCAACAAGCATACTCGAGATGGGCAATTTGCGTCCCTTTCTTCGGCATCAACAAAATAGGAGACAAAGGGCAATTTGTGTCCCTTCTTCAGTTCTCCCTCTTTCTTCTTGACATAGATCTCATTGATCGTGGCGAGAAGAAACAGTAAAACAGGTCTGTAGACTTGAAAATCAGATCAGCAGCAAAGATCTGAATACAGTCGGCGATGGGCAAGAAGCAATCTGTATATCCACCATCAAGAACGAGATTTGGACGAGGCCTAGATTGTAGCAAAGTCTGCTGGCAGCAAACAACGGAGCAGGGGACTAGATCTGGAAACACCCCGATCAGGAAATAACAATCGTGGAGAAACCTATCTAGCAACATGCTAGGTCCTCTTGAATAGGAATGCCAGACTAACGTTGCAAACGCTTGATTCAAGTAAATCAAAGCCACTCTGTAATGGTAGGCAGTGCAACCTGTTTGCTAAACATGCACAACAGCGAATCAACAAACAAATCAGATCCAAATAGATTTGGAGAGCTGTAATCGTCAGCCAAACAGGAGATCTAGAGCACCCAAGGCGTATGATGTCACGGCGACGAGCTTTTCTTGCAGAAAATGGAAGCTCAAGTCCGTGGAGAAGAAAACCAGAGGGGAAGATTGCAGATCTAAAGACAAACATAGAATTTGAGTTTGAGTGAACAGAGGATCCGAGAACAGACGGAACAATAGTCCTCCCTTCCTCTGTCGATGAATCTCCTAGGCAGAGGGAGAGAAGGAAAAAAATTGTTTATGGAAGGTCCACTAGGATCTAATTTGACTGATATCATGTAGAAAAGATAATATTGTGTATATTAATTAAATCCCTATGCTATTACATGTATTTATAACCTCTAGCCGACCCTAGGGCTATCACACTCAAACTGTAACTCTTAATTAATTATAAATAAAATACACCTCTTAATTAGAGGTAAATCCAACTTAAACTCCTAATCACACAATAACTCTATTAATATTAGTACTCTAAGGCTGAGTTTGGATGGGGTAAGAGGAGGTAAGAGGAGTCATCACCATTTTGAATACCCCTATGGGGCTTGGGGTATTCACTCTTTAATACACCTCCTTACCCTCCGTTTTGCTGTTTCATGAGATTTTTTTTGTAAGTACTTGGCTTTTATTTATTTTTTTAAAAGCATTCTATTATTTCCATTTGATAAATTTCATATCATAAAACAACAAATTATATTTTTTTATGAAGAGATATATAGAATTTTTTTATTCATTTATTGAAATTTAAAATAATAATAGTGGTTTTTTATTTATTTTTTATTTTTTAAGGAAACCTTGCCCCTATTGATCCCGTGCCTTCATCTATTTTTCAATTATATATTATATAATTAAAAAATTAATAGATTTCAAATAATTAGAAATTTATTTTTTATATTATATAGATTTTCAATATGATGTATTTGGATGATGGGTAAATTTTTACAGGGGTTACCCCAGGTTATCCTTGCGTAGGGGTAATTGTAAGTAGGGGTAACCTAACATATTAATAATTTTAGAACAATTAATAATTTTATTTAATCCATATAATATAAAAATAAAAATAAAATTTCTGAAACGTATTTGTCAAAATGTCCTATTTTTAAGGGGTGATTTTGTCAAAATTTCGATAGGGTCTCAAAACTCTAAAAGAGTTTGAGGCTCATGGTAATCTCTTTCAGGGTAGTTAACAATTTATTTTGTTAGAAGTTTATTTTAAAAATGTGTCAACATTTTAAACGTGATCCATTTGGATGAAGGGTAAATTTTTACAGGGGTTACCCTTGAGTAGGGGTAACTGTAAGTGGGGGTAAACTGACATATTAACAATTTATGAGAATTAATAATTTTATTAAATCTATATAATATAAAAATAAAAATAAAAGTTTATGCATATTTGTCAAAATATTCTATTTTTAAGGGGTGATTCTATTAAAATTTCGATAGAGTCTCGAATCTTCGAAAGAGTTTGACGTTCATGGTAATCTCTTTAAGGGTAATTAACAATTTATTTTGTTAGAAGTTTATTTTAAAAATGTGTCAACATTTTCAATATGATGCATTTTGATGAGGGGTAAATTTTTACAGGGGTTACCCTTAAATAGAGGTAACCGTAAACAGGGGTAACCTGACTTATTAACAATTTTATGAGAATTAATAATTTTTATTAAATCTATATAATATAAAAAATAAAAATAAGATTTTATTAAACATATTTGTCAAAATATCCTATTTTTAAGGAGTTCAACCTGTGACAATTTTTAATATTAATTTTATATTTGTTGTGATTTATTAAACTATTATAATAGTTTATTATATTATATATTTCATGTTACCAATAAACAAATTATATTTTTTTATGAAGAGATATGTTGATTTTTTTTTATTTATTTATTGGGATTTAAAATAATAATATCTAATATTTTCTTTATTTATTTATTTACTGTTAGAATACAAAATGTTCATTTTAAATTATAGTTATAAAAAAGAATCTATAAAAATTAGATAATATTAGATTTACTTAATGAATATTATTTAATAATTATATTTTATAAAATTTCTCATAAAATTATTAATATATCAGGTTATCCCTATTGGTATCAAAAAAGATATTTTACCTTTACGATAAGTTCTTGCTTTACCATTGTAATTAAAAAATAATAATAATAACCTCTTTCAAAAGTGACCCTTAGAGGTTGACCCTACTCAAAATTAAACCCTATAATAATTGCTCCCATCCAAACGCAGCCTGCCTAAACATATTCAACACTTTTCATTGTGACTACTGCCCTCATGACGGCCTTTTTCCACTTACTGTTTGTACACACATACATAATCTTTGTAGTTTTGTTTTACTAATTATTATTTTTTTCATTCTTTCGGCATTTCATCGGTGGTTGCAGAGGCTGAAAGGCAAAAGAAAGAAGCAGCAGAAAGGAAAGCAAAGCTGGACGAAATTGCTGAAAAGCAGAGGGAGAGGGAGAAGGAATTGGAAGAGAAGGAGAGGTTAAGGAGAGAAGCTCTGCTGGGAAGGTCCTCTGAGCTGAGACAGGCTGATCTTGCCAATGGCCCCAGCCCGGTGGAGCCTGTAGCTAGTGCTGCTTCCGCTGCTGCTCCCGGCCCCGGAAAATTGGTGCCCAAGTTCCGCCGTGAGAGGAGTGAGGGCTCTGGTGTGGCACCACCCCAAGAACCAGACCGCTGGGGCAGACAGGATGACCGCCCGCCTCAATCCAGTGACAGGTGGCGCACTGATGACCGTAACTCATCGTTTTCTTCTAGAGGTGGCCCTAGATCAACATGGTCTTCATCTCGAATTCTTCCACGTGGATCTGACCGCTGAGATTGTGCTTTTTCAGCCACCTTCAACGTTCTGCTGTTTGGAGAGTCAAACAGTAGATAATTCACCGCTTTGAAGGTGCCTGCGGACGTTGAGAGGTAACTTTATAAGGATTTGTTTGGAACATTACACAGCAAGAAGATTTTGGCCAATGCTAATTAAAACCTCCTTTCTTTTTCTATTGCCTTGTTTGGCTTTCGAAGTTGCAAACGTGGATAGCAAGAGTTCTTGTATTCTCTGAATTGTAGTCCTGGATACTATTAGAAAGATTTTTTTCTTGGAATAAACCTCTCAATCTCTATCAATAGATTATAGATACTATATTTATGCAATAGATTATAGATAGTATATTTGATTAGATTAGATCATCAACTAAGTTTCAAGTCGAGTTCAATTAGACTGATTATAATATAAGGGTTGGATTGGATAATGGATTGGATCATCAGTCGTATTGGGTTGGGCCATGATTAGTTTATGGGTTGGATTGGAATTAACTCTTGAGCTCCTTTCCCTGGAAATTCGTCTTCCAAATCTAATTGTAGAAATTAGAAAATGACTAAGCTGCACAAATCATTTTTCATAAAAAAAAAAAGTTTCAATAAGAGAATCATTTTCTATTTTTATAGAAAATGTGGAGTAGCGATTTTCCCACGGGCATTTTATTTAATTTGACACAGGTTTTACAGTATTGTCCATTTTGCCGTTCGAATCGACTCGCCAAAACCCTTTCACTGCAGAATGAATTGGCTAGTCAAAATGGTAGATTCGGTTTCGACCAGTCGAAATAGTAGATCCGGCTAGCTAAAAAGATGGTAGATTCGGTTTCGGCTAGCCGAAATGACAATGGAAGGGTAAAATCAAGAATACCCTAAAACCCGTATCGAGTTACACAAAACACCAATGGGAGGATCGCTACCCAAAATATGTTAGTAGTCGTTTAGCATTATTTCAATCTTGAAACATTAGTTAAAAGAGGCTATTTTCCCTTACCTTACTCACTCCGTGGTTCAATAGCTTTTCTATATTTAACCCACTCCAATTCATCGTTCTATCCCTAAATTGTAATTTTCTATAGCTGTACATAGTTATTGAAAAGTGTCACAACGTGGTAATGATCCTTTTTAAACCCTATTGGGTTTTTATTTGGTCTATAGGTAGAGGATAGAGCATAAGATAAGGAAATTGTAGATATCTGTCTTTTTTTGTCCTCACCAGTTCTGTGAGATCAAATCCCATTGACGATCTGGCATTAGCAATTTAACATAGAAGACAATAATTTCTGTGAATCACTTTTGTTCCTGCTCCATTGGATGGGGCCATTCGGATTTCTTTGTAAGAGGTAATAGTTTTTAATAAAATCAGGCACTGCATAGACTGTTTGCCTATAAAAACAAGTTTATTATATTGACTCATGAGTGCCAATTTTGAATAGGTGAAATAAATGATATATAGATGGTAATGATATTTTTTTATATATAAAGGATAAGGGCATAATGTAAAAAAAAAAAAAAATGTAGTGTAAAAACCCATTCACAAGGATGTTCCTAACCCAAAGAGATTGGAGTGATGGTTAGAAACTAATCTCATGAAGTGATATTCTTGATTTCATGCTCCATTCTAAAGGGACACTTCCCGTAGATTTACCTGGTGTACGTGCATAGGAAGGCTTGCACATGCTTTGAGTATTAGTCGGGTTCTCTAAGAGGCCTGGACACCTTGATAAAAAAAGAAGATGTTCTTCAAGCCCAAGCGGATAACAAAATCCCAAAAAGCACCTCATTAGTAAATAGTACCCACGCTAATTAATTCTCTAATTCGTGGCCCACTTTGCAGAAGGGTTCAAAAGATTATGCATGAAGATGTGCACGAGCCATCATCATAGTGACTAAAGGAATTCTGATCATAGTACTTTTGCACCAAGATGTAAATGTTGGTAAGATTAAGTTGGATTGAGTAAAATGAATTCAAATTAAGTTAAAACACCAAAAATTTGGATCAGAACAGGTAAGAAACCTATTCTCATCACTAATCGAACTTGTCTTATACGTAATTTGATCCGTTGTCACTCCTCATGTCTCTTTAGAGATGAGACATGATGTGAACAGTTGTTATGAATACATACTATTGTTCCTGTAAATAATCATTCATTAACAATGTAAATAGGTTTTCATTCCTGATTAGAAAATGGTTATACTTCAACAGATAATGCACTTACCTGTCATTTAGTAATATGGTACGTTTGTTTGGTCAAGTATATATGTTTTATGAAAAAAAAATTATGCATTTTTGCCTATGAGTCATTTTCTAGAAAAGTAGTTTCACACTAGAAAAGAAACCTCCAATTTCACAATTTTTTTTTTCTCAATTTCTACTTTATAAAAAAGAAATTCTCTCAGTCCCAAAATACTTGTCCTATATGTATTTTGAAATTATCCCAAATTACTTGTCTTATTTCTTTATTTTCATATTAAATCAAAATTTTAACTTTTTCGATGAGCTCAAAATCACCTTCTAACGTGATGAGAAGACGATCTTTTTTTATAAGCTTTGACTTACGCATATGCGGTATTCTATAATTATTTCACCTCCAACTCTTATCGTGTAGGATCATGCATTGCTGCATAGTTAGAAAGGCTCGCTTAATACTAAATTAAGTTCATTGAAGATTATTCGTAATCTTACCAGCTCAAAATCATTCATATCATATTCATATCGAGTTAGAAAATCTATTAATAGGCTTTTGGTGCACTTTGAACAAAAATGACCTTTAAAAAATAAAAAATTTCGAAATAAAACAAGTATTTTGAGACGGAAGGAGTACGAAATTAGTGAATGTAAATAATTATCTCATCCAAGCTTAAACCTTACCCACCGATCCAATTCTAACCCATGATCCAGACCTAACAAGACTCAAACATAATCTTAAGACTAACCTCATGTGAGTATGTTTTGCCCCACGTTGGACTTGTGATCCAATTCAACCCAAATTAAATCCGACAATTCACTTGACCCAAACTCAACCTGCAGTATGGCTTTCAACTCCTATAATAAATCAATTAAATTTATTTGGCTCTGCTTAAATTGATATAAGCGTCACAAATTTTGGTTAATTAGACACAACCCGATCTCAATGTAACCCAACAATTTCACAAGTAATTGACAGATGCTCCAGCTCTAGTCCAATAGAAGGGTTGAATCCACGGGTAAAAAACGCAGCCAATATACAACGTATTGGCCATGACGTTACAAGAAAATTCCAACTGCAATGTATCAGTGCGTTGCTAACGGATGCAGACAGGTGACGGATGATGGATGGGTACATATCGCCTTATGATAGTTGATACGTTGCGTTGTACTAAAATGAGCATATCGGTGTGCCTTATCCAATGCAATGTATTTTTTACCCCAAAATTTTGTATGGTCCTTGTAAACATTTATAGAGGCCACTTACTCTCCACTTACTCTCCACTTATGATAGTTTATTTGCCTTGTATATTGACTCTCTCACCATATCTTTAGCAGGGGTTTAAAAATCGGTATCGACTGACATATCGACTGATACGATATGTTCACTGATATATCGGCCGATATTTTTCTCTCTCTAACCGATATCGGCCGATATTTTGATATCGGCCGATAACGATATATATCGGCCGATATTCACTCCTTAAAAATCGGTACATATCGACTGATACGATATGTATCGGCCGATATTTGTATCCCTGATCTTTAGTGTATAAATAAAGATAAAAATACAATTTAAAAAAAAATATTTAACAGTGAAAAGCCTTATCACATTTTCTAAGAAGAATTAGTAGAGCTCTAAAAGACCTTGAGACCTTGATTATAAAAAGAAAAACTGCTAGTCTGCTACAACACCACACAAACCATCCTTGCAGTTCCAAACAAGCAAGTACAGAGATTACATATTTACTAAAATGGGTGGAATATATTAGTACGAAATTTCAGTTGGTGAAATCGAAATCGCCTCCAACATGATATGGTGCTGATTATTAAATTCTTCGTAGAGGAGATGCAAACAGCTAGGACTTCGCTTTCAATTTTCACTCCTTTTGGGCTTATTAGAATTTGGAATTACCTGAAACAAAGGAACCAATAGATCAATCTGGATGAAAGCCATGAAAAGAAAAATTGGAAGTGCAGATGGGAAATGAATTGTTCAGATAAGTATCGACATCCATCTTACAGTATCAGCAGCCGGAATCCAATCGTTCGTTGCTGGGTTTCCCTTCCAAGAAGCATTGCAAGCAGAAACGTTGTGATCAGGAGTTAAACAGAAGCAATTTCCCTTAGCATTTTCCGTCTTGATGAAACCTGTTCCCGTCTAAATAAAGAGGCAGGCACCACCCAGAAAGATAAATCATCATAGCAGCCATTCAGCCAATACTATGTACATTACTACTCATTCATGTTTAATTTGCCGGCACATACCACATGGGTCAATATTTTAATTCTTGGTATGGATTCTTTCATGTCCTTACACTCAGAATTCTCAGTTCTAGCAGGGCAAAAATTTGATAACTCTGATGAAATACAAATTGCAGCCAACACTTCTGAGAATTGGCTCATACTTCCAAAAGATAAGCTGATACTTTTGAAAAATCTATGTTTTAGTGCCTAGATCGTCAAATTTCGGCTGAAAATTAAGATTCTGGCCAAAATTTAAGATTTCAGCCCAGATTTATGAACACATCCATCAATGGGGCCAGTTTTTGAAACTAATCATCACTGCCAGAATGAGAAAGAACATACCGTGTGGTGCTGCTTGTCTATGCAATTAAGATCTTTGTAGTATTCTGTCTCCACATACTCCTCTGTTGCTTCATTCCCCGTGTATGTCAGTTTCTTCCAAGCAAGATCACAAAGAAAAAGGTCTTTTTATCAGTAAAAATGACTAGTCAGTCATTCAGAAGGAAAATAGAAGATCAATTCTGTCAATGTATTAACTGTTGACAAACAAATTATGGGCATCCAAAAATGGTGTTAATCTGGAAGTGGATCATGTCTTAAATCTGGCCTGCAGGTTAACATCCCAGTCCAGTCCCTTCTAGCTCCAATCTAATACTATTTTGCACCCTTAAATCTTATTTAAGATGCTAAAGAGAGAAACCTTATTTTCAACCACCGGGTTGGAACCACACTCAAAAGGGCTAGTCACTCTTAAAGTTCCCGTCTCCACTTATAAACTGAAGATCTTTCTGGAGCATTTCTGATGTGGGAATGCCCTCATTACATGCTCCCCGATCGCGCCAGGGAACCCATACCTCTATTGTGTAAGGTCCATAAGTCAAGGGGATCCTGGTTGTTGGGGGTGAAATAGAGTCCCACATCGGTTGTAAGGGGAGAAACTAAACACTTGGATCACTCCACCTATCTTTTGGGCTGGAGGTCCAATCCTAACACCGGTCGCATGAAAGTGTATCGGTTTGCTCGATATCAAATTGTCCGCATATAAACTCAAGATCTTTCCGGAGGATTTCCAATGTGAGAATGCCGTCGTTAAAGCACATGATCCCACATTCCCACAAGGAGTCCACTTCAGAAAACCACTAAACTTCTCAATTACTGAGGCCCCCAAGACAATTGAGCAGCTTAACTGAAACGAATTCCACATTAAAAAAAAGAAAAAAAAGATGTACAGCAGCAGAAGAAGAACCTGGGAATCCGCGTTCTCGAGATCTTGGAACTTGGAGAATTCGGGGATGACAGAGCTGGAGTCGTCAAGAGAGTCGGTGTAGTGAGAGGAGTAGTCGCTGCGCTGAGGCTTAGAATGGCGTTTGGGAGCAATCCCATCAAAGTAATGCCTCGACTCTTCCATTCTCTTCGCTTCTTCTTCCAAAGACAAATGCGCTTCGCTTCGATCCGCCCGAGCCATCTCTCCTCTCTGCTTCTTCTTCTTCTTCTCTCTGAAAACAATCTCTCTTTGATCGTCTTGTTTAGTATTGATTGAGGGAAGAAGGAGAGGCCTTCTTCAATCTCTTGTCATTTTCATGGAAGATATTTTGTTGGGTCCTGTTTGAATGCATTTCTCTGTTCGTGAATCAGCTTTCCCATTTCCATGAAAATATCTACTTGGCCTTATCCATTTCAATGAAACCAATGGACTTGTCTGAAAGTCAAAATCCCAAAGATCCGACCCGATCCGACCCGAACCGACCCGATGAAAGGGTCCGACTCTCTTGGTATTGTATTATATTTTTTATCTTTATTAACGAATATAATTTATATTAAAGAAATTGTATAGATGGTTAAAATATTTTTGTCTTTAAATTATATTAAGAATGATTTTTAAACCTAATTTAGAGAGATTTTTATATGAATGTAAATCTTTCAAATCAACTGAATACTCATAAGTCAGAAGTAAATTTCATGAAAAGTTAACCTCTATTTACAACGATTAAATTTACACCAAATAATTGTTCAACTTTCATACTCTTAATTGTCTATTAATTTTAAGAACTAGTGTACTTTTTCACCATGGAAACAATGACAAGTGAACAAAATAATAAATTTAACATATTTTACCATAAAAAAATATTAGTATTTTTATCTATTTCCTTTAATTTTCGAAGATTGAAGTTTTTGAAGGATGCATTTCTGAAATAATTAATGGCTTCGTAAATATATAATATTGATGACTACCATTTAACGGTGTCAAACTTCTAAAAAATATTTATATGTACAGTTATAATCTATGTAATTTATTATTATTATTTTAAATATCATGAAATATTTTTATATTAGAGGTAAGACTAATCTTAAATATAAAAAATCTATAAATTTTATATATCAGGTTAGTCTGGGGAAGTCAAATTAAGACCACTGATCAAGACACTTAATGTTCATTGTCTAGTGTTGCTTTTTTCATTGATGAGTAAAATCCTAACGTCCAATAAAAATGTGATGAGGTCATTATACAATTTCTGTACATTCTTCTTAAAATTAATTAAATATGGCGCTTAAACTATTTATCTTTTTACCTATATTTGATCTAAGTAAAGATCTATTTTTTTAAAGATCTTCTAAATAATACGATAGTCAAAGCCTTTTTTGAATTTATGTGTAAAAAATTGTAGAATACCTAATTTAAAAGTTAAAATTCCACAAGTGAACTCACTATTTTTAGGGTACACCAAAATTATACTATGAAGTTTGAACGTATAATCTCCCAATTTCTAAAATGGATGTAGCTCAACTTAATGCGAAGTGAACGACTAATGAGCAAAATATCAATGTGAGGATAGGTAGATGCATCTATGGCCATGGCGCATTGATCGCATTTATTAAGTGGTCCTTTACAGCTAATGTTGCATTGGCCAATATGTACGTTATAAGGTGGCATGACGTCATTTCACATAAAAGTGACCAAATTATGTCATATGATTTTGGAGGGTTAAACGAATTATTTTATTGATGATTTTTGATGAGAAATCACTAATAGACCATTCTTTGTTTTTAATTTATATTTTTTGCACCACAAGAACTTACTGAGGTTATTACGATTTTCATCATCATTATTATTTTTTCACATATACAAGTACCTTCTTTTTATGTGTAAAATTCTTAGAGGTGAGCCTACTGTCCCCATGACACACCAATATTAGATTATGGGAGTTCGAAGCCATAACTTTTCATTTTCTAAAATAGAAGGTAACCAGTTGAATTATATCCATGTGAATTTTTCACATCTGAGTTACTATCATATACAATTACTTATGATACAAGAAAAAGAAGCCCCATATAGTCTTGATTTGATTGCATCAAGGAAGGTCCATATTGGGTATGTTTAGCAATTTTTTTACAGAAGAAATAGTAAGGAAATGACATCACCACACATTACTGATTTCTCCTACTTACAAGAAAATGGTTTATACTTATGTTGATGGTAGATATACTTTCTACTAATTTATGTTAGAACTTTTATACTCTTGTTCGAATAGTAGACACCCTTACACAGTTTCTATTATTCGAACTCAGCCATTGTTGATACACTGATACATCGGTTCTTTTTGCCTTTCATGATAGAATTGCTTTGATATAATCATATATGATAGTTTTTTTTTTTTTTTGGTTCTTTCATCAATTTCCTCTCACATGGGAAGGGTCGGTATTGCAAGAATGCAACTATTATTAGTGTACTGATGTTAGTAGGCCTGCAATAGAAACTGCGCAGGGAATGAGAAAAGAAGGAATTTGGATGGTTAATGGATGCGATAGGAGATTTTGTGGAGGAAATTGGATATATAACTGGAGAGTGCGAAAAGGAGAAAGATATAATTGCAAAACGCTGGTGGAATGAAAGGCCCAGATCTGGTGCTGGCCTTAGAGGCTCATGCATGGGTTCAAACCCTGGTTTAAAGACGCAAAACTCGGAATCGATGCAAAATCTTATTGAGTTGAAAAATTCAACAAAACTTGTTGACTATCTCAACTCAAAATCCTATAGAGTCAAGTCAATTCAGACTATCTTATCTGAGTTTTTCGGAGTTTCAATGATTTGAACAATTTCAAGACGATTGAAGAAATTAGAAGACTCGGTTCAAGTGCTGGAATGCAATCTTAGAAACAAATTCATTGCGACGAAGGGAAAGTAATACTAGTGTACTTTTTCATTACTTAAACGGCAAAACAGATAAAATGATAATCTCAACGTCTCTTGTTATCAAAATACCTATCTTCCTGTCAAATCTCTAGATTAAGGTACATTGATCTGCATATTCCTTCTTTGAACACTGCCATGTTATTGTCTTTATAATTTCAGTTGAAGCTTCATGATAATACCCAAATTATCACTCTAGTAGGGCCCCCAAGCCATTTTTTGTGAACTTTGGCCCTTTTCATGGTGGAACCTGCATTCTTGGTAATTAACCTTGGAGTTTTAAAATGGAACCATATATGATGATGATGATCAATACATTCTATTTAAAAATAATTAGAGATTTTTTTGTTTAAACAATCTGTTAATTGCTAATGCAGTCTACCTAAAAAATTTAGTGGCCTAATTCAACAACTAATCATATTTTGCGATCAAGCAGTGACTAGAAGCATAAGTGACTCATGGTTTAGCCGGTAGGGATTGGCTAATAGTTTGATTGTTGCTTATATTAATTCAGAATAATGACGACTAAGTTGGTATCATGCGGGTTACTGATCTCTGATTGACAAGCTTTTATAAAAGAATTTTTGATAATAAGAGACACCAGTATACTTTTTAACACTTTTAAAGGATATCGGTTGAGTTTCTGCATAACGGACATCCTGATAAAGATCAGGAAATGGTCAAGGAGGCCCAGACAAAAAGAGGAAGGCGGTCAGGTCTTTAAGGCTTTAAGCTACACATTGGGCCTTGTATATGCAGGGCCCTGTACTCATTCAAATCTAATATGGCTGGGTTAGGATAAGACTCTTGGCCTAACTCGAACCACCCATATTACACTCTTCTTTTTAATTTAATCACCTTTTTTTTATTCATTATTAACTTGTAGTTTACTTATTATAATTTCTGGGTTTTAATATAATTTACTAAATTAGTTTTTATATTTCTAGTTATTTCTTTTTTCCTTTCAATTATTTCAGTTTTCTATAGTTTTTTTGTTTTACAATTTAATTTCTTTTTAATTTTTTCATAGTATGACACATCAAAACAACCAAAATACTTAACTATTTCAATTGGCTTCAAAAATGAAATTAACAACTACTAATTTGGGGCCAAAAGAATAAAGTCCCCTCTTTCTTAGTATTTGAATTTGACATACTGAAAAGTTGTGCAATTTAGATGACCACACCTAACTTTTAAATATCTTGTCATATTATTAATAAATATTTTAAATATTAAGCGATACTTGATATATAAAGTTGAATAGACTAAACCAAAGGATTAAACTAGTTTAATTTTAAAATAATTAATTTCACTACTCCCAATACTAAGTAAACTAGAGATCAAAAATCACTTCGCACATGTTGCGTCAAAATCCTTACTCACACGATACCCGTGACTTGTGGGGGACTGCGTGCAATGAGAGTTTGTATATTTTATTTTTTTTTAAAGGATATAGTTTAGATTTAGGATTTTAAGCCGAATCAAGGTCTCAACGTAAAAATCCGAAAAGAGCCTCTCAAATCTCTCGACTACTCAGAAGAAAAATGAAAGTGCCACTAATCTCAACATGATAGTTTGAGTGGAGTCAAATTCACTGAGAAAATTAAGCCTTCTCGAGCTTAAATGCAGTCTAAACTCAGACAACCTTCTAATAAATTAATTTGGATTGTATAATTTAATTTTAATTAGATAATGGAAGTATGCAGTAATTGAAAATTAAATTCAAAATACAATAAAATAATTCAATTATTCTAATTAAAATCAACACAACCCAATTAATAAAATTAAATTCAAAAGGAATCAAAACTCACCAAAGTTGGGGAGAAAGCTTAAAACTTTTGATAATTTCTCAATAAACAAAGGCCAATGATCCTCCCATGGGCATTTTGTGTATACAGACACGAGTTTTACAGTGATGCCCTATTTGCCCTCCACCTGCTTTACCGAAGAAACAAGAATGTCAAAAATCCATAAATAGTACAAATCGGCTCACCAAAATTGCAAATCGGCTTGCCGAAATTCACATGAATAGTAAAAATCAGCCCGTTGAAATTGTACTGTTCATGCGAAGGGTAAAATCGAAAACACACTAAAATCCGTATCACTAAACACGAAATTGTTCATTCGACCGAATGAACAATTGTTCGAAGGAATGAAAATTAGATTAAGATGTTCGTTCAGATGAGTATATTCATTCGAACGAACTGAGAATAAACTGAAAATTCATTCAAATGAATTTATATGCGGGTGTAGAATGGTAATTTTACCCAAAATTTTGAAAACGGGTATGTAGATGCGGATTTTCCAGGTGTCTGTATGGCTCAATAAAACAACTATTTGGTGAGAATCCCACTAATTGGGACCTGCATTCTTGGTAATTAACCTTGTAGTTTTAAAATGGAACCATATATGATGATGATTAATACATTCTATTAAAAAATAATTAGAGATTTTGTTGTTTAAACAATCTGTTAATTGCTAATGCAGTCTACCCTCACAGATATCAGCATTATTTCTTTAAATGAATCCTTTTCTATTATTTCTTTGTCTTCCTTCTTTGTTTTGCTTTCCATTTTCTTTCTTCACTCAAGTCTCTCTTTTCCTTCTTATTATTCTTTTTTCCTTCTTTTTTTTTTTTCTTTTCTTTTCTATCCATTATTCCTAGCTTTCTCTGTTTTTCATTTCTTCTGCAACATTTCTAGCAGCAACACCAGATTCTTCCCTTGTCTTATTTTTTTCTCTTACTTTTTCATTTGATTTCTTTTCATCATTTATTTCCTTCACCATCCCTTGATTTTTTTTTCTGCAAGATCCAGCAATCATTTTGGTTTTTTTTTTTTTTGCTGATTTTCCTTCCAACTTTGTCTTCTTTGTTTCACCATTGCACCGTGTGGTACCCAAACGTTGGTGACCGTGCGGTCATCGTAGCACCTGAAATGGGGTCCACACGAGACAGAATTTGATGTGTGCATCACATTTAAAGATGCTTAAGTAGATCAAATCCAATTTGGATATGAAATAGATTGGCACCTTAATGGAAGACAATGCTCTTTACATTTAGAAAAAGAGAATAAAGCAGATGAAGAAATTTGGCACGACAGAAACAAGTGGCGGCGAAATAAAGAATCTCACATCCCCAGCTTTTTCTTGCCATGACCTTCAAAGTTGACACTTTACGGCCTGCTTTTGTCTTTTGAACATTGTGGCACAAGAGCCTCAATAAATTATTATAGATTAGATTAACTCGTCCCATATAAACATCTGAGTTTTCTATCTCTACACATTCAATTTCAAAAAATCAAGTGAAATTATCATTCTATCCCTCTGTGTTTTATCATCTGAACGAACTGTCAGTTCATTTTCAGTTCATTCGGATGAATATACTCGTCCGAACGAACCATCAATGTAATTTATGTTCGTTCAAACGAATATACTCATCCAAATGAACAGATCAGTGTAATTTCAGTTCAACAGAACAATGCAATTTTAGTTTGTTCGGATGAATGAACTTATATATGTTCATTCGTTTGAATGATCAGTTTGGATATACCCTAAAAATAGTATGTTCTTTTGATGAGTAAACAATTTGACATGCTAAATGTTAAAGAATGCTGGAGTAAATGTGGTGCACAAGACACATAATGTGACATGGTAAATGTCAAATAATGCTAGAGTAAATGTAGTGCACAAGACACACAATATGACATAGTAAATGTCAAAGAATACTCAAGTAAATGTGGTGCACATGACACACAATGGAAAGCTAGTTCAATCAGCAATTTCTCAAACTAATTTTGGCAACTCCTGCAGTATAGGCTCTTGGTATGCTATTTCGGATTCTGTCTAGAAAAATGAAAGCAGTGCCATGTTTGTTGGCAGATCTCAAAGAGCTGAATATGGGGATGCAGCCAAAACATGGGCCAAGTCTGAAGATGATAAACTTGAGGAATATGAGGATGCAGCCAAAACATGGGCCAAGTCTGAAGATGATAAACTTGAGAAATATGTGGATGCAGCCAAAACATGAGCCAAGTCTGGAAAGGACAAGCTTAATGAAGTGAATGAGAAAGCACATTCGTTCGAATGAACATATAAAAGTTCACTCGTCCGAACAAACACATCAGTGTATTTCAGTTCATTCGGATGAATATACATGGAAGGGTAGAATGATAATTTCACCTGTTTTTTTGAAATCGAGTGTGTAGAGGCAGATTTTCCAGGTGTCTATATGGGGCGCCAAAGACTAATTAAAAAGTATAGGCAGCGATTCTTTCATGGACATTGTATATAATTTGACACGGATTTTACTGTATTGTCCATTTTATCCTTCGAATCGGTTCATCGAATCTTATGAATCACTTATAGCGAATGGTTCGGCTAGCCAATTTAAAGGGCAAAATGGACAATACAGTAAAACCCGTGTCGAGTTACACAAAATGTCTGTGGAAGGATTGTTGTCCAAAAAGTATGTACTTTTTTTTTTTTTTTATGAATTTACATATAGGAAATCATAGAAAATCTAGCAAAAAATTCTACGTATGCCCACACCAAGTGAGATTATGGGGGTTTGAATCTGGCACATTTTACTTCCTAAAGCATTGAAAAATGTAATACTTCACAAATATAAATTAGAAAAGGGATTTCCTCAATCTTTTTCTTATTTAAAGGGATATTAGATAAAATTATATTGACCATTAGAGAAGAATATAATATATCATAGTCAAATGCAGAAACTTAATTTAAAGTAATAATTTGATTTCATATAGTTGATCTCTTACTTTGCATCAAGTTAACGTACCAATACCAAATTTGTTTATTATTAGTTTGTTAAATTAATAATAGTTTCTTTCCTTTTGTATAATTAAAAAATTATTTATCAACTTCAATGAAATGTATTGTTAAAATCCTATTCATGTATAAAATAATTATAAAGAGCAATAGGTAGAATGAAATTATGCATAATCTAGATGTGAATTATCTAAATTTTCATGAGAAGTAAAATCATTCATAAGTTTTATCTTTAAATCTTGGATAATGATTTTTGCACCTCCCATTTTCTCCAATAGTGCATCTCTTTAAAAGAAATTTTCAAATTTGCCTCTGCTTCTATCCTCCCCTCGCTTTTCCTCTTTCCTGTAAGCAAGAGTAAATTTGAAATTTACTTTTAAAGGGGTGCACCATAGGACAAAATAGGGGTGCAAAACTCACTACCTATAAATCTTAAGAGATTAATTATCTATTTAAAACAAAAAAAATATAATAATTCTCATGTCACGAGAAACAAAGAAAAATTGGCCACTTCAGAGAGCAAAGATCTTCTATTTAATTTACTTTCAACTCTAAAATACCACTCTCCATAGAATTTACCTGATGTATGTGGATTAAGAGGTTTATCCATATCCAAAATCGACACCTTAATTTAAAAAAAAAAAAACACCTCATTGAATTTACCTTCATTAAATCATCAAACAATTACACCTCATTTGACAAGATACCCTTGGAGCCACCTTCAAAGTTCTCCACAGTCTCTAAAGATAAAGAGGAGAAAAATGGATATTGAACTGGTTATGAAATCTTTAAGATTGTACTCACTTTAGCTGAAAATGAACCAAAAAATTAGGACACTGTTAACATAAACTTGGTTGAAAACTAAATAGTCATAAAGGAGTAAATATCATACTCAAAAAATCTTTATCAATTTATAAACCTCAACACTTAAAATCATAAATATAGATATTAAAAGTATTCACATGAAATTATAGTAATTTATGAAAAAATACATTCTTGTTCAACTGCTCCATTTATACTACTACTGCATATTAGTAGAAACTAAAAAGTTGGTGCACTGTGGTTTGGTCTCATAGAACAATTAACTTTGTAATATGTTAGGATTAGCTCTTTAGATTGTGTGGGTTTGTTTTCTTTTTGAGACAATATATATTTTCATTTTGTTCCCATAGTATTAGGTTTTGTAGATTCTCTACAATTTTTTTTTAGATTTACGTGAGAAACATATTGGATATAGTTTTACTAAAATTCTCATAAGTGGTATCTATAATCCCATAAAACACACTAAGATAAATTTAGTGTGGTTCGCACCTAGCATCTAAATAATCAGTCGAACTAACTCACACGAGGGTGAAGATTATCTTCATTTCTCTTCCCTAAGGAAAATTCAGTGCAAGTGATTGTTCTCCAGGATTTCTTTCTTACCCTTAACCAGCCATGTGATTCTCGTTGTTAGATAAGTGGAGAGAGTCCAAACAAATGTATTAATCAAGATTAGAAGTCCCATTAGAGCATTAGAAGACCTTCGAGGAGAGTGAGTGGGCTTATTCATTGTCGTTTTGTTGTCTTTTTTTTCTTCTATTTTCAAGATGGGTGGGCGAGAAAAAGGAGAGTAATATACTAATGGACACCCATCTTATCCTTAACCAGCCATGTGATTCTCGTTGTTAAGATAAAGTGGAGAGCAGGACCCGCGGACACAAATCGAGGTCTAAAGCAAAAAAATCTAAACGAGACCTTCTTTGTACGTAACATATTATTATAAGTAGTATTTAATTAAAATTTTAATAATATATAATAAAAAGAATCTGAAAAAAATTGCAGGCCTTTTTTCTAATACTACTACAAAATTTGGGCCTCTCTAATAGGATTTTACGGTAAAGTTATCAATAATTTCAGGCCTTCCCATATTTGGGCCCTTAAGCGCCGCATTTGTTGCTTTTAGGTAAAGCCGGCACTGGTGGAGAGAGTCCAAATAAACATATTAATCAAGATTAGAAGACTTAAACCCTAAATAAATAAATATATATATATATATATATAGAGATACCATATCTCACATTTCTCTGCAACTGCTATTACATACACAGAGAGATGGAGGAAAAGCCAGTGGCTGCTCTGCTCTTCGTTCTATTCACACTCATAACACATGTCGGACGTGCACAACAGGAAAAATTAGCAGAAAAAGAAGGTAATTTTGGGTTTTAATACTTCAAAATTTATCATATACAACATATCTAACAGTTATCTTCATTGGGTCTTTTGTAGATGATATTTTAAGAAAATTTTATAAAAAGATCCCTATATTGATTTTATTTGAAAAAGCCCTTAACTTTTATTTTTATAATTCTAATAGGCCCCTAACTTTGATTAATAATATAAAAAGACCCCCTTGGCAATGCCAACTAAAGACCAATATTCTTTTAAAAATTATTAATGCTTGTCACAAATGGTTGCTATTATGAGAAATACTTTATGAAGTCCTCATCAGACAATTTTCTTATCGATTTGTACCTTTATATTCATTTTATGTTGTGCATTTGATACACTCCTAATTTAATCATGATTAGAGTTATTCTCACCGTTGGATCAAAATTAAGATTATCTATCATTGTTGACTTTTTTAGTTTTAAAATCTAATACTCTGATTGTCTAATTTCATTGATTTTAATACCCTATTGATCCATAAAATCTATTTTCTATTTGGATGGGGGAATATCCATGGTAATCCGTGGTCAAGAGTAACCCTGAGTAACTCCTGCAAAATTTACCCCTCATTAAAACGCAACTTAAGTGATATTGACCACCAAGTGAATCCTATGACAAGGGGTTGAAATATCTGCCGATAAGTTTCTCTCTTCTCCGATATTTGCATTTAATTGCATTTCTCTCTCCTCCGATATTCAAAACAGTAAAAAACGGTCAAACACCGTCAAAATGGCAATATCGGTTTTTGTTTTTTTTTTAAAAAAAATCAAATAAATTTTAAATACCTATTTTTATAAATTCGGCAGATATGGTGACTGATATTCTGGACTGAATATCGGTCATATCGGCCTATAACCTTCTTGACTGGCCGATACATATCGTATCCGCCGATATCGTTCAACCCTGAAAAACTGATACATATCGACCGATACACCGATATTTCGACTCCTGCCTATGACATGCATCTAAAAAATCTACAAGAAAAAATCAAATTTATTATTAATAAACTAAAGTGGAGGTTTTTTTTATAATTTTTACCAAAGTTAGGGATCATTTTAAAGTTTTGAATAATATAAAAGCGTTTATCAAATATATATTTTTTTTATAAAAAAGACCCTTATTAGTAAAAATCCCCTTTTTTCATTAGTCTTGTCTACAACGAATTTCTAACGTACCTTGTTGAGATTAGAATGCTGTTTCTCAAGTTTTCATTTACCATGATGGTCTACACTGGAGTCACAGGCTCAAAGTGTAGACTATAGAGTTCTGTTCTCTTAGAGAAAATGTGATAAAAGTAAACACTAACTTTTGAAATGGCTTATGCTGAATAAGTAAATAGTGAGAGTGACTTGATTTGATAGGTCTATTCTTTTAGAGAAAATGTGGTAAAACTAAAATTTTAAAAATTATATTTATGAAATTTTCAAGGCAAAGAAGTAGAACTGTTTATAAGACTTGTGTTTAATCCAAGAATGACCATATCTTAAACTGAGTTCAAAATTAATATAAATCTAATTTATAAGATGATCATGAATACGGGAAAGAAAATTAATAAAAATATACACCCAATAAAAAAATTAACAAACTGATTTACAGTGAATCAGTTTAGAGGATAATTTCTTTCCGCCAATGTCGCCCTTTGTCCTAGGAAGCATCTTTTAAGGTTGCTCTCAGATTTAAACCCACTTTTAGTTTTAGGATCAGAGATGGGAGTAGTTGAACAAACCTACCAAAAATATAATATTTTAATATCATTAATCGATTATATTTCTAATTTCAACACCCCACCTCCGAAATGTCATTTATCGATTATGATCAAGTCAAAATATAATTATTACAATTTATTTTTTTATTTTAGTCACGCATAATTTTTTTACTTTTAAATATAAATATTGTGAGTTTGAGCCATATCATAATCATAGGACCATTTAAAAAAGAAATTAATTTTTAAAGTTGACCGAGCACAACTTGAAAATGTAAAGCTAATTTCTTGATAGAGGTTGGTATTTAGTATCCTTACTTTTTCATGATTATCAATCCATTTCATGAAAGACATGTATTCGACCGGGAAATTTATGTACCCATATTTTAATAGTTGTTTTTACTATTTTTTTGGATATATGTATTCTTATTTGTTTTTACATATTTTTTGACAGAGATTTAGGTATTAATGAATTGAGTGGTCAGATACCAGAGTCCCTGGGCAAATTGAGTCTAACATACATGTGAGTGAATTTCTTATTTATACTTCAATGATTTATTTCTTTTATATTGAATACCAACTTATTGTCATAAATAATGTCATGTATTTAATTGAAATGTTTAGGCTCCTTTCAGAGAATAATCTCAGTGGATCAATCCCAAATTGGGTCACAAATTCAAGAACAATTAAGGCTGTGTATGTATTTTTTATTCAAGCATATTAGTTATTTCATATGAAAATCTATTCAAAGTTTAGCTAATGTGATTTGCATAAAGCTTCGTGAACTCTTAAGCTTAAAAGATAGTATGTCACGAGATGGTTTTACGCTTTTCACATTTAAAATTTAATTCCCATCTTCGTTTAAAAATCAATCAATATATGTGGTGCCTTTGCTTTGTCATTCTTGTGCTTACACTTCTAAATTAATCTCTTTAGAAGCTATTGATGGTTCTAACTTAAGCTGCTTCTATGACTTAGTTTAGCTAGCTCTAATGATGATTAATTTTACTTTTCTACGAGATTTATTTGGAAATTTGTTTGGTTGTTGAACATGGATTGCCTAATTACATATTTGTAGATGCTTTGAAACATTGAAGCAATAGATTCAATTTGTGTCATTTGAAATATAGCAGTGCACTGAAACTGAAATGCCATGTTCTTGCCAAGGACCATTTTTGGCATCAAATGACTTGGTGGCATGCTTAAGTATAAGATGCCTTGGTAGGCCTAGATCAAGTCGGGCTTGAGTGAACTGGGCTCAACCAGATTGGGTCAAGTCTGCTGGGCCGAGGAGCAGGTTCAGATCGACAGCAACTGGGTCGGCCTGATAGGGCTGGCTCGATCCGCAGGGCCCAAGAATATGGGCCGAGCTATAGGGTGTGGGCTGGGCTTGGATCTGCAACTGTTGGGTCAAGGGCTCGGTCCGACTGAATCACTCGGTGCCACTCAACCCAGTGGCTCAGCTGAGACAACCCTTGTTGCTTTGCTGAGTCCTCCCGGTGGCTCAGCTGAGTAAACCCAGTGACTCAGCTGATCCAAGTCAGTGAATCGACTGAGTCGATTAGATGGCTCTGATGGGGGAGAAAGGGGGAAAAAACAAGGAAAGGGAAGGACAAGAAAGGAAAGAGGGGAAAAAAGAAGGAAAACCAAAGAAAATAGGGGAAAATGAGAAGAAAGGAAAGAGGGAGGGGTACCTGAGTCACATGGGGAGACGGGAGAGGCTGGAATTCGGCGGGTGGAAGCCACAAGGTCCAATCTGAACCCCAGATCTCGAACAGCAGAGGGCGACGAACGACCAAAGCTCGGGCAGCGGCGACTGAGAGGGAGGAAGGAGAGGAAATAGGGTTACACGAATTGGGGGAGAAGAAGAGATGGAAGGAAAACAGAGTGGAGGTGGCGGTAGCTGTTAGGAAGGGGAAAACAGTTAGGGTTTTAGAGGGGAAAGGGAAAAAGAAAAGAAAATAAGGAGATGAAGAGGCCGAGAGAGAAGATTGAGAGGAGGAGGAGAAAGGAGAGGGAGAAGAGGGAAGAAATGAGGGAAGGGTTAAAGGGGGGGTTGGGATCTAAGGTTTTTCTTTTATTGTCATTACCATTATTTTTTAACAGAAAAAAAAATCTCAAACTTGTAAAATATTTTAAAAACCTAAAAAAAAAAATGTCAAACCTCAAAGGAGAAAACGTGTGATTTTAAAAACGAGTTGGTATGACAATACATTAAATAACTCAAATTAACAAAATAGCCATTGACTCGCTGGACTCGAAATTGGATAAACCGAGACCCACTGTGGGGCCCACATTCTTCCAACGGTTGCTGTTACTGAGACCCAAAAATCTCTCAGTAGAAATTGATTGTGTGAGCATAGATGAGGGATGAATGAAGTGAGGAAAAGGATTGACGTAGAAATAAAAGTATTCTTCTTGTAATTTATGTATGCATAAAAAGACTACAGTAGAGTTTTTGAGTAGACATTGATTTATATGAAATAGAAAAGTCAACTATTTTATGCTAGTTCAGTTGGTCTAAATTTTTAGAATTAAGACTAGATGTATTGGGTTTGACTTCATTTGTACTTACTTGATACACAAGACATGTAGGTGGCTCCCTATATTTGTGGGATTAGTCTCATCTCTAATGTGGGGTGGAGGTACCCATATTATAGAAAAAAAAATTATATGTTATGATATAGTATTCCTAGACACTATTGAAACTAATATACTCTATGTCATATTTGCAATATTCACATATTCTACGATAGTCCCCCTCAAGATGTCAATCAAGACAAATGCCACAATATGTGATGAAGGCATCACAAGCTCAATTTAAAGAATTGAATATCAATTGAGGATTGAGGATGAAGACATGGTTTCCCCAACATAGAAGATGTATGATTTGGAAGGAATTGAAGACATCATACATGACATGCATAAAATTGGTAGAGATTTTGATCAATTGGGTTACCACAAAATTGACTTGAGTGATGAAATTGCTCAATTAGCTTTAATTGAGTGTGAGAAAATTAATGCTGGCCAAGACCTGCATTTAAAACATCAAAAGCCACCCAAATTATTCCAAAATCAGCCGAAGGTTATGACAATATGGGTCTCATGCTCCAAATTCAACAAATTCATATCCAATTGACCCTTTTGGCAACCCAAATCCATACATTTAGGAAAACTAGGTCCAACGGGTATGGGTGGAGTGCTACATGATTGGAATG
Organism: Chimonanthus salicifolius; assembly: GCA_013350335.1. NCBI lineage: Eukaryota > Viridiplantae > Streptophyta > Magnoliopsida > Laurales > Calycanthaceae > Chimonanthus > Chimonanthus salicifolius. The sequence goes on along the minus strand of CM023537.1, from coordinate 5,661,540 downwards.
GTAGGACATTTGTCGTCTTTCCGAATCCATAGACTGGAGGGATTTTAACGAGGCAATCTTATCAATATTAGGAAAGCTTTGTCATTATTGTCTTTTATGGGAAGGAAAACTGATTATTGAAGGGGATTCTACAAATGCTATTAAGTGGGCATTAAGGTTAAAAAGACTCCATGGAAATTGATCACAATAAGAGAAATTAGAGCACTATGTTCAAGAAGGGAGATCTCTTTTGTGGTGGCTAGAAGATTTGCAAATGGGGTCACTAACTTTTTTTCTAAGAGTGGGGGTGGACTCCAAAACACCGGCGTATTCTACCTCTGAGCTTCCTTAGGAGATAAAGTTTTTGTTCTTATAGTGGTGGGATTTGTTTGAGTCATTGTATTTTCCTTTTCCTCTCTTGTGGCTCTGTTTGGATTTATGCCTCTTAGACCCATTAGAGTCGTTCTACATATTTTTTGTTTGATTTCTTTCTATTTATTCATTATTCTTTGCATAATTGCGTTGACTAGGCACAATGTACAAAATTGGATTATGACACTCATATCTAAGGCTGCAACTCGGGTCGGGTCTTGGCCCGACCTGCATGACCCGACCCTAGAAATCATGTGGGTCGGGTCAAGAATTTCGGGTCAGCGGGTCGGGTCGGGTTGTGTTGAGAAGATAAAAACCCGCATTAAATTCGGGTCGGGTCGGGTCGGGGTGAGGATTTTACAAGTTAACCCGACCCGACCCGACCCGATCTGGCTAAAATGGGTTCAGAATACAGGTTAGAATTCGAGATGGGTCATGTTGAGAATTCGGGTCGGGTCGGGTCGGGTTCCATATTTATCAACTCGGGTCGGGTTGGGTTTTAAGGAACCCGACCCGAGTTGCAGCCCTACTCATATCCATGTGCATGTCCTATCACATAACTTTTGTAAACATAGCATGTACATACTAATTAACACCTATCTACCCTTATGAAGTTTCCAATCACATTTTCATCGCATGAAAAGTACTGTAATACCCCCACCTACCTCAAGAAAGTCCACATCGGTTGTGAGGTGGGTGGGATGGGTCTTGATAAGAGAGGAACCCATTTTTTCCCACGTGAGGCCTTTTGGACCTGGCCATGTGGGCCAGGGCCTAATGCAAAATCGTGAAGGCAGAGTTGGCCCAAAGCAGACAATGTCACACTGAAAAATTGGGGTAGGATCATTACTGAAATTCCGTTACTAGATTAATGCATGACCTAGAGGGGGGTGAATAGGTCGGTTTTGAATTTTAATTCCCTTTTAAAATTTTCTCAACCGATCTATACTTTAAATAAATAAAATATTAAATCCATGCATTCAATCATATATAATACAAATATTTTATAGTGGTTCGGTTTCAACAAACCTACATCCACTGTCAGACTTCCCAACTCTAAGGTCGTCCCAAATATACTATGTAAGGGTCTCACACCCAATTAGTACAACCTAGTTTTTATAGAGGTTCAACCCAATTGGTCTAATCCGCTACACCTATTTTTTAGAGTGGTTCGAACACACTGTTCTAATCCACTTTATAATGTTTAAAATAAAACGAAGAAGAAAACTTGCCTTGCACCTTAACCGTTTTCCTTTAAGCTATTTCTTCTTTACTGAACCTGTGTGCTCATTTCCATCAAATCAGCATCATCAACGTATTTATCGGTACAGCAGTAGGACTTGGGTATGACTGATTTTAGTCCTATATGAACACTTTACTCTTCATCAGGATTGGGGTTTTGATTACCCAAACATTCACTAAGGAGGATGATGAAGAAGGTGTCTAGAGGGAAGGCTGAATGATCACACACTGTAATCTTGTTCTTGGTTTTCTCTGTGTATTCGGTGCCTCTTACAAAAAGGTTTGCTGTTATTTTATAAGGCAGTTTGAAATTCTGCAGTAAGTCACGCCCGCGAGGCCTCGTGGCTTCCAATGAGGCCTCGCCAGCGATAAGTCTGCAAGGACAACATGTATGTGCAGTTTAATCTATCCAGACAGAATCCAGCTAGATACCAGCTAACTCATATCCACCGTGCAAGATTTGCAGTTGATTTCTCTCAGCCATCAATCAAGGATTAGATGGGAAGATTTCAAGATGGTTTACAACTCATGAAGAGCCTTTCCAAACTTGTCATGGACAGCTCTCCAACGGTATTCAATTTCAAATTTAAGTGAGGTGGCAGCAACTCACCATGTGGATAAATTTATTTACCATAATTATCTTTCAATTAAACAGACACAGATTTTAACTTTTTAAATCTGTAGGAGACTGAGTCAGTAAAAAACAGGGTCAATTAGACTCAGCTCAGCTCAGCATAACTGACTGCGAGGCCTCGGCAGATTGCATGAGTCCTCGAGGCTGAAAGTCACTTATTCACTTTGTTTTCCAAATGACTTCGAAGGTATTCGACTTAGTCTAGGGTCTCCTATGGTTCACTTACCTGTGTGCCAATATTGTATTTTGGTGTAGATACTTCAACTTCATAGTAGATCTTCTTATTCATCCAAGGCAGTCCAACTGAGTCACGTAGTTGACAATAAGGGTGACTCGGACGAACCGGGGCACTTACAGTTACCATTACAATCAATGCACTTTCACATCTAAGATTTACCAAAAATAGAAAAAGAAAAGCAACATGCCCCCACTCCAACCCCCAAATTTTTTTTATTTTTTTTAAGTATTTTTTTCAAGTCTTAACATTTCGTAAAACTTCAAAAATAATAACGTTGGTTAGCATGTACCTGCAGCTTAGTTCATAATGGATTCCTCACAAACCCAGAAAAATGGGATTAGGCTTTATCATGATGATAAATATGTTATTTTGTTTTCTTTATTTCAGGGGATAATTACCATGATTTTATGATTACTGTCTTGCAGTGATTTGTCAAATAATAATTTCACAAATGTGAGCTTTGAAGCCGTTCAAACAAAGCCGCAGGATATGTATATTAATCATTAATGCTTTCCATATATATATATATATATATATATATATATAGATTTAATCTTAGTTCACAAACTTTTTGACATTTCACAGGAATCCACGGTGGCACTCTAGAGACTATACTTGTGGTGATGGACAAAAACAATGTAAGATCATTATGTAAGGATCAAGATTTGATGATACATCTTGTTGTACTTTTTGAAAACTTAAAAACTTGATTTGAATTGATTCTATATCGAGTAGAGTCAATTTGAAAGCTTAAATGAGTTCTGAACGAGTCAAATCAAAATTTGATCAAATCTAATAAAAATGATATTATTATTTTAATATATTTGTATAAACACATATATTGAGGAGAACCATGAGACAAGGGACCCCCTAAACCCGTCAGGAAAATGCCTCGCATTCACACAAGACGCTCCCAATTTATGACTCTAGGACTCGAAGTGGTGACCTCTCGCTTTTCACTTTTTTTAGACGAGAAGTAAAATTTGTATAAACACATATATAAGTTAATAATTATAAAAAATATAAAAAATGAAATAAGAAATGTATTTTTAAGAATAAAGCATCATTAACTTGTGAGGTAGGTTGTTTTGACAGTTCAGAACTCCAATAAATTGTGGGAGGTTTTGGATTCAAGTCTCACTTTCAATATATAAAGGGTCACTACCCCTAGTTTTACACGATGTGTATGGATATGGAGGTTTGCATATACTCTGAGAACTTAGTAAGCTGCTTAAGAGGCTTAGACTTTAAAAAAAAAAAAAAAAAGCATTAAAGGGCTGATGATTATGATGACAACATGTGATGCTTAATTCCTTGGCCAATCATTCGTACTCCTATATGCTAAATTTTTTTTGGACATTCTAGATTCTCTATAGTTTTGAATTTAACTTTCTTTACTATAATTTGGTAGTTTAGGTGGGAAATGAATAATCACAATCTTCAAAAATATAGCAAAAATTTTGACTTAGATGTTTTTTTTCCTCGATTTCAACTGTCTCGCATTAGCCACTCTTGTTCTGACACTAGATTGATCCTTGCAGATGATGAACTGCATATAAATTGTGGTGGAAAGGAGGTAAAGACGGGGGGTAAAACTTACGAGGAAGATGTAGATCCACACGGAGCAGCATATTTCTCATTCAGTAAAAGTAAAAGATGGGGTTATAGCAGCACAGGATTCCCTCGAGATGGGGTTAGAGTGAACAAAGACGCTGAAAAATTTGGAGTAAAATTATATGATACAGCACGTGTTTCCTCTATTTCCCTCAAGTATTATGGATTCTGTTTAAAGAATGGCAAATATGAAGTGGAACTTTTCTTTGCTGAAATTGTACTTGGAGTTGGGGAAGGCCTCGACAGCATTGGGAAGCGAGTGTTTGATGTATTCATTCAGGTAAGTATTTTAATCCTTCACAATAATTCTTCTGTCATTTGGTAACCTATTGAAGCTATTGATAGCAGGATAAGAGGGAGCTAAATGATTATAATATTCAAGTTGAAGCCAACGGTTCAAACATACCAATTAACAGAAAATTCAATGCTCAAGTCAAAAATAACAAATTGGAGATCCACTTGTATAATGCTGGGAAAGGATCACATGGGCCTCTGATATCTACCATTTCAATGACTCGTAAATTTCTCATTCTCTCACTTTGATCTATTCCCAGATTTATCACTCTCCTCCTAATTAACATCCATCCAGGTCTTCCCGAAGCAAAGAATCATGGCAAGGATCATCGCAATCATGGCAAGGATCATCGCATAGTCATAGCAGTGACGGCAACGCTGGCATTCCTTCTCCTACTCTTGATGGCCCTGGCAATTTGGTCCCGGAGAAGGAAAGGTGGCCTTGAAGGTCAACTTATTTAGACTTCTTTTGAATATTTACTATTCTTTTTGTGAAGAAACCTTTTTCTTTCTTTCAAGTATCCACCCATTAATCTCATTATTTGAGTCTTCTAACTAGAACATGTTAAAAAATCTTTTCTTTATTCATTCATCTATTACATTGACAGAGTACAAATAAATAGGCAAACCTATCAACCCTATTTTGGTATATACTACAATCATGGCATAGATCATTTCCTATATTGCATGAAATGATTCTATAAATCTATCTACATCTATACTTTCTGTTTCTTTGGCTTCTGACAGCTCACGCCAACACTCCTCCTCAAGTTGATGCATACAAGTCTTTGATGCACAACTTGTTAAGTGAGTTGTGAAATTCTTTGCTTGATACCGCCTTTGTGAGTACATCTGCTAGTTGGTCTTCAGACTTCACAAATGGAAATCGAATTGTTTTCCCTTCCAAGTTCTCCTTGATAAAATGTCGATCCACTTCCACATGTTTTGTGCGGTCATGTTGGACAGGATCATGAGATATTGCGATAGCAGCTTTGTTGTCACAAAAGAGATCCATTTCTGAAGTAGGGGCGAAACCAAGTTCAGTAAGTAGTCTCTTGATCCAGAGTAGTTCACAAAGCCCTTTTGCCATTCCACGGAATTCTGCTTCGGCACTGGAAAGTGCAACCACTTTTTGCTTCTTACTTCTCCATGTAACAAGATTCCCACCGACAAACATAAAGTAACCTGAAGTAGATTTTCTGTCTGAAATGTTTCCAGCCCAGTCTACATCTGTGTAGCCATTAATATTTAAATGGCTATTCTTTGAAAACATAAGACCCTTTCCCGGTGAAGACTTCAAGTATCGTAGTATCCGGATTACAGCATCCATGTGATCTTCACTTGGATTATGCATGAATTGGCTAACCACGCTTACAGCGTATGCAATATCTGGACGAGTGTGTGAGAGGTATATAAGTTTGCCAACTAACCTTTGGTACCTCCCTTTGTTTGTTGGTGCTTGATCTGAATATTCTCCAAGTCTGTGATTTTGAACAATTGGGGTATCCACTGGCTTGCACTCCAGCATTCCTGCCTCAGTTAATAAGTCCAACACCTACTTCCTTTGGGAAAGAAATATTCCTTGTCTGGACCTGGCAACTTCAATTCCCAGAAAGTACTTGAGTCCTCCCAAGTTCTTCATCTCAAATTCGGTGGCCAATTCCTTCTGTAGTTTCGATATTTCTTCTTCATCATCTCCTGTGATAATCATGTCATCCACATAAACTAGCAACACAGTTACCTTGCCTAACTTATGTTTTATGAATAATGTATGATCAGAGTTTGCTTTGCATGAATCCGTATTTCCTCATTGCCATACTGAACCGACCAAACCATGCTCGAGGTGATTGTTTCAGTCCATATAGTGCTCGTTGTAGTTTGCACACAACCTTGGTCTCAGTGGATGCCATGTATCCTGGAGGCAGATCCATGTACACTTCTTCTTCAAGATCGCCGTGTAGAAAGGCATTCTTTACATCAAATTGAAGTAGTGGCCAGTCAAGGTTGGCTGCAAGAGATAATAGTATCCTAACCGTGCTCAGTTTCGCAACGGGTGAAAACGTTTCTTGGTAGTCGACCCCATATGTTTGTGTATAGCCTTTTGCCACCAATCTTGCTTTGTACCTTTCGATCGATCCATCTGCCTTGTGTTTGATGGAGAATACCCATTTGCATCCTACTGCTTTCTTCCCTTCCGGTAATGGAACTAAGGTCCATGTATCATTCTTTAGAAGTGCCTCCATTTCTTCCTTTATTGCCTGAGTCCATTTCGAATCAGACAAGGCTTCCTGAATCCCAGCTGGAACTTGACTTGAGGAAAGTACGTGGACAAAGGCTCTGAGAGGTTCAGTTAATCTCCTAGTAGACACGTAGTTGGCAATTGGATACATTGATCTTCGCTCTTCAGCATCAGGAGAGTATCTTTTCGGTGGCTTGCCACGATTTTTCCTGAAAGGTAATGTGTATCCAGCAGGAGTATGCAAGTTACTGATATTTGAATTTGTGTTAGGAGTGCTTACCTCAGGGATATTCTCAGGAGATGGGTCTGCAGGTACTGAGGAAGAGGGGAGGCTTGAAGGCGTGTCATGTTCTGACGATGCATCCTGCTTTGTAGGCTCATCCAGCCGTGAGAGCTCAACTGTTGGTCTTGTGGGCTCAACGAGCTCTGATTGTGGTACTGCATCAGCCACTGCTCCACTGTTTGGCCAGTCAAAGTACAACCAATTCTGCTCTTCATCTTGTGTCTCCTCCTGAAGAGAAGAGTTGGGGGCAGAGAAAAAGGTGTCGGACTCCAGGAAGGTGACATCCATTGTTACATAGAGGCGGCGGGTAGAGGGATGATAGCATTTATAACCCTTCTGGTGCACGCCGTAGCCCAAGAAGAGGCATCGTAGAGCACAAGGATCCAGTTTGGTGCGCTGATTCTGATGAAGATGCACATAAGCCACACATCCAAAGACTCTGGGAGGGAGCATTAGAGTTGTGGGAAGGGAGGAATGGGATGCCAGGACCTGAAGTGGAGTCTTAAAATGTAAGACTTTAGAGGGAAGGCGGTTAAGGAGATGGACAGCGGTGGATACCGCATCAGGCCAGTATCGGGTCGGCACATGAGATCCATGGAGAAGAGCTTGTGCAGTTTCCAGAATATGACGGTTCTTCCGCTCAGCGACACCGTTTTGCTGAGGAGTTTGAGGACAAGACGTCTCATGAATGAGTCCATGGTGGTTGAAGTAAGTGCGAAAGCGCTGATTGACAAATTCACCACCATTGTCAGAACGGATAACTTGGAGCTTGGCTGAAAACTGAGTCTGGATCATCGCATGGAAGGATTCAAAGACCGAGAACACATCATTCTTATGTTTCAGCAAGTACAGCCATGTCATACGAGTACAATCGTCAATAAAAGTAACAAACCAACGGACCCCCGAACCCGTAGAGATAGGGGAGGGTCCCCACACATCAGAGTGAACGAGAGCAAATGGAAGAGTGCTTTTATTCATACTTGGCAAATATGATGTACGGTGACTTTTAGCTAAAATGCAGGTATTACATTTAAGATCCGACAACACCGTATTAGAAAAAAGATCAGGTAATAAATGTTTCAGATAACCAAAATTAGGATGCCCCAAACGTCGATGCCATAACCAGATTTGGCGTTCCTTCCCATCACTCTGGAGGTGAAAAGCATGACCCACGCGGACGTCGTCCATGTAGTAGAGGCCCCCCCTATTAGTACCACGCCCAATTATCTCCTTGGTGAGAATATCCTGAAGAAGACAAAAAGTAGGATACATAAGTACAACACAATTTAATGCTGCAGTAACTTGACTAACAGACATTAATTTATGCGAGAGCGATGGGACAAGTAATGTATGTGATAATTGGAGAGAAGGTGAAAGAGACACAGATCCGGCCCCTGTGACCGGGGAGACAACACCATTCGCATTGGCAACACTAGTACGTCGCGGGGAAGATGGCGTAGTAAAATCTGTAGCGGCAAAAGTCATGTGGTCTGTGGCGCCGGAGTCAAGGAGCCAGGCACCACGATCACCAGCACAAGATGAGGTAGCTAAACATGAACCAACGTTACCTATCTCCGAGGCGGGTCCGGCAACTGGAGAAGTGGCCTGGGGAATCAGGGAAAGGTGGGAGTCGGCGGACGCCACAGCCATTGTGCCCGTGCTTGCATCAGAACCCACCAAGGCCTGTTTTTTCTTTGCCTGCAGTTCATACCACCAGTCAGGGTAGCCAACCTTTTTAAAGCAAGTGTCACTTGTGTGCCGGTGATTGCCACAATGGGAACATTTTGGTCCAAGAGGGGTATGTCTGCCAGGTCGTGACCGAGGGGTCACAGTGGGTCGTCCCGAGTGCTGGCTAGAGACCGCGCCAGAGGATGAGGGGGCGGGGCTTAGGTGCAGCCCTTTGATGTTCAGAACAGCACCAGATACTATGTCAGGAGAGCCAGCGCTCATAACGGCCTGCCGTAGAGCCTCTCGGCGAACATGGGCATAGGCTTGCTCGATGGAAGGGAAGGGCCGCATCTGAAGGACATCGCTGCGGATGTTGTCAAGTCTGTCATCGAGCCCGTCGAGGAAGGTGTAGACGCGATCCTCCTGAAGCAAACTATTGTAGTGATGAATGTCAGTGGGACATTCCATCGGGTTCGGACGTCGGAAATCAATTTCTCGCCAGAGCCCTTGCAGATCGGTGTAGAATTTCTCAAGGGAGCCGCCGGCTTGTCTCAGGCGAGCCACGCGTCGCCGGAGTTCATAGACCTGGGACGTATCACTGCCATCAAAATAGGTCGTAGCAATGGCATCCCAGACAGATTTTGCAGTGGGAAAGCGGATAAAATTGCCGATGAGGGTCGGGTCCAAAGTGTTAATCAACCATCCTTTGACAATGGCATTATCAGTACGCCACTTTCGAAAAGATGGGTCTGTTGGCGGCGGTGGTGGAAACTCACCGTTGATAAAGCCCAGTTTGTCTTTGCCTGAGATGTACATCTCGACAACCTGGGACCAAAGGGCGTAGTTGGACCCATCCAACTTGATGCCGATTGCAGTAGCGGAGTTGTCGTGGGTCGGGGTCGGGGTCGGGGTCTGCACTTTAGAGAGTGCTTCAGTCATTTGATCGGTAAGAGTGGTGAGGATGGAAGTGGAGGGGCCACTCTCTGTACCGGGCATAGCTCCTTTTTTTTTTTTTTGTTTTTCACGTCAGATCTGGAATCAGATCTGATGTCTGAGCCGGTCGGAGACCTGCGTCAAAAAAACTGTTCCCGGTTTCGGTCTCTTCGCAGAGGGTCACGGAGCCGGACGATGTTTGCTGGCGCGGAAGCACGGAGCCGGACAATGGTTGCCGGTGGCGCGAGCAGGAGCAGAATCGGCAAGCTGGGCACGGTAGGAATCGTGCGTGGGGTTGGAGCTCTCCGGCGGAGGCGCTGCTCTGCGCTGAGGCTGTGATCGGCGCTGCTTCGTCTCCTTCGTCGTGTAGGGGAAAACAATACAGAGAACGGCGGCGGTGCTGAAATAAATGAAGCGAAGCGACGCCGGCGAAAAAACCCCCGATCTGAAGAGAGGTAGCAGAAGCAGACGGAGAGGCTGGAGATCTGGAACTTCAGATCTGAACAGGAGACAAACTGGTGCTGCAGAGCGGAAATGGCGCAGATCTAGAGCGGCAGATCTGAAACGGCGGAGAGCTGGAGCGGCAGATCGGGTCGGCGGAGAACAGCCAGGGAAGCGAAGATCGGCTGAAGAAAGGGTGTGTCAGATCTGAACGTCGGAGATCGGATTTGTTGTTTTTTTTTTTTTTTTTTTTTTTTTGTTTCTCTTCGTTGGGGACGTGCAGGAAGAGAAAAAAAAAAAAAGGAAAAAAAAAAAAAAAAAAAAGAAGGTAATAATAATCAGATAAGAAATCAAGGATGATCCAAGCCAAGAATCGAAGGCCTAATGCTCTGATAGCATGTTAAAAAATCTTTTCTTTATTCATTCATCTATTACATTGACAGAGTACAAATAAATAGGCAAACCTATCAACCCTATTTTGGTATATACTACAATCATGGCATAGATCATTTCCTATATTGCATGAAATGATTCTATAAATCTATCTACATCTATACTTTCTGTTTCTTTGGCTTCTGACAGCTCACGCCAACAGAACAGAACTCGCCAGATTAGAGCTTGGCCCTGGTGGGTTCTTCAGCTTCCAGCAGATAAAAGCTGCTACCCAAAATTTTAGCCCTGCAAACAAGATTGGTGAAGGTGGTTTTGGTGCAGTTTATAAGGTCGTCTTCTAACCCTAAAAAACTTCAAATCTCTTTGGCACCACCATCGTATGACACCCAGTACTCTATGTGGATTGCAGGGTGTACTTGCCAACCGGACCCAAGTTGCTGTAAAGCAGCTTTCTTCCAAATCAAAGCAGGGGACCCATGAGTTTGTGAATGAAGTAGGCACCATTTCTGCCCTGCAACATCCCCATCTTTTTAGATTGTTGGGGTGTTGTGCTCAAGACAATCAACTCTTGCTTATATATGAGTACATGGAGAATAATTGCCTTTGGCGTGCGTTATTCGGTAATCTTGACTAGATCTTTTCTGCAAAATTGCTTAACTACATTTTACTAGAAAAAATATGAAGAGAATGCTTGGTTTGCAGGTTCAATGGAACACCAGATTAAACTTAATTGGCCAACCAGATTGAAGATTTGCCTCGGAATAGCAAAAGGTTTGGCTTTCCTCCACGAAGAATCAAAACTGAAGATTATTCACAGGGATATCAAATCCTCCAATGTTCTGCTCGACAAAGACCTCAATGCTAAAATATCAGACTTCGGATTGGCTAAGCTTTATGAAGGGGAGGACCTATACGCAGTCAGCAAAGTAGCTGGAACACAGTAAATAAACACTTCCATGTTACTTTAGAAGTTTGAATTTGAAAAACTATCTGCATGCATGATTTATTTATCCATCAAATAATAGAGTACAACATGGGTCCAACCAAACTCGGATCCACTTAACCCAACCTAACTTGGACTGCACCCAACCTAAATTGTGGCCAAACTATATGGGGTTAGACTTAAGTTCAATGCTAGTATGCAAGCTTGAATATATCTGTATATTTGTATCGTATTGATCGAGATCCATTTGCTTACAGATGATCGATCATTCACGCACTTGAGAATGTTGTAACATAGTGTGCAATCCTACATGGGGCCCACCAAGGGTGATTGGAGATTGGTCAATTGGAAAATTCTGTGCTTAAAAATGAGGCCTACCAAAATTATTTTGATTGATCACATCATGTTGTTAAACCCCTAAGCTATTTATGCACTCAGTTGGTAAAATATTTAGCTGAAAAGTAGAACTAAATGAGATGAGCAGTAATGAACTGGTTTATAGTGCTCAAGTTTTTCTTCTTTACTCTTCTTGGCTCATAGTGATAATTTCTCACATCACATTTGTGTTGTTGCAGTGGATATATGGCCCCTGAGTATGCCATGCGAGGCCACTTAACTGTCAAAGTCGACGTTTACAGCTTTGGTATTGTAACTCTAGAAATTGTGAGTGGGAAGAACATCACAACCTATAGACCAAGTGAAGAATGCAGTTATCTTCTAGATTATGTATGTAACACAAATCTTTCTGTTATGCACCAATAGAAAGAATATTCTTTTTTTTTTTTTTAATTTACGTGTGGGAAACCACGGAATATCCAGCGTAAAACTCCCACGGATGAGCTCACTACTCTTAGGACACACCAAGGTTAGGCCAAAGAATATTCTAATGAGAAACGATCACGTACGACCTATTTATCATCCAACTCATCTCAAGTTCTTACTTAGGAGATGGGCCCAAGTGTAGTAGTAGAGTGATCCCAATGTTTTTTTTTTTCTATTGATGTGTTTACTCTCTTTCATTTACAATTTTTTTTGACATTTTCATTTTATGAAGCTTCTATTACACAATTTAAGTGGAGACTGCATCAAGTACGATAGTAGTAACGCAAGTTCGACTTTGCTAATTTCCCATCAATGTTGCAGGCTTATGTGTTACATGAGAAAGGAAGCCTTCTAGAACTGGTTGATCCAGCCCTGGGGTCAGACTTCTCCGTGGAAGAAGCAACAAGATGGTTGGAAGTAGCAATGGCATGCACCAATCCTTCCCCTACTCTTAGGCCTACAATGTCTGTTGTGGTGAGCATTCTTGAAGGGAAAACCACCATGGAAGCTCCATCCTTCTGCCCTCGGGTTGATCATTACGGTACAGGTACTGCTCTATCTGTTCTTTCGAACGCAAGTACATCCATGGATGCGATCTGGAATGCAGAAGGAGAAGAAATAGAATACACACCGGAAAATGATCTCCCTAAAATATCAGAAGAGACTGCACCCTCTCATGAAAGACATACTTGAGTGGATTGGTTGGTCATTCCTTATAATTAGAACCCTTATAAGCAACAGTTTGAAAATTATTCTGTATTTAGTTTCTGGATAATGTGTTTGCATGTTAGAATCACTCGTCAATCTCTCTGCCCCATTCTATATTCATGCAACATGCATGCATCTGAAAGGACCCTGGGTTCACCAACTTGGAAAATTATTATAAGTGGAAGATCTAGTTCCCGGATGCCAATCAATGGATTTTTGTTAGTAGTGACAAGATTCATATTTAGGATAACAAAGGGGAAGCAACTTACGATACGAGGTGCCCTTCTTTTACTCTCTATTGCCTCTAAGAAAGTCTTTCATAATATCTTTTCAAGAGATAATATGACTCTCCGTCTAAAGTTTTACTATGTTTTTTTCCTTTTCTTTTCTCTTTTTATCTTGTTTATGCAAGTTTGGTGCTTTTATCTATTAATATATAAACTATTTCAAAAAAAAAAAAATTGCAATGTCAATGAATAAATCTACGTTCTGGCTCGAACCAAAATTGAGCTTGACAAACAGCCCAATTGGCCGTAGCCAAGTCCATTACAAAAACTTTTCTTCAATTTAAAGATTGAAATTCCTCTCGATTTACTAAAACAAAAAAAATTCAAAGGTGTATGATATTTATATCCATTATATTTTCAAGTTCAAATCATTAATTTTATGACCTTGATTAGATGATTAAAAAATTAATATGTAGTAAAATCTTGGTAGTTTAGCTTACTTCGAAGTTCCTCTTAATTCATTATATTTAGTTCCATTTTTGAAAAGGATAAATTTAAATGGCACTCCTTTGAGTTTCTCAGAGCTTCTGGTTTCTAGCTCCGTGGAAGTTCCTATCTGAGGTTGGTAGAAAATTTCGATTGATCACCAATGGCCAAAAACATCTCCTCCTCTCCTACCTCGAAGCGGGGGATCCACTCCATCAAAGCCAAGAAAAAAAGATCGGACCTCTGGAGAATTAACTCAACTGAGTTCTTCCATCAATTACACTGATGGCAAACAAAATGCATCAAGTGTTTCTAGATGTATTTGAGGTGAAGAGTCGGGTCCCTCTCGTGGATCCTCTCCTGGACTGTGAGAGACCCTGGTGACCTAGTAAAGTGATTGTCAATTAAGAGCTTAATAAATTCATCCAATCCAAGTCTTTATTCATCATTTTACAGGAAAGTTTTATTGCTACTATTCCTTCATGCCTGGTCCAAGTGCTTAAGATTGACCCCCCTTTTTTTGCATCTATTGTATCTTCTTCTTTTTTTTGTAAATTTACGTGTGAAACCGCAAAATACTCAGCGTAAAACCTCCATTGGTGGACCTCTACTTCTAAGGCACACCAAGGTTAGGCCATGGGGGCTAGAGCTTGTGACCTCAGCTGAGCTACACCTTTTTCTTTTCATGTTTCAACCCTCTCGGGTGTTCCAAGTTATGGTTTTTCTTTCTGTTTCTTTCTGCTTTTGTACATGTACCTCTGTTGTTTTTCCTCTATTAATATAGTTGCCATTTAAAAAAAGAAAAAGAAAGAGATAGATTGAAATATATGTAATATTTGCTTAATTGAGATACATGACTTTTTCAAAATATTAAAAACTAATAATATTTTTTTCAAATTAAGCAAAAATATTGAGACTTTCATCGAAATATCTGTATTTTCAAAGTTGTGTTTTGTAATTAACCATTTGGCATTACAAGATTAGTACAAATTCATCACCATGAGGAAGCTTTACTTGATCAGAAAAAATTCACACGATTTTCTTCAGAATCACTCAAACAAGTAGATCATAATGGTTCTTGCCGCTGTATAGAAGTCTCACTGCTTGCCTCGGTTTACCTTTCTTCCACGACTTTCCAAACTCAGTTCCATACTCTGCAATGGGGATAAACCCAGCACCCCATGCCCCTCTATGCTGTTCATTGAAAATGCGGTGTTCATAAGCCGATACATGTCGTACAATTTATGGAAGCTGCGAAGTGCCGCTATTGGCCGATGGTGATTTTTTTTTAAAAAAAAAAATATTTGACTGATTCTTCTTTATTTTCGTATTAAATCAAAGCTTTAACTTTTTTTTATTAGCTATAAATCACTTTCTAACGTTATGGAAATACGACCTTCTTTTACAATCTTTGATTTGCCCATACGTGAAATTTTATAATTATTTCCACCTCCAATTTTCATCGTCTCAATTATGCATTTCTTCATAGTTAAGAAGACATTTTTAAGTAGTGACTATACAACGAGATATCATCCAAACCCTTTTTTTATCAGATTTTTATTAAATCAGAAAATCTATTAATAAGATTTTGGCACAATCTATGCAAAAACTATCTTTAAACCCCAATTTGCTCTCTATATTTTCTTCCTATCTACATGAATATTATGAGCCAATTTAAGATGTATCAGCTCTGTAACTGTCTGTATGAAAGAGAAAGCAGAAGAAATCCAATTAAATGGAAGCCGGAGCGGCAGCGACGAAAGAAGATGACTCGCCGGAAATGGGCCCTGGTGCAACCCCAGAACTAAGAAGCTCAGCCATCGCCCGGCGAGGATTTGTCTGTTGCACCTCGCACAAATCTGGCAAGAACACACCTGCTCATAACAATTAACAAATATCTTGTGAGATATTAAAAAAAAAAGAAATTCAGCATATGCATGTGCATGCAAGGTAAAACGGTTTCAGTTGGGCCGGACTCTTTTAAACTCAACAGAGTATCCAGCCCATGGCCTGAGGTTTCAGATATTGGGCCTCCTCCACTAGGTTAAGAACTGTCATTGAGGGCCCAGAAAGTGGGCCAGGAGTAGAAATGTCAACAGTCCAGTTCTGGGTCTGTCATTTGTGGACCAGGCCTGTCTTTTAACATTTGGACCTGACCAGAAATAGGTGAGGTTGGTTGGTCCCTCACCATCAAGATCCTTAATATAATAAACAATGGTATAAAATGTGGCCAGAAAGTTCACCGATAAAAATAATTCTGACCGTTTGATTGTCGGATTTTGAATACCAATACCAATTGGTCCAACCTTCTGCTTGTTTTATGCATAAAACAATTTCTTTCTAATGGTTTGAATTCATTTTCTTTTAATGAAAATGGGCAAAACCCTTTATTCCGCTTTTCACCTTCAATTAAATTATAAGAATGTTTTCATCAGATATTTAGTCGGAGTTCAATTTTCATTTCACCTAAAAAAACCATTCCTCTTGGATTTATTCACTATGTGTGGATAAAGAAGTTTTCATATGTTCTGAAGATTAATCGGATATTCTAAGAGACTTAGACCCTTTGTAATCAGGGGAAAAAAAAAAAAAATATATATATATATATATATATTATTTTCGCCGTGAGAGGTAAGTGATTCTCCTTTTCTTGGAGGAAAAGGAACCTTCTTAAGACAAAATTAAAGAAGAAATTATAATCAAAATCTATCTTATTTGATACCTTCTCCGGCAGCAAGATTGAAATATAGATCTACAATGTTGGGGCAGTTCTGGTAGCAAGTACGGGAGCAAAGCTTAGCAGTAAACTGTGGCTCCATTAAAGAGTCGGACGAGATCCCAACAGTGTAGCGATCGACACCGCACTTGCTCACACATTCATCACTTTCAATCCAATTCTCCATCCCCACCACAACCACTTCCGACGTCCGGCACTGGTATTCCATTGTGCCATCCTTCTGCACATAATTCTCTAACAAGCAACGTTTTCCCAAAGCCGATACCGCGAATGAGCAAGCATCCTTGTGCAGATTTTCACAAACAATATTACCTAAACACAAACAAATTAATCATAAATATTGAACATATTGAAAAAAAAAAAATCATGGGTGAAGAAAATAAGGATCCAAAGATGGTACCTAGAGCTCCGGGGAGGACGACGGCGGCGAAAACAAATAGGATCAAGGGCATTTTGGGTAATGCAGAAGAGGCCATGGGATCTCTCTTAGCCTTTGTTTTAAGGTGGAATTTGATGGGATTTTTAGGATTTGAAGTGAAATGAATGGAATTGTTGCAGACACAAGTCACAAGTAATTGATTTGGAGAGGTATAAATAGAAGAGAATTTAGGAACCGACCCCAACAAATTTGATTCCTGTTTGGAGGAACTTTCACAGAAGATCACAGGTTTTCACGTCAAACATAACTAAGGCTCTTAATTTGGACGTCTTGTGGGGCTCACGCGCATGTCTTTATTATATAATAATTATACATCGATGTTTCCGTGTATATTCTTTTCTTTATTGTATTTGATTCAACATTCTTCTTTAGAGAAGCTTCCCTTGTTGATAGGAATTTTCAAAATCTGATAATTTTTTACTAATATAATTTTTTGAATAATCATTTATATTCTCAAAATTTATTTTTAGTCCATTTCAAAACTGAAAATTTTAGTTCAAAAACTTAGATTTTGACCCAAATTTATACCCAAGAGTCCACACCTATCCTTTGCTGTTTTCCATTTCGTAACCATTTTATTCATTGTCAATGTGGTAAATGATTTGTCTGTATATTCATGTTAGCTTAAGAGACTTCTTTCTCTCTTTCTTTTTATATAAATTAAATTCTTACAGCAAATTTAAATTAAGCTCCCTCTAAAACTGCTCCATATTAAGTTAAACTTTATTATCATACTTTTATAACTTTCAAAATTATTTTTAAAATCTAATTGTAGACTTTTTTTAAGATCAAAGTATGCAGCAAATGTTTCATTTGAATCTTTCAGACATCTAATCCGACTAACATGTGTAACTTCTCAATCTGTACACACCGAGTATATTATATACTAAGGAGAGTGGCGTTTTTTGTGTTGAAGGAGGTTGACTCCAAGACCTCCTACAAATAAGAGTAAGAGTTGACCATCAAGTTAACCTTTTAAGGTTAAGCCGATTGTAGACTTGTGGTACCTCACACTAGTAATTTAATTAAAAGGCACTTTGCCTCATGAACTATGGTTCAATTTCCATAGTCATCTAATACCTATGTATTACGAGGAATTGTTGAGTTTTACCAAATACCCTCTTAATCGAAGAGAGAAAGGAGTTTTGGGCTTCTTTCTAAAAAAAAATTGTAGTTTTGTAGTGGATATGGACGCCACGTGTACCTGAAGGGATAAAAAAGTCAAGAGTCAGTTCCCTGTCAGTCTGTCATATGGGCAATTGTGTGGAAAATTAATTTATTTCTTCTGACTATTTATTTAGACACTCTATTTTTTTTTAAAGAAATTTTATTTTAAAATTTTATATAAAATTATTATTTTGCCTCTTAATTTGTATGAAAATATTTTCTTTTTTAAAAAAATTAAAGGACAAAATGATAATTTTTACATAAAATAATTGAAATAAGATGTCTTTTAAAAAAAATTCAAATATCTAAATATCCATATATTTCTTTTCTTAAGTTGACAATGACGAGGATTGTCTTTTCACACATGAAAGCGTGGCAATGGGCATTTAGAGTTCGACGTCACATACCAGATTAGTCCATCATATTAAAACGGCTTTTAGAAATATCTCAATTTTGGCAAATGAAATTTTATTAATTTATACTTGGATTAACTTGTCTTGTCTGTTACATTGTTAATTTTTAAATTAAACAAGAACATGATTTGATATAATCAAGTTTAATTTGACGTGAAATGATCATTCACGTTCTAATATGTATAATATTATTCTGCACACTTAATCATATGTTCCACCAAATTGTACGGTGATGATAATTTGAAATGTCCTTTCTCTAATATGTGGGTCATTTGGTTGAATTTTCCTTTTTTTATTAAAACCTTTTGAAATGTATTTAGTTTAAATTTGATTTTTAAAATTTTGTGTCTTAAAAAATATGGCTTGACTATCGAAGATAATTTTTTATTTTTAGACATACATGCATATGTACTTAATATTTTGTGTATATCTTTTTAGTTTTTATTTTTTTAATCTTTTTGGTAACTGTGCTATATTCGCCAAAGTTAATGAAGTGGATAAGACCGTCACTAAAACCATGTTGGATTATGATCATGTCACCGTGGGAGAATTTGTCTTCATTAGATTTAATCAGAATAATGGGCAAAAAAGATTTGTTCGTTAAAAAAAAAAAAAAGTTGTTCTTTTCTGATAAAATCTGATTGATTGCGATATTTGCGCATCACTCTAAAATCTGAAAAATTTTAGCCAAAGTTTTATATTTCGACCATATTCTTTTCAGGGTAGCCATTATCATTACGGGTTAAAATTCAGTATCAGTCAATTTATCGACTGCAAAATTTCTCTTTTTATAAATTAAAACAATCGATACTGATATATATCAGATATATATATATCAAATATCGTTGGATATCAGCCGATATTATATATAGATATTTGTTTGCCGGTTACAAGAGTTACTTTATTTTTTTCAATTTTTTCTCTCTCAAGCTGAAGGGGGAATCCACCATCTGACCGGACATGACTTGTTAGAGCACCTTTTGTTATGAATTTTAAACTTTATTAGTGATAAAAGATCATGTTTTTCTATTAGTTAGTCATTATTATTGTCATTCCAAATTTTAGTGTAGGATATTTTTATAATTTTTGCATTACACCTTTTGTAAGACTTAATTAGGACAATGCATAATTTTTTGTAAGTGAGTGAGAGGGTAGAGACAAAAAAATTGTCATGAGGATTATAGTCGTCTCTTCTTGCCTTTGAGTATAGTGTTTAAGCTTATAGACGTGTCAAAGGGGAATTACATAATTCTTTGTGTTGTAGTTTGATTTGATTTTCTCTTTTTTATTTCTATTTTCTTCGCTTGATATTACTGTTTTTTGTATGGTAGATAAGGTGTTTTCACCCAACAGGAGACATGTGAATAAGATATATATGAAATTATATATATTTTTAATTACTTTAACCTTGTAATTTTGATCTCTAAAAATTGCAATATTGAAAGTCATTGATTTTATTTATCTCATTTGACGTAGAATAATTCAACAAGTATAAATGTAATGGCTCGCACCAGTGAAGAGTGCTTGAGAGAGAGTTCGACTATTAGATATTTGCGCTAGAGAGAGCACACAAAGTCCTACGTTGCCTAGGACAATAAGTGAAAAAGAGTTTAAAAGTCTAACCTTTTCCTCCCTTCTAACATAACGTTTTTTGGGATCTAGTGTGAGTGTGTGACACTTGAACCCAATACAAAACCGTAAGGATGTGCTAGCAGGAGAGAACGTTATAATAAAATTGCAGATATATTCTATCCAATGTGTTCCTTTTTACATCTTTTCTAATTATATGCTTCAAAGGTCAAACATTCTCCCTATTCGTTCTCTTCAGTCATCATGCAATGCTGCTGCTAACTGCTAATTTGCTGATCTGTAGTTTCCTCAAGTTCACTCATGATTTATGGAGTTGTTTTGTATTTTCTTAAGACTGAGAGTATCTCTGCTGCATTGAAGATGACCGAAGCTTCATATCCAACTTAGTTGACATTAGTGCGATACTTGGAAGTGATTGAAATCCACAGCCAATGGCAAGACTTCTTTTACACCCAGGTTCAATTTGGAGTGTAGGTGTTGGATTGAGCTACTCAAGCATAAGATAAATTTAAGGGTTTGATTTCTATGTTCTGCAAGTTTTATGCTTAAAGTTCGAATCTTAAATAGAGTGTGGAATGGGTTATTTGGTTTAGAGTGAGAGTTGTAAAGTCGGCTACAAGAACATCGGCACGGAAGCCTGGTGTTCCACTATCTGTTAGAGTGATGAGGACCTACTTAAGTATGGACATCCGGTTGGGCTACTCTAGTATAGAATAAGCTCAAGGGCTTGATTTTTCACTTTCAATCAACATTGAAGCTTTTAATATATTGGTCGAGTACTTAACAACTTATGATCTGCAATCAATTTTAACCCTATTCAAACACAAAATCCACTTCTAAAATTTAGTTTTTTCTTCAATTTTTATTGATATATTTCTTTGATCTGGGACTGATTTATTTCTTGGTGAGTACTTTATTATCATGGATGGTTTTTTTCCCCTAAAATTAAAACTTCGCTGCAAAACTGCTTGATTATTGATTAACGTTCTTGAACTTTGAGAGGTTGCATTTTCCTCATTCCTAACTTCATTTCTTGCTTAGAATCTTTACACTCCTTGACAATGTCCAACGTTTTTTTTCCACTGTGGATCTGTTTAAGAGAAAAAGCGAGATTATTCCCTTTAAGAAAAATCTGTATTTATGCCTCTAATACTTAATTTAGCAAAATGATCACAATTTGCAGGCAAATCAATGACGGGTAAAGTCCAATTATATAGGGCATGTATCTTTTATTACAATTTCATCTTACCACATAGACTTAGAATGTTATGGTTACAGCATGGAACTATTGTCCTTTGTGGTGCAAGTTGCTCTCATTACAATCTGGTTTTACTATGAAGACTTTGAGAGCAGAATTGCTTTTAATGGTGGGTGAGGAGTCAGGCACCCCCAGAATTACCAAGGACCACCAGTATCCCTTGCTTCCTGGTTTAGGTCCATTGATCAAGCATCCTTTCAAAAGTGTGTAGGGTTAATATACACAATGTAGTACTTGAAATAGAATAAAAGGTAGGGATGTTTGGACATTCTTAACCTATATGTCAATCCAAACGGGTTGCAGTGATGGATAGAAACCCATCTCAGGAGGCGAGAGTCCTGAGTTCGATTCATACTCTATCCCAAATGGCCACTCTCTGTAGAATTATCCAGAAGATTAGTCGAGTGCTCTAAGAAGTCTGAACACCTATATTTGATCTTGAATAAGGATGTGAGGTGATTTAGATTTTGGTTAGGTGACACCGTTAGTCAACTAGAAATTGATCGGGAGTACCTTGAAAAAGAAATTTCTATGGACAACGGACAAAATTCTTTGCAGATAATACAAGACGGGGTATTATAAATAACAGAGTTGTTTTTATTTTACTAATAAAATGGACTCTGTCAGTGAATCTAGTTTGAACTGAACTGAAGCTAAGGTAAGACAGTAGAATCACTTGAGACGCTTCCAATGATTGGATGCATACAAATATATAATTGAAGATGCTGATCAAAATTATACATAAGAAGATCTGAAAGGCCAGTGTTGTTTTTATTGCAGATCAGATGTATTTTACCCACTTAAAGGACAAAACAATGAGATATGCAAAAGAAAATCCATTGCTATCCGATGTCCAATTTTCCAAGTCAATGACAGTATATTTAACTAAAATATGAAGTTTGGACACTGGATTAAATAATCTGAATATGCTTGAGGATCTATTTCCATGGTTGATGCGAGAGTGATGCATATACAACGATGTACACGGATCCAGTCAGAGCTGGCTTAACCCATAAGCTAAAAAGGCAACCGCGTGGGGCTCATGGTTAGGAAGGTCTAATTTTTTAGTTATCGCATAGTGTATTACCGCAAAACCCTTTTTAGATACTGCATAGACACATAGTGTATTATCTCAACCATTTTTTAGTTACAACATAGAGGTATAGCCACATAAACATCAAAAAATTCTTTTTATTATATATAATTTTAATTAAATAATACTTATAATAATATCTTAAATACCAAGAAGGCCCCATTAAGATTTTTTACCTTAAACCTCAACTTGTGTAGAAACGGCCTTAGATCGAACAATAATAGACTTTACAACCAGTCGAGGAGGAAGATAACCCACCGCCAGGAAGGAAGAAGAAAGGAGAGTGAAGATAAAACAAAATACTGAATTCTTTTCATTCTATATTCACGTTTGTATCTCTAAAACACACTACATCATCTCTTTATAAATAAAATCATCTAAAGAATCCTAAATATATTTATAATGGGTTTCCTATTTTTCTCTATTTTTAATTTTTATAGTTTTAAATTAAAAAATTTCATGGTGTTTTCACTTATATGATACATAATGGACATGCAAACAATACAGGATCATATTCGTTGATACCATTTTTTAAAACAATGTTGCAAAAGTACTTTAAAATTTTAAATTTAGATAAGTCAAAAATCAACACTGAGATACTCGCAATACCTATCTTATAAAAATTGACTCAAATTGAGAAAAAATACCCGAGACTAAAAAAGCTACGATAAATCTGAAAGATAGAAGAAATAAAAATATCTCTTTATATAAAAGCATGGAAGATATAGTTAAGATTTTTAAAATAATTTTATGCCACATATAATATACTAAATATTTATATTAAAATATTTTAGGTCCAATCTTGGGTCCTATTTTTACCCAACTTGATTTGCACCTCACTTGATTTTACCTTAAATTTTGCAACCCATCGCTTCAAATCTCAAAAAACTTTCTAATGAATTAATTTGACTGTGGAAATGAATAAAATTTTACCGTGCAATTAATTAATTTTAATTCAACACAATAACAAATTAAATTCAAAAGAAATTTAAGACTCACCATAAAAGAGGCATTCAAACAAAAGATAAAAGCTTCAATAAACTCAAATAAATGCTGATTACATATTCTTGACCAAAATAATAATTTATAGGCCTTATTTTTTTTAAATGAAATAAAATTAAAATCAAAATACCAAAATCTCTCAACTTGGAGTTGGGCCCAGCTCACTCGGCCCATTGCTCTCCGCCTGCAGTCGGCCAGCCCTGGCGTTGTCATCACCGTCGTTGCTTTCCTTCCTATTCTCTACCTTTATTTTTTTCTCCGAATTTTTCTTTCCTAATCTTCCTTTCTTCTCTTTCCATTTGTTGGATTCTTCTGCAATCGATTACTTCTTATACTTTCCTTCTTTTCTTTTCTTTTTTATTTATTTTTCTTCTTTATTCTTACTTGTAGTTCAGGGTGTTTTCTAATTTCGTCTTTGAACAACGTACAATGTGAAACATCAATTGAATCAAATTTAGCCTACAAACTCAAATAAGCTGCGACTAAAGTACTGAAAACCCATTTGGATAAATCTAGAGTAAGATGTTCAATCACTTTTGTAAGAGGTTGTTTGTAATTATTTTTATTATGAAAAATAAAAGAGTATAGAAAAATGAGATATTTTCTCTTTTCTTTAGAATAATGATTCTTTGTCAAGAACACAAGAAATAATACATTTTTCTTTTCTTCCAAATAATCCATTTCCTATTGGAAAAGAGAAAATTTTATAAGAAAAATGGGGTTTTTCATCATTCACAATCCAGGACAAGGCCATATTTCATAACCAGTCGGATAACATGAATAAAACACTAATATAATTTTTTATGGAATTTCTTTTCTCGAGGAAATAGATAAATTACATCTAAGAGATTGTTTGTCTATTTTCTTGAAGACAACAATTCAGCACCAAAAATTATGTTTGGATTCATTTCACGTCATCCAAAATGTGCTGTAAAATTCAGCCTTGTGTCAAGTCTTTTTTGTTTGCATAATATCATTATTTTTTTTGAAAATAAACATATTGTTTTCTTGACGAGTGAGAAAAATCTCTCCCTTTCTTATCATCTTTATGAAAAATAGATTCTTAGAAAGAAGAGAGAAAGTCTTATTTTTTTTGTTTTTAAAAAAGAGGCTTTATTCACGGAAGATGAAAGAAAAGTCTTATTTTCTATGCTCTTCATTTTTCATTAGTTGAAAAATGACAAACAACCCCTAAAATAATGACCCGAAAAGACCAATTTGAAAAAAAAAAAACGTTGGGCCTAGTGTTTAATTGCACTTGTTTGCAAATGGAGCCATTTGGCTTTGGGTTTGGGTCCATATCTATATTGTCTTGGAAGAGTTAGAATTGAAATTTTATAGTACATATTATAAAGATACATTCTCTTACATATATGTAATTCATTCACATGGAAATCAATCAGTAAGAGAAGCTTTTGTCTGACAACAATATTTATTGATAATATTAATCAATGAAAGCTGTCAATCTAACTCGCACCGTCATGGGTCGAGCTCCATGGTGACCATTCGCAGGGGGTCAAATTGTAACGAGAGAATAGATGAGCGAGAATTGTAACGAAAGTGAAAATAGTTTTTGTCTTTTTCTTTTCCTTTGTCACTCAATGTATGTAATATAAACTCATGGCCAGGAGTCGAAAATTCGGCTTGGCTGATATGTGATAAATTTCTCTCTCATTTTTTGAACTCTTTTTGAAAATATCGGTTTTTTATATATTTTATTTTTTTATGAATTAAAAAATAAATAAATAACCCAAAAGGAAACCTGTAGCACCCCCACCCAAAGGTCCCACATCAGTTGAGAGCTTGGGTGGTGGGGACTTTATTTGAAAGGGGGCAACCCTCTCCATTGTGAGGCCTTTTGGGCCTGGTCATGTGGGCCAGGGCCCAAAGCAAAACTGTGCGGGTCGGGTAGGGTCCAAAGCGGCCAATATCACGATGGGATAGGGTCGGGTCGTCACAAGTGGTATCAAAGCACGGTTCAACACTTGGACTGTGAGGGCTCTGTACTTGTGTGACTTGCTTGCCTGTATGTGGACCCCAGTCAGTGTGACGAGACATAGCCGAGGACGGTTCTGGTCTTAAGGGGGGTGGATTGTAGCACCCCCACCCAAAGGTCCCACATCGCTTGGGAGTTTGGGTGGTGGGGGCTTTATTTGAAAGGGGGCAACCTTCCGCATTGTGAGGCCTTTTGGGCCTGGTCATGTGGGCCAGGGCCCAAAGCAAAACTGTGTAGGTCGGGTAGGGTCCAAAGCGGACAATATCACGATGGGATATGGTCGGGTCGTCACAAAACCAATTTTTAAAAAAATATTTGAAAAACGTAAATATCAGCCGAGATACCGGCCTGGGCCCACCACCGAATTGATTTTTTAAAAAAAATGACCGATATTTAACTGATAAAAAAATGTTTTATTGGTTATATCGGCCGCTATTTAATACGTATCAGCCTTTAAGATTCAATTTAAAAAACCGAATCAAAATCGTATCGGCCGTTTTTATCACCTCTGCTCATGGCAATCATCATTAACCTGTATGAAGGTCCCTTGCTCGACTTCATATAAGATCCGAGTTCATCAATGACCTAATGAAAGCAGAAAAGAATTGTAACCAGCAATTGATCCAGGCCATATTTAATTCCATGCATAAGAAAAATGATTTATTCAGATGTTCATGTATGGGCTTCTCTCACACCAGTCCATTTAGGTCAGTTTTAGGAAGCTCAACCTCTCACCTAAAGCCTCTAATCTAATTTCTAAAGTCCCCCACTCTCTCTCTAGCCTCTTGTTTTCCAAACCCACCCAACACAAAAAGAAATATTTGGAGATAGAGACCAAAATAATATCAATCTACCCATTCATCATTTCTAATTGATGTTCTTCATAATTCTATTCATCCTTAGCCAAGTCAGAGTTTGTGGGTCTTTTCCAATTGGCCAAATTACAAGTAATTAATGTTATAATCAACTTAATAAGATTATAGTTTGAGAGGTTAAGCCATCTCATTGACATACTAATCCCATCCCTTAATTAGCTTACCAAGTCCTAACCATTTTCTTCTGCTGCAAATTCTTTGGCCGGCTTCACATCTACATATATCTACTTACATATAAATTAAAATAAAAGGATGGACCAACTAATTTCAGTAGAAGGATGTCTTATTGGCTTAATGAATTTCTATTAGTATTAAGTTCTATCTTAATAGTGACAGAAACTGTACTTTGATATTAGTTAATGAAATCTACTTAAAAAGAAAACAAACACCACACCAAACCCTTTGAAGGAATTAATCTCTACCAGTCATTATCATTTTGAAAACATATTTTGATTAATGTGATTATAGGATTAACAGCCACTGCTCCTTTTCAAGGTTAAATGTATTTCTCATAAAAGTCAAACCCTCAAATCAAAAACCGTCCTTTGACGATTCATTTTTACAATTAAAATAATAGAAATCTAAAGGGATTAGAGTGATGTTTAGAAATCGGTGCTACGAGTGAGAGTTCTGAGTTCGATTTTCACTCTATCACAAAGAGTCACGCTCCATTGAGTGTGGGTAGGAAGGTTTGCATATGTTCAGAAGATTAGTCGAGTGTTCTAAGAGGCTTAAACACTTTAATTATAATATATATATATATATATATATATATATATATATATATATATGAAAATAACAGGAAAAAATGTCCAGTTTTTTTTTACCAAGTCAATGATTGAAAATCATAAACAACAAAGCAAAAGTAAAAATAATCATTATCCATCTTAAAGTGTAGTTTAATGAAAAGCTTGTGTTTAAATAAACAGTATCTTTCACTCAACTTAGAAATTTACGTATTATATACTCAAAGCCAACATCTAATCACGTAAGAGTAGCTGGAGGTTTAGATACTAATAACCCATCAAATGTAAATTTTAAAGAACAAATGGATTGCCATTTGTAATGAAATCTGAATATTATTTGTCAAAGTCCAAGTTTCCAAGAGTTGGTACAATTGTTTTGTTGAACCATCATTTTCAACCTTGAAGACTTGGTCACAAGGTCAGTTGAAACCTGAAAGCAGCATTCAAATGATTTAAGTAGTTTGATAACCAGATCTAAGTAGAATCCTGTTCAGACTATATAAGAATAATTTGAAATGATCAATGTCCAAGTCAAATGAGCATAAAAAAAAAATTATACAATAAAATGTGGCATAGTTGATTTAGATTTACGTTTTGAAGTAGTCAAAGAGTTTAAGCAGCTAAAGTTATGGATCCAAAACCCTAATTTTGAAGTTTGATCTTGATGTGCCTCTTCTATTTTTTGGATAATATGGGTATTTCTACTTCACGTTTGAAATGGAAAATAATAATCCTCATATGCATGAAATATAATTTGAAAAAGAGATTTGAAGTAGCATAAAGATAGTAATTCGGAGAATAGAAGATATTTATTCTTAACGAATTACAAGGCCATTCAAAATAGATGATGTTGGATAGCATTTTAAGGGTACGACACTTCATCTTAGCTCTGATCGCCCTCTAACTTCATCTATCTACAATCGTATTTTGAAAGAGTATAACTGAACTCATATGTGAAGTGACAAAACTCCCATATCGATTAATTCGAGAAATTAATGATTATATATAACACTTGAGACACTCTTCTCTCAATGACTAACTTTTGAGAGTGAGTTCTACCTTACTGAGTGCTACTCCTTCCTTTATTACTAGTTTGGCTTCTGTTAATGTATGTTTTATCATTTGGCCCGGACGGTGGGCCTGATTTTTGGTATCTTAGTTCTGACCTGATCTAACTAAGGTGTTTCTTTAGCCTTTTAGTATGTCGTCTGGTCTGGGCTTGTGTTTATTTCTTTCGGTTTTTGAGGCTTTTTTTCCTTGAATGATGATAAACCCGTATCTCCATTCAAAAAATAAAAATAAAAAAAGAAGAAGATATGTGTGCCTTATTATTTTGTTTCCTTCATGTGAAAGCTTAGAAGAGACTTTGAGGCCTAACTTCAGCAGCAAGGCCGTGACCTAACCTAATGACAAGGGAAGTATAAACTTTGAGGCCTAACTTCAGCAGCAAGGCAGTGATTCTCCCCTAGCCTAATGACAAGGGAAGTGTAATCAGTCAAAACTAGTTAGTGTACTATACGTTTCCCCTACTGAACTTCAAATTTTTTTTAGTGTAAGCATTTCTTCCTTTAGTTTAAAGCATCAATGGATTGCTCTGATCAAGATAATCATCTTAATATAACATGGATAAACGAATGTCCTCTAAATTATTCTTATATAAAACATGGTCCAAACTTAATATTCATGAGCAAGATAGAAAGGATTTAGAAAGGATACGTTTAGATATTAGTCAATATTCCAAAATATCACTTCATATTTTTCAGATTATCTAATTACCAATATAATGTCATCGGATGATATACTCCATATTGCTTTATCACACATATTATGTAACGTGTGGGAAACCGCAGGATACCCAGCGTAAAACCCCCACGAGTCATCCCACTACCGCTATAACACACCAAGGCTAGGCTATGGAAGTTCGAACTCACAACTTCCCGCTTTCTGAGGTGGGAGGCAACCGGTTAAACTACACCCATGGCTTGATATAGAATAGTCTATGCTTAACTTACAAAAAATCAAGTTATTTTGATCATTGAAACATACTTAAAAAAATGAATGACTATCCAGTTGAACTACGCCCAATTGAATTATGTTGTGCAAATTTTAAATTTATAACTCGCAAGCGCACAAACCATTAGATAGTATAGCGATTGAGTGTGAGGTCAAACCCATTAGAACTTAGGAAAATATATCCGTGAAAATACACCATTGAATTATATATTTTAAGAAATTTAGAAAATCATAGAAATAAATCTTAAACATGGGATTAATTCTCTAATCTATGAAATCTAATTTTAATTTAGAAATATTCTAAAAATAGAAAACAAGTCGAAAAAAAAGGAAGAACATCTAAACTTAGAAATTAACCATTCAAGAGATCTAATTTTCAGGGAAAACACAAAATTCATCTAATTTCAATTAAGATGGTAGAATCAATCTAAAAATTTTAAATAATCTCAATCTAACTTAGAATACAAAATTAAGATGCAATTAATTAATTGCCAAGCTAGTTTTCAATTTTCAAGAATTTGGATTTATAAACAAAACAAAAATAAAAATTGAAAACAACTAAAATTACCTCTGTACATATTTAAAGTGGAACTGGATCAAAGAGTTATGGAGGCTTTATTTTTCATATTTTAAAAATAAAATCAAAGGCCTAGAATATGGAGCTCACTTAAATTATTAATCATGTATTCCAATTTTTCATTCATTAAAACTCTTATTATAATAATTATGAAATCCATTATATTAAGAAAATTCAATTCAAGCCTTAGTGTAGATAAAATTTCAACTTATAATTCCAAATCCAAATATTTCATCCACTCTTCAAAAAGAGCCTTGAATCGAAAAAATCAAGTTTTACATTTCCTAAATATTTCATCCACTCTCCTCGAATCTCTTAAAATAATTTCAATCATAAAATTATAAAAAGAATAAAAACAAAATCTAATTCTCATCATACATAAATTAGATAATTGGACGACCATAATTCTAAATAAATCTACCTTTCTTTTATTAATAAAATATGAATAACAATGCCAACCTTAAATAAAAAAACTAATTAAAAAAAATAAAATAACATTGCTAACCTTAAAATCCAAAATTTTCCAAAACTCCAAGCTCTCCAAATTCAGTGTCCATTGCTCAACTTCTCTTTGCAGCCACACCTCTCAATCCTGGCTTCGAGCTTTGAATGACACTCAACATCTCTAACCTGTCAAAGGCTAACTAATCCAATATTAAAGCGTAAAATTATCATTTTTTAGTGTTTATCAAACTACACATAAAGCAATCATATATACCACCCTAATTAGGATTTACATAATACACTATGTGAAAATTACAAAATTATCATTCAATAAATAAAAATTGGCTTGAGGGCTCTGTCCCTGTACCTCCGAATAAGGAGGCACTACCACCCTTTGACCCCCACGAGCTTAGTATGAAACTCAACCTATGATTGTGCGAATTAGAACGACAATACATCTCGTGTGATCATGCTCCATATAACCTAATAATACGTTTCATGGCATTCATGTAGTTAGATTGTAATTGTAAATCATCATCGTCATCAATCAAATTCCCATCTATCTAACATTGGCAGATTGTAATCACATATATTATTTTGAAAATTTTGGGGTTAAAAAAGTATATGAAGTAAGTTTTAGTGAGACAATTTTAAAACAATTCATACATTGAAAAGTTCATTTCCAAAACGATTATTATGACACTGGTTATATACATTCTTTAGTTACTAAATTATTTCATTGTCAGTGGGATCATTCAATACAACTTTAGCAACATGGTATGATGACCTCAAGTTGGATTACCCCATATTCTATTTAGACTTTGGAGCAATCCCAGTCCGGCACACAGTAGAAATATTTGTATATTTGAGATACCTCAATCTTAGGTGGTCCCACCAAGTTGAGGATCCAAATCAACCGTTGATTTGAAACACCATGTCTAGATTGGCGATCGTTTGAACTGAGTTACTAAATTATCCAATTTCTAGATTTTGAACTGGTTAATGTTGTGTAGATTTAAATTCAAATAGATTAGACTGCTAGAATTGGAGAGTGATGACCTCATCAAGACCAACCCAACAATTCTACATGACTAAACTTTTTACGTTGACTTTCCCACGATTTATCACACGTAAATTAAAAAGAAAAACTTTTTACTTTAATATTTCTTTTAACCAATATTTTGAAAAACTAACCCTTTCTTGGAGAAAGTTGAGTTCGATAGAGCTCAATCTTGATCAATCTGTCACAACAGTAGGATGTTCAATAATAATATTAATTGACTAATTAATTAAAAGTATAATTATATAGTAATAAGTATAAAATGTAAATTACCAAATACAAAGCACATAAACTATAAAGATATAATAGTCACATTTTCATAAAACTGTCTTGTTCACTATAATTATAATAACAATCCAACAAAATAAGTTTCAAACCTTCTAAGGGTTATTGAAGGACAACCATACCAACATTTTGAACCATGGATCATTAAGGGTTTTTGAAGATTTGAAATTTGAAAAGATTTTCAAAATAACCGAACTGCATTTGATAAAATAAAGATTGAACCGGGTTAATTTCTTAGAAGGTTAGGGATTAAAAACATTGGTATCAACAAAAACAACGGTGTCCAAATCAATGATTCTATTCAACTAAAATCAATTTTTACATCTCAAAATAATTGATTACCTATAGAGCTTCTACATATCCTATTTTATCATCATCATTGCTAACGTTAATTAATTATACAGGGCTGACACTCGTAATTAAATTTGACAAAAATTCTTTGAATTGAATGAGTATCTAATGTTCATGGAGCTCAAACATGCAACCTTACTTTGCAAGAATTAGCATCTATCAATTGACCTCCTTTTTACCTTTTTTTTTTTAATTTTTAGTTGACCAATCTCCATGATTTAAATTCTTAGCATATTAAAGTTCGATATTTGTATGACTGCGTCTGAGTTTCTTGGACGTAAATCCAAAAAAGAAAGTGAACTATTATGATCCAATCTAACACTACTGACATTCTCCATTGTTACTTTCACAATTTAAGTTGAACAGGTCCGATTCACCCATCAATTTTAGAGCAGGTTTTGAGAAAGAAAACTGCTTCCAGACCTCAAGAAAAATTAAAGGCTACTTGAAATTTAAGTAAGGTGAATAAATAAACTATAAAAACTCCAAACCATTGAAAATATTCTCCATATCTTACTTGTATTAAGCCTAATAAAACAGTGGCCACTACCAAACCCTTAACGAACAAAATAAAATTAGAAAATGAGGACAGGTAGGAAAAGTAGGCCTTGACTCTTAGACAGAGATAACAGAAGAACAAAGCTACTCAACAACAAGAAATCTATTTAATATTATAAACAATAAATAGCATTAGCTAATATAGGGTTAATGTATGACTTTCCAATCTTTTATTAGTGTACTCAATACATGAGAAATTGGACCCTTTCAAGAAATTGGTGGTAGAGATGGAGTTGAACAACAAAGATGGTTTGATAATATTTCCCCAGCTAAGCATTTTCTTCTTCCTATAAGATTGCATTTTTCGGTGGGAAAGGACCCATAAATCAACCATTTTTTAAAGCAACCGCGTCAGATCTACAGCTTTGTGATATGACCCATATATTATTTTTGGTCTTGTCTAACATATTTTAGTTGATATATATTTTTGGGCTTTTCTAATACGAGAAAACTCTTTTAGGAGTCATGGATTTTTTGGATTTTCACTTTGCCCCTCATTTATCTGCAGAAATCGGTTCACTTTCCAGTGAATCGGTTTACCTGTGCAGTGCACTGATGAGTGAATCTATTCACTTAAAAATGTAAATAGTCCAAATCGCTGCACCGATGAATGAACCGATTTTTGCAGATGGATAGGGGACAAAGTAGAAAGTTCACTAAAACCCGTGTCTCCTAAAAGAGTATGCCTGTATTAAGATGGACACCCATATTATATATGGTTGATCCAATCGTATACTATCGATATTGAGTCAAGACATCATCGAAATAGTCATGTATTGCCGATATATATTGATATAAACTATTTTTATTCCTTTAGTAAAACATATTTTCTGAGTTGATAGAGTCACATATCGCCGATACATCACATACCACCACCAATACACTGATATTTAGCCGCATCTGTTTTAGACCGATATTTGCACCTTCTCTTTCTCAATTTTACAGCCACCTCTCCTTTATTTTGAGTTCTAGTCATTCATATTTTGTTGTAAATGACACTAAACAGAGAATTTGAATATCCACCCAATATTGAATCTTCAAAGACTAACTGATATATGTGGGAAAAACTCCACTAAATTTTAGTATAATTGTGTTTTTTTTTTCAAAAACTCCAATTCACATCATATGGAAAAACAAAATGAAGTAAAAAGTTATTTTGAAAATTGTTTTTTCACACTCATATAATCTACACGATATAAACAACTACCATTGGTGTAAGAAATGAATTGTAGTTTTTAACTACTTAGATGCGAGTATATTGGATTAAAATCATATATTATAAGTCTTTTAGTTACAATAATGAGTACTTAATAATTATACTCAAGGGCTCTTGTCTATCTCACTATCTCACTCTTCTTAATGTTAATAATCACATAATTGTCAATTTAACCTGTTTATATACTGAGTAAAACTAGAGAAAGTAACTCTTTAGAGTAAGATGGAATTCGAATTTAGAAATCTTATTTTTTTTACTTGGATTCTTGGCCAACATATCAATCCCGTGACGTTTCCTATCCTATTTGACTTATGAGATTTTTAGTTAAACAGGTCGGATTCTCTTTCACCTAATCAATGTCTTAGGGCCTGTCTTAAGAACATCCATGCTTCTAGACCTCGAAGAAAAAGTAAGGCTGCCTTGAGGCTTAGGCAAGTGAAAAATATAAATACTATCAAATAAGCTCAAAACCATTGGATATATTTCCATATCTCTCTTCTTATAATAATTCTCATGAAACAGTAGTCAGTACCAAACCCTAACGAACAAAATAATAACATAAGAAATTAGGGACAGGAGGAGAAGAATGAAAGCCATTGGAAGGTTAGAGATGGCTTTGACCCTTTGACAGAGATGAGCAAATAACTTTACAAATGCGGCTCAATAACAGTAGATCCATTTGAAATTAGACAAATGATCCATTTAGTGAAAAGGATTAAATTGTATAGAACTATTTTAATTGTTACAATCAAGTTATATTTTTAAATTTTACAAGATTTAATCACTTAAAATTACTTTCTAATCTTTAGATCCTTTGATATTAATGTTTGACTGGTTCGATAAAAGTGTTTTTTTTTTGTAATTTCTATATTCAAACTTAGTTCTTTAAAATGAACCCCTTATAGTTTTCATACGTATGAGCCATTGTTCTTACCAGACTAATTATGCTAGTGATTGATCCATTAGAATAGTCTAAGATTAGCTTACCAAAAATCAAGTTATTTTGATCATTGAAACATGCTTAAAAAAATGAATGACTATCCAATCTTTAAAGCATATTTAATAAAATGAGGATACATGAGAAAGATCTCATAAAAAGATAATTCTTTTTTTTTCTTTGATTGAAACAATGGACCAATCAAGGAAATGGTAGAGGTGAGTTTGGACAACCAAACTGACTGGATAAGGTATCTCCAGCTAAGAAGTTTCCCTTTGACATTGCAATTTGTGGTGGAGGGAGTATAAAATTATAAAATTGTGGGAGTAGAATATCATTTATAGATATTGAGAATATTCTAATAGGCTTTGCAGGCACGTTGTGAGATCTACTCCACGTATAAAAGGAGAGCTACCCTTTGCTTCCTCTCTTCACCCTTCATTCCTTTGCGTCTTCTTTCAAACATGGCTCGTCTCCTACCATTGCTGGCATTTACACTTGCACTGCTAGCCTCGTTTGCCTCTGCAAAGATCGTCAAGCATACATTCCATGTAATCAACACTCCTTCCTTTGTGTTTCCTACCAACTCTGCTTTCACATCTCTTCTTCTTCTTCTTTCTCTTTTTTTTGGTTGTTTATATTCAATTATAAAGCTTGTTCTAAATCTAGAAGAGCTGGCTTGACGGTCATGAAGTTAAGTCTTGAGTTCGTTTCACGCTCAATTCCTTCAGACTACTCTTCATGGAGTACTCTCTATTGACTATACCAGTGCGTATGGATTGAGAGATTTACACATGCTCGTGAAATTAGACTCACTTTTAATATGAAGTAGAGATATCCATGCTAAAAAAAGCCTTGTTCCACCAAAGTTGGTGAAACTAAGTCACACGGTGTAGATGATATATTGTCTACTTGTCATTTGCAAGTGAAGTAATGCTAAATTTGATATCAATTAGTCTGTTAAAATCAACTTCATTAGACATTACTATGCGCTAGTCTAAAGTAATGATTGACAATCACTTATCTTGTTGGGTAATGTGTAGAGAATCAACGCTGTGTTTGGATGACGCGTAAATTTTGTAGGGTAACTTTGGGTATTATGAATACCCTGTTTGAAAAAAGCTTTCAAAAGTGAAAAGGAAAAAGTACAAAGTTGTTTTTTTACCTTTATCCCGTAGTTACCAAATAAAAATATCGAAGGATAGCACCCCATTACCTTTAAGCCCCCACTCATCCAAACATAGCCCAAGTTTCACTATTAAATGATAAAAAAATACACTGATATCTACTGTTACAAAAAACGATATTCCTGTCATTACCCGATTTATAAGTACAAATGTCATCTTGAATGGAGTAGCTAGGAATTATGATGGGGCTGATTTTTATTGTATTGTCTAATTTACAAGTAATTTTTTCACCCATTACTCCAGTCAACCACGATATAGAACTCCTTGCCTCTAAGCTTGTTCACGAACTAAACCACTGTTTATTAATGAGAAGAAAACTTGGTACATGAAAGTCTTCACATTTGGTTTGCTCTCAAATCATTTGATCCTGTAAGAATTCATGCTCATCTGGGTACCTAAAAGAGTTATTTGTCTGAATCTTTGGCAGACTTTCTTCACTGAAAGGAATCTTATCGAACCCTTTTTTCAATCTTTTGGGTGGGTAGGTTTCTTATAATATTATATTTCATCAATAAAGAAATAGAAGCAAGAAATCCATGGTTTTGAAGAAAAATAATTTCTAGACTTATTAGGTGATGTTAGGTTGATGCGTATTTCAGTGGTTTGAAGAGGTCAGTCTGATGAATTTACTCTTATAATTATTTCATAATAGGGTATATCAACTTACATACAACTACTTGAATGTCATTGAATCCTTCTAGCTTTAGATATGTATTCACATATCTATTTTATTTATTACAAGTACTGCTTTGAAGAGGTCACTCTCATGAATTTACTCTTACAATTATTTCATAATAGGCATATATCAACTTACATAGAATGACAACTAGTTGAATGTTATTGAATCCTTCTAGCTTTGATTATGTATTTACGAATCTATTTTATTTATTATAAGTAATAGTTCAAAATATCTGAATTTTCTTCGTTTAAAAACATGTTATATATTGTTTGAAAACCATGATTTAATAACTTTCTTGAAGTACAACTCACTCTCAAAAGCTAGTCGTTAAGAGGAAGGTGGCTCAAGTGTTATATAAAGTTATTTGTTTCTCAAATTAATCGATGTGGGACTTTTGTCACTTTAACACCCGTTTTCACATGCAGTTGAACACTAGGGATGCACACAATGTGCTCTAATACCATGTTAAAAAACCATGACTTAATAACATGTTTGAAGTAAAACTCACTCTCAAAAGCTAGCCGTTGAGAGAAATATGTTTCAATTGTCATATGGAGTCATTAGTTTCTTAAATTAATCGATGTAGAACTTTTATTACTGCAACATATGTGCTTTCAAGAACTTAACCCACTCCATTTAAATTACCTTAGAAACAATCTTATATGAAAAGATAACAATGCTTTCTCCTATTGTCCTGCATTGCTGTTCAAATCTCTTTACAGTACTGAGTATAGTTTTTCTTTCTTTTTTTTTTCAGGTAGGAAACTTGACGGTAAAGCCATTGTGCAAAGAAGAAGTAATAGTAGCAGTGAACGGGAAATTGCCGGGGCCGATCATACGAGTTCATGAGGGCGATACGCTTATCGTCCAAGTCAAAAATAGATCTCCTTACAATATCACCATTCATTGGTAATTCCAATCTTCAAGCAATGCAATTGCCTCATTAGGCAACTGGTTTTAATCAATTCAGTAGTAGCAGGGGTGAAACTTGGGTCAGGTTTTAACTTTACCTGCATGACTCAACTTGAGAAATTAGTGGGTTTGAGTTATGTATTGTATATCTCAGATCAAGTCGGATTGGAGAAAAAACCCACATGAACTTTGAGTCAAATTAAATTGAAAAATTTAAAATCAACTTGATTCGACCCAAAATGTAATCTGATCTGACTCGAGTGCAACAAGCTATAAAACAACACTTTAGTTGAATTGAGTGAGAAATTTAGATCAGATTGAATTGAGTAATTTAGATCGAATAGGATCAAGTTCAATAAGTTTTGACGTGGATTGAATTGAGTTTATTGAAATCCAACCCCTCTTGAGTTTCATCCTTAAATAGGAGTTTTTTTTTTTTGTAAAAGAAAACTTATTGCTCTTATTTGGATCTTTTCAACTGAAGAATAATAATAATAGAATTAAGAAAAAAAAAAGTACTAGATAAGATTGAGCGAAAAATAGAATTCCAAAAATCGATCTTAAATGATTTTTCAAGTGGATCACCATACACGGATCGCCTAAACAGATTGAGTTTGAACATAGGAGGATTCTGTTGATGTTAAAATACAAAAAAAAAAAAAAATCATCTAATCCATAATCCGGTCACATGAATAATGTCTAGCCTTTTATTAATTCTTGAGTTGTTTTTGTTATTACTTGCTACTACTGTTTGAATTGATGGGTGGAGGCTGAACATGAAAGTCGTTTTCCGGTGATTGAAACGGCGGTGCAGGCATGGGATATTCCAGTTGCTAAGCGGCTGGGCAGACGGTCCGTCGTTTATCACTCAGTGCCCAATCCTTCCAGGGAAAGGCTACACTTACAAATTCAACATCACTGGACAAGAAGGAACTCTCTGGTGGCATGCCCACGCGTCGTGGCTCCGAGCAACCGTTTATGGAGCATTGCTCATCCGTCCACGACACGGCCGGACGTACCCCTTCCCCAAACCTCACAGGGAATTTCCCATCATCCTAGGTACAAAACAATCTCTCTCTCTCTCTGGTGTGAAACTTGGGTGGGTTTTCTGCATGATCCAACTTGCGAAATCAGTGGGTTTGGGTTATGTAATTGTATATTTCGGATCATGTCGGGATGAAAAAAATCGTATGAAATTTAGATTGGATTGAGTTAAGAAATTTAAAATCAACCCGACTCGACCCAGTATAACCCTATCCGACTACTAACATGACCCGACTCGAGAAATTAGTGGATTTGGGTTATGCATTTGTATATTTCTGATCAAGTTGGGTTTGGAAAAAAATGCATGAAATTCTGATCGAATTGAGTTGAGAAATTTAAAATCAACTTGACTTCACCCGAGTGCACCAAGTTATAAAATAATAATAATTAGGACTGAAACTCGAGTTAGGTCAACACTCGAATTGAATTGGATCAGAAATTCAGATCCAATTGAGTTCAATAATAGATTGAATTTATTAAACCCGAGCTCACCCTTCTGAATTCCACTCTGCTCCCTCTCTATCATATATAAATCTTCGCACCCTCTTGGACATGTCTTTATCACAAGTGATGGATGCACGTCAGATAAAAACTTAACACCATACATTATCGCAAGGTCATCCTTTTTCTAATCATTTTTTTGGTATTATAACATTTAATAATTTTCTTTTCTAAATTTGACAAAAATGTCCTTTGATAGGAGAATGGTGGGACGCAAATGTAGTGGATGTAGAAAATGCAGCTCTATTGAACGGCTCTGCACCGAGCAACTCAGATGCATTCACCATCAATGGAAAGGCCGGTGATCTCTACCCTTGCAATACTAAGCGTAAGTAAAAATTTAGCATATTCTTCGAGTATGAAAGCATTAGATAAAATAAACTCTGAATGTACGCTGTCTCTCAACTCGACGTATCATTGCCACTAATAATTTGCATTCTACATATAATATACTTACTAAATATCCAAATGTATTTCTTTGTGTTGGTCAGATACACACAAGATAAAGGTGGCCCATGGCTACACTTACATGTTGAGGATCATCAACGCTGCACTCAATAATGAATTATTCTTCAAGATAGCAGACCATGAGATGAAAGTCGTGGCCGTAGATGCCTCCTACACCGAGCCTTACGTCACCGATGTCGTCGTAGTTTCCCCCGGTCAGACCACCGATGTCCTCCTCGTTGCCAATCGACCACCGGGCCGCTATTACATGGCAGCCAGGCCTTACATAAGTGCGACCGGTGCCACATTCGACAACACGACGACGACGGGGATCATTGTATATGAGAATTCCCTGCCAACAACACCCCTAATGCCTGCCCTGCCGGACTTCAATGACACGCCTACAGTCCACCGGTTCTTCAGCAACCTCACAAGTCCAAAGGAAGTGCCATCCTTGGTCCCTCTGGAGGTGGATGAGAAGATGTTTATAACCTATGGGCTTGGGCTTGAGCCTTGTGGAACCAATCAAACATGTGGTGGCCCATTTGGGATGCGATTGGCTGCAAGTATGAATAATATTTCCTTCCAATTGCCAACCACGTTGTCAATGCTGGAGGCCCACTTCTTTGGAGTGAGCGGGATCTACACTCAGGTACAAATTAGGATCCAAATTCGGGTCAAAATGCGACTATTTACAAAATAAATAATTTGATCTAAATCCTACAAATAGGGCTGAAACTTAAGTGAGTTGAGTAAGATTTTAATAAATTCAATCTAACCCATAATAAAAGGGTGCCCATATAGACACCGATGTTTTCTGCCAGCAGACACTGAAATTCAGATTTTAGGTGGAAATTACCATACTGCCCTTGCACGGAGAATTCACATGAAGGAATCGATCGATTGAAGCACAGGCTGATCAATCGATCGATTCCCTTTTCACGAACGAGCGGAAGCAAGCAGTTGAAAAATCGATCACAGAATCGATCGCATGATCCAATGAGCGGAAGAAAGCACCCTGACAAATCGATGCACAAATCGATTGCACGATGTGCTCTGTTTACTGAGCTAAGGTAATGATATTATTTAAATAATAATTTTTTTTTAAAATTTTAAAGTTATTTTTTAAGCACTGTGTATTTTTAAA
This sequence comes from Chimonanthus salicifolius, assembly GCA_013350335.1. NCBI lineage: Eukaryota > Viridiplantae > Streptophyta > Magnoliopsida > Laurales > Calycanthaceae > Chimonanthus > Chimonanthus salicifolius. The sequence continues at coordinate 5,621,350 of CM023537.1, read as the reverse complement.
ATTTCTCAAATTGAATATCTGGAATAATTACGATAACCTGATAAAAATACTTTAAGACTTCAAGGTCTTTTGACACTCATAAATATTTAAAACACAGTATTTTACAAATAAGGGTTCTTTAGGGTGTGCCGAAAACACATTTAGAGGCGTCAAAAGACCTTAATATCTTAAAGCATTTTTATCAGGTTATTGTAATTAGTCTGGATATTTAATTTGAGAAATTTTGAAAATACACATTGTTTAAAAAATAACGTTAAAGTTTTATCTTTCCTTTAAAACTTTAAAGTTATTTTTTACGCACTGTGTATTTTCAAAATTTCTTAAATTGAATATCCGGACTAATTACGATAATCTAATAAAAATACTTTAAGATTTTAAGATCTTTTGACACTCCTAAATATTTAAAACACAGTATTTTACAAATAAGGATATCCCTAGGGTGTGTCGAAAACACATTTAGGAGTGTCAAAAGATCTTAAAATCTTAAAGTGTTTTTATCAGATTATCGTAATTAGTCTAGATATTCAATTTAAGAAATTTTGAAAATACAGAGTGCGTAAAAAATAACTTTAAAGTTTTAAAGGAAAGATAAAACTTTAACGTTATTTTTTAAACAATGTGTATTTTCAAAATTTCTCAAATTAAATATCCAGACTAATTACAATAACCTGATAAAAATACTTTAAGACTTTAAGGTCTTTTGACGCCTCTAAATGTGTTTTCGGCATACCCTAAAGAACCCTTATTTGTAAAATACTGTGTTTTAAATATTTAGGAGTGTCAAAAGACCTTGAAGTCTTAAAGTATTTTTATCAGGTTATCGTAATTAGTCCAGATATTTAATTTGAGAAATTTTAAAAATACACAGTGCTTAAAAAATAACTTTAAAGTTTTAAAAAAAATATATTATTTAAATAATATCGTTACCTTAGCTTAGTAAACAGAGCACATTGTGCGATCCATCGTGCAATCGATTTGTGCATCTACTTTCTTTCGCTCATTCGATCGTGCGATCGATTCTGCGATCGATTTTTCAACTGTTTTCTTCCGCTCGTTCGTGAAAAGGGAATCGATCGATTGATTAACTTGTGCTTCAATCGATCGATTCTTTCATGTGAATTCTCCGTGCAAGGGCAGTATGGTAATTTCCATTTAAAATCTGAATTTCGGTGTCTACTGGCAGAAAACATCGGTGTCTATATGGGCACCCATATCAAAAACTATTGAATCCAACTCGAATTGTTAACCCGACTCAACCTGAGTGCTGAACCAAATTACTGATTTGACTCAACTCGAGTGTTATATTAATTTTTTTTAGTGGGTCATGTCGGGTCAATTTTACAAAGGGTTGACCCGACCCAATACAAATTTAATTTAGATTTTTTTTTTCAACCTAACCTGTTTCAAATTTTAAAAAATATAAAATCCATTCCACTTGATTTTTCAGATCGAATCATATGTATCAGGTTAAGTTTCACCCCTACCTACAAATTATTAAATATTTGAAGGTTATGTTTACAATTATAGATGTACACATGATACAGGACTTTCCTGAAGTACCACCGGTGGTGTTTGACTACACCAGCTCTAATGTGAGTCTGGACTCAGCCCTGTGGACCCCAATCAAGGGTACAAGAGCAAAGAGGCTGGCATACAATTCAACGGTGGAGATTGTTCTGCAGAACACAGCAATTCTATCAGTGGAGAACCATCCGATCCATCTGCATGGATTCAACTTCTTTGTGTTGGCTCAGGGATTTGGAAACTTCAACAGAACCAGGGATGAGAGCAAGTTCAATTTGGTGAACCCGCAGGAGAGGAACACCATAGGTGTACCCGTTGGGGGATGGGCAGTGATCCGATTCCGAGCCAATAATCCTGGTACCACTATTTTCTGAAAATGCCTCACTTCTTCATTCGCCATTCAGGATATGTTAGTGTTAAGGTTGAAACTCGGGTGGGTCGACCCGGATTTTAATAAATCTAACTCAATTTATATAAAAAATTATTGAAATTAACCCAACCCAACCCAACCCAAGTTACTGATCCGAATTGTTCAACTCAACCCTACCCGAATTGCTAACCCGACTCAATCCAAATGTTGAACCGAATTGCTAGCCTGGGTAAACCCGAGTGATATATCAACAAAATTTAGTATATCGGGTCGGGTAGGGTCGAGTCGGGCCAAGTCAATTAAAAAAAAAAAAAACTTACCTTGACCTGACTCTACTCAAATTTAATTCATTTTTTTTCCTTCAAATTTAGCTTTTTCTCATTTTATTATAAGTAAAATGTTCGGTACAAATAATCAAAGAACAAATAAGCAGGGGTCCAAATATCCACCGATATCAGCCGGTTTTGTTTAAAAAAAAAAAAGAGAGAAAAATATCCACTGATACCGAATTTTGAACCCCTGCACATAAGTATCATACACATTTTTTATGAAAAGAGAAACCTCAATAAAAATACAAATAAGTTATTTTAAAAATGAAAATCAACTATTATCAAAATTATCGGTTATTCTTCTAGAAGTATTTAAAAAAAAATGGTGCTTTCTTTTTAATTCAAATGAAACAGTGTAATGAATATTTGATTTGGAAATTTGTATGTGCAGGTGTATGGATTTTTCACTGCCACTTGGATGTCCATCTGCCGTGGGGCCTAGCTACCACTTTTCAAGTAGATAATGGCCCCACCCCTTCATCAACACTTCCTCCACCACCCAAGGACCTCCCTCGCTGCTAAGGGACCCACTATCCATCCCTTTCATCTTGCAAATTTACCTGTCTTTTATTTGGTTTTTTTTTTCTTGACAAAGCCTCTTTCTTTTAAATTTATTTTGAAATAAGTTTATAAATTTATTTATAGTTTTAAAAAGCTTTTGATATTTGATAAAATTTTGAAAAGCTTTTGGGCAAGAGTGGACTAATTTTCAACTATTATTTGTCGCGAAAATTTCCACGTGTATTGTAGGGTCTATTTTTTAAAATAAATTTATCAATAATTGATAATTTCTAAAACTATAATAAATTTAAAAACTTTTGTCAAATAAGGTTAAAATATAGAGGCTTTTAAAGAAAAAATCATATTTCTCTTTTATAGAGTGGTTCATTTCTCATCTCATGTAACAAGTCATTGTATCAAGATTATTCTTTTATACGCAATGTTGATTGTACCGCAATTTACTTATTTATAAATAAATTCATGATTGTTGCCTTTCTCCTTTATAAATAAATATAATTTATGGGAATTGCATGATTCAAAATTTAATTTGATTTATTTATTTGAATATTAAAAGTTCAAATATACATAGTTTAATCTAAGTATGCTAAGATGAGATTACCTATCACACCCAACAAATTTATGAAAGACCACAACCCACAAGTCATTTGGCAATTAAGAATAGCACGATTAATCTCAATATTTGCTGCCAATAAATTATGTATATACACTATAGTCAAAGAGGGGGTTGGCCTCACAGTCATTACGCCGGCCTTACAAAATGAGGTCATGAGTTCGATTTACATTCAACTCCTCCAGACCACTACTCATGCCTCATGGGGTTACTTTCTATCAATTTAAATAGTGTTTATGGATTGGGATGCATGCTCGTGAGATTGGTCTAACCTCTAATGTGGGGTGAGGATACCCATGTACCAAAAAAAAAAAAAAAAAATAGGCAATATCTTTCGGTACTATGAAATTTTGAAAATGTATATCTATTTAATTTATTTTTATTTCTTAATTTACCGAATTAATTTTAAATTATTATCCAACCGGTTGAAGAGAATAGTCGAATAGACTCATAAGTATGTAACTACAATTAAAACAAATAGATCCTACATTTTTATCCAATTAAGAGTGCCCCACATATTAGTGTCCCATACACTCGCACGTGAGCGGCGAGCACATGTGCCCCAAAAATTTCCCCAGGGCCTAAAAATTTTAAATAACTGTTTGGACCTGTTGAAATGCTGATGGGCGTGTCAGAATATATTTGGGCTTGTAAGAAGTGCTTCTAAGTAGGCATGGGAATTTGGAATGAAAGCTCAAAAACTTGAAGAACTGGCCTGAGAAAAATGTGGGCTTGAGCAAAAACTTTCAGCCCGATTTACAATAGGGCCAGGCTAGGACGGAAAACAAAGCCGGATTATTATTTGGGCTGGGATCAGGCTTATGTATTTGTAGACTCAACGTCCAAGCCCAGCAGATTAGTTAGAAATACAAAACATATATACGAAGTTGAACATTTCATCTGATTCATTTTTTTAATTAAACCCTTTTTGAAAACTATAAAATCTAACCAATTATATTGAAAGTTTACTAAATTAACTACAAGTACAATAGATCCATTCTAAATTTCAGATAAAAATCACTTGATCTTAGTAGACAAAATCAAGATGCGTATTGATTTTGACGACTAATATCATATGGCTCAATTTTTCTATTTAGAATAAAATTTGGTATACATGTGAGATATTAAACTATCTTTCAATCCATCCAATTGGAGTTTCATATTCCACCAAAAATATAAAAAATAGAAAAGAGCATAAAGAATTTGAACTTAACTTATTATGTAATTACATTACTTCATAGTTATTTTATAATTTAATAGTTAGATAATAATTAAATTTCATAATATTAATATAAAAAATTAATTATTTTAGCCAAATACTTGTACAAAAATACTTGCTTAGAGGCTCATTTTTGGGCTTGGGCTTTAATTGGGCTGATTGGACTTTGTTGGGATTGCAACCCGAGATTGGCCCATTCTCATCCCTCTTTCTAAATTATAAAACTGTTACTGGGCCAGAAAATTACTAATGGACCATAACTAACACAAGGACTGTTAATGGACTATCAACGAACCAATAATCAAGACTAGATTTTTAATGTGGCAACAAATTATGCATGCTATTTTTGGACCACAAAATCAAAAATGGATTGTTGATGTCTTCATAAACTATACTTGTCTTTTGAAGCGAGAGTTTTGAGTTCGATTTCCACTCTATCTCAAATATCACTTTTCATTAAATTACCTTGAACGTGTGGGTAGGGACACTTGCACATGCCCTAACGATTAGTAAGATGTTCTAAGAGGCCTGAACACCTTGGTCATAAAAAATAAAAAAACCCTAGACATCGATTGTACATGAGCCACCAAGACTTTTGGTGTCTAATTGTTCACCATGGATAGGTCAGGGGTACAAATATCGGCCGATATGCCTATATATCGGCCGTATTATATCGGCCGGTATCGGCAGTTTTTTTGTAAAAAAAAAAAAGGAGAGAGAAAAATATCGGCCGACCGAAATCTATAGGCCGATACCGAATTTTAAACCGCAAAGTAGGTGATTGTGGACCATGCCCTCTCCCATGGGGCTCGAGTTCGTACTAATTTTTTCTTACAATGTTTAGTTAGTCCATATCCAATATAAATCCATTTTAAGTTCATCTCATCATTGAATTAAAAACTTATTCAAAATTAATCCTATTTTACTCGATGATTTTTAACTCTTGAAAATCACAGATTTTTAAATTCGACAAGCCTTATTTTTATTAGTATCAATATATATCCTTAAACACATTCTAACCCACCTATTTCCATGCGTTGAATCTTACTTAAATGGGCCCCACAGGGCTGGAAGGGCGACTTCACTTCAATAAAGGTCGATGAAGCCAAAAGTCAGCCTCTATTAAATTAAGACTCACTATTTCAAACTCCATCAAAAAGTCTACAAAGACAATCATTTTTTGGTTTGAATATATTTTTTTAAAGAATACAAAAGTTTAGAGATTAAAATAACAATAACAATATCAAAATTTAGGACTCTTAAAAATATAATTTTATTGATTTTTGAAGAGCATCATAGTAAAGCATGAACCCTGCAATCTAGGTGATTTTTGCTGGTCTCACATGTTTTTAGTTTTTTTAAATTATAAAAAAATTTGAGATTAGAATAATAATTTAAATCGTCAAAACTTAGGAGCTTAAAATTATAGTTTAGATGATTCGATGAAGGTGATTTTTTTTAACATGGATATGTCAACATTGAAAGTAAGACTAATCATACGAGTATGTGTAAACCCGTCAATCCACAAACTGGTAAGTTAATAAAGAGTAATACTATAGAGAGTAGCTCAAATGGATTTTTTATCTTTTTTTTGGCATCCTACGCAAATAATGGACAAGGTGATATTTGTAGATCTTTATAAAGTACAGAGTTTAGAATAATAATTTAAAGTAATAAAATTAAAGAATTTAATAAATATGATTTGAGGAATCCAATTAAAGCTATTTTTTGTTAACCCAATTTTGAAGCAATAAAATAATCAACCCTCTCTTTCCTTTGAAGTTATCACCATCTATCCTTAAATTAAAATCATTTTTAAATTATTTTCAAATTAGAAATCACAAAATTAAAGGCTAACAATTTAACACAAAAGAGAGATTAAATTTATTAAGCTGTCACATGATTTTTATTGCTTTATATCCTATTAAGTATTTTAAACTTTAAAAATCAATCCTTAGTTGTAATGACCCGACCTGGGGTAACGGGTCAGTTGTGACGGGTAAATTAATTTAGAAAATTATTGTAGTTTAAATTGATTTGTTAGTTTAATTTGATAATTTTATTTGGGAAAAACACAATTGAATTTAGGGATTTAATATTAGACCCCAATTTTACACTTTCTCCCCAATAAGAATTTACAAATTTATCCCCTTCGAATTAAATTAAGGGAATGGGAAATAAATTATCAACTTAGATTTTAATTCCCCTAAATTAGAATCTCAATTGGAAATATACAATTAAGAATGTGAAATCAATAATTAAATTTCAATTTTAAGTGTCTAGAATTTAATCGATGATTGACAAAATTAATAAAAGAGAAATAAAGGACAATTTATTAAAATTAATAATTTAAAGGGACCCACCTTCCCTTGTCGAATTTAATTGTCCAAAATCCTTTCACCGATAGGATTCCTTATTCAGATTGGACTCTTCTTCTTCCTTGTTCGTTTGGGACTCAAATCCCTACTTAAATGGAAACTGTCCAAAATCCTTTCACCAATGGGATTCCTTTACCAATAGGACTCTCCTCCCTTTAAGAGACCTGCGAACTCTTCCCTTCTTTTACCCTTTTCGAAACAACAACCAAATCTCAACGGAAATCGCAACGAAAACCTCAGCAGAAGAAGGGAAGGAAAAAACCCCAAATCTCTCTCGAGTTCTTGCTCCTCTCCTCTTCAAAGACCATTCTGAACCACCATATGACCAGCTTTTATCGTATTTGTTCCCAAATTACAGCAAGTAACAGGTATGTCCCTCTAATTTCCTCTATGGTCTTCTTCTCCCATGGGTTTCTTCTTCCTCTTCTCCCCTTTGTAAATTTCGAGCCAGCCAACCAGCCAATCCTTATTGGATGGTGATGATTTTTTCCCTTCTTCATTCAGCGGTAGGATCAAATAAATTGGTGACTCAGATCTGTCCCCAATTTCTTATCCGTGAACAGTAATCACTCAGCCTTTCTCTAATAAAAACATCCTAAGTTGGAGACTGATTTCTAACCCCAGATCGGCCAGTTAATGGGACTGATTTTCAGCCCCAGAAACATTGATATTAAGGACTGTTTTCAGCCCCTAGCTGGCTGATTTCAATACTGATTTTAATCTTAGTGTGCCGAGTTAAAGAGAACTCTTTCTCCAGCCGAGATGGACAACACAACCAGCCTGAAACTACCTGTAAGTGAGACTGATCTAAGTCCCCTTGCTGCCAGCACCATGTATTAACATCTTTCTTTATTGTACCCGTGGCTTAGTTACAAGTTAAAACCTGGAACCTTATTACCTTGCCCTCTTACAGTGGTAATTTCAAGATAGTACCCACTGTATTCAATTGGTCTGATTTAATATGCTTTGCTACAGTTAATTACTTATTAAATTAAAAATACTTAGAGTTATTGTTATCTTTCCTAAAGGCAGCCAACCTCTAAACTGCTCTAACTTAGGACAGTTTTTATAAATAAATAAAATAATACAGTCCTAAGTAATTATTGTGTTATGTTGGCAGCAAATTTGGAAACCTTCACTCCTAACCTTGGACCCTAGTGTAACCTATAAGGCTAGAGTTGGGACAGCAATCCAACTTACTTATAATTAAAAGTACTTTCCCAAAGAGACTTAATAATCCTCATATTATTAATACTTGGAACTTTTAAATCGTATTCGCAGCAAACTTGGGTTCTCAAGGCTAGTTATCTCTTGGAAAGCGTTTGGGTTCATTGTTGGCACTTCACAAACTGCTAGGTGAGGGGAACAATTCACTACATACTATGTATTCATATAATCTTCTATTTGTGGTTGTGCAATGAAAATTATGCATTGTTTTGTATGTTATGAATATAATTGTTGGATCTGGAATAGACTGGGTGTATGTTAATAATGGTTGTGATCCGGTGCTCACTCACAGTAGTGTAAGGGAGATCTTGGCTAAACATTCTATTGGCCTTGAGGAGACTCAGTCCGCCCGGATAATGGAATCTAACCATTAATGTTATTGAAAGATCCAATAATTTTATATTCGTATATTGATGATTATTTGTATGGTATTGTTGAATTTCAATCTTGATTAGGCATGTTTGAACGTTGATATTGTAATGCCTGGATTACTGCATGTTATAATCGAATTATATGCATGTTATGGTAAATGAGATGTTGGATATGTTACACTCTGTTTAGACTGAGATCCATGATTTTACAAGCATATTATGAATAATTGAGTATATTTATTGAGCATAGCATTCTCATATTCATAGCATTGGGTATGAGGGTGCGATCCATGATTGTCACGAAGACCACGACAGTGGTAGTATTGTTAGCCTCACTTTATGTGGGAAGACCATTATGGTAGATGAGATGTGATATCCATGATAAGTCATGAGGGCTGTTATTTGGTGGTAGGTTGTGTTATCCTCACTTTATGTGGGAAGGCCATTAAGGCGATGTTGTGTTATCCTCGATTCGTCAGGAAGACCACCAAATATCAGTAGATGTAATAATGGGTTGGAACATGGCATTTGGCATTGAGCATTACATTTTGCAAAGGCATGAGCATGAAATAAATTATTATTTTTGCTTATTTGAAATACCATTGAGGAAGTAGGGATATCATATGCTATGTTTGTGTTATTGTTTTCTTCATTGGGCATAGAGCTCATCTCTTACATTGCAGGCAATCCCTTGGACTTGGGTCTGGACGATAACCACAATTGAGCTTAGAAGGCGAGGAGTCAATGCAGAATTCGTAGAAACGCTTAGTTGCATAATTTATTATTTAGGTTATAAGAGAGTTGTTTATTTATTTTGAGACATTGAGAAAGTTGTTTATTTGTTTTATTTTTATTTGTGAAAACTTGGATAATAAATTCAAGTATGGATTAATTTTGAGAACGTTTTAATTAGATTGTTATGGGAATGTGAGTTTAGAAATCTTTATGTGAGTGATATTTATCCCTTTAAGTTATTTAGAAGCTCAAATGAGATGTTATGTCTTCAAGCAGGTTGTGGACTTGAGGAATTTTGGTGGCTTGTGAATGTAATTATGTTTGTTTGAATTTAGCCACAGATTTTGAAAGTAAGACCCATTTAGGGCAGCAGGTGATTTAAATTTGTACAGTCAGATCACGCACGTCTAGGTGCTGGAAGGTGGGGCGTGACATTAGTTCCCCACATTGATTAACTCCAGGGCACATCTACTTTCAACTTTGGGGGTTTTACGCTTCTCACAAGTAAATTCAAAAAAAAAAAAAAATGCCACATTTCATTTTTAATTGGCTATTATTGGGTAATAGAATTTCCAATAAATTATTCGTTCGTACCATCTAAGTATCTAACACTGTGAACTGATTCACATAGATCATTACATCGAATTATTATTTTTTAAATAATTCTCAATGTAAATTATTAGTTAAATTTAAAACCTGAAAGTTGATAATTTTATATTTATTTAAAAACTTTAATGGAATTTTCACTGTCTTAGACATGTACTTCTGCATTCCAACTTGAATTGAATTTTGAAATGTTAATGACGTTAAAAAATTCAGTTGAGTTTTTAAAAAATTAGAATTTTTTGAAAATTTTATCAACTTGCTCAATTTGAAATTTTGTTGAGTCATGTCGACCCAGACTGATTCACTCGAATTATTTTGAATTTTAAATTATGTTTACGAGTAAAAGTTAGTCAAATGAAAAAATTCTAATAAGAGTAAAATTAAAAATTAAAAAATTAAAAATCATGATATATATATATATATAATATATTATATAATAATTTTTTTTTAATTTATGTGTCAGAAACCGCAGTAAACAGAACGTAAATTTTTCACAGCTTGATATGAAGCTAGATTTTGCCGCACTTATTGAATAACATGAATATAATTTTTTAATGGTCTTTTTACATTCAAAAATCATTCCACATGCAAAATTGTTTTCCTCCTCAAAACTTGCTCAAGACATTTTTAAATTTCTTTTTTCTTTTTAATTTCTGTGAATAAAGTCCTGATTAAAGGCAAGATATTTAAGAAGAAAAGAGCAAATAACTCAACCATAGAGAATATTATAGATATGTATCTGTAAAATGATGAATACAAAGGAGTAACGAATGAATAAGGCATTATTAATGTCTCTCACCAAAGCCCACATAGATGGCCCAACTTCCTCTCTATATTTTCTTCCTATCTACATCAATATTATGAGCCAATTTAAGATGTATCATCTCTGTAACTGTCCATATGAAAGAGAAAGCAGAAGAAATCCAATTAAATGGAAGCTGGAGCAGCAGCGATGAAAGACGACGACTCGCTGGAAATGGGCCCTGGTGCAACCCCAGAACTAAGAAGCTCAGCCATCGCCCGGCGAGGGTTTGTCCGTTGCGCCTCGCACAAATCTGGCAAGAACACCCCTGCTCAAGACAATTAACAAATATCTTGTGAGATATAATAAAGAAAATCAGCATATAGATGTGCATGAAAGGTAAATTAGTTTTAGATGGGCCGGACCATTTAAACTCAACAGAGGATCCAGCCCATGGCCTGAGCTTTCAGATATTGGGCCGACTCCACTAGGCTGGGCCCAGAAATTGGGCCAGGAGTAGAAATGTCAACAGTCCAGGTTTGGGTCGGTCAATTTGCCGACCAGGCCTATCTTTTAACATTTGGACCTGATCAGAAGTAGGTGAGGTTGGTTGGTCCCTCACCATCAAGATCCTTAACATAATGAAACAATGGTAAAAAGTGACCAGAAAGTTCACCGATAAAAACAATTCTGACCGTTTGATTGTCGGATTTTGAATACCAATATCAATTTGTCCAACCTTGGAGAAAACCCTTTATTCGGCTTTTCGCCTTCAAATTTATAAGAATGTTTTGATATAGAGAAAAAAATTCAATTTTCTGAAAAAATCACTCTCAGTAGATTGACATGATGTATAGATAAAGAGGCTTTCATATATCTTGAGAATTAATCGAGTACTAGGCTTAGATACCTTTGTAATCCGAAAAAAATATGATTTTCTCCTAAGAGGTAAGTGATTCTCCTTTTGTTGGAGGAAAAGGAACCCCCGTGAGACAAAACTAAAAAGAAATTATCATCAAAATCTATCTTATTTGGTACCTTCTCCGGCAGCAAGATTGAAATATAGATCTACAATGTTGGGGCAGTTCTGGTAGCAAGTGCGAGAGCAAAGCTTGGCAGTAAACTGTGGCTCCATTAGAGAGTCGGACGAGATCCCGACGGTGTTGCGATCGACACCGCACTTGCTCACACATTCATCACTTTCAATCCAATTCTCCATCCCCTCCACAACCACTTCCGACGTCCGGCATTGGTATTCCATTGTGCCATCTTTCTGGGCATAATTCTCTAAGAGGCAACGTTTTCCCGAAGCCGATACAGCGAATGAGCAAGCATCCTTGTGCAGATTTTCACAAACAACATTACCTAAACACAAACAAATTAATCATAAATATTGAACATATTGAAGAAAAAAAAAAAAAAACATGAGTGAAGAAAATAAGGGTCCAAAGATGGTACCTAGAGCTCCGGGGAGGACAACGGCGGCGAAAACAAATAGGATCAAGGGCATTTTGGGTAATGCAGAAGAGGCCATGGGATCTCTCTTAGCCTCTGTTTTAAGGTGGAATTTGATGGGATTTCTAGGATTTCAAGTGAAATGAATGGAATTGTTGCAGACACAAGTCACAAGTTATTGATTTGGAGAGGTATAAATAGAAGAGAATTTAGGAACCGACCCAACAAATTTGATTCCTTCTTGGAGGAACTTTCACAGAAGATCACAGGCTTTCACGTCAAACATAACTAAGGCTCTTAATTTGGACGTGTTGTGAGGCTGACGCTCTTAATTTGGACGTGTTGTGAGGCTCACGCGCATATCTTTATTATATAATAATTATACATCGATGTTTCCGTGTATATTCTTTTCTTTTCATTGTATTTGATTCAACATTCTTCTTTAGAGAAGCTTCTCTTGTTGTTTTCTTCTTGACTCGGTTACCTTCTTATTTTATGAGAAATGCCCTTGTAAAATTTAAAATGACGGATGAACCGCGATCTGAGAAGCCCATGGGTATTTTGGAGCCCAAAAGCCCAAACAACTTGCCATTTTGGACCCAGTTGCAAATTCAGGTCCAATTTCGAGTGTAGGCCATTGTGTAATTTTATACTATTATATTATTTATTTCACGGGCATAATTCATATATATGCCCAAGTAAAGTGAAAATGGATTAACAATTTACAATATTAAGAAACCATATCAAGTTCAACCTAGGATCCGGCCCAATCTATTTAAGAAATTGGGTCCTAATGGGCTCCATTATGGGCCCACGCTAGTTGGCATCCTTTCTGCTATTCCTTGTGCATATTATTAAATTTAGGGCTTCTCTTGGATCCAATGGGTTTTTGCTGAAGCTTGTCAGAGTCTAGCCTATTCAGCTATTACATTTTTGGACCTTATTTCTAGGCCTAAGGATAAGATGATACTTTTCACATTTGCAAAATACATGCTATTTAGAATTAATTATGTTTAACTATCATTAACCTATGGTTGAGTCATTAAACATAGTATACCCAACTCAAGCATCCATCAAATTAAGCTTTAAAGAGCAGATTTTCTGGGCCCAGCCCACAGCCTTGATAGCCCAAACCAATTCAAATACTGAATAGGGCCGGCCCATGTAATATTAGGATTTAGAAGTCATTTAGTGTAAAATTGTGGGTATTATATTAATTAAAGTCAAACGTGGAGGCAAAGGGATGTCTGAAGTGTGAATAGAGGATGGAATCCGTGTCTTAAAAAATAAGAAGAAAATTCAAAACCATTTTAGCCGTCGTGGTTCGGTCGTCTTCATCAGCCATCAACTTAATGCCACGTGGCTGAAATTCGACACTTTTCATACAAATGGCAGCTGCCAGTCTGGAAGCGTACAGCGGACGTTACAATAACCGGTCAGGCGGTCAGTCCTAAATCATCTTCAGTGGTCTGCAGGACTAAGGTAGTATATACCTCCTATGATTTTGGGCATAAAATAAGCCTTTAACTTGGGCTTTTAATAAATAGCCCAAATATCAGCAAATATAAAACTTAGCTCCTTTGGCAATTGAGACGTTAAATTTATGAGATTTCGAGAAAATTCTCTAATTCAAATTAAAATATTGATGTTTGATTGTCATTAAAGAATAGACAATTATTTATTACTGCATTAAAAAAAGTTTATGAAGGTTTGAATTTTTAACTAAATATTCTAATTTAAGAGGAGCAGATCACTTAATACTTGATATTTGATTCATGTCAAAGGTTGAACAAAACTTAGAATAAAACCTATAATTTCAGTCAATATTTGTTGATGATCCGTCACTTCAGTAGTACGCGGAGTACCGATCTCTGTGGTGAAATTTCTAAAGACGTGAAGAAACATATGAAACAGTGATGGTTGACCTGAAACGCAGCTCATTGCCGCGTCTGCACTCAGCTTCGGTATATATATTATATTATATATTTTAGTTAAAACTATTTAATTAAATTGAATTTTTAATATATTTTTTTCGAGTGTTTAAATAAGGATATTCATGTAAAAGGATCATGTTTAAGTGCAGTTTTTTTTTGTTCAATTTAGTTTTGGCTTTTAATTTATATGAAAAAATTAAAAATTATTTTTATAAATGATTTAATAGGTCTCACCGAACGGTTATTTCTAAAAGTCAATATTTTATGAAAATTATTTAATTATGTAGTGAATAATTTGCATTATGTGAAGTATTTATTGCTGTACAAATGAGACTATAATGTCTCAGGCATGCACGCTTCAAGGTTAATTATGATTAAAGTTTATATTTATTGATAGATTAAAACTAGGTGTATTTATTATTTTCGATTTTTTAAAATCTTAATATGCAAAGTTATAACCTTTTGATCATAAAGAGCTAGAGGCTTTTCTAAAAAATATGAAGAATAATAGTTATTTTGAAATAAGATAAAATAGAAAATCTTCCAAAGAAAAACTTTGTTAAATAACTATTTTGCATCGTACAAAGATTTTGAATTCATATTAGAAAATATAAAATAAGTTGAAAATAAACCCACATGGAAAAGTTGAAATTTTCAGGTTCAAGCTACTGGGAGCTCAAGCGAGCTTACTTGGCCCAATATAATGACCCCAAATTGTCAAGACACGCCCATGAAGCTATAACCCAAAATCAAAAGCTCAAATTGAGCTGAAATGAAAAAAAAACTCTTTTTTATATAAATTAATATTATGTATAAATATAAAATTTATGTTTTGCAAGAGGCCCACTTATGTAATTCAGATTTAAAATCAGACATAGATCTTACTACTCATCAGACCCAGGCCCAGATTTAGGCCCAATGCCTTTAACTACAAATAAAGTGGAGGCCTAAGTAGACCAAAGCCTAGCCCAGCCCAGCCCACCCGAGTTGCATCCTTACTAGGAGCAAGGATAGCATATTCCTTATACTACTATAAATCGAAGTTCAAAATCTTTTATTGAGCAAATGAAACTTTATCACAAGTTTTCTCAATTTCAGCAGATGAATTTGAAAGGATTCACTGATTCAACATCATCATCATCAAATTCTAAAATCTCATTTAACAATCTTTTATCGCAATTTTAGTTTCGAGTTTGACACTAAGTTATAAACAATTCCATGACAAGAATTTTCTCAAATAAATTCCAATAGAGTATGATTCCTATTTTGTGTTCTCCATCTTACATAGAACAGAGTAGGATTCATGATTTAATTGGCTATACTTTAGAACTGAATTTTTCCAAGCATTTCACATTCAACATGGGGAGGCTTTCCCATGAGTAATATGATAAAAAATGAACAATCTAAAAATTCTTTTCACTTACCATGTGTCTAGGATACTAGATTGCCTAGATTAGCTGGATCATTGATGCTATTTACAACTTTTTCACAGTAAACATCAAAATCTGATCCATGACTTGAGCCTATTTATTATCAGTGAAATGACATTGAAATAAGCTTACCAACAATCTATCTAGTGAACTCATTTGAAGAACAGTAGAACACCATGAAGTAACTAAACTAGGCGAGTTTCGTAATTGCTTTGTTTGTAGAAAAGTCTCCATTTTGTTCCAGTTTGGGCAATTCTTCAATCATACACAGGCCCTGTCAATTTTATCTTCTCCCACATGTAGTCAATCAATCAAAAGCATTCGCCTAATCCATAGTCTTTCGTCATCATCATCAATCAGAATATCATCACATATACAGGCTTTGTGTTAACTTAAATCATGCTGACCATGCCATCAAATAACTACTCAAAAACTCACATTAAGAAGCTTTGTCTACCTCACTTTTACTTAAAAACCAGCTGGATGAATTGGTCTAGAATCAAGACATGGACAAGTTAAAGATTGTCCAACCAGCTTTAATTTTGAAAGGCCTTCTCAATGGGTAGAACCTATTCACTTGTCTGTCAAAACTCAAAAGTGGGTTGATCAAACTTTATGGAAGGCATTGTAGGACTCTGATTCTAGAGTTTACTTGCTTTCGTACTATATTTGAATCGGCGAAGTTCCTAAACAGTTTCTTTATCTGAAACCAAAATAAATTCAAGGTATATTTAAGGGAGATTACAGTATAGGCAAATCTCATTTTCAACCAAACTGAACCCAATTTGAGGCACACCCAGGCAGGACCGTATGCAACAAGAAATGCTTCTAAATGCAATTGAATATCCAATCAGGCTGTAGAGAGAAAACGTAAATCTCGATCACATTTGTTACAGAAGAGAAAATAAACTAAATAGGAACATCATACCAAAGAAGATTTTTAATATAATATGTTGACATTAAGGGGAAACGAGAGGGATATGATCCCCCAGTCCCTCGCCCCCAACCCCCAAAATAAACAAAAAAGGTGAAAAACAAAAAGAAAGAAAACAAAAAAAGATGTTACCGCACTAGCTTGAAAATGGTTAGGCTGCTTCTTGTTTTGGTGAAACAATGGCAAGACAATTTAGTTAGGTGATTGAACAGATCAGTAAGGTCACCTACAGTTAAATGGTGTAGATGATAATTCTTCCACCTGATTCAGCATTTGAACATGATCACTGATGAGTCATTCTTTAACTTGTAAATCCACTTGTTCCGATGACGATCTCAGTGTATTTTTAACTGCAAATCCATTCAAATGAAACCCATTTCAGACAGTGTCAAAGATCTAAGAAAAGCACTTTTGAAGTATGATTCCAAGATAGTATTACCAGGGCTAACAATTTTGATACATTTTGTTACAGACTTCACTGATATAAGAGACTCTGAACCTGTTACAAATATCCCAAAGTGAAAATAAATAAGTTGAACAAGCACCGATATTCTTAGTGGGAACTAAGGATAAAAAGAATAGTTTTGTCACCTTGTCTGCTGATGTCTCTTTCAGAAACAACTGCTGTTAGACTTGACATGGGAGGAGGCTCAGATGAACTTCCATCAGGCACTATAATTCCATTTTCTAACTCATTGTCAGGACTGCATTCAATTAAAAAGAAGGGTAACAATTCATTAGAACAGGATGAGAAGGGAAAGGGTATTGAAATAGAGGAACATAGTCGAAAGAACAACATATTAATGTACAAAACAGCTGAAAGATGAAGTTACCTTGTGTGAACAGAAGGATCAAATGACTGGTGCAAGGGAAGAGTCATTCCATTGCTTTCTATGTCAATATCAACCAAGAGTTCGGAAAGGGAGAAATCTTCACCAAAAAAATCAAAATTTGGAATATCAGCAAAGATATTCACCATTTCGCCAGCAGTTGTGGAGGGGCTGATCTCCCCAGCAACTGGTCCTTCAAGGCAATTGGGAACATCAGAATCACTGAAATCTAGTCTTCCTTTTATGTGGTCCCTCCTATTAGACCCCTTGGGAGTTGACTTTAGAGGTGAAGAAGAAATGCGTATATGTTTGTAAGGACTAAGTATTACTGTCTTGGAAGAAAAGACATGGCAGTTTGTAGATGCAAACTGTTGAGTAGTATCACAACTAGAGGAATTGCATACAAACGAGCTCTCTGATGGAGAAACTGAATTATCAGCTTGGGATGGTAACAACACTTGAGGGGGGGTCTTGGGAGTAGGGGAAAGAGTTTGTGGCTTAGAAGGCTGCTCAAATAAGCGCCTTGCAACAGATGATCCTTGATCTGAATACCCTTTATGAGGGTTATCAGGGGAAGATGATTGAGACTGAATAGTGGAAAGCTCACAACCAGTTTTGTGGCTACTGTATGCGTTTGATGTTTCCAAGGGAATTTTATCACCTGCAAAGCATAAAAGAATGGCAAATAAGATACTTCAAAGAATTAAATAGGAAAAGAAAATCTTCTTCCTTCTGAAGTTTTTTTTTTCTTTTTACCTCCAGTTGCAGATGAGTTCACAGGTATTTGAGAACAAGATTTCTTTACAGTTCGGATTGCATTGGAAACAGATCCTGAAGCTTTCCTCTTGTTCTTGGGTGGAAGGCTGGCGATTGGATTTGAAGCATTGTTACCAACAGGAGTATTAGATGGAAGAATGCACAGAGAATTTGCCGCGGGGGTGTTGTGAAGTGGATAGCCTGTTGGCAAAAAATAAGAATCAAAATAGTTGCAGTTGGAGATATTGATCCTCTTTCAGACAGAGACCAAAACAACTTTAAGTTAAGACCATCTAGTCATTACTCTCAATCCAAACTCAGGGATCACAAACTAGAGCATGCATTAGGCGACACAAGAAGTCCCACTCAAAACAAGATTATGTCAAGATTAAATTCAGCCAGTGTCCAACACTACTGAGAAACTCATTTTAGAGTGACCCAAATTAACTGTTCTTAAAATTGTGATACTTTATAAACTGTTCTCATTGATGAAAAATGTTGCACCTATTTAGAATTTGAAATATAGAACCTTTAGTTTAGACGGGGTTTTCTTGGCTTTAGTTGCTGGAGGGCATTGGGGCCTTGTATTTTTAAGGAGGTAAGGGTTATCGTTAGCCTTTTTACCACATCAGTTGTACAATAGTATATTGTAAATTTTGGAAGCTAATACTTTGAACTTCAAAGTCCAATGAAATAGTTATATATTGATTTAATGCATTTTGCTCCAAGTCTAATCTGTGTATACACACAAATATACTTCGCATTGAAAGAAAATTGAAAATTGTTCAAGTTATTAATTTTAGACATTTTTATGTTGCTTCATAAATTTATATGTTTTCAGGAAAAAGACTATAAACTGTATGGTTTGCATTTTATCATTCACCTTTTTTATGAAAGGGAGGCATTTTATCATTCACTATTTGTGATTCAATACATGAAAAAAAAATTATGATACAATTCAGTTTTCAGAACCATAGGTTTCTATGCTAGGTCAGTACTTGAAAATGATACATATTATTTTCAAATGCATAAAGAACACAAAACCTATTAGATCTCAAATTTATAACATTCTAACTGTACATTTGGATGTACCAAAAATCTAAAATAGATTATAAAAGGAAAAGCAAGCACATTCAACTGGATTCACTCCTGCCTTTCCTACAGAAGACCAATATTCTTGTTGGGGCTGGCTGCGAACGAGTTCTATATTGGAAGTGTAGAGAGAGATCTAAAGATTTATAAAGGACTTTAGTCACTTCACCTAATAGACTAATCTTTTGGGATGGATACCCAATCCTAACAAGTGGTATCAAAGACAAGTCTAAGGCTACCTCAAGTAGACTCAGGAGATCCCCCAGGCAGATAAGTTGTTTGATCTCATTCGAGATGGGGATTGCTGAGGCTGGCTGCAAACAAGTCTCACATTAAAAGTGTAGAGGGAGATCTAGGAATTTATAAATGACTTAGGTCACTTCACCTAACAGGCTTGTCTTTTGAATTGGATCCCCAATCTTAACAATTCTGAATTACGAAACATTCTCAATATAATTCCGCGGCTATTTTTCCTTAAATCCTACAAATGAATGCTGCTAAATATTTTAGGAATTAGAGTACAGATGTACTCACATTCCCTCAGCACAATAATATACAATATTGCCTTCTCTTTTATATTACTTCATGTTACAATGTATTTCAACCTTAGCTTAATCATTTTTTGTTTTACTAAATTTTTGTGCAAACAAAAGGCAAATCTTTGCAGGTTGACACAATATTTCTCAATCATGAGATGAACAAACAAAATCACCCAAAGCAGATCACAGAAGTTCATCTGTGCAGACTCAGTAAATTGTGTGTTTTTGTGGTGGAATTGGGCGCATTTGGAAAGGTTAAATCATCTTTCCAGAATCCATGTCATTCATCAGCCAAGTCTCAATCACGTGACTAGTTGGAATCACCAAATAGTAAGCCCCAAAGGTCCAGAATGTAGGTATGGATGCAAATGCTAGTAATTTCAGCTACATTCAAATGTAATTGTGTGTCAAATTGGTGTTAAAAAAATACCTTGAACTGACCCATGTCTTGGATCCATTTGAGGGCTTGAGGTCATTGCCACCGTTGGCACCACAGGCAGAATGGTTCCAGCCGAATTATATGCATTCATGACATCCTGCATACCCTGCAGCAGCTTCTCTACCCTGGATTTCTCCTGGTCCAGCATCAGCTTTTGTTCCTTCAGGCATATGTAATCATCCAAAATAGTCCCCAAACTCAATAACCCTTTTGGTGCCTGCACATTCAAATGCCTAATTACAATATGGGAAAATAGCAGTTTCTATTATACCTAGCAACTCAACAGGTAAGGGCCATAAATCTGGGAAGCCCCATTGAAATCCCCCCAAAAAATTTAAGAGAAAAAAAAAATCTGATGGGAAGATAGTAACACTGCTGAATCGGATCCAGATTGATGGCATAAAATTCATTAGGGCAAGTTTGGCACTAATTGCAATCTTGTGCCAAAAAAAAGAAAATAGTCTGCTATGATAAAAGGGTGAAATTTGAAGGATCAAGACATTATGATTCAATGATTTCCAAATATGCTGCAATATGCCTAACATTGAGTAACAAATTAAAAGGGTTGGTTTGTAGATTTCCACACTTTTCACATCTTGAGACAGCAATTCTCTTCCGACAAAAAAAAAATCCACATTGTCACTAAACCTATCCTCATTGAAACCCTGAGCTGTACACAGCTTAAAAAATCACAACATTCTGCAAACTGACGATTCCCCTGAAGAATTTTGGGTAAAAAACAGAGCGCAAAATGGATCTACTAGTAAAAATAAATTTAAAAAAAAAAAAATAGCGACCTCTTTAAGGCTAACAATATCGACATTGTGTTTTTTATTTTTTGGATAATGGGCACAATATTTATTTTTACCACCTCATTGTTGAAAACGTGAGAGTAGAACTGCGATTAGAGAGAGAGGGAAAGAGAGAGCTCTCCAAAATTACTAGCCAAAAACAAAGGAAAGAGGAGAAAATGGGAAATGAGCGAATACCCCTCCAAACTTGGCTTTGGAGATGAGATTTGAAGCTTCAATCCTGAAAACAGAAAGGGTCTTTGTGTAGTTGTTGTCGGACAAGTAACGGTCGACCATGAAGGCTACTTGAACAGGTGTCACCTTTCCCTTCCCCAGATTATCTGGTTTTGGGCCTTTGGATTGTTTTCCCATCTCAGAGAAATGAAGAGGAAAAGAGAAGAAGCAGAGAGAGCTAATAAAGAAGAGAAGAAAAAGGGAGAGAGAGGGAGAGGAGAGGGAGGGAATGGTGGGAAAGAAAGAAAGCGGGAGGTTTTGAAAATTTTATAAAGGAGTTGTTTTAGGAGCAGTAGATTTTTGGCGGGTTTTAAGTTTTAACCCAAATATTCCTCTGGTGTCTCTAGAAGACACCCCAAATTGTGTCCTCTTATGGTTGCAAAGTCACAAAGGTCGGGTATTCGGGTTGGGTCCACGTTCTAAATATCTGCTCTAAATTGACATTCGTCGGAGTAATAGGACCAGTGTTATCAGAACCGGACCAAACCGCGGCTGAACCAGCGATTCAATCGTGACCGTCGATTCAGCGGTTCGGTCCACCCTAAAAACCGGCTAGCGGTCAAAACCACATAAAACCAGTCAGACCCGTGGTTTTATGCGGTTTTGACACAAAAACCGTGAACCGCGGTTCATATATTTGAAATTTTTTTATTTTTTTTTATTTTCCCCTTAAAAAATGTGTATATTTGAAATATAAAATTTTATTACTATTTCTATCCTATATATTTCACTGTTTTGGTATATTACTTAGAGTTTAAATGTTATTTTTAATATTTATATTAATATTATTGGTAAAATATGTCTTACTTAATATTATATATAATATTTATATTATTTTAATACTTAACCGACCGGCTTTTACCGACTTTGACCGCGGTCGAACCCAGTTGAACCCTAACCTCCTCGAAGATGGTTCGTTACACAGTCCAATTCTGATAACATTGATTAGGACCATAACATATAATATTGGTATTTTAAATTTATTAAACAAATATCCAATTGTTGAACTTTGAAAAGTTTTTCACAATTTTTCGTAGTTGGCTCATTAGTCTAAGGTATAGATCTTTATTGATGTCCCTTAAGAGTATTACTTAGCAGCTATTTTTAAAATATTGAGTATCAATTTCAGAATTATATGTTATAAATAAATAAATATTAATTGAAGTGAATCTTAGAGTTACATTTTATAAGAAATAGCATTTTAGATAGTTTGTATATTTGTATAGATTACGAAAGTCAATTCAAACCTAGCTTCGGTGTGTCCTAAGTGTAGTGGAATCACCATGGGAGTTTTAGGTTGGGAATCTCACAGTTTTCCACATATAAATTCAAAAAAAAAAACTTGGATCTTAATTTATTATAGTTTTATTGATTTATTTGTAGCTTTTCTAGAATGAAATTTGATTGATGAGGTTGGGCACATGGTAAGTTATATTGAGAATGAGTAGTTTTAGGCAGTGTTATCAAAACCAGATCGAACCGTTGTTGAACCAACGGTTCAGCCATGACCGCCAATTCTGCGGTTCTGTCCACCCCAAGAACCAGCTAGCGGTCAAAACCGCATAAAACCTGTTAGACCTGTCGTTTTATGCAGTTTTGACACAAAAACCGTGAACCGCGATTCATATATTTGAAATTTTTTAATTTTTTTAATTTTCCTCTTAAAAAATATATATATTTGAAATATAAAAATTTATTACTATTTTTATCCCATATATTTCACCGTTTTAGTATATTACTCAGAGTTTGAATGTTATTTTTAATATTTATATTAATATTATTGGTAAAATATGTCTTACTTAATATTATATATAATATTTATATTATTTTAATACTTGACCGGTTTTTATCGGCTTTGACCGCGGTCGAACCCAGTTGAACTCTAACCTCTTTGAAGACGGTTCGTTATACGATCCGATTCTGATAACATTGGTTTTAGGTGTAGTTTCTCTTTTAATTAAAAATGTCCTTTAAAACTCAACATTTTTCTATTGTCATCTATAAGCTCCAATACCAATAATCATGAGGATGTATTGATAAATTGAAATGCATAATATATTTTAATCAAATAACAGCTAGGTCTATAGCTTGTTTTATTGGTGTGTGAGAAGCAGAATGTGATATTTTGTAGATGACTTCAAAGGAATCTTTTGTGAAAAGTTTGAAGTGGTGAGTAAAACTTTCTAAATGCTAGAAAAAAATGTGTTAGACTAAATCTTTCAAAGTGTTGAGATAATTGTTGTGTAGTCGGAGAACACTTCGAAAATATTTTAAAAATAGTTTAAAGACACTGAGTTTTTCAAAGATGATATTTCAAAATTAGTTAACCTCAAAATAGAATATTTGAAGTTGACACTTCGAAATTGCTCACTCAATGATTAAGTTCTAATTTCGTGCCATAACTTCAAAGTTGAAGTTGTCTTTGAGGTTCAAGTTTTGAGTTTGCAGTTGATACTTCGAAAGTGCAATTTACACCCATAAGTTTTTTCTTTGAAGATCAAGTTGTGAGTTTGTTTTTTACTAATAATTTTTCTTTTTTAAAAGCAACTTGATGACATGACAATTTCTCACTGGACTTAAAGCAACTTGATGACATGACAATTTCGCATTGGACTTATAAGTAAGAAAGATAGTTTTGTATATATGCATTACCTTATTTAATAATTGCTTTAGTTATAACAGAGTTGTTAAAAGATTATTCCACGTGTTTCCAATTATTTGAATACACTAACAAAAAGTGAGATATCTCTTTGTAAATAAAGGGGCTAAGACCATAAAAAATCAATTATATATTCAAACTTCTCTTTCCTTTAATGAGAGTTATTCACTTGATTTTATGAGAGCTTAAATGTCGTTAGAAAGTAATAACTTTTTACGTCTTTACACTCTTCAAAGCTTCAAAAGTATATTGAGTGAATGGATTTTCATTTGCAATGATGTAATTTTTGCTATAATTCTTTTTTGGTCGGTTAATAAAATTAGGCTGGGCATTTTTTTGCATTTGTTTTATTTATTTCTTTTAATTGCACATCATAGCTTTTTTTTGTTTTGAACAATCATCAAAGAAAATTTATTAAGAGAGGGGGAAGCAAGTACATGAAAAAGAAGAAAAAACATGATGAGAACAGAAGAAAAAAAGAAAAACTCAAATAAGAAAAACACCCTCCCAGTGGTTGTCGACTCCAACCTTAGCGAAAAAATCTGCTACGTCGTTAGCTGATCTCCCAATTTGACAAAGGAGATACCCATCCCACGTGCCAAGTCTCTCACCTCCCTAACCACATTGGTCAATCTCTAGGGTGGGCGTTTCTGACCTGAGACCCATTTAAGAGCGTTAGCTGAATCCCCTTCAATAATCAAGTTTCTTTGGCCATAGACCTTCTAAATAACAAGAGCTCTCTTAATACTGAGAATTTTTGCTTCATTTGCATCATTCACTCCTATTAACTCATTGAACATGATGGATGTTTCACCCAAATGATTTCTGAGTACTCCGCTAATCCCTGCCAAACTCAGATTCCCTCTACAAGCTCCATCAATATTAAATTTCCAAGTACTCAATTGAGGAGGACTCCAACTCTCCTTCCTCTTAACCTTCTTTCCCTGACCTTTCAAACAACCCTCCCATGATAGCATGAGGTCATTCATTTTAAGGCCCTTAAAATTAGAATCCGCCAAGAACCATGTAAACCATCTCCATTTAGATTTTTGAAAAAGATCATTTTCTAATGAAGCTACACCTTCAAAAATTCTTGCATTCTTTTATTTCCAAATAAACCAAAGGATGACTGTTGGTAACAATGGTCAAGCAATTTCAACCTACATTTCAGCCTTAACAAATTCCAAGCACCCAACATTTGAACACATGAATTGGCAAAAACCCAAGGAATATCCAAAAAGTCAAGGAAATTTGTCCATAATCCTTTGGCAACATCACACATAACAAAAAGATGATCAATATCTTCTACATGAGAGTTGCATAAGATACAAGATAGGTTGTCCTCATCCCCCAACAAAGTTCTTCTCTTCAATTCGGCCTTCATCAAGATCTTCTCTTTAAGAACACACCACACAAAAATTTGGACTTTTGGTGGGGCGGCATTCAACGAAGAAGATTTAGTATCATTGTTGGAAAATTGACTTTGTACTAGGTAAATCAAAGCTTTCACTGAGAATAATCCAGAGGGATCTCCCCAAATCATTTCATCTGAAGCGGATAACAACAAAGGAAATTCTCACAGCTCATTCGAAAGACCTTCACGCTCTCCTCTTTGAAAGATCTTAAGTTTCTCCAAAGGTCCAAATTCAAAATGAATGATCCATCCTCCCATTTGATAACATCTTGAACCAAAGCATTAACATTCCTTGTTATCCTGAAGAGTCTTGGGTAAATCTCATTTAGAAGCCTCTTATAGAACCATAGCTTTGCATTAGAAAATTCATTTCTTTTTCAACTTGGGTTTCATTTTTCCTCTCTAAATAAATAAAAAAGTAACATTAAAATTAAAAAAATCACTATATTTTAAAGGTGACTGCACCATTTCTTTCATACTATGCTTCTCATTTTAGTGCTCTGTTTTCATGGCAACTCTCCATTTCTTTCATTTAATTTTATTTTCATATTTTGGGGTTTACAATTGATCAATCATTTATAACGAAGAGATGATGAGATTTATTATTTTCTTTAATGGAATATGAGCCCTACACATAAAACTAACTATATATTATTATAATTTAAAATGAAATCCATCTAAACTTATCATTAAGAATTTGGAGTATGTGTAGCAATGATTTTTATTAAAAAAAATGTATAAAGGTACGGAAACAAGCAAGGGGCTTTTTTAGAATTAAAGTAAAAATACGTTCTATCCATTGGTTATCTCGTAATCCTTCAAACCTGGAATCAAGCCGTTGGAGGTGGAGATGACGAGTCAGGGATTTCTGCTATGGAGTCCAAGCCGTCCATCTCTTCCCCTCTCCTTCTTCCCCTTCTCTAACTCCACAGTAAAAATAAAATCAATAACAAGAAGTAGAAGATCTTTAGCTCTCTCAATCTCTGCAGCTCCGGAGTCTGATAATGGCAGAGGAGGAGGAGGAGTGGGTGGCCAGGGGCAACTGACAGCGAGGGAAAGGAGGCAGCTGAGGAACGAGAAGAGGAGAGAGAACATGGGGGGCGTCAATTGGAGAGAAGAAGTGGAGGAGAGGCTTATGAAGAAGCCCAAGAAGAAATACGCTTCATGGATGGAAGAGCTCAACCTCGACAACCTCTCTCTCTTGGGTCCCCAGTGGTGGGTCGTTCGCGTGTCCCGCGTCGCCGCTCCTTCCACCGCCGAACTGATCGCTCGTGCCCTCGCTAGGAATTTCCCTGATTTGGATTTCAAGGTATTCTGTCTCTCCCCCTTCTTTTCTTAAATCTTTGCCTGCCTAATTGATTTGGAGTCCTGAAAATTGAGATATGTCTCTGTTCCAATTAGAAGCCCACTTCTTCTTCTTCTTCTTCTTTTAAAAAATATCAGTAAGTTGATTAATCCGTCTTTGATTGTGTTATCTTGGTCATTCTGAACTGGACACTGAAAGGAACATGACCATCCTTATGGGTCGACCTTTTAATTTCCATTCACCCACTCTACCTTAGAAATTCATTATTCAATACAACACTAAACCCATCTTGGCTTCCTTACTCTTCCAGTCTAAGTCTTTTCAGGCCCTCCTCCCAGTACCATCTACTTGCAATACTTTAATTCTTATCAAGTGCTGTTTCCAGTCTCCTGTGCACTTTTCCAAACTATCTTTATCAACAATTCTCCAATCTTCTTCTCTTCCAGTGCTACCTTTGAGGTTACTCGAATGCATTTCTTTCTAATTCTATCTTTAAATGTTGATACCTCGCATATTTGTCTTTGCACACACATCTCCCTCTCTGTTACTTTATTCATGCCATTTCCTTCGTCTCCTAGTGTTTGGTTCCACAGAACATCATAGTTTGATCGCTGCTTTATAATTTCCTTTTAATTGGTTTGATACTCTTCCCCACTCGCTTGCTTGCACTTGTACTCCCTACTTTCAACCCATTGACTATGTCTAATTAAGATCCTACTTTGGTTTATAATTGCACACAATATCAAAATTTATCACAGTGAGTTACTAGATCAATTCGATTTTAATCATTTCGTCCTCTCAACTTTCAGATTTACAAAAATAGCAGTCCACATTTATATTTACTATACTCATTGTCAAACTCCTAATCTTCAAAGCATTCCTGCATGATTCCAATTTATTGTTAAATAATTTTTTGTTTCATTTAATTAGTGCTATATTATCTGCAAACAACATTCACCATCTAGACATAGTGGATCCTTGTGTATTCCAACTCCAACTGGGAATATTTTATAGTTCTTGCTGTAATATTGTTCTCCACAATAAAATCATTATCATTAAAGAAAAGAAACATTTTTTTCTTTCTGTATCCAGATGTATTGACATCCATATCAATGTCCAGATGAGTAGCCGTATTCTTGTTAGCTATCAATCAATATATTGGCTAAAAGTGGAATGTTGGAATGTATGATGGCTTGTGGACTTTTCTTTAGTGTCCATTCACATATAGTCTACTTTCATCTGGACAAAGCATATGAACCAGGTGAGCTGCCACAGGTACTGCCTGCCTATGAATTTTGTTGGTTTCTTGCAAACTTTGTTTGGTGATGTGCAAAATTCATGTAGTCCTCTTGATAATTTGCTTTTGAAAACCATTCTCATTTTTTTTTTCTAGATGAAACTATTTGGGGTTTATCTGTTCATCTTACATATGATTAGATATTGAATGTTTCAGGTATATATTCCAGCTGTTCGTGTAAAGAGGAAGCTAAAGAATGGTTCATACTCCGAGAAATCGAACCCCCTATTTCCTGGCTGCATTTTCTTACATTGTGTATTGAACAAGGAGATACATGACTTTGTCAGAGAAGTTATTGGAATAGGTGGCTTTCTTGGATCTAAAGTTGGAAATACGTAAGCTCATTCTATATTTCCATAGTAATTTATGAGAACTATTTTGTTGGGAAGAATTTTAGTAAGTTCATGGAAATGATATCATATGCATACATTACACTATTTATCCCATTGTAATTTATAACTTAAGCATGCATTTTTGTCATGGGTGTGTATATGTTAGCTCCCAAGTTTGCTCTTGCAGTTTGGGACTGAAGTGTGGGTAATTGTTGCATTTTGATGCACTTGAAAGCAGAAGCAGTAGGATAGTTATGCGTTCTACTATGTACAGGTCGGCTGTGAGCTGGAAACATCAGTTGGAACAATCTTCTGCGTTCTCTTTCGTAAATCATTTATTAATCCTCACTAGCCACTATTGATCTAGGCCAAGAAATCTAAGGGGGGAATAAAACCTCAGCTTCCAACCTGCCCTGAAAACATGAATGAGTTACTATTTCTTATGCCAAAATATTTGAACCAAATGTCATTTTGGACAAATCCAAATGCACCCTTGAACTTTTAGATAAACTAGACACCCTCATCTCTTGTTGCTTATGCAGCTTCAGAAGACGCTTCTAGATAGAAAAAAAATAGTGTTCTACTTGCTGCAGGAATTGCTGTCAGATAGAATTTGGTCCAGTGTTTAGATATTTTCTTTAGAAGAATCATCTGATTCCTTAGTTTAGACTGGACGGCTAGCCTGTACAGGTTTTCAACTCAATTCTGAAGTACTGCATAAATGATAGTTACTCTTTGATCATCACTTACATCCTACTTTTCATTGTCCCAATATAAACTGAATTTGTTTACTAATTTTGGGTTGTTTTTTGTTGTAGTTTCTTTTTGGCATGCATACCTAAGTTGCTACATGTCCTACCCAAGGCTAACTGCTTTTACTTTCTTCACAGAAAACGACAAATCAACAGGCCCAAACCTGTTTCAAGTGACGACATGGATGCAATCTACAAACAGGCAAAGGAAGAACAAGAGAAAGCTGACCGTGCATTTGAAGAAGAGCAGCAAGCAGAAGGAATCTTTAATGGTAAAGAGCTGAATATAGATTCTTCTCCAGTTGCTGGTCAGGTTACAAAATCCATGACAGGTGCTAAGCCTAGAAGGCGATCAAAGAAAACTTCAGAACCTTCAGACAGTAACCCATTGACAGGAGAAGATATCAGTTCTCTAGTCCCAGGTGCTAGTGTTCGAATGTTGTCTGGGCCATTTGCCGAGTTCACAGGGTGTCTTAAAGAGCTGAATCACAAGACTGGAAAGGTTTGTTCATATGCCAGATTTTCTTGTCTTCTATTTTATGGCACACTCATCTCTTTCCACTTTTCCACAGAAACAGTTCTTTATTTTATTTATTTCTGGTAAATACTTTTGCAAATGTTCAACCTTTTTAACCGGTTATGTTGCAAAAGTTGGAAATTTTCTGATCCAACAGAAAATGCTCGCTCTTCTGCAGTGATATGCCATTGGGGATTTCTAGAAGAAACTATTACACTGACAGAATCCTCAAAACCACCATGGTTGAAGAGGAATTGTAGACCCTTGATGGTTTCTCCGGCTTTAAGTGTGGATACATATAGAATATACATTCCCTTGGGCTGTAGGTATGTTGAGCCGGATGATGTGGCGATCCAGCCTGTGACAATATTGTCCACTGTTGATGGGACAATTCTTACCATTGGATTGCTCGTCTATAAAGAAAAACAGATAGTTATTATTTCCAATCTGGGTTATTTTTGTGGATGGTCCATTGAGTGGTTCACAACAGATCATTCACTTTGAGAAATATCAGGAAAGGTCACTTTGCCGATCATTTGTTCGATGAATGGAAAATATAGGCTTCACTGCAGAAATTTGTGTTCGTTCTTTCAAGGAGTGCTGGTACCAGAGCATGGATCACCATAGCATAAAAAAAGATGCAAATATACCATGCCAAACTTCATGGTCAAATGAGTCTGAATCACATTGGCGAGTCCTTTTGAGTGGAGAAGGTTGGCTGCATTTGGCAATACTTGGGAAAGTCTCGCCCTGATTCAGACAAAACAAATCAACTTAATCTACCAAATGAATCAGAGTCTGAGTTTCAAGTTTCACTGTAGATCATGCTCCTCAATATTTTTAGTATAAAAGAATGTTTACTGTAATTCATCCTTCACGCTTGTTTTCTTTCTTTGAGCTGGTGAAATTGATTCGCAATCATTTTCTTGCAGGCCACTGTCGGATTCATGTTGCTAGGTAAAGAGAGCTTAGTAGATGTAGACATTAACCACATTGCTGCAGATGAAACATGAATGTAGCAGATTTTGCCTCAATAATTATTATAGATAGTAAGTTCATTCTTTCCAGGTACTTACCATTTATCGCACTCCTGAACCAAAAGAGAGCAGCAGTCTTTCCAATTGAGCACTGCAGGCACATGGCCCCTTGATACTTTTTTTTTGGATTAATATGTGGAAAATTCAGACACAGTCCTACTAAAACCCCCACATAGGTGTAGTTTAACTAGTTGCCTCCCTCCTCAAGAAACGGGAGGTTGCGGGTTCAAGCCCCCATGGCCTAACCTTGGTGTGCTTTAGGGGTAATGGGTCCCTTGATACTTTGGTATAAAAACTTGGAGACTTGACCCAACTCAGATGAGTGCTGTTGGGTTGCCAGGCTCGGCAGAGGGCTGAGATTTGATCCAGCACAGTTAGTAGACTTGATTTTATCCACTTAAGTTCAATCCAAGTCGTGAGTTTTCAAAATGCATGCATAAAGGGTGTGATGGGCAAACTGGACAGGCCATGGAGTGAATCTAGCATCTGAAATATTTCAGGCATGTTTCTATGGCAGCTTAGGTTTATTCGATGATACTGCTTCTAAACCAGGGTATAAATCTCGGCCAATATATCTCGTAAACCCGAGATATCTCGACTGATATGAGATGTATCGGTTGTACGGGCGAGATTTGTAAAAAAAGGAGAGATAAATATTGGATATCGGCCGATATTTGTCGGGCCCGAGATCTCGGATGAGCTGTTTTTTTTTACCCCTGATCTGAACTAATAACAAATTTGCAGTGATTAAGACTGCACAGATGCACCTTTTAGTTTTCAGGAACACCCGGTATTCGTGTTCTAATCAAAGTCTCAACGGTCAATTCATCTCAGTTTTTCAAAAAACTGGGATAATTGAGGAATGAGTTTGGGAATTTTTTGGGTCTCTAATTTTATTAAACTATAACAACTCCTTTAGCTTTTTGAGAAAGCTTAAGAACATGACTTCTATAATTGATATGATTAGATTGTCGTGATTCTTTGAGTATCATATTCATGGACGAAAAGATTTACTCAAATGAGGCAAAGTTGGCCTAGGATGGAAGAGTTTAATGAATAAAAAATAATTTGAAATTATGAAAATATAGATATCTTAAAAAGTTGATTTTTATAATTGGATCAAGATAATTTTGTTTAGGTCTCATACTCAATTAAAGACGTTTGGAATGGCCCATCATATTAGATAAAACTGGATCAATCATTTAATAAATTAATGGTTAATATTCATTTGACGAAATGCGCACGGTTGGTTGCACTTGCACCCTTTTTCTTTTAATTTTTGTTAAAAGGCATAAAAAATTGTATGGATTAAAATATATTTGATGAGCTACAATTGGATTAAAATTCAATTTCACATTTAATTTTTAATCATTTGATCTTATCAATTTAGATGACCAACTATTATTACATTTTTCGAGAATGTTGGTTATTTAGTTCATTAAAATTAAGTGGTTAAAATTTGATTATAAAATTGAAATTTGGTTTACTTTTAGCTCATTAAGTCTCCTATGCTTGATTTTCTATGTGATCAACAAAACTTAAAAAGAAAAATGGTCAAGTCTCACTTATAAAAGTTGGGTGAGATGAGACTATCTAGATGAGCCTCGGGTAGGCCGGACAAAGGTGCCCAAGTGCTTTGATGCGTTTTTTCAGGTGATAAGCACAAAAATCATATGAATGAATAAATTATGATGAGGTCTATCATACTTTAAAAAATGAAACTCATTAAATTATTGTTAATTTTTAAATTTTTATAATTAAAAATAATCATTAGATACATGCCTTTAATTAATTCAACACTGAGAATGCCTCAAATAAAAATAATTTTAATGGTCTAGATTTGTTGTTGAGTGGGTTCCATGTGAAGCCCTTGTTTGAAGCCGGAGTGCTCTATGGTTTCACCCAATGAACCATAGTTAAAATACAAGTTATTTAGTTTTTTCGTCACTTAGATTCAAAAGAATAAAATGACAAGAACCAACTTACGTGGATAAATAGATTGTGGATCATGAAACATAGTTCATGGTTCACAGAATGCGACTTGCCGGCTATTCTAGTTCATAAGGATAGGATTTTTATTATTAATTTAAATATTTATTATATTTTATAAAATGTATGAAAAACTCACATTTGGATGCAAATTATTCATTCTAATTGATAATTATGTCTTTATTTAGAACTAATAAAAATATATCTAGATATAAATTTTTAAATATGATTTTAATTGAGATTGTCTAGATAAGTAAGAGAACTCATTCGTTAAATAAATTTATCCAACCTAAGTACCTAATGAACCTTAAATGGGTTGACCCACTTGGCCCGTTGATTGAAAAATAGCACAACCCAACATCAACCATACGTCCATACCAACCAATCTTGACCCATTTATGTAATGGGTTAACCCATTTATTAAACATTTTTGTTCCTTGTCTAGGTTAGGGCCAAACGAACTTAAAGAAATTTATAGATTAGAAAGTGAATTCCTACCAAGCCATTTTTCTAATAAAAAATTTCTATTAAAATCTAATTTCTTATTCAAATTCATTTCCCATAAAATATGTATATACCCTAAAGAATACTTTGCAACATGACATGCCACACACAAGCACTTGTGCATGGCCCATCCATTCATAAGCTTGGGCCCTAGAAGGATGCCATGACCAAAAAATCAAGCCAGTCTAGGTTGCACATATTTGGGAAAGATTCATCAAAAAAACATTTTCATTTTAATAAATATATAACAAAAATCATCCTTTGGGTTGGTAAGCCTGTTGCTTATATTTCTCATATTCTATGTGCTTCATCAGATGATGATGCCTCATATATTGCTGATGACAAATGACATGCTATTTAAACAGCCACTGGGATTCATGTAAGAGTTACAAATACCTAGAGTTTATCTCTGATATACACGAAGAAAGAGCCTCTCTTACTTGAGGATTGTCACAATCCATATAAAGTGCATCTTCCAAAAGTCTCTTTGCCTGATAGAGCAGCTTCAACTTCTCACTACTGTTGCTTAGTCGCAGGTGAGATCGATATTGCAAGGTTACACCCCATCTTAACAATGCTGCATAAGATGGATACAAATCAGATAGAATCTTTTTGATAGCCCATGTGCATAATGTGCATGAAAGAAGTGATGCCTAACATAAAATCCCCACTCCAAGGCCGCTTTCTTTCAAGGTAGACAAATCCTGGATCAAATACTAATAGACAATGAACGTCTTGATTGAAAGGTGAGACAAATCTTGGATTGAGAGAAGAAGAAGCTAGGTTGGTATATGACAGTGATCCAGAAAAATCTTACAACCATATGGAATGGGATTTTTAAGATTTTTTTATTTTTGGAGATAGAAGATTACATACTTCAACAAGTGTGATTCAGTTCAACCTGGAGATCTAAAATGAAGGTGCATATTTCATGGCAAACATTCCAACTCTTGTGGACTCTAGTGAAAGGAACACAGAGAGTTCTTATAGATAAGAGGATTGAGACAGACTTGGTGCCTGCTTTTGTCGTCAATAGTGGTGGAAGGATTAAGCCCTTTATTCCATAAAGTGGAACAAATGGTAGTTGCACAAATTCCAAATCTCGAACTCCTATTTATCTCTCTCATATTCAGTGGATCCTGTCATTCTTTGTGATGCCAAAGTGGATCAAATTGAAAATGCCTTCAACAACTTGAAGAGCTTATAAGCAGAGTCAGGCTTGTGAGTTTAAGTGACCAAAAATGCAATTACTGGGGTTCATTTTGAAGAGAATGCTTCAACTGTTTGTCACTATAATTGTGGTCGTATGGTATCTCTTTCTTTCCCAGGGGCAGATCCCAAACTTTCACCCACGTGGGATTGGCCCTAGAAAGGTTCAAAGAAAAAAGGGCTTTCCCTTGGTAAGCCAGATAGCACCTGTAAAAGCAACCTTGGTCAGCCTCCAAATTAACTAATACTCTTTTTTCAAGATCCCCGTCAAAGTAATGAAGTTGTTTGAAAAGATTCAAAAGGGCTTACACTTGGGATAGCATGGTTGACAAAAAAGGGATCTAAAAAGCCTGAACATGTAGCTCAGTTGACTTGAGATTTTAAGAATAGACTAGAGGGCTTGGGTTTGGCTCTTCTTAGAGTAACATGATAAAGAAGACTTATAAGCGGTTTTGTGTATCTGTGGCATTAGTCTTATCCCCAAGCTAGTCTCACCTCCACCAGAGGTGGGGATGCCCACGTTATTAAAAAAAAGGATCCGATAGCATGGGTGTAAAAAAAAAGGATCTGGATCCTTAATAATTGGAAGCCAGTTGAATTGACATTGAATAATGGAGGATTGAGATGGGGAATATTGTTCAAAAAAATTTCTCTTTACTTTCAAAGTAGTGGTGGACATACGGAGATGTGAGGGAGACTTTATGCTGGGAAGATATCAAATTAAAAAAATAAAATGAAGAAGGCGGTTGGATTCCCAAGGGCGTTGGGTGGATAGATGATTCTAGGATTCGAAAAGCAATACCGAAATTAGGGATGAGGATAACCAAGTGGTCTCAATAATTTGGTTTGTTGTTTGGGGTATGCTTGTTCTTGCAGTAGTTGTAAATGGGAAAATGATAGATGGGTGATCAGCAATTGCAAATTTAAATTCTGCAGTTGTATGGAATTTCAAACAAAAATGACTTTGACAAAGGATAATTTGGAGCTTATGGGACAAAATGATTTGGACCATAACATTTCGAAGAATATTTATAGATCATGAAATCACACAATTTGAGGCTCTTCTTAAGGATATCCAGATATAGTTCCAACCAAGGAGGGCAAGGACAAAAGGATGTGGACCAAAGACCATAATGGTATCTTTTGAGTAAATCACTGTTTTTAATTTTAAAATATATATCTAGTACCCCATGTCCCATGGTTGTTGATAATTTCATTCTTCATTGTTTTTTTCCTCCTTTTCGTTCACCATTCAATCTTTGTTTTCATTCATTGTTGTTAAAATCTTACGCTAGATGATTTCTATTCATACACTATGTCAAAAGAAAGAATTTGCATCAATTTAGAAATCTTACGATTCCCATGGATAATAGAAATATAAGCCTATTTGGAATAAGAAAGCATGAAACTTTTGATTTTGATGGCTTTTAAGGCCTGAATTGTTGGGTATGTAGGATATTTTTGGGGGCTTTTTAGTTTATTGTTGACTTTTTACAAGAGTAGTTGGGGCGTATACTTGTAATCTAGAATTATACTTTTGGAAGTTGGAACTGTTAAGTTTGAACTCTAAACGAAGTAGTTATGCAATATTCATTTAATATTGAAAGAAAATTGGAGAATGACTCATATTATTACTTTTTAAATATCTTTATGTTATTTCATATATTATAATTTTTTGGGAAAAAAATTACCAATCTTAAAGATTCCATAGTTTATGATACAAGATTTGCAATTCCAGACGTGATTTTATGTTACACAACATTGTTCTCATTATTGGGTGTCTCCTTTTGATGCCATGGATGGGTGGAATTATGGTCCATTCTCCAGTGTGATAAATTTACAGTTCTTTCTCTTTCTCTCTCACCAAAAAAAAGAAAGAAAAGAAAAGAAAAGAAAATATCATATAGAACTGATCAGTAAACAGAGTCATAATTCTAATATCTGAGTTGCTTTCAGCACTTTCTTATGCAGTTTCATAGAGCAAAAATAAGGAAGAACCAAGTTCACTCTGCCATCAGTAGTCTGACCAAGTATATCCATTTCCAAAACTTACACCCTAAAGACTAGCTCCAATTTTACTTTGAAAGTTATCACTACGAATTCCAAATTATGGATTAGTGGATGACCACCATGCTATCTACGTTCAAGAATGCAACTTTTATGTTCTTATCTCATTTTAAAAATATTGATATTCATTTGTTGTCCCCACATTTTAACATGGATCTGGAATTTTTATTTCTTCCTAAATATCAAATTACTTAGTATTTCATTTTGGTTCTCATTCTTTACGTGGTTACTATTTAAGGGTGTAATCAGAAAGCCATAGATCACAAGAAGTTTCAAAATGTTGGGTGGGGTGGGGGTGTGTGTGGGGGGAGAGAGCATGGAATTCACTTCTTCTGTCTTTTTAGTCCTAGTCATCCCTAGTGCAGTAACTTAAAAACTACTCTGGGAACAGAAAGAAGGGGGGAATCCGTTCTGATTTTCGCATTGAACACACATTAAAAGGAAAAGAAAAAGAAAATAGCTCATCTACTATAAGTATTCAAATTGACTGCCATTTAGGGTGTCTTTTAATAAACAGTATTTTTTTTATATTACATGTAGTTTGTATATGTTTCAGTGTCTAAGTGTCATGGTTGTCTTGAAGCCACAATTCAATCAACATATGCATGATCGCCAAGGGATATAGACATACCATCCGGGGCATAAGCATTACTTTTGGACACCATAGCATCGAACTTGTCAATTGCTGCCAGGT
The DNA here is from genome assembly GCA_013350335.1 of Chimonanthus salicifolius. Lineage (NCBI taxonomy): Eukaryota > Viridiplantae > Streptophyta > Magnoliopsida > Laurales > Calycanthaceae > Chimonanthus > Chimonanthus salicifolius. The sequence continues at coordinate 5,584,506 of CM023537.1, read as the reverse complement.
ATATCTTGTCAGCATCCAACGCTGCATCCTGGAAGTGGAAGAACAAATTAATGGCTATAAACGAATTCAACTATCTGTTGCCATTTCAAATAAAAAAATGGAAGAAGAAGAAGAAGAATTCAACAGTAAAAGAAATCCAAACATAAAATCCTTAATTACTTTCACAGATACTTGAGTCAGAGGAATGATCCTATGCTGTCATCCTATTGGTAAGGGTGACAGCAAATAGTGACATTTGGGGCATGTGGGTCCACCATTAAAAATACAAACTGTGCATTAATTTCAAAATGCAAGTTTACATATATGTCTCTTTTTAGATTTTGTGTAACTATTGGACCTACCATTGGATGGATCAAATGAGAAGAATGTAACAACCTTTATAAGTCAATTTTGAGCACTTTTCATTTGATTCATTTAACAGTGGGTCCAATAGTCTCAGAAAATTAAAAAAACATAAATGTAAATGCATAAAAAAATATAGGATCATTCCTCCTTAAGTTACAATGACACCATTACTAATAACAAACAAAATATAATTGTACTTCTTCATGATAATCGTCAAGCTTAATTGGTTCAGAAGTTCCTCTTTCCTTCTAACCCCCCTTTGATCCTAAAGCCAACAACCGTAAGGCAAGAATGGAGCCTATAAGAACTCATAGTAAGTCCTATTATTCTAGACAAAGTTCAGTTATACTGGCAGTTCAAAGTTATGTGGAGACATTATACACCTTGTACTCTAAATCTATCATGCTCCATGAGTTTCACAGAAGCATATCAAACAGGTACCCTATTAGTCATTGTGTAAGTAGTTTGCCAAAAGGGAAAACAAGAAGCTCCATTAAACCAATTTAAAAAGTATTGTAACAAACACTCTCTGCCTCAAAACACCATAAGCAGTGAATCAGTCAAATGCTGCCTCCTTGATGTTCTACTCACCATAACTTATCCAGTTTCACGATGATTCAATATTTTGATACCATAGATGGATATCTATCTAGAATGTGCTTGGTGTTAGAGCTGCAAGAAAATTCAATGCTACATTAGCCGGAGGACAGCTTATCAGCATGTTCCATCCCAAAGCACATTGTCAGGCCCAACTGCCAACATTGACTCAGGTAGGAAAAGTCTGAGAAACAGTATCCCACCGAACGTGATTCCTCCATCCTAAATGCACAACAGGATAGATGATCTGCAACTAACCCAAACAAATCATTGGTCATGGGAATATCCAAATGCATACTTCATGTTGGAGCTTGAGTCACTACTCAAAAGTGCAGCCAAAACAAAGTTTTGTGTCTTGGGATATGTTATTCAAGATTTAGGCAAACAATATAGCCTCCATTAACAATACAGTTTGCAAATCTGGATTGCACCAACCCAGACTTGCAGTACGGAAAACAATGGGCCCCAGATTGATGGGATATGGTTTTGACAATTAGATGGTGGTGGTGCTAATGCTGGTGATGTAGCCTGCATGAATAAAGCTTACCGGTCCAATATCTGCAATCAGTTGAGCACGGAAGAAAAGTGCAAGACCCCAATTATACAAGGCTCTGATATCATTTCCATTGATTGATAATGCCATTCGATACTTCCTGCCTGCCTCAATAAGTAGTTTTTCACATTCTTCACACACATCAACAAGATCAGATGTGACTTTATCTTTATTCAAGACTTGATATTTTAATCTTTCAGATCGTGCTCTAGTTCCCTTGAGATTAGACGAAGAAGCACTGTTGGATATCAAAGCCCTCAACTCACGACTTTTTTTCAATTTAAGTTCTCCATGAAGGAGAAAGGTATTCCCCAATTGACCAACTGCACTTAAGCTTGTAGGATTCATCCTTAATGCTCTACTGAGTAAACTCTCACTGTTGTACAATAGGATCTCAGCCTTTTCTTCATCCACTTGACCTGTTAAACATTCCTTAGCTTGTTTTAGAAGGCCATTGGCCTCCTTCAGATGCTTGCTGAACTCCTCATCATCCAAAATTGGTGAAGATGATGGTCCGTCACTCACTTCCATATCACTCACATATCTTTGATCATTAAAAGTGGTTTGTTCTTGTAATTTGTTAGTTTTTGTTGATTCTTCTTTCAAACCATGACTGAAATTCCCATTATCCTGAGAGGCACCAAGCCCAGCTGGATGAGAGACTTCATTTTGTGTTGCCAGTGCTTCATATTGATTTTGGTGACTCAGCTTTGAGAAATTTCCATACTTATTGGAGAACTGTAAATCATTAACCTTAGTAGTAAAATCATCACAAAGCGGGAACATGTCATCTTTGAAGCTCTCATTTCTAGAATGACTAAATTGCTTCCCATTTATCTTTGATTCAGTATTACCATATATCTCTTGATCACTAAGTGCCATCTTTGACAGATCTCTATCCACTTCTTGTGGCAACACTTTGGATTTTTTGGGACTGAGACCAGATCCATAAACTTTTGGAGCAGAAGCTATTGGAACATTTTTATTCAGACTACTCATGTCCTGTACAGGTTCACCATTCACAGTTGGATTATCCATTGACGCTTGTGGGATTAAATCCTTATTAACATTCCCTACATTATTGTTTGACTTTGCATTTAAGTCCTTCTCTTCAACTATATTTGCTAAAACACTTCCATTCCTTGTATCCACACTAATCCGATTATTTCCCTCGATAGAGTTGGACTGTCCAGTGGATTCTTGCTTGACAATATCGTTTGCTTTGTGAGGCTTCAGCCCAACTAAATTTTCTTCAAACAATCCCCTGATGAGAACTTGGACAAAATCGAAACCTGCCAAACCCAGCTCCTTTTTTCTTTTACTTGTCTTCTGATTAGAATTACTCTCCACTTCTTGATCATCATCAGTTGATGCATTATCAAAGCTCTGTGCATTACGCATCTTCCCTTTCAAATCCAACACTTGATTCTCACTGATCCCTAACCTTAAAGACTCGACGATTTCATAGCACTTTTTTAATTCACTGATTTCAACGTGATTCGACTCAATGAGACCTCCCAACCCAACTTTCAACTTAGACACCTTCGAATCCAATTCACTCAAGAAATCCCTCAAATTCCTCCAGTTCTCCGATTTGGGAAAATCTAGAATTCCATTTCTAATCACACTAGCACTGCCACTGCCGCTGCGAACAAGCCCGATTGAAAATCCAACAATGAAAACCAAAATAGAACCTGGAACAACTGCAATTGACGAGACCCTAACCCTAGAAATGGCGAGAGCAGATACGAACCCAATCAGAAACAGGAAAACATGCTTTCTATCATCTATTCCCATCGAAATCATAAAATTTCGAAACCGGTCTAACTCACCGGATTGATTGGGGCCTTGCTGAGATTCTAGGTCGTCCCATCCACCGAAGTTTGAGACATTTGAAGCAGAAGACGAAGAGAATGTAACGAAAATCGGTTTCTTGGAGCTCCAAATCCGTTTTCTGAGGATAATTGGGGATTTCGGGGCCAAAAATCGGAAATTGAGTGGAGAAATTGCAGAATAGAAGGAAATTTTTGAGAATTGGGGGTAATTGTATGAAATTAAAGCTTCCATCAGGAAAATATGCGATTTCTGGGCGCGTTTGGATGTCAGTTCTTGATACAAGTAGTTGTGGTGAGTGACTTTATTGGAGCGAAGGAAGCAGGAAATGGTTCTCCGCAGAACACGTGCGAGATACCTGAGCTATTATTTAACACGAGGAGCTTGAAACTTCCATCACTCTTACCATTTAAATTTCTCTAAAATTAGATAAAATGAAAATTTTAACTAAAAAATTATTTTTACTAGAAAATGGAATATATGTGAATTTCATTTTATTAGGAGTTTGAGGATACAAGAAATTAAAGCAATGAGCTAATTTCTTTGAACTTAAAAGAGTGGGATATATGGGCTAGATCAGGGGTCGAAATATCGATAGATATGTATCGATTTTTTAAAACCGAACGATATCGGCCGATACGATATGTATCGGCAGTACAAAACCATTATCGGCCGATATGGTCGATATTCGGTCCACAATATCGGTCACCATATCGATCGATATGCATAAATATCGGTATTTAAAATTTATTTTATTTTATTTTTTAAAAAAACTGATACGGTTTTCTACAGTTTTTTGCGATTTTTGTGGTTTTTCATGGTTCTTCATTGTTTTTTACAGTTTTTTCACGGTTTTGAATACCGGATGAGAGAGAAATATAAATATCAGAGGAGAGAGAAACTTATCGACCAATATTGCGACCGATATACATATCAGCCGAAATATCTATCAGGCCGTTTTTTTGACCCCTGCACTAGATCCATAAAGCTAAGAAAAAAATATAATTTACATAGAAATTTTTAAATAATAAGATTAAATTGATTTGGGTTCTTGACTTCATCCAATCCTAACTTTAGAATTTTTTAGATCAGGTTGGAGCAAGTGAATTTAAACTCTTTTAGGAAATCTTCAGTTAAAACATGAATACATGGATATTATTCAAATAGGGTTTAAGTTGAACTCATGTGAGAGTAAAAAATTACTACCTCTACAAATCTCAACTTTATTTGTTTTCTTTTTCAAAAAATTTTATGAACTTTTTCAACTAAAGTACATGTTGATATCATCTTTTTGAATGTATAAAAGAAATATTTAAATATAGAAGGGTGTGGTACTTCCAACTTGACATGGCACCGCTAGGATGCGACACCTCATTAATTCAACTAGATGTTGAAACTATATAAAGGTGTTCCATGCAACACTTGTTACCTTTTTAATATCAAATTCATATGTTTCGAAATTTCAGTTTGTGCTTTTTCCACAAAACTCATTTCTTATTTTTTATAAAAAAATTATAAAAACATATATATTAAATTTGGACCTTCAACATTAGGGATTCTTTTCATGTTGACCTTATCATTTTCATCAGAGAGATCTCGATCGGTATTCAATATATGACAGATAAAAATAATTTAAAAAAAAAAAATAAAAGAGAAACTTCTCAGCCAAGATAGCTCATACCGATTTACATTAAGATAGAACTATTTTTTTCAATATTAGAGTGCCTATTTAATTGAAAGATTATAATTGTATTTTTTTCCCACTAAAACTCGATAAGATCGAGATTTGACTAAGTCAAGATTTAAAGTATTATACTCTAAATTTTTTCTTTCAATGTCCAACTAAAATTTCATTTTCTATATCAATTGTTTGGTTTTTGTAGCTAATCATTTTCCACCCTTACATTCTTGGTTATCAATATTGTTTTTTATATTTTATCTTTTCTTTCCTATTCTTCTCATGCATTTTATTATTTTTAAATCTTTTTTTACTGTAAACTTTCCTAAGCCACTTTCTATATTCATATAACTTCGTGAAACTAACAAGAAGAAAAAATCTCTAACTTGAGTTTTCATTTCTTTATTTTTATTTTGTCATTTGTTGGTTCCTCCATTAAACAAGCTTTTCTTATTTTTACTACTCATTCCAATCCCATTTTAGTTGACTTATTTTAAACATTTATATTTTTTAAGAAACTTGAATTTGACTTTAAACCACCAAAACCGAGAGATAATTCTTATCCATTTTTACCACTTTATACTACTCTAATATTAGAGAATCTCAAAATTTATATCCGACAACTAAATTGAAACAGATGCAGTATTTTCTTAAGTTGCACAGGAACAATTCTCTGTATGTGTAGGGAGGGTTCTAAATTTAGTACGATCCAGTTTCTGATAATGGTTTTTGCTAAGGGCTTAGGGATTACAAATAGAATCAATCCCCCAGAAGAAGTAAAAGGTCAAACAAGCTTATACGGCTCTTACTAGAAGAGTTCATTGTCATCACGATCCTTGGAATTGCTTGTGGAAGCCAAAAATCCCTAAAAAGATCACAATGTTTCTTAAAAAAATCATTTCCGGGACGGTACAATTTTCTTGCATATATGGAGTTTTTCCATTTACGGATGACATGAACTGGGCATATATGTATATATAAAGAATTGCTTTACTCAAGAAAATGGAAAAACGACATCTCGAGAATTCCCATTCAATAATTATCTCAGGAAAATCTGCCCTTATTCCTACTGTAGGACCCGCAATTGTAGCACTGAAAGTATTATGAACATCTTAAAACATTGATAGATTCAATCCCTGAACCATCATCGAAGGTGAGCGGAGATAATTGCTGGAATCGCCGATTCTGTTTACAGGAGGAAAGCTAAAGAGGAGATGAATAACCTCCATGAGTGGCAGATCTTTTATTGTAGCAAAAAGGCGAGTGTGGCCGTCCATCTAATTGCCCAGCTTCAGCCAATGAGAGGCCTTATTTTTCACAATGTGTCCCTGATTGAATTCAAAGAGTTAAGCCATCATAGATTTGAACACACATACAAAGTAAGATCCAACCATTTAGATGCTAATGGCTTTGTAGATTTTTGCAGCTAACGAATTACAATCCAAAAAAGAGCCAGAGGCAAGAGCACCAAAGCAAAAGCAGAATACCAAGTCAATATGACTTGCCATTGTGTTGATAGAGAGAGTGTTGAGAGAACTGCAGTGTGCTTATAATGAAACCCAACAAAGCAAACCCACTCACTGGTACAAGCTTCGACAACCCTCAAGAACAAGACACACAATTGAACGCCACACCACACAATTGCAACTCTTAGGGTGATACAGTAAGGAGCTGCTAATTGTGCTATAGAACCTTTAAAAAATTTACCCCTAATTAGCTTACAAAGACAAAATTGAGCCAAAAAACACCCAAAGCGGAACGACACTAGATCTCAGTTTGTTATAGTTATCATCAATCCTTTTGGAGGAATTGCAGATAGATAACGCAGATTTACAGTAACATCATCACTGATCCAGAAAACACTAAGCCTGTTAAACAAAGTAAAAGGTATGATAGAAGGCATCTCAGTCAATATCTCCCCATAATCTTCTTCACTGACAATCAAAGTGCAAGGATAACAATAGGAAATTAACATCATAGATGCCATTTAAAAACATTAACATTTGTAAACTACAATCCAAGGAAGACTATAGTGAATGATAAAACCATAAGTAATGTAACAGGCAACTAATATAGATCCTAAAGATTTCATGCATGTTGATTTAATTCAGAACAAGTAACAACAGAGACAGGAACATGTCTTGCAAAAGATGAATTTCCAACCACAATGAAGCAACCAATGCAAGTATGCAACCCTAATATCTCCATCCCATATGATGTGTCAAAAAAAAGCCTAGGCATACTACACTTCCTTGACAATACATAATCCACTCCTCTGAATAACATATACCAAGGTGGAATTTAATTAAAAAAGCCAAAGATTTAAAATAACAACTTTAATAAATAAAAAAGCAACTCAAACTGGATCTCAGTAGGTAATGGTTATCATCAATCCTTTTGGTGGAATTGCAGATAGATAACGCAGATTAACAGTAACATCACAGATCCATAAATACCAAACCTGGAGCCCATTAAAAGAAATACTCAGGAAAAAACCTCTGACAAAGGCACCTCTTTTATTATCTCTCTCTCTATAAGCTTCTCCACTCAGATTTTGTTAAAAGACTAGGACACAAATTATAAAAGAACAAATGAAGGAAAACCAGAACACGTGTTAAAGTCACACTAAAACAACATCTGAATCTCCATTGGTGGTAGTTATCATCAATCCCTTTGGAGGAATTGCAGACAAAGAGTGTCCATTATAGTAGCATGACATATCCAGGACTGTCAAAACAGATGGAAAACAAAAGGCATGATAGAAGGCATCTCAGTCATTAATTCCCCCATAAGTTTCTTCACGGGCAATCAAAGTGCAAGGATAACAATAGGAAGTGAAACATCATAGATGCCATTAAAAACAAGAACACATAACGTTTACAAATGAACAAATTGATCAAAACTGGAGCATAAATTACAATCATGTGTGATGCAACAAGCATCCAATATTAAATACTAAGTAGAAAAACACGTCAAGTTAAGCCAGAGCAAACATTACCTAAGGCAAGACAAAAAAGAAAAAAGAATGAAAGTAGTTCGGTTATGAACTTTAAATTTATGTCTTTCTGGAAGAAGACCCAATTGTGCGGTTGTTTTGGAAGAAAGGTTCATCATCATGGATGAGATCAATGGAACTCCAATATCAAAGAAAACACTCGAATGAAAAAGGGTTCTACAGCACACATGAGGCACCACAAGAGAGACTCACTCAATTCTGACCACAGATCCAGAGCTCATTAATCACAAAATTAAGAAATCCCTTTCTAAGACAATATCGATATTATAGCATAGGCAACCCATGCCTGTTGTAAATGCATGATTTCCACTACAAACAATCTTTACAGCCACTGCCAGAGTATCAAACCCTAGAGAATTCATTGATTACCTAAAAATATATTCTTTGCCACAGAGAAGATAATGCATATAACCATTACACTGCCATCGCATCAAAATACGTATTTTAGGTGGAAAAGATGTCTTTTACTCCAAAAAATTAAAAAGGACTAGTGATTGGGGCAATGAAATTTTAGAAAAAATAGAATGCAGTTGTTCTTTTCTTTCTAGAGGTGTCATCACTTCATATGATGAAGTGAAAATGAACCCCTTACTTCCCATTTTACGGAAATCTAGATATACCAAGAACTGACCCAAAAAAGGGAATTAGGGCTTCAATGTCCTGCTGCCAGTAAATAAATCAAATAAAATAAACCACCTAGAAAGTCATATTATTAGATTACAATAGCAAGAGATAGTAAGCCAAGCATTGGCATTTATGCATGAGGACAAGATCATAACTCATTTTGAGCCATTCAATAATCAATACAAGATTCTTGCAAAAAAAAAAAATCAATACAAGATATTTACTCAATAACGAATCGATGAATGCAAAGACCCCGAGAAAAATGAAAAAAAAAAAAATTGATACCGCAAAAGCCCTCTAGGAACCTGATTATTGTGCAAAATCAGGATCCCGAGGGCATTAGAAGAGAACAGATTGATTGGAAAATACCCGATCAGGCGTTTGGACATTCAAAAATTTTCTCAAGAATCCAAACGGATATTTAAAGAAGGAGATGGCCCAAATGTCAGGTGGCGCTGTTTAGGGTTTTTTCAGTACGAGGGAAGCATTCTACTCTCGTTAGTATATATATACTCCGTTCGCTCATCTGAACTGTGATTTATTTTTACGTGGACAATTAAAAAACAAAAAATATTTAAAATATAATTAAAAAATAATAATCATTCAGCGAGTTAGGACTTAGGAGGATCTAATTCAACTTTAATATTATTATTTAAAAAAAATGCAAAAATTAACTAAAAATAGAAAATAAAATCTTTATTATTAAATTTAATTATTTTAAAATATACAATCGAGAATTTTTATATTAGTATTTAAATATTAAAAACATTATATAAAAATTTGTGAATTACAAAAGCACTATAAAATTTTGATAATGTTATTCACACGAAGTGTGCATTTCTTATTAGTGCAATATAATGATTAGAAATTGGATGACTTAAGCTCCAGTCAAATTAAAATCGAGTTTGATGCCATTTTAAAGCTTGGTCACTTGGATACGACTCTGGTGGGTTGAACTGCATTTTGAATTTGACTGAACCCAAGCAAGTTTGCAATTAAAGAGGCAAAAGTTAAGTTTGAGCCCAAGTTAATCTGAATTAGTCAAATTTAAATCTGACTTAAACATTGTATTTGTAGGGCCAAGTGCAATCACAAGTTCAAAATGTTTATACAAGCTTATCAGAGCTCAAGCTTCGTTGGATCTAAAATGATTTTTTTTATATTATCCTATAAAAATATAATTTATATGTTACATAAGCTGTACAATCAATTTTTACAGAATGTAGTTCAAATTCAAACATTCATCTACAAGGCCCAGGTTGACCCAAAATCTAAGTTGAGTCTAATAGGATCCAAAAATGAATCTGAGCCTAAGTCACTGTAAGCCCATTTTTTTTTTTTTTCGAATTTTTTTCATATCAGCTCAAGTTAGGCCTGGCCCAAATTCCACCCCGATCTCACTTCAAGACATTTCGAATAAGAGAGTCATTTCGGCAAGCAAGTCAAGTTGATAGTCTAATACAATCCTCGTCCATAATAATTTTAGGTTGTTATTTTTTAACACAATCTATATTTCGCTCTTCTTTTGACATACTCTTACTCCATTCCACTTTAAACCTCCAACTCATTTTTTGTATCTAAGCCGAACAATTTGGGTCAAGTTAAATTGGGACATGGGCCAAACCATGTAATTAAGTAAACAATTATGTCTATATATTGTGTACATTGTATTGACTTATTTCATGCAAAGAGGAATCTATAAAACAATTCTTCACCAAAAGATAATAATTTTAAAGAGTTGAGTTTCAAAATATCATAAAATAAACATATAGAAAATGAGATACCTAAGTATATATTTGGGTAATTTAAGTAGGTAGAGTTGAGCAGAGTTTGATCCCAACCCAATCAACAAGAAAGCTCCTGTCAACTGGAGGAAGATTGGTAGGATAGCAGTCTATCAACCATTGGAAGGAAAGGGACAACTCATCTTTGAGGGTAAAAACTATTTAGTATTTAATTATACTATAGTTAAGTTAATTGTCTGGATGGTTGTATTTTGCTAATCCTTGTGTTTGGTCAGTCATGATGTGCTGTGCCCTTTAGGCTTCTTTTATATATCAAATTACCCACCCAAAAAAGACATGGTTGTGTGAAAAGTACAATTAAAAAAGTCGGTAGATAGGACAAATGACTTTGACGACGATGATAATAATGGTGACGACCCTTGTCTCCTTGTATAGCCCAAATTAGGCCGAATACAAGGTGGGCTGCTCTTATTGTTCTACATTTTCCACCAGTTTTTTTTTTTTTTTTAACGGTAAAGAGAAGATTTCATTGAATAAGAAGAAAATAAGAAGATTTATAAGGTCTTAAAGACTTAAATCCAACAAAAAAAAAGAAAATCAAAATAACATCGAAAGTACACTAAATATTATCCCCCTTGTAGCCAAAAAGTGCCACGATTCGAACCATCCACTCCATTTTTCGCAAAGAAGTCCGTCAAACCATTAGCCGTTTGGCTAACATGAACAAAAGACACCTCCAGGCCCAAGATTAACTCATTTATCTTTCTAACCAAGGCAGTTAACCTCCAAGGAGGGGGTTTCAAACCCCCGGCCCATTTGATTGCGTTTGTAGAATCACTTTCAATCACCAATTTCCTCTCCTCCCTAAGACTGGCTCCTAGAGTCAAGGCTCTCATAATGCTAAGAAGTTCAGCTTCGTTAAATTCTAAGATTCCCACGAATTCAGAAAAAACTACGCGAATTGTTCCCAAATGATCCCTTAAAGCTACCCCTATACCGGCAGGGCCGGCTTACCCTTAGAAGCTCCATTCACATTAAACTTCAACGTATCACTTGGAGGGGGGACCCATTCTAGACTTTTCCTTCTAACCCTGGGAGTAGACATCATCCCTCCCTCCCAGCAATGAAAAAGGTTGGAGGCTGTAATGTCTTTGAACTCCTTATTCGAACACAGCCACACACACAACCTCCATTTTGCCGACTGACAAATATCCTTGAACTCCTCAATCTTGCCCTCAAAGATCCTTGCATTCCTTTCCTTCCAGATTGTCCACATCACCAAAGCAGGAATTGTGATCCATGCCAATCTTCTCCTGCGGTTACCAAGTGAAAGGGACCAAGACCCCAACACATTCTCCAGAGATTTAGGAAATGTTCATGCTACTTCGAAGAGTTCCATAAAGAAATTCCACAGCTTCCACGTCATAGAGCAATTGACCAAAAGGTGATCGATGGTTTCATCAGCTAAACCACATAGTGGGCAACTAATGTCACTATCCCAGCATACCAATCCTCTTCTACATAAATCCACCCCAGTCAGTATTCTCTCTTTCATACAACACCAAACAAACAACTAAACTCTAGGAGGGGCAAGACTTTTCCATATAGTCGAATGGGAAAGCCCTAGGCCATCGATAGATAGATACCACGAATCAATCAAGGATTTAACTGAGAAGGACCCCGAAGGATCACCCGTCCAAACCAGCTCATCTTCACCTAACGGATCCACTGGAAACTCCTCCAAGTGAGCTATTAGATCATTCAAGATATCGACCTCAAACGATCTGAGAACTCTCCTAAAGTCTAAAGTCCAAGAGATGCCATGATCGATCAAAGAGTAAGCCTCTTGGACTAAAACCAATTTGTCACGAGCAATCCTAAACAGTCGTGGGTATCGCTCCCTCAATGGCCTATCACCAATCAATAAATCCTCCTAAAAATAAGTCCGATCACCTTTGCCCACAAGTAATCTAAGACGTTCTTTATAGAACGACCCAATCTCCGACCTCCCTTGACAAACCCTCCACCAGACTTTAAGCACTCCAGATCCCGATTTATCTACATCATCCCCCAAACACCACCTGTTCATATTCTGTGTTCCATACTTGGCTGACAAAACCCTTACCCACAAAGCATTCGATTCCCGACCAAATCGCCAACCCCATTTACATAATAAGGCCTCGTTTCTCACTCTTAATGGGACTATGCCCAAACCACTATTAGCAACAGCTTTAGTGACCTCTAACCATGCTACCAAATGGACCTTCCTTTTCTCCTCATAATCGCCCCAAAGAAATTTCCTGAAAAGCTTTTCTAACTTGTTAGCCACTCCGATTGGTATTGTAAACAAAGACAAGAAGTATGTAGGGAGGTTAATCAGTACCGACTTGATTAAGGTTACCCTGCCACCCAGAGAAAGATATTTTTTACCCCATCCTGCCAGCCTTCTCTCCACCTTTTCCACTACCGGAGTCCAGAAACTCTTAAGCCTTGGGTTTCCACCGACGGGTAGGCCCAAGTACGAGAAGGGCAACTTCCCAACACCACAGCCAACTACTTCAGCCCAATCTTTGACTTTTGAATTTTCCAATTCTACTCCAATTAATGTACTCTTCCCCAGATTAATTCGAAGACCGAAGACCAACTCAAAACATCTAAGTACTGCCCGATATCCTAACACCTCCGAACTATTAGGGTCACAGAAGAATTGTGTATCATCTGCAAATTGAAGGTGAGTGACAACCGGTCCCCCATGACACACCTCAAAGCCCTTAACAATATCCAACTCTTTCGCCTTTGACACCAATCTACTCAAACTTTCACCAATCAATGTGAATATGAATGGTGAAAGTGGATCTCCCTGTCTAAGATCCCTTTTTGATGAAATTGGGGGCGTTGGTGAACTGTTCACCAAGACTGAGTACCTCGTATCCTCCACACACCCTCTCATCCACATCCTCCATCTGCTCCCAAATCCCATCCTCTCAAACAAATATCCCACAAAAGACCAATCCACACAATTTCCTGACTCAGTTACTCCCTACTAAAGAAAGCTCAAAATGATCAGTAACAAGTCAAAATGAAGTCAGGAAAAACACAGAATTAATAAAATGAACATGATTGTACAGTAAATTAAATTATTCAAATTCTATAGAATGACCAACTAGGTCATTCTATTGAATGGAACTTTGAATAAAAGAATTGAAAAAATGGCAAACACTTTAGAAAGTGGAAAAAAGAACAAATATGCAACACAGATCTTCCTCCATCCTCCATTTTGTGGAGGATACTATATATACTTCTGACTAATCCTATTTTTATCTTCTAAATCTGTATAAAAAGGAAAAAAAAAAAACTCTTCAGCTCCCTTTATAAAATATGGGCTCTTCTTGGAACAAGACTTGGCTGTTGCAAAACTTGAAGCATGAGAAGAAAAGGAAATGATTTGCAGGTAAGCCATGGCATCTATTGATGAAAGAGGGATTTGGAGATGTCTGATGCTACATAGTGAAAATGCTGTTGCATTGGAACATATCAGCTGCTCTTTCATATCGCTATGTTGGATTTGTTTGGCGGCCTCTCGCAAATGCAATCTGGGAAAGGATTAGCATAGAAGTTCTCCTCAAGTCTCGACGACACTCCAGGTCTTCTCCTGTTTGGACCTCCAAGGCGGTTAGCATGTAATAGTTTCACCTTTGATGAGAACTGCTCCCATGTGATTGCACCCTTGTCCAACATATCTACCAGTACCACAAAACCTTGTCTGAAAATAAAAGCAATAAAAATTTGTATGAGTTCTTGCACTGCAACTGATACTTTGAGGCACTTGTTTGAACTTTGAACTACAAATCAGAAGAGTTGAATGTGTGGTAAGAAACAACTGTTGTTCATTCAAAAAAAAAAAGTAAAATACAAACACACACATTAAGTTGATACTTTTCTTGACTTAAACACCATAAATCATCATCTTATTAAGATAGATTGGTCAAAATGCCAGATAGCTCATAAAACCAGCAATGTTACTACAGTAATTTCTGAAGGAAAAACATACATGAATATATTTTAGGGAGAAAGTAACTCAAACCAACAACCATCGAAGTTTCAACACAGTGAGCACTTGAAACTGTGCAACAGGCTCTTTTCAGGGTTCAAAATCTGTTTTTCTAAGATCCAAGCCTACTTTCTTAAATAGATTAATAAAAAGTAATTAGTGGAATGGATGTGATTATGAATGTACCTGTCAGGGTTTATGGTCTTGCGGAATCCCTCAAACTTCCTATGACCTTGAACAGCTTTAGCCATATTACCATCGTAGGTGTAAACAAAAACATCACTCTCAAGTGCCACAATGTAATCCAAAGCGGCTAGACGATTTTGATAAAGTTTGAAAGGCTCTAATTCCTCCTTTGATGCGAAAATGGAGTGAGAAACCACATTTGGGTATTCAGACATCAGTGTAGCCATGCTGTTCCTTCCATAAATCTTTCCTGCAACAATGTAGATGGTTGATGTTGAAGGGTAGCCCATGGCTTTCAGGAAAAGAGCTGCTTCTCGAGGAGCCATTGGACACCCCCCCTGAATCCTCCTCTCCTCACTGTTTATCTCTTTCTCCTTCCAGTGTTTGACACGGTATCGCATGACCTGGAGCTCTTCTGCCTCATCAGCAGTAAGGTTGTGGCTACAGCCAGTGAAGGCAAGCATATCCTTCTCATATCTGCAGTTTTCAATTACTTTTAGTAAGAAGTACAAACAATGAATGCACTAAATACACAACCCAATCACATTTTACTTTGATACATAGAAGCAAGGAATGTTTACCCATTTCCTAATGTGCTTGAAGCAGCATGGAAATCAACTAAATGGTTGGGATACTTAGTTTTGTCAGCGATGGTTTAATGACTTGGTAGGCGAAGCATAAATAATTTACATTCTTCAAAATGTGATTTCCAATTCTATACAACTTCAAACTATTTGTAATTTGTGGTAACTCAAGATTAAAGACTTTTAAAGTAGTGGTCTCTCATGGTGCACACAGATGGTATAGATGTACCTTAAATGAAGAGCAATATAAGGGCCGTTGGCTCTAAGCCTTGCAACCAATTTCTTTCCAAGGTCTTCTATTTCCTGTGTATACCGGAGAGCTTCATAATTTGCACGGCACCTAAGTCTCTGAATCGCAATGGAAAGACCGTGGTTGGCTAGTCGAGAATCAGTATGCGTCAACTTCAACACCTTCTGGCTCTTCAACAAACTAACAATTTCCCTTCTGTAGTAGCGGGGCTGAAGAAGAGTTATATGCATTTCAGAGAGCCATTTATGGAAAATTAATTAGGCTGTGTAGATGTACTTCCCAAAGAACAATTTGTTTAAATATTTTGGCACAATGGATGGTTTGCTATTGTGACAAATGTGGTGCAGCATCAACACTTCCCAAGTCTCTGCATATAGAAATTTCATCCGATACTGGTCTAGAGCAGAAATGATAGAACTGTATCCCAGCCTTTGGTTTTCAGTTCCATGCCAAATATACAACCATCCATTCTGCAATTTTAATTGAACTGTTTTCAATTTTTTTTACTTCCAAACACATCTGTAATGCATTTATTTTAAAAGGATCTAGATACGCAGACCTTTGACCAAGACACAGGTGCCTTTAGGAGAGGCTTAATTGCTGCATATTGAGGTGGCAGAGACTCTACTATGTCAACGTCAACTTTCAAGACATCTATGAAGTGCTTCCAGTCAAAAATATCTTTAAAATCACTGCAACATCAGTTGTCAATAAATCAGGGGCCATGAGTTTCCAATTTACAGGTCTCTATGTCAAACCAACTAAAGATATTATAGCTCTTGTAGCTAGAGTTCATACCTTGGATCTGTCCAAAAGGAATCATGATCAAGAGAAGGGAGAAGCAGCGTCGCATTCATGATTTTTGCTACTGCTACCATATCGCATATCTGCAATTTCAATCCACAAAGCAAAGAGGAGTTATAATGCATCAACACCTCCAGTCTCCAGATGCCCCATTTTTTAAGAGTAGAAGTTGTTCCCATATGAAACTGACGATTCGTATGGGTTTCATATCAATGTGTCTCTCCAAAATCTTCTGGTTTAGAGGATCATGTTGTTTAATGTTTGAATGTTGATGGATTGAAATTAATTGTTCTTACTGTCCATAAAGCCAAGATTGGATGGGAAGATCCACTTAGGAAAATAATTAGGCCAATGCCTCTCTTTAATAGGGCTGGCACATCAGTTCCGTCACAATCATGGACAAAATACGATAGACGGAAGAATCTTGTCAAGATATGGAAATTTACTAACACACAAAACACTTATGATCTCCATGTGTTTTTGAAAATTTATTGCTAGTAGCTGTTTATTGGAATTGACTGCATACTCCTGTTCTCATCTGATTCAATCCACCATTGGCATGAACTAGAATGTAACCATTTGTACCCTCGCCTGGTCCTGAAAACAAATTACAGACAAGAAAAAAGGGGAAGGCTCAGTTGATATTTAGTGGGGTGGATAACACAAATAGATTGAATAAAACTGACAGTTAAACCTACTTCGACGATCCCTTGATCGAGCAATGCACTTAGAATAGTTGCTACTGTCTGGTTTCAACCATATTTCTGGAATCTGTGAAAACAAAATAAACGAATGTCATGAGCTAAATTGTTTTAATGTCTAAACTAACGCAGCAGATGAAGCAGTACTATTTGGATGCATCAAATAATTGAACCCAATTCCATTTGAAGACGCATGTTTAATCCAAGAGATAGACCCTTGACAATGAGAGGAATGTACAAAATCCTCTGTTCATGGAAGCATATAAGTTGAATTTTCAGAACAATCAAGGAGAACCAACCTGGTTACAGTAGTGTTGACTGCATATTCGATTAAAATGGGATTTTTTTTGGATCTTTAGAAAAATTTCCTAAATATTCAAATCAAGGAGAACCTACTAATGTTTCAAGGTCTAGAACTTTCAAAAGGAGACAGTAAAAGAAATTTCAGAAGGGAAAGAAACACACTGGCACACTTGTAATACAGATTCAGCATTTTCCAGAAGCATTTATTATTTATTTGTTGACACAAAATCCAAGAAGGAATTAGAACTTAATATGTGATTTAGTTGCAAGACCATTTGAGCGATGGCCCCACATGGAGGATCATGGGGACGGATACATCTTTTATTCTTTTCAATGATTGGGATTTGGGATTAGTCGGATTTGTTTCCTCAAATAATATGTTCATCGAAAAACAAACAAGTTAATATTCATCGAAAAATCAAACCAAGGATATGAAATAAACCAGAACAGGAAAGCATCATATTTCACTCAGCGAGACTTGCAAAAGCTGTCTCTGCATTAAAATTCGTTCTAGAAAACCAAAACAGGACAAAAGAAAATCCATTTAAAAAAAAAAGGAAAGAAAGGAAAACAACGGAAGTGCATCAAATAATTCAAATTGCACAAAATCAAAATAGAGGTACATCAAATTCCAGTCATTGCAACCTCCAGCCATGTTACCAAAGGAGGAGGAGGAGGAGAAGAGAAACCAAACCAAATACAAACTGAAATTCATCAAATGATTCAATTTCCACAAACCCAGAACAGAGGCATTAAACGATTGGATTTCCACAACTCAGAAGAAAAGAAATCAAATGGTTGATCTTCCACCACCAGAACAGAAGAGACATCAAATGATTCAAACTCCACAAACTCAAAACACAAAAGGCATAAAACGATTCAATTTTTTTAAACTCAGGAGAGAAAAGCGTCAAATGGTTGAAATTCCACAAACCCAGTTGAGAAAAGTCATCAAACGTCTCAATTCCACAAACCCAGAAGCAAAAAAAGGCCTAACGATGCAAAATCCACAAACCAACAAGAAATAGGCTCCACATCAAATGATTCAGATTCGACTCACCTCAACTTCCGGCAATTTCCTCACGAGAGACTCTCTCTCCACAACAACATACTGCCTGGTGATCCCCTCCTCAAATGCCCCATGAATAACTAGACCATTCCCTTGCTTCTCTTTTACATTCTTCTCTAAAAATCTGCTGTGGAAATAAACCTTCAAAAACAAAGAAATTGCCACCACCAACATAAGAAGCACCATGACTCTTCTGCATACATTTTTTCCGTATTGAACCGACTTCAAGGCGGAGAGCATCCAGAGAATTGTACCCTCCGACCAAAGCAGACAAGATTCTGGTAGGGAGGAGAGTCTCCGACGGGGTAAGAGATGCGAGTGGTCGTGATCCCCATCTCCTTCTTCTTCATTGCTGGAAAAATTCGATTTCTCAACGTCGGAGGGATCAGATGTACGGCGCCGCGTCGCAGGACCGGAGATTCCGGGGCTGCTGCTTGGTGGGTTGCCGGAATTCGTCCTGGGGATCGTTCCCATTGCCGGAGAGATGGAGAGAAGCGCGGGAAACAAGGGACAGAAAGCGTAAAAACGGTTAGTATCCGTTGTGTGTTAATGTTTGCCTTGGATTTCTCAAAAGAGAAAGGTAAGGAAGCGAAATGCGGAATCCGAGGGAGATTATGTTCTTCGTGTGTATTAATAGTAGTCTCGAGTATTTGATTTCATTCATTACAATTATTTTGTCGTGGAATCCAATCCCAAACTCTACTTTCTCATTATTTCTTCATG
Source organism: Chimonanthus salicifolius (assembly GCA_013350335.1). NCBI lineage: Eukaryota > Viridiplantae > Streptophyta > Magnoliopsida > Laurales > Calycanthaceae > Chimonanthus > Chimonanthus salicifolius. The sequence goes on along the minus strand of CM023537.1, from coordinate 5,565,444 downwards.
GACTTCTTTAAGCTTTCCTCTTCTTTTTTCTTTTTAATTATAATTATAAACTTGTAGTTTTATGTACTTCATCTTTCTTAATCAATATTACCATGAACACTCTATAGTCCATATTATATGTAGGTCTTTTTAATGTATATTATACGTATTTAAACAATTTTTATGATTCATTATCAATTTGTTATGATTATCTCATTAATTTAAAATAAATAAGAAATTTTATCTAATATAGTTTATTTTGAAATATTATTTACTTCTTTTTTTTAATTTACGTGTGAGAAATCTCATGATATCCAGTATAAAATCTCGACGAATCCACTTATCTTAAAGTACAGTAAAATTAACTTAAGGAGGTTCCAACCCACCACCATTTACTTAGAAGGGATGTCTAAATTCTAAGTGTCAAGAGAGACATCGTGATGGAGTGTATTCATTGGACATTCTGGCTGCCATTTTTGAGTTCAGACTTCAGACCCACCAAACTTAGACACGTGTCACATTTTTGGAAGATGACTACCGACTTCCCAAATTCTAAGTCATCGACATAGTGAGCAACAGATATAAACAATTGAATGACAATGGATGTTGTCTGCTGGCCCATCCCACATGGGCTCGCTTATAAAATCTAAAATAAATAAATTATATATTATATTTTATTTAAAATTTATAATTTTTGTTCATTGAATCATTAATCCCTTTAATCTAAAATTCACATCTATATTTAGATTTGAGAAATCATTTTCTGTGAACCAAGTGTATATCTAACATTCATAAGATTTGTTAACAACCTTTAAATTACAAAAATTGATATTTATAATTTTAATTTATTAAATTTTGTCAAAATATGGAACCTTCTAATAGATTAAATGGGAGAGATTTATTTTTTTTATAGGTTTTTAATTACCTACTCTTCATTTAATTCGTCTAGAGATGGGATTTAATAGTTTTGCAATGTAAACACATGTATAAAAATTAATAAATAAGTTAGATTTTGCGTAAGTGAGACTTATATGTAACTTATGTCACCCATATCTATACTATTACATGATGACAGAATAAGATCATTCCTCGTAGTTACATGTCTAATATATTGTACTTAGGTTGTGGATTTGTTAGAAAATAAAATTCAAGATTAAAAGTCATTTCTTTTGTCATGAAATTCAAATACATCAAAATCGACAATAAGATAGTCATTAATTTTAATGATTTAGCTTGGTCCGAGCTGTGGGTTTATATTTTGTATTCTTTGAGCTTCCCCATTTTTTTAATGAAACACTAATTTTACATTCAATTTTTTTTTAATGATTTACATCCAATTACTAAAAATGATTTTTTCACCTTCCACAACTCTATCGACTCACAATATACTTATATATTACACAAACATTTTATATTATTTTGAACTAAAATTATATAGTACATTTTTTAGTACACCTCAATAATAGTAATTATATATTGACAAGATGATTGTTTAATACTCACCCTAAAATATTTGTGTTAAAGGTTATTAATAACTACTAGATCTAAGTGTATCAATAAATCAAACTAAATATAACTATTAATTTTAATGATTATGTTTTTAATGGTTATATGTCATTTGATTTTTATAGAAGAGTTATGAATCAACCAATTGATAAAAGATAAACTCCACTAAGCACTTATTTTTGCAAACCATTAATTGCTAATAAGTAATGATTCTATTTTTCCTTTTCAGGGTAACAATTTTAAATAATATTAGAATAATTTATTATCTTTTCTATACAATTTTTATATTATATTCATTAATTTGTGGTATAAATGATAAATTAGTGATAATCGTGCTGAAGCAAATTGGAGCGGTAGAGCCTTGAGGATTACAGTTTCAAGTAGCCCCGCGTGTCCACATCAATTTTTGTGGTCAATAAGTCAATTACGAGAGAACGGGTGGGGGACCGACGTTACCGGTGGAAAAATACGAGATATCTCTGCAGAACGCGGAGAATCTTGAAAATGTTAAGAGACGGGGTCTATGGTTTTTAACTATTTCAGTGTCAACGGCTAAGTTTTTTTTAAAATATTTTTTTATTATTAATAAAAATATTAAATATAAAATTTAATTACTTAATGTGTTTTATAAAAACATATTAAATATAATTTTAGATATGAATATACTTGAGAATCTCAAGTTGAGATTGTCTAAATCATAATGATTTTTTTTTAAGGATTTGTGGAGCTTTATAGCCTTAAAATTCTTTTGGTTTATTTTGAATTAATTAACATGATGTTATATCTTTTAATTTCATTATTCATAATTATTTATTTCTTTTAAGTTTCTTGAAAGTTGAAACTATTGATTATCCATTATTTTAAATAGAAAATATCATTTTTAATTTTCAATAAATATTTTTGTCCACTGAATTCTTTGACCCTCTTTCAAATAGTCAGAGAAATGGTGGCGGTGAAGGAGAAATAAATAAATATCTTTCAAGTAGACGCGTGGATTTTAGAAAAGTGAAGCTCCCACGTTATCTGACGTGGGTGGCTTTCAGAGATTTTTTATAATTATTTTTAATCTGATAGCCTTTTAAAAAAAAATCTTAAATTTTATTACCAATTGGGATGAACACCAACTCAGTTTCATGAATAATCTCATGCATTAAATTCTGACAACAACAATAGATTATTTATTAACTTTAATCAACATTCATTTTATAAGCTTCGTGTAAATGATTAATTAATTATTAAAACAAAAAGTTTTCTTGTTTCTAAATCATGGTGACTACTAATATTAGCTGATGATAAATTTTTTGAGTTCCACATTTGAGAAAATTTGAGTAAAAGATGTGATTTATAAATACCATTTCAATCTATAATCATTACCATCATCATCTTAGATACATATTAACAAATTATAACTTTACTCATATAACAAAACTTTCATTAATGAATTATTATGAAAATTCTTTTATGGTACCAAACTTAAAAAAAGTCAACATTCTTAAAAATTAAAATTTATAAATTTTCATTTTTTTAACACTAAAGTGTCCATACTTTTTAGAGCAGCTGACTACTCCTTAGACATGTGCAAACTTCTATATTCATGTACATCAAGTAAAACTACGGGGAATGACCCTTTGGAGGAGGTGGAATTGAATTCAAGACTTCCCATTTGAAAAGATGGATTTTTGTATAATAAATAGTTGCACGTAAATTTATTTAAAAATTCAAAATTTGGCATATCACCTGAATTTGACATAGTCCGACTCTTAACTAAGAAGAAAAATAGCAAGAGGCTATTGATAAAATATCCTATGGTGACGGAAGGACAATTTGAGTTTAAAATAGATGTAAGGTTAACTCATTTTGTTTAAGTTTTTAAGATTAGACTAAAAATTTTAAGTTAACTCTTTTAATAATTTCACCTTCAATATAAAAAATGAAAATATATAAAATAAAAAAAATAGTCCATAATTTTCACGAGAGGTAGAGGGAAGGTGAGGGGTGGTTTCGAGTTTCCACTCAGTGCGAAGACTGACTTTGATGTTCTGTTGAGGATAAGGACGTGGCGTTAGAATCAGATAGATGATTCTATGGTCCAAGTGAAATGAATGGAGTCTGGTGAGAAGCAGTCAATCAAGACTCAAGACGGCCATGAACTCACTAAAACGATGACTCAGACAGTCAGACTCTCTCGAGTCACGACGACTCAGACTCTCGAGAGTTTCCCGTGTGTCTATGGACTCGTTGTCACGCGGAAACAAGGAAGAATGCATGCACTGGTTTGCAACATTGAATCTTGTCTGAAAATTATAATAAAATAAGTGAAAAAAATGTTAACATCAATTTGTGTACTATATACAGGCAGACTCACTGATTAAATGTCATTATTTATGCTCACTGAATTGCACTTTAGTAATTAAACAAAATCACTTTTACAAGATCAATAAAATCATACTTTTAAATGGCACAAAACTATAGTGACTAAACAGATAATTTGAGTGATCAATTTTTGAAGATCTTATAAATATGAAACGGTTGAAGAAAATCATAAATTGAGGTGATTTTTAGTGGATCAAAAATTGAAATAGAGTGTCATTCAATAGATTCATCATCACTCAAAACGACGTGTTCTATGTTCAAGTGTTATGGTTATGGGTTAGATCCAATCAATAGAAGCGTGCTTGGAAAATGTAAAAATTAAGCTAGTTGACATAGACTTAGGGCGAATGAGGCCTAGTGAATGCCCAAACCTTCGCTGAAAACCCAAATTTGAGTATAAAATCAATTCTTTTAAAGACTAAGGTATTCAGACATCTCATCTAATTTAATCAGACGTCCCACTTGACTAATCCGTAAAGCATATGTAAACCTCTCTATCTGCACATGCCGGGTACAATTTGTTGGGAGTGACCCTTCTTGTATTGAGGGGGGACTTGATCTCAAGACTTCCCACAAAAAATGGTGAGAATTGACCATCAAGCTAACTCTCAAAGTTAATTTGTGTATAAAATCATAATGATAAGTGATAATTTAGAATTTATTTAATATAAACTATTTTCAAAAATATTTGATAGTACAATTGAAGCTAACCCAATACTGGGGCAAAAAAAATTAAGCTTAGTTAACCCACATTTGCTCTTCAAATTTGAATTTGAGCCCTTGCCTCGCATATAAAAAACCTAGTTGAGCTCGGATTTATATAGATTGGCTCAACCTTGCACTACATATCATGCATAAGAGTCTATAATCCATCTTAGCCCACTCAAGTTGCAGGCCCAAGCCCAACCATTACGGTGTGCCCTGGGGTGTGATTGATTAGGCTTTAATTTTTTCAAAAATAAATGTGACTGTACATAAATTCATGCAAAAATTATTAAGGAATTGGTAAATTTTGAGTTTCTTTTTTGGGTAGAAGAAGTTATTTTATTTCATTAAGAGAACATACAGCTGAGCTCATAATGTGAAAGAGTCGGACAGATGGTTTGTCTCATTAACTATGAAACCCAATGTTATCAGAACCGGACCATTTTCAAGGCATTTTGAGTTCAATCGAGTTCAGCTGCGGTCAAAGCCGGTCAAGTAATAATATAATATAAATATTAAATATAACATTAAGTAAGACACATTTTACCAATAACATTAATATAGATATTAAAAATTACACTCAAACTCTGAATAATATATCAAAACGGTGAAAGATATATGATAGAAATGGTAATAAACATTTTATATTTCAAATATATATATTTTTAATATTAAATTTTTATATTTTGAAGGGGAATTTTTTTAAAAAAATTTTAAAAAAAATCAATTTTTGTGAGACCCAAAAATGATTCTAAGCTAGAATCGAACTGCAGCAACCGTGGATCCGATCGAACCACTCTGGCTTTAATAACACTGATGAAACCACGAATCCGAAGAAACTTGACTCCATAGACTCATCCTCAAAAGTAGACCCAGATCCACTAGCAAACCATTCAGATCCAGTCCAAGAGATAGACACAGCCCACTAAGACCGCGACTACCGGAAACAAAGAAACACAATCCCAATAGATAGACGTAGCCTAATAATTTTATACAATTTGCACCGAAGACACTTTGTAACTTCCTTACAATTACACATGAAATTTAGCTTTTGCACTAGTTTTACCGGTTGTTATACATATTATTGGTAAAAACTAGTGCTTATATGCAACGTTCGTCATATATATATATATATTTTAGTCTAAATAAAACAAAAAAGTTATTAGAGTTTACGAGTAAAGATACTTGTTTTTCATATAAGTGACATTTTTTTTAAGATCAAGGTGTTAAGCCTCTTAACGCATTTGACTAATCATTGGAGCATGTGCAAATCTCCCTATCCACACCAAGGGTTAAAATCTCAGCCGATACATCTCGTATCGGCCAAGATACCTGAGGTTTTGGACGCTTGAGGTATCTCAACTGATACGGGCGAGATTTGGCAAAAAAAAAAGAGAGAGAAAGAAATATCGACCGAGATATCGAGATCTCTGGTCTACTATTTTTTTGACCCTGATCTACACACACCGAATAACACTATAGGAGTGACTCTTTTTATATTAAGAGTGACTTGAACCCAAGACGTCCACCATATTAGGCGAGTTCTTGACGACCAAGCTAACCCTCACAAGTTTCTCATTTAAGTGACTTGGGTTCAAATTTTGTTAATAGTTTTTTTTTTCTCTCATTTTTACCATTTTTTAATCTTTTTGAAAAAAATAAGTAATAAGTAGTAATTAAGGGATGTCAATTTGTCCAAGCCTGTCGTAAATAAATGGACCTTGACAAAGTTTTTTTTCTTTCAACAGGATGGGCTTTCAAGCATGTTTATTTTTTAAGCTCAAGCACAGATAAGTACGAACCCAATGGACCTTGAGGGGCTTTAAGTAAAAGTCCAAGCCCAACTTGACATAATAAATGGATTTTGATATAGAGTTTTTGTTCGATAGGTCAGACTTAGGCTTTTAATCCCGTTGTATTTTTAAGTTGAAATTCAGTTAAATACGATGATGAAAGCCTAATCTCAACTTAAATAAAAAAGATTTAACACTTGTTTGACGAACAAGACTTATGCTTTTAAGCCCAACACCACTTAATTACAAGTTCAATGTGCCTCGATGGGCTTTAATGAAAAGCCCGAGTCCAATCCCAACCTAAATAAATTAGCTTTGATCGACAAAGCCCTTTATTTAAGTTGAGCTCCGACAAATAAACATTCCTTAATTATAATATTATTTAATAAAAAATGAAAACTTAAATCATCAATCAGATTTGAACTCAGGCCACTCACATGAAAAATAAGTGTTTTTACAGCTAGAGTATAATAACTTTTATGTTTTATTTAGATTATAAAATAAATATATAAAAAAACAATAAGCGTTATATATAAAAAGGTTTAACTATACGAGATACCGTGATTGAATAAATTTTTTAAAAGTACAATGATGTAAAATTTCAATTTTCGAGGTATTTTCATACAAAAATCCCATGATTTTAATGTGATATGTTTATATTAAAATTATCGTAAGAAAAATGTGGGTATTCAATTCATGTAAGGCAAAAGATTTTTTTAATAATTTAAAGATAATAGAGACTGATTTTAAAATATAAAAAATAAAACTATATTTTAAGAGCCCTTTAAAATCGCTTATCCCTAAATTTAAAAAAAAAGAACCTCCCTCGGTATAAATTCACAGTCGATGGTCGTCTTAAGGTTCTTTAGGGTTTCTGGTCTCTCTAGGGTTTCTTGTCTCTTAACTTCTGTCATTCGTAAGCTCCCTCTGCGAAGATGGTGAAAGGGCGTCAAGGCGAGCGTGTCAGGTCTACTCTCTACTTCTCCAGTAACCCTAATCTCCATTTTCTTTCCAACTCTTCCAAAATCAACTCAACTGACATCCTCTCCTTTTTTTATTTTTTCAATCAGATTATACGTGCGAGGATCCATCCTCGGTTACAAAAGGCAAGTACCCTCGTCCATTCCCAAATTCTTCTTCTCTTCTCTGGTGTTGAGATCTTTTTAGTGGAACACACATTTACACTCTCCTGTCTGAATTTGATTCTATTTAGTTTACAACTTCCTGTCTTATCATCATGTTAGGCTTTAGAAGTGATTCATTTAAGTTAGATTTTTGGTTATGCCGCATGATGTGGGTCTCGATAGTTCTCTGTTTTGTGTTTTTGATATTATTCTCTTGATATTGGACGGTCCAGATCAAAATCCAATCAGTACCCAAGCACTTCCCTTATCCAGATTGAGGGCGTCAACACAAGGGAGGATGTTGCTTGGTACTGTGGAAAGAAATTGGCCTACATTTACAAGGCCAAGGTTAAGAAGAATGGATCTCACTACCGTTGTATCTGGGGAAAGGTCAGAAGGCCACATGGAAACTCTGGCGTTGTTCGTGCTAAGTTCAAGTCTAACCTGCCCCCCAAATCCATGGTATTTATGTGGTTACTCAATGGGTTTTCTTCGATTTCCTTCTTTTTTGTTGATTGTTAAAGGATTTTTGACAGTTGGGTTTACTTTTTGTTTGGATTTTGCAGGGCTCTAAGGTCCGGGTTTTCATGTACCCTAGCAACATTTGAGGTAATTTTGCAATTTCATTTCGAATTTTGGTTGTTTCTATTGATGTTTTCTTGGTTTGCCTCTGTTTGAATAGTCAGATTCTTCTTCGAGTAAATTATGTGCCCGTTGATTTGTACTTTCAATCTCAAAAGGTTAGCATTACACATTGATATGCAGCATTTGTGTTAGATGGTGGGAAACCTAATCACCAATGGGAATAATATCAGTTCCATAAGTGTACATCACCTTTCATTCATCAATCTGTCTTTATAAGGATTTTATATCTGTATCTATTTCTTCATAAAAAATTCTAAAATAACCCTAGCCATACATAGCTCATAATCCCACCATTTATTTTAGTAGAAGCATAGAGTTTTATTTTACCACAGCCCGTTACCTTGCCATTAAACAACTTATTATTCTATAATTGTCCATTGAGGTTTTGTTGGATATGCCAATTGACGATTCATTATTGTCCCATTTTTGCAACATGACATTTTTTTTTGTCATTAGAAAATTAGCACATCTTACAATATTTGATGTAAATAAGGATGCTTCTTGTCAAGCCCATTTTACTTTTGTGAAATTCACTTTCTCTTAATGGGTATTCTTTTGTCTTCGCCTCATCTAAATGTTGCAAATGAAGGCTTACAATGCGTTAGAGATTGAGATATACCAATGTTCAACTCCTGTTAGCGGGTAGTGTTTTATCATTGAATTTTCCCTTGGAACTTGAGTTTGAAAATATTTATGATTTGGGTGCATGGCCTGAAATTATTTGGAAGATGGTAGAGGGTCATAATCCAATCAAATTGAATTGGCAAATTAGATGTTGACATTTCTGTCTACTCTAGCACTCCTCATGATCCTTGCTCGATGCTTTTGTCAATGGTCCCCAAAGTTATTGTAATCTTTTTCTTTGTTAAATAATTATTTTTTAGCACTCTATTACGAGTTGATTAAGCCATAAATTTTAATTACTCATTTCAATTGCATAACATGTGATGATGGATGGAGTTTATTGGCCCCACCAAATCAAATTTTTGGTCATGGATTATCAAGTATATAGGGATTAGCCTCGTTGCACAATTTTGGCTATCTAATCTAAGAAAAGAAAATGAACGGTCAAAAGTTGAAACATGGTATTGTTCTAACATCCACTTCAATTAACTTTGATAAAGATGACTAAATATGTTCAATGAGTATGGATTCTTTTTTTTACTTGGCACATCTTTAACCTCTGATTTGGTTTTGTGGGGTCAATGGACCTGTCTAAAGATAGGGAAGTCCTAGGATGTTTGATGTTGGAGGCCCAAGCAACACACTTCGCTTTGACTCTAGTACCTCGAGAGGGCTCTCCACTTCATTCTTTAAAACTCTATTGTTTCGCTCTTTATTCCTTGGAGCTATTTTTGTTCCATGTTAAAATGTCATATTCAATATTTTTTGTTCTTCTTACTAAATTTTAAGATGCTTATTATTTTATTGTTTATGCTTTTCATTGCATAAACTTTATATTTAGCTAAATGTCTCAATGAGTCATAAATTTTGAACTATCCTATCTAAATTTCAAGCTTTGTCAAGCATAGGCTTGATTAACTAGAAACTTTAAAATTATACGTTGGCCCTTGATGAAGGCATTAAACTTGGATTGCAAGTGTGTCATCATTGTTGGAAGTGCCATCATTTCAGTTGTCACTTCGTTTTGGCCAGATGATGACCTGCTACCTACTTGTAGATAGATCCAGGTAGATCTAGGCCTATTAGCCTAGATCATATGTTGATCTACGCACCTAAATCGTGGATTTGGTCTGATCTAGCCATTCATGTCATCAAATTTGGATGTATTCATTTAGTTGTAGATTTATGGTTGATACAACTGTTGATTTTAGTGATAAGTGGATGACAAATGAACATTTATGCTTTTAGAATTCCATCAGTGTTATTAGTTTAATTTGTTATGTTTTGAGATTATTATGTGGTTATATTTATTGTTTGTGGTTTAGATATCTCACATTTGTGGATTAAGTCATGCGTGTCTAGGGTTACAAGTTGAAAGAGTTCTATGCTTATAAATACTTGTAAATATTCATTTTGGGGCAATTGAGAATGAACAAAGGATTTAGATTTTTGGAGCCATCCCTTTGTAGAATTGGTGTGACTCCTTCTCTTCTTGGTTTGAGGTCAAGGAATCCTTGTGTGAGACAAGGTATTCTTCCTCCTCTTTTTTTTTTTTAGTTATTATTTTAATTGGCATTACCCTCTCCTTTGTTCTCTCTATTTTCCATTTTCTGTCCTCTTGATCTTCTTCCTTACCCCTCCATCCCCTACCCATCCCAAGATCAAACCACCTTATCTAGTGCCTAAACCACCTCAAATGGTTCATAGAGGCACCTGTACAAGTCCATACAACCATGCAAATGACCTAAATTTTTCCTGTCTTGTCTTTGTTTTGCATGCCATATTGTTGCCCCTCTCAAGTTTGTCCTAGCTCTGAACCAGACATTCTTCACATCTATATGAGGCCCTTTTTTTGCTTTGTGATTGTAATACAAACCCTAGAACTGCTTGATAAAACATTGTTGAAGTAAAGTCCTATATCAAATCCTTGGTGATCAATCCTTAAGTTTGAATTCCTAGGGGGGTTGGTATCTCAAAGACCTTAGTGGCACTTCTGATGGGTTTACGTTGTGGGACAAGAAGAAAACTTTCGAGGACTACATGCATGTCCTTTTTTAGTGAAGGCACTTTGATTCCATGTAACTGTAATTCTATGAATTATTTGTTTTATCTCTTGCCTAATGGTAATTTTGATACTAATTTCTAGTAGATAAATTATGGGGAGGTGCATCTCATGATTGGATCACTTTGCATGTACTTCGCATTATTTCTTGCACATTGAAACATCATATTAGGTTTTTACTTGATCTTTTTATCTTATCATTGTCAACTCCTTTTCCCAACAAAAGGTTTCTACTTCTGGCCTTGTGTGCATAATCACATGAGAGGTTGAGTATGTGCTAAGTAAAATAGATTAGTGGATGGTTGAAATGTGACTGCATTGAGACTTTCGACCATTCATTTTCTTCTTTATATATTTGATGGCTAAAAATGTACAGTGAGGCCAAGTTTTGTATAACTAATCATCCATAACCCATCATTTGATATGGTGGGGCCAGCAACTTGGGTCGACTTCATAATTTGAGATCAATTTTGGCTCAAAAAATAGGGTTGGTGTCAATTCTTGCATTTTAAGAACCTGACTGCCCTAGGCTTGAATTTAGAGTCAAACTCGATTGAAACCCAAGGGCCTTCCCATTCTTATGTTATAGATTTATCTTAAACAATCTTTTGTGATACCTAATTAAAATTCTAAACTTTAATTTAATTAATTTAAAATCCTAATCATCGAATTCTAAACTCAACGTCTCTGAATAATATTTTGAATTACACATGCCTACATCTAGTTATGCTTTTCTCATATCTAAAAGTGACCCATTAACAATATTGGTATTGTAATACTAAACAAGAAGAGAGTGAAACGGTAAATGGAGAAAGGGCTCAAGTTCAGTTTGGGTTGTAAGGACCCGAGTCAGAATTAAAATAAGTAGGGCCTTCTTGGCGTAATCTGAGTTTTCAGCCCTATAATTGTGACATAGGCCTAAATTGACCAAGACCTAACCTGGCCTGCCTAACTTGCAACCTTAACCATGTGCCCATATTGAACTTTTTACGCTCCTGATACTTTTGAAGATTGTTTTTCAAGGTATATATATATTGATGAAGGAGAACTCCAAAATCCACACCTCCCCCCTGAGTCAAGGGTGTTGCATAAAATTCTGGATGCATGCAGCCTCTCGCACAAGATGATTAAATATTACCACTTCCTTCTTCTTTTGAAACCTAATTAAAATATTAATATAATTTTCACTTGATTGTTTAGAGTAAAACTTGCATGATTTTCTCAATATTATTTTTACACCTTAGTTTCATTTAAATATATTTAAATTTGAATTTAATTAAATATGGCGTAGAGTCCCTTTTTTCGGGTTTGCCTAGTCTGACACCTTGCATGTGTGTTGAACCACCAATACTCACACTTGCACCTGCACTCCTGCATGTAATTTAGGTCTTTTCCTATATATTCTCAGCTTTGTTTCTTTTATTTGCTTATTTTTGCATTGGAAAGAAAAGAAGGAAATAGTGGGCATTGTTTTTAAATTTATTATTTCAAAAAAAATTATGACATAAAACTTAAATTTCTTCCTTAAGCACTCATAGATTCATTTCTGTTACATGACATATCAACACCAGGGGTTCCAATGTGTGGTGGGGATACCCATATTATCCAAAAAAAAAAGGAAAACACTAATTCCATAGCATTCCCTTTTTAAATAAATAAATGAAGGTTCCAAAGTGTTTACTATTAAAAAAAGGGGTTCCAAAGTGTGTGTCTTTTGGGCTACATGGTTCACTGCTCACATTGATTGGAAAGTCTTAACCCTCTTGTGGAGGAGAATCTGGAAAGAGACTGGTATGTTGGTAAATGTTCACTTACATGCAACTTTTAATAGTTTTGGATTTGGCTTTGTTACATGCCCTACATCACAAAATTGAGTTGCTGTTAAAGAACAAGACATAGATGCGTTCCACACTATTTTTTTTGAAGACCCAGGAGCAGCCTCAGACTCACCCCAACTTATTTTATAGTGTAGACATAGATGCATTCTACACTATAAAATGCATCATATTTATTTTGATAGGTTTTACTTGTCGGTAAGGTAATATGATATTATGATATATTCACACAGGAAAGCAAAAGAATATTCACATGTTCTTGATATTATTTCACCTAATTCTTTATTCAATTTGGTTTCTAAACTCCTGTTTATTGTCTCAGGATTTCTATAAATAAGTTGCTTGGCAAGAGAAGTTTCGTAGGGACTGGATGATGGTTCTCAATTTCTGATGAGGTTTATATTTAAATTTAGTGTTTTGCAATCAGACTGGAGCTTTGCACTCTATATTACTTTTAGAATTGATAGCATACTGTGTTTTTTTAAGTTAAGTATCTTCCGCTTTCTCCAGCTTTCTGATATTCTTTCCCTGATTTCATCCTTCTGCTAGCAGAACTTCAATTATGTTAAAACCAATTAGACTTCGTAGGTGTGTCTGGATAGGGAGGTATGCATATGTCCCGGGCATAGATTAGTTAGGTGCTCTAAGAGACCTTGATACGCTAGTCTTAAAAAAAAAAATGGAGTTCGTAGGCTACAGTCATGTTTGATGTTATATGAATCAATGCTGTCTGTTTCATACATCATTCTCGTTTCTGTAAACAAGGTTAGCTTTCTATTCTAGATTAGTGCCGATTTATGAAAACCCCAATTGATAACGCTGTTTTGGTTTTTAATTTGGGCAATTTAATTTGAATTATCATGGGCATCTCCACCCACATTAGAGATGAGACTAATTTAGGCAAGTCATGTTTATTAGATTAATCTTGATGGTCGAATCTGTTAAATTTTTGTCTAATCTTGAGAGTTCAGGCCCACCATTGTACCAGTGCAGGATCAATGTGGGCAAATTTGGTACAATGAAGCATTTAGGCTAATCCTTTCTCCTGCATTGAGTGATGTTGAGGATTTTCCCTAATAATTTTATATGTGATGTGTTTTAGAGTTCATCAATCATATTAAGTAAAACATATCTTTTCTTTATAATATGGATATTTTCATTTCATATAAGGTGAGACAGACAGACAGACTAATCCTATAGGTAAGTTGGGGCCTTAAAGTTTGTTCATTTATTTTTTAACGTTTTTATCAAATTCAAGGAGCATTATTTTTCAAAGAAATTGTTATTTTTTTGTAGTCCAAAAATACAATTTACTCAATATGACTGAAGGAATGAATGACTCCAAGACATGCCACATCAAATCTATACTCTTGGTGATCACTTTTGGCAATCCTTGATGGGCCCCTTTTTATAGTTGGGTTTGTCCAATCATGTTTCGACTAACTGGGACCCCCAAGTTTCACATCACTCGGTGCCTCTACTATTATTTGTATCGTTGTTGAAAAATTATTCATTGAGCTCTGACTTGTGAGTTGAATTGAATGATCACACTTTTATGAATGTCCACTGATCATGGAAATGAGTTGACTAGGATGATTTAATTTTTAAAGAATGTAGATGAAACACAGGTTGGTTGGGTTGGGTTTTGTTAAATCAACCAACTTGTATCATATCTAGCTGAACTTGATCCGACTGAAAAGCCCAATTTTTGTAATTTAGCCCCGATCAGATCCTAAACCTGAATTTGGATTTGGGTTTTTTTTTTCATAAACGTCTAAATTAATCTTGTTCAGTTTTAAATAAATAACATTCTTACACAAATAATTTCAAAAAATTACAAATAAATTGTAAATTAATAAAAAAATTCAGTTCTAAAAGAAATAGTACTTCTACATAATTAACATTAAGAAAAAAGTTGAATAAATACAAAGAAATAAAGTTTTATTGATGAATAAAATGATTATTGATTAACCTGTTGTGAGGGCATGATGTTCAAGAACTTATATGAGATGTGGGAGGTTTTGGATTTTACTCACTCATGGTGTCATTCTGTGTGTTTGGATAAGAAGATTTGTATGTGTTCTAAGGATTAGTCAAGTATTCTAAGAGAGATGGATATCATGGTTTTAAAAAAAGTAAGAAACATGATTGTTGATTAAATTATAATTTAGAAAATAATGATAAAAAATTCAAATTTCTAAAGTATAAGTTGGATCAGATTAGGTCGGTTTGTTGAATTTTTAAAGGCATTTAGATGTAAACCTAATTTGGATTTCTTTTCAACCTATTCCAATCATAATATAAAAAATATTTAACTCAGTCCAAAATTCTTTTGACAAGTCATACACGTCAGGTCAAAATCTAACTTAGCGAAAATGAATTTTACTTGTGTATCGAAATGGAATACATTTTAGAGAAAAGTGTTGATACGGTCGAATTCCTGCTAGACCCACTGGCGTAATGAAAAATTCCCGTCAAAGATCATTATTGGTATATTTTTTGAATCTTTAATTACGTTAAAGTTAAGATAATGGATTCTTTTAATGGCATATTTGTTTATGCAAATTTTCTCAGAAAAAAAATCATTTTTTTTTTCAAAAGTGAGAATTCTCCATATATATTTGCGTAGATTTTTCTAGGATCTAGATTCTCAAGGTCAATTCTTTTATAAAAATAATATATTTTTTTTCTATCATGACTCATGGAGACCTTTTCTTCGAAAAATCTATAAATATACTTTTAGAGGTTGGACTAAATAAATCATAAATAATTTGTTCAACTAAACTTAAATGAGTTAACATCATCCAACGTTTATTAAATGGATTAACTTGATTAGACTAAGATCAAATGGATTGATCCATCTCAGCGATTTACAAAATGGGTTGACATAGTGGGTCTTGATTCATTTTTGGAGTTGACCCAACTTGAGTAGATGATAAGCTTAAATAGGTGATCTAAGCTTGCCCATTTTAAATAACTTAATCAACTATAATTATACCAAATTTGACCTATTAAATAGGTTGGCTCAATTCAAACAATCATAAACTTCATCTGAGATTCCGAGTCATGCATAACCTAAATGTTACCTGAAGTGGGTATCCAAATAAATTTAAATGAGTTCACCCATTATTTGACTCATTTTATTAAATTGTTGACAAACCTCGATTAAGTAGGTTGAGCCAATTCAAAGTGACCAATTTATTAAATAAATTGACCCTTTTCAAATAAGCATAAATGGGCCAAGCTGACCTATAATAAAAAGCTAATTTATTAAATGGATTGATTCTACATGAGTATCTAACAAAATATAAATGAGTCAACTCACTTAATTTATTTAGTAAATGGTAGACGCAAGCCAATAATCACTAATCTCATCTTATTTGTTAAATGGGTTAATCCATTTACCAACTAATTGTTTTTTTGCAAATTAGTGGCAAATAAATTTAAAAAAATTAAGCATTACAAAGTAAATTCTTATTGAGCTATTTTGAATTAGTCATGAATTTTTTCCTTTCTCCTGCTGTAATCAATCCTTTCCGGGTTTATTCTGTTAAATGAAACTTGCTATAAAAAAAATTGAAATGAGACGATTTGTATGAGGCAGGTGCAGATTGTTTTTTTTTTTTAAAAGTTACGTGTGGAAACTGCAGGATACCCAGTGTAAAACTCCCATTGGTGAACCCACCATTCCTAGAGAACACCAAGGTGAGGCCATTTTCAGATTGTTCTTGCAATGGCTGTCATGTTGTAAAAATAGAAAAGAAAAAAGAAAAAAAAAGTATTGCTATGGTAGTGTTTCCATTATTTATTGTGATTGTCCTAATTACACTCATGTGGGATGTTAGGAAGTCAATTGAGCAATGACGTGGGATGTTAGGAAGTCAATTGAGCAATGACGTCTATTATTTATACTACTGTTGCTTCTTCAATCCTTGTATACATTGGTGATTACTCACAAAGTCTCATCTAATTCTGTTTTATTTATTTATTTGAAAATCTAGTTATATAAGTTGAAAGAAGATTTCAGAACTTATCATCGATTAAAATTTCTGTCCAAAATTCAATTTTAACCAACTTGATGACAACAATCAATTGGGATAAAATTTATACTTTAAAATGCATGGGATATTGGCAAAAACAACATGCATGTAAAAGAGGCTTTAGCCTAGTTCTATTCATCACATTCAAAGAGCTACACTCATCAAAAATAAAAAAATAAATAAAAAATCCCATCCAGGCTGTCTAGAGCCTCCGTCTTGTTGATCAGACCAACATTTTGGATCAATTTTGGACCCATGCTCTTTTCACTCAGCTCGGCCTTGGTCTTATTTCTAGTTGGACCAAGGTTTTCAGTCCTCAAGTGCTCCTGCTCGACCCATCCGTTCTTCTAGTCTTGTTGCTGAGCCCTTCTTTAAGCCTCATCAGTCCCTCAGTTATTCTCAACTCCATTCCTTAAATTGGCCTATTCCCTTTACTCAAACTTTGTTGAAACTAGTCATATTTTGAGATGGCCAGTCCCCCCTCCACCTTTGCACTTGGAATCATTTCAGCAGTGACAGATGATTGAGCACACTTAGTCAGTAATTCCAGAGATTCTGACTCATTCGAGTTCAGAAATGGAGTCCGTTGATTTACAGCTTCTTTCCGAAGATGACAATTCTACTTTTATTATTGATTTAGTCTCTGCTCATGAACCAGAGAATGTTGCTTTAAATTCCTTGAAGGAAAGGGGTTACTCAGAAGAAGACAACAGATCCATCTTTGAGATAGGTAAAAAGTTGGGAATCTTTTTTATTAATAGCGACCAAGCTATCTCTGACATTCAGGTGGCAGAGAATAAGGACAGATCTTTGTTTTCCTTATCTTCTAAAAGGAAAAGAGTTGTAAGTCCTATTCATTGTAGCCAACAGGTTAGGTTGCGTAAGCGCGTGGGAGTTCAACTAGTTTCTAAATGAATAAAAAGAGAGGTTGGCATTCTTCTTTATGGTGTTTGGTTGGCGTCTTTAGGAGTTGAAATTCTATGTGATTTCTCTATGATTAGTTTGGTGATGTGCTAATGGGGTTGCTAGTTTTCTAGTAAATTGTAGGTGGTCTCTTTTGTCTTTTGGTGTATCTGTTTAAGGTTTGTTTTCTCTTTTTTCTGATTGGTTATCTTTGGATCTTAGTTTTAGATCCATCGATGCCATCTTTTGTATCATTGTTCTTTCTCTTTTAATATATTTATACTTGTTACTGCTAAAAAAAAAAACAGAAGTATTATTTTATAATAATTAGAAGCTCTAAATCTGTTGATACGTAGAGAAATAGATACTTAAATGAATTCAAGAGGGGGTTGATCCGACGGTCAAGAAGCTCCCCTCATGAAGAGAAGTCTTGTTTAAATGAATTGAAGAGGGGGTTGACCCAATGGTCAAGAAGCTCCCTCTCACGAAGAGAAGTCTTGAATTCAATTCATATGTAACATCTCTTTGGACCACTCCCTATAGTTGATTACTTGGTGTATGTGGGATTAAGAGGCTTGTACATACGCTAAAAACTAGTCGAGTTAAAATGTCCCATGTCCAAATTCAAATGAGACTCAAAAAAATATTCTATCTGGAAGTTACTCTATATCAATACTTAGCCATTTTTTTATTTTCTTTTTACTTCGTACACTTTAATTAAGTTTAACTCATGCCTTTGACTTGAGTTAGGCTTTCTGAATGCAAGGCCCAAGACTTATTCAAATTGAACTCTTACCTAATTTTTGAACTCAAAATTAGACTTAGGCTCAAGTATACTTAAGTTTTAAATACTCATAATGCTGGGCTGCTGGCTCAAATAGATTAGATCTAAATTAAATTACATCTTAATATAATTGAGAGAGTAAGCCTCTCGAACATAAGTAGAAGTGTATATGCATCTCAATTTCAATTGATAAAAGTTTAACTCATGAAATTGAAAGTTTAATAAGAAAAATGGTGAAAATCATTATTATTAATTAGTATATGTAAATACTTTTCTTGGTACCCACTTCTTCATAAACATCCCACGTGTAATGCAGAAAATTCTATCAGCCATTTTGGACTTTTTTTTTCATTTATTTTTTAAGAGAAAAAAAAAGGAAAAGAAGAAATTACGAACAAAATTGTCATCTTCCTGAGATTTAGAAGCAATCTTTTCTCTCCTTATCCTTTGACCCAAGGATCCATTTTTATTTGCTTTCTCTTCTCTCTCTCTCTTGGTCAAGATATCCACAAAACCTTCGTATCTCAATCACATACAACGTTACTACGGTTTTGAATGTCCTTTCCCCTTACATGCAATTAGGTTATGTTCAGAAAGAAAAATGCGTCGGTCATCCATTATTTAGAGGTGAGTTTCTTTTATGGTCAACGATTGTGTTTGATTTCTTACCTTGGAATTTTGGTAAATATGTGAATCTGTACTTTGGTTGTATCTATTCTTGCTCTGTTGATGGATGGAGATAAAATAATGACAATCCTGCACAAATTTGCCTTTCAATTTCAAATTTTTATTTCTGGGTATTGTTTGAAACTTTTAATTAGTAGCTTTGACATTTAGTTTGCTTCTAAATCTGCGATTTCTATCATTGTGTTTCTTGAGTGAGTAGTTTTACTGTTAATATGCTTCTAATTCTACAGTTTTCTATCTGGGTAGTTCTATCTTTGATATTTAGTTTGCCTCTAAATCTGCAATTTTCAATGTGTGTTTCTTGGATTAGTAGTTTTACTGTTAATAATTTAATATGCTTCTAAATATGCAGTTTTCTACCTGGGTATTTCTTTTTGTATTGAAATACTTCAAATGTTCTGTGATGTGTTTTCAAAACTGCAGGGACTGTGATTTTTTCTCTTAAATTTTCTGCATTGGATTTTATTTTCTTCAGCAATTTTTTCTTTCTTTTGTTTGTCTTACCTTTGATATTTTGGGTCTGTATGCAGCCTGGAGTTCTTTGCTGCAATTGGAACTTTGTGGAATTTACAGAATTTCCAATGAATTCCACAGTGAGAAAATTTGAAATCCCACATGATTTATATTCCAGAGGATTTTGGAATTCCAAATCCTGATTTATTACTATATGTTAAGGAATTATTGGATTCCAGTTAGTAATCCTAAGTGTCCAAAACCCAAAAAAAGAAATGATATTTTCTAGAATTAACGATAATTGTTATTTCTGGCCAATTCCAGAATTTTGGGAATTATGGATTCTTCTCAAGTTTTCTGCAGAGCAGGCCCTTTGGAGTTGGGTAAATTTGCAATGGTATTGAAATTTAACTCTTTTTCTTTCATTTGGGTTTTGCTTAATTGCATGTCTTTCTTCTATTCATTTCCCCCCTCATCTCTATCCCTTTCGGGTGGATGTATGCCCAATTGGGGACATGAAAGTTTTGGTGACTCAAGTATTGAGTGATGAAAGTGATTTTATAGAAGATTCTTACCAAATAGTTGCAGAATTCCAGCTAACTGGGGTCCATTTGGATATTGTCCATATTGCAAAGCATTGAATTGGCCGGGGGCCCAATCGTAGGGAAAAAAGGGGTGGCATCGAAATTGATTCCAGCGACGATTCGTTGGTCCATATGGAAAGGAAGGAAAGTAGGATCTTTGAAGTGAAGTCTGGAAATATAGGGGAGGCTTCGAAAAAGCAAAGTGGAACCTAGTTGGATGGCTTTCACTTTGCAAGGAGTTTATTGGGTGCGACCTGAACACTTTTACTTGTCATGGGAGGGATGCATGAAGGGGGTAGTAGTCCAAACTTGAGCTCAAATTTTGCAAGTTTAATATAGATGGTGTAGCTAGGGGTAAGCCAGGCCCGACTGGGATAGGAGGAGTGGATCATAATAGTAGAGGTAGAATGTTATTAGCGTTCTCAGAACCTACGGGGATCATGAAGTCAAACGAGGCAGGACTACTAGTAATTAGAAGGGCAATCCATCTATGGTTTAGATATGGGAACATTAATCTTGTTATTGAGGGTGACTCAGTTAATGCTATTGCATGGGTTACAGGTAGGAAGAACGCCTCTTGGAGATTTTTCAACATTGCACGAGACATCAGGAGGATGAGCAGAGGCAGAGGTGTCATCTTTAGACATGTGGGTCTATCTGCGAACAATGTCACAAACTTTTTGGCGAAGATTGGAGTACAAAAGCAGAGGCCGATAGTGGAAATTTTGTAAAACGGGTTCCTAATTGTGCTTTATGGGAAGTAGGGCTTACATTTCTATTTAGGACTTGCACTTTCATCTCACGTTGTGATCTATTTATACTGTAGGCGAGTAGGGCCATGTATAACTCTCTTATACAAGGTCATCTTAATGTATTGTACTCTACTTTGTTGGTATCACTGAAATAAATTCCTGCCTCTTTTCAAAAACCAAGGGCATTGATTTTTTTTTTTTTGGAAAAATTGATGGCTAACCATTCTTGTTTCTGATGGAAGGCTGATGGTTGAAGCTGTGAGATCTTTCAAATGTGTTCAACGCAATTTGGATTTAGATTCAACTTCTTCAAGTCGAATCAAGGATAATTCAAAACTGGTTCAATGTGATTGAGAGAACCCAAGTTTAAATTCACCCAAAGAATTCAAAGATAATCTTTAGATTTCTAGAATTTCAAATTCTTCTAAAGAAACAATGGCTCTTTGAAGGAAGAAACTCAAAGTTTCAATGGATCACCAACACTCGTTAACTCAGCAAGAAATTAAAAGAATGATCAAATCTTACTGAGAGAACTTTGACACTTTGCAAAGTTCTCACAATGAAATACACAATCAATTGAATTTTAGAAGTAATTAAATATAAGAAATTAAGGAAATTCAAGCATAAAATTAAACTAGAATACAAAAGACTAGAGAGAGAACTTGCACAAAGCAAAGAGAAACAATTGAACTAGGATGCCTGGGGTCACTCATGGCCCTTTATTTATAGTGAAAAATTTGAAAATAAAATTACATCAATGCCATAACTTGGATGAGTGTCATGTGGCATCTCTTCTAGATCTTAGGCTTATATGTCAATGAGCTAACAAGAGAAAAAGAATCCCATAGTGAGGTACGCCCAAATCTTACTAAAGTGAGAGGATTCCTTTGTTAATTTGCTCTTGATGAGATATGGATGACGATGTGGAAGTTTATCTTCTCTTCTTATCTTGTCACTCCTCCTTGTTTTTTTGCTAATGGGCCTTTAAAAGTGGGCTTTTGAGGCTCAAAACATAACAAACCAGGCCCTAACCCATATATCCATCATACGGGCTCTTCATTTTACAAATTTAGGCCCATTTAGACTTTTAGAAGGGCTCCTCTTATTATTTATGTTACTGAAGAGGACTACGTCATTTGAAAAAAACATACACCAAGGAACTTCATCTTGGATTTCTAACCTTAACGTTTCTATAATCAAAGCAAAGAAATAAGGGTTGAGAGCAGACCCTTTGTGAATTCCAGTCCAGCTTGTACTCTCTCAATCTCTCTGATCTTGTTCTTATACTTGTTTTTACCCTTCTTATGTATCTTATAAGATCTCGGTATATTTACTATAGATGCATTTCCTTTCCAACATTTGTCAAATTAATTGTTCCAATTCCAACACCCCACTGTAGGCTCTTCAAATCAATAAAAACCATGTTTAAATTTTTTCCTTCTAACTTTTATATTTTTTAGAGTGAATATCAACTTAAAATTGTTGTAGGTCATGCACATGGAAAGCTAAGGTAACATTTAGTATAGACAGTATTTTGGGTAGAACTTTATCGTTTTGCCCTTTTTTCAAGTATATCATGTGAATTATATTTGAGATGATAGAATTCATAGTTGGAGTTGGGCTTCACCAATGGTTCATTTTGAGCCATTATTTATTTGGGTTAATTATAAATACCTTGACCTTGGAAGTCCAAGACAAAGTTCCTTGTTGTAGTTGTACAAAATGTAATATTGATTAGTGAGATGAGAAGGAAAGCTATTGAGGTTAATGGTATAACAATTAGTTGAGGTTAGTAGTATAAAAATTATTAGCAAAAAGAATACTTGGATTGTAACTTTGCTAGGTCTAAGGGTAAGGACTGAGGATGAATAGATGGTTAAAACAACCTTTTTTTATACTAGTTCAAGGTGCAAAGTGGAGGGAATTTGTGGTATTATATGTTCATTGGTATGCATCATCTGATCATGCGCTCCACATGTACATACTCAAGTGACAAGGAGAGTGGGAATGCTTTTGCTTCAACGATTTATATTTATCTAGGTTATTCTTACCATGTTTAGAAATGGTTTTATGTGCTATTTATCAATGTTTTACATGTTTTTGTGAAAAATTTCCCCTACAGGTTTCTATGGTTGTTTGAAACGCATTGCTGCCTCTGGTTTACAAAATTTTGCATGTTGGGTTTTGTGAGAGTACGGGTTTCAAATATTTCATTGGAGAATATAAGTGAAGAATGGTACAGAAATGCAGCAGTGACAAGTATTTACAATGATATGAAGTGTGAAATGTGGCAAGATGAAGTTTCCAAAGCGCTATGTGATTGTACTATTGACATTTATTTGCACTTGTGTTTGCTACATAGAACGGGTGGGCTTTTCGATTGCTTATACTGTAGCTGCAGATGCTGCAGGGGTAAATCAATCAAGTAAGGGTTTGATATTATCGACTTTCTATTATGGATATGTTGTGTCACAGGTGCCTGGAGGATGGGCTGCACAACTTATAGGGGGAAGGCGTGTTCTTCTTCTTTCATTTATACTGTGGTCAATCACATGTGCTTTAGTTCCACTGGACCCAAGTAAAGTCCATTTATTGGTTGTTGCTCGTTTGCTCATTGGGGTGGCACAAGGCTTCATCTTCCCCTCTATCCATACTGTTCTTGCACAATGGGTTCCACCAAATGAAAAATCAAGATCTGTTTCACTAACAACATCGGGCATGTACTTGGGTGCAGCAGTTGGCATGCTTGTGTTGCCAAGCGTGGTGAAACTGAATGGTCCGCAGTCAGTATTTTTAGCTGAAGCGGCACTTGGTGCCATGTGGTCTTTTCTTTGGCTTAGATATGCTAGTGACCCATCACGTTCGGATCAACTGAAAGCATCAGCTGCTGGTTTTGGGGAGCCTTTACTGCCCATTACTAAGTTCAAAGAAAAAAAAGAGGTCTTGCAGAAGGTAAAAGTGGAAAAAGGAAGATCAGTCCCTGTTGCCAAAATCCCATGGAAAAGCATATTTTTTAGCTTACCTGTTTGGGCAATTGTTGTGAATAACTTCACATTCCATTATGCGTTGTATGTGCTGATGAATTGGCTGCCTACATATTTTGAACAAGGCCTTCAGCTTAGTCTCCAGGAGATGGGATCCTCAAAAATGCTGCCTTATTTAAACATGTTCATATTTTCTAATATAGGTGGAGCAGTTGCAGATCATCTAATCACCCGAAGGATCTTATCAGTGACAAAGACACGGAAGTTCTTGAATACAATTGGATTCATTTTTGCAGCCTTTGCTTTGATGGCCCTCCCAAGTTTCAGATCTTCCAGTGGTGCCATATTCTGTTCTTCAGTTTCTCTTGGGTTCTTGGCACTAGGAAGAGCTGGGTTTGCTGTGAATCACATGGATATTGCTCCAAGATATGCAGGGATAGTGATGGGAGTTTCAAATACTGCAGGGACAGTTGCCGGCATTGTTGGGGTTGGGCTCACTGGCTGGATTCTCGAGGCTGCTAAAGATGCTGACATGGATATTTCAAGCCCAGAAAGCTGGAAATCAGTATTCTTTATACCAGGGTACCTCTGTATATTTAGTTCATTTGTGTTTTTGGCATTTTCAACTGGGGAGAAGATTTTTGACTGATTGAAGATTTTCAATTCCATGACTACCCACTAGCTACTTTGGTTGATGGTACAACAATATTCAACAGTTGATGCAGGATGTCCATTACACACAACACCACTTTTACGCATTAATTCATCTCCAATTTGGTTTTCGTTTGTTTTGGCACCATTGCCCTCTCCAAGGGCTCAATGTCTCAATCAGATTTTTTTTTTTTTTAATTTTTTATATTGACATGCTGTATTTATGAAGTCATGTAGAACCTCCAAAAGGTGCAAAATATAGAATTAGTTGACACCTCTTAAATTATTCAGCAAACTGTTATTTTTTAAATATTTGTGTTGACTACTTGAGCATCATTCCTTAAGATTGGATTCTTATTTGTTAATTGAGACAAGCTTCTTTGTGCCGTTAAGTTTGCTGTTGCTATCTTGGTGCCCTTATCTCATGAACGACATGGTTGTGTTTATTTTGTGGTACAGTTTCTCTTGATGACTGGAATTTCCAACCATTGCCAATGTGTCTAAGTAATACGTTGGATGTTTCAGTGTCATGTTCCTGATATTACGCTTCTTGAGAAACTTCTTAAATCTCATTTACCTGGTTTGCAGCTTTGATGTTGTAATGAGATCATAGAGAGACCCAGTTTCATTGTAACTTACTGGGTAATTTGAGTTATTTTTATTAAATTATTGCACCGAAGGCCTGAAAAACAAAATAGTTGCAGAAATGCAAATCGAGAGAGTGGTCTCGGCTAGATAAATTGTTTGCCTGACTAGTCCTCAGGGCGTGTGCAAGCCGCTCTACCCACATACACCGTGTAAAACTCAAGACTCGTTCTTTCTAAGGTGAGTTCTTGGCCAACACACCAACCACTTGAGGTTCATATGTGATGTAGCACGTGTGGGTAAATGGGTTTCCTAAAAGGAAACCTTCTCCTTATCCCAACATGAGACTCCCTTCAAAGACACCGACAAAGAGATTGAAAAAAGGAACACGGCACCAACGGTTCAAGCACCAGCTTTCCTTTCCTTTTCCTACTTTTCTTCTTATTTCCTAGAATATTTTCGTTTTTCTTCTTTTAGTGAGGTAGATTATGTATATAAACCCCCTTTGGGGTGTAAAAGGGACACAATCAATCGAATGAATTAAGATTTCTTTCCAGGATTTCTGCTTCTTCTTGCAGTGTTTTCCCTTTGTTTACGACAGCCACTTACTCTATATCCACTCATGTGTTTAACATGGTGTATTATAAAGTGAAAAGTAGAAGTGAAAGGGACAAAATAATCATATTATTCACTTTATAGAGGCACTTGCAAACAAATGGAATTGCTTTTGAAGATTGATAATTTGGATTGGTTGGTAATAAGAATTTAAATAAAAAAAAAGAAGCTACATAATTGACATTAACACTTTATAACCATTAGGAGTGTCCTCATCTCTGTAAGCTAGGAGAATTCAAAGGAGGAGGTCATTTAGAGTTCGGATGAGAATTTAAAACAAAAGAGTAGAGAGAAAATTCATCATCCTCTCCCTTTTGAGATGTTCTTTATTTTCTAAGATTATCATGATACATTCCTATCACATTGAAGATGAGACTACTAAGAAGCTAACATTTTCAACATTATTCCTTTAATTCATATTTTGAAGAGTCTCCACTTTATAACCACTCAAATCATTGAGATGAGTCAAAAGCTATTTGTAACCATCCACATACATTTTTAATATACTTTAAACAATATTTCTTCGTCTGGACTGAGGATGTATGCCTCGCATTCCATCGCGTATAAGTTTTCGAAAGAAAAAAAAAGCACAAACAACATTATATGCTGAAGTTGAAGGTTTGATATTCACTTGATGGAACAAGTAAAATAAAAACAAGAACTTGTTCAAATTAAAATACAAATAACTTTATATTATTTAGATTAGCCTATAATATTACTCATAGCTTACTAACAATCTTTCCAAACGCCACCAGCTCCACCGTAATAGAAACCAAAGCCCCCTCCATCACTTGGATCTGCAGGTGCTACATCATAGCATCCTTTGTTGTCAGCAATGGGCGAAAGAGATGGAAGCATTTCTTTACCGTTTGTATCGATGGAGAGGCAATTAGCAAAGAATGCAGCTCTCCTTGGGCCTTCATAAGGGAAATGACCACTACCCATTTGAGCTTTGGTGTGTTGTTTCCCTCCAGTGTTTAAGACTTGTCCTCCCCACTCTGCATAGTTTGCACTTGTTCCCATATTTTTAAATAATGGATTTGGCCAATACCCATGTGGAACATGGTTGTTGTAAAACCACCAATGTCCTGATGCAGGATCCTGATCAAAACAAAGCATATAATATGCATTATATAAAATGAAACAACATTAAATTGAAGATGTATAAAATGCACATCAATCAAAGGGTAGATGCTATGTTCAATATCATGTCAATAATATTATCATTACCCTTTGTATCTTAACATGAAAGACTAGTTGATCTCCGTCGAAGACCGATTCTCCGTTAAGTACTGCTCCAAGCGCAACGCTTTTATCTACTTGAACATATCCATTGCATTGCAGGTTGAAACACCCGCCATTGTCTGACTGCACCCATAATCAAATTTCTAAGAAAAAAGGGGAAATACTGAATGCAACATATTTTAGTTTCAAAGAAGAAAGATGTCTCTTTCTCTCTGTAGGAAGCAAGAATGATTCAGAAATATCCAATCATAAGCATAGCCCCATAGTGTGAGGCTGAGTTGATTCAGGAATTTTTAAACTTGCATTTTACAGCGACTCTGTTTTACAAGGTTTCAAATTACATCGAGTCAATGTGGGTTAACTCGAGATCATCGTTATTAAACGTGATTAACTAAAAAAGTAACTATTAAAGAAGTCATTTTTATTGTATCAAGCAATTGGTGTCTCTAAAAGAGTCAAGAAATAGAGGATTACAATCAAATGGAATTAGGAGTTGGAAAGCACCTCTATGTAATTGATTCAAACCAAAATTTCCCACATTTCTTATAGATTTCTTAGAATTAAAAAAAAAATCAAGATAGAGATAAATAGGCCAATGTAATGCCAAATGGGCAAAATATAAAACATTTCAAGTACATGTATCTTATATCAACAAAAGATAACTAATGATTTCTAGTCAATAATTTACTTACTGCCCAATAACCATACAAATATGCAAGATTGTCTCCATTGAGTCCTGGATCCACCTGAGATTATGAAGAAAACATGAAAGTAAAAAATTAAATAACAACACATGAAAAATATCTAATATATCATAGAGCATTACAATTTTAGGCCATTCTTCACTAATATGACATCCCTTTCATGATTTTTTACTTTATTCATTAAGAATGTGCAGTTCGGTAGTTTGGGTTTGGTCGGAAAGGATTTAGATTCATAGAATAATTGAATATAAGAATGTAATAAGAAGAACTTATAGAAATTGTATCAATAAAAAATGAAAAATATCATTTAAAATAATATTGATCACGTGGGAATAAAGTTAGAGATGAGTCTAGTATAAAAAATGAAAAAGTTACAAGCAAATTGTTTTACCATAAGAAGATCACCATTAAATTTGGATTGAAGTGGTGATATGGAGTGATTGATTATTGGTAGAGAAAATAAATGGGATAATGGCTGCTTCTAATTGGATATCAACTTAGCCATCTACTTGAAAAATCTAATCAACTCCTAAAGTGACTTAAAAAAAAATGTTATTATTCAAAATGGGTTACCTCGAGGTTCTAAGATTAAACATAATTAACTCGATATTCTTATGGCTCATACACATTGAAACCTAAGTTTTCATGCACTTTTCACACATAAATAGACGGATAACAAGATTGCTAGATAGATTTACAATATTTCTTTCATGGTACTTTGCATCCACTGGCGACACATTAGGACATAAATGTATAGACAGATATATAGATAAATGAATCTTACTCTCCAACCAACATCGATCATATCTGCAGTGTTCTGTCTACCGATGAAGACAGAAGAGGAACTGTATTCATTAGTGTCCACAAATGGTTTCCAAGCGTTGATGAATGCTTCAGCTCCATGAATTTCATTTCTTCTATCTGTTTGTTTGGCTCTCTATTACACAGACAAGAACAAAATAATCAACTTATACTCATTCTAAGGCACAATTCTAGGTAATTAAGGCTAAGATCACTTTCAAATGAGTTGAGTGCCCCTTTATCATACATGTAATGTAATGAGTCAGGTTTGCGTTGCTATACAGATGCGTAGAACTCACTTTTAAAAATCAACTATTAAGGAGAGGGTGCCCAAGTGTGTATAAATCTCACATTCCAAAGGTCTACAGGCGATGTGAGATTTTGCTAACACTCTCCTTTAGTGCTAGGGTTGGAGACACTCAGCTCTCTCCATCCATGCAGGATTGGAGATACAAACCTGACCCATTCTTGTGGTACTCTTGCTTTGATACTGTATTAAACACACAGGGTGCCCAGGTGTTTATAAGTAATGTGGGACTGCGCTAACATGTGTGACCCAGTAAACTTAATCAAATCTGTACTACATGATAAACCCAACTCAGTCTTAAACTGGCCATTGGCCCACATACAAGTCTAACTATGATTGTAATTGGAAATGATTCAAAAAGATAATCAAGATTACTGAGAAGAAATTTTGTCATAACTCACTTCTACTCTGCCTTGTACATTCGCTTTTAACCCATCGTTTTTCACCGAGTCTCCTTTCAGAGTCCTAACAATAGGAATCGTTCCTTCTGGACAGCTTCCACTCTTGTGCCACAACTGCCCTGTAAGCTTCCAAGAAGAAAAGTTTTTCGGGGCATAATTGCTTGGTCTCATCTACAATACAATATACATTGCAAAAGTAGTCAATATATATATTGGTACAAGGCCCTAAACTCACATATGATGACTATAGGCGATTGGTAGAAAAAAAGAAGTAAGTGAATATTTATTAAATCATTCATGAAGAGCTTTTGATTTATTATTATTATTTTTTAATAGGAAAGCATAGATAATATTAAGCTTTCAAGAAAATTGGTAAAAAAAAAAATTAATGATAGTGAGGCCAATGCGATCAATGTGAGGCAATATGGGTTTGAATTGGCTATTTAAGATTGATGGCAAAATTAGGATTATCGAGTAGATTGCTACATTTTAATGACATTAGAGAGGAAAAATAATTACTTCTTTGCATTTTGTCTAACTTTGGAACTTCCTTTGTACAATAATAACAATAAAACAAAGCAAGTAAGGAGAAGTCAGAACCTGTATTGTGTGATTTCTGAGCAATGGATGGTCGAATGCTGGCTGCTTGTATATATCAACACAATCAATGATGATTCCACTTACACTCTGCATAATTTATAAAAAATCAAATTTGATTAGTTATTGAACTAGATTAAACCATTACTTAAAAAAATTCACTTCAATTTCAAATAGCAAAGGAAACAAGTAAAATTTTAAATCATCAACCAATGGTTATTCTTTCTGATTAGAAAATGCTGCTAGCAGCAGATGAGTTCTTATCGTAGCCAAGCTTAAGCAAGCGTGGTTGCAACCCTAGGTTGAATTTCCATCTTGGGTACAAGTTTATGAGTAAATGGGCTAAGAGTCCACATTTCATTTCCTTGGCAATTTTTGCAAAGAATGAAGGCAGGCTAGAAGCTCACGACAAAGGTAAAACTACTTTTTTTTTTTTCAATTAAATATTATAATTATCGTTACTGGTAATAATATTTTAATATCCATTTTACAATTAATATTTTTGATATCTTATATGTTTGGGATAATAATCTAGGTAAATTAGAGTTTAAAATAACATAAAGTCACAATCTATTGATCCAACACATTCGAAGGAATGATTATTGATGTAAAAATTTAAATGAAATTAATTTCATTAAATATTATAGCCACCTAATTGAACCTAAACATTACAAAATGCCTAGGCATTTTAGGCACCTAGGAACTGAGGTCCTATTTGGGATCCATTTAATATTGAATACAATTCATTAAAATTATTTTCTCTTTTTAAAATTTGAATCCATTTGTTTATAATTTTCATTTGATACATTTGAGTGAGAGTTGCATGTCTCATTGCTACTGTGACCACATGTCAGACGTACTAAAAGGAGTTGCATGTCTGACGAGAGCATTCTCTCCCATTGGTTGAGAGAACTCTCTCTCCTATGCTAGAGTAACCTATGTCAGATGTATTAAAAGGGTTTGCCATTGGTAAAAAGAACTCTCTCTCCTCTGCTAGAGTAACCCATGTCAGATATATTAAAGGGTTTGCCGTTGGTAAAGAGAACTCTCTCTCCTCTATTAGTATGACTTTGTAACCGACGTATTAAAAGATGAAGAGAACTCTCTCTCTCTTCTGCTTGTGTGACCCTATGTCAGATGTACTAAAAGGAGTTGCATGTCTGACAATAGCATTCCCTCTCATTAGTGGAGAGAACTCTCTCTCCTTTGCTAGAGTAACCCATTTCAGATGTAATAAAAGGGATGGCATGCTCCCATTGGTGAAGAGAACACTCTCTCTTCTGTTAGTATAACTTCGTAATCGACGTATTAAAAGATGAAGAAAACACTCTATTTCTTCTGGTAGTGTGACCCTATGTCAGATGTGCTAAAGGTCACTCCTCGAAGATTCAATATAGATTCAATGATTTTGGGCAATGGACAAGTCTATCCTAAAATGACAGTTTAGTCTTTATGTACAATATTTAGTATAAAAAAAATTCACTAATAACATTCATAAATGTGACCCTATGTCAGATGTTCTAAAAGGAATTGCATGTCTGAAGAGAGCATTCCCTCCCATTGGTGGAGAGAACTCTCTCTCCTCTGCTAATTAACCCATGTCAGATGTATTAAAAGGATTTGCATGCTCCCATTGGTGAAGAGAATTCTCTCTCCTCTGTTAGTATGACTTCGTAATCGACGTAATAAAAGATGAAGAAACTCTTTCTTTCTTCTGGTAGTGTGACCCTATATCAGATGTACTAAAGGTCACTCCTCGAAGATTCAATATGGACTCAATGATTTTTGGCAATGGACAACTCTATCTTAAAATGATAGTTTAGTCTTTACGCACAATATTTAGTTTAAAAAAATTCACTAATAACATTCATAACTTACAGAGAATGAGTCTCTCTGAGTGCATAACTTTCGTAACAATAAGAATGAATATTGTAACATGGGTTTCTCCATTCTATATTGGAGTGAGACAACAAAACTATAATATTGAGAAAAGATAAAACGAAGGTGTTAACAAGATAATTCACTAATTAAAGATGAATAGCATTAGATTCAAATATTGACTAATTTCTGAAATATCTCTCAATAATTCATGCAAGTGTCTTATATATTTATATATTCCCATTTTTGAAAACAATAAAATGTTATCAACGGAAATGAGAAGATAAATTTTATAAAATAAAAATAGAGACCTTAATGCTTTTGATGGTATGCTTTGTCATTTTTAACTCTGAAAGTGATCTTCCTCCTCTTGCCCTTGCCCCATCAATGCAATGGAAAGTAAGAATAATAGCAAGTAAAGTCAACATGAGTTGATCATTGTTTCGTTTAGCCATTGAAACATTCCCCAAAGAAATTTCTCTACAAAAAATAAATAAATTCAGAAGATTATAGAAAATGGATGACATGAATCAAAATAGAAAGAGAATATAATTAAAATGGGGAATGGGCTAACCAGTAATCCAATCCCAGTTCTAAATTCTAATGCAGAGCTTATCTAAAACACCTTGCTATGGGGGTATATAAATAGTGTAAGAGACTTCACATTGATTGGAGATAAGTCTTTATTTATTTGAAAGATAACCATCCTCGTGTTAGGAAATCGTAACGGTCATATTGAATTGAATAAGGTACCTTTTTAGGAAATTTTATTTAAAATCCCTATTATTCATGGATATGGAATTGATTCACCCTTAACTTTTTTTGGAAATCTCATTTAAAATCTCTATTATTTACGTCTTTCTATGCATGAATTCATTATAATATTATATGTCATTGCTATATATGTTATCATGATCATGTGGTAAGTTACAATAAAGTTAAGTTAGATTAGTCGTGAGGTCTATTTTTTTTTTTTATCAAATCAAAGCAAATCCTTTAATATAAACATCTATCTAAGATTATCTAAGGACTACAGTATCTATCATTCAAAAAGACTATTCACCATTAGATTGAGATACATAATATATCTCAAACCAATAACAACTAGACCTCGTGAATAGTAGATTTTGTGATCTATCATTTATCATAAAAGATGTTGACATCCAATAATTATTTTAATAAGAAATAATGTAGGACAGAAAGGAACGGTGGTGATTGAAAACCAAATGATGGTTATCTCAAGTTCATACAAGTAAATAAGTGTTGCATGAAGAGAGACAAACTTTAAAAAGACCAGTACCATGGTCTTGGTCTTGAATCTTATCTTACAATAGCTAGAATTCATAATGCTTCATTTGAATGAGTGGGATAATAGGGTTTTACCTTTCGTTATTGGTAACTAAGCGGTAAATGTAAAAAATCAATTTTTTACTATTCCTCTTGTACGTTTGAAAACCTTTTCCAAACAAAAAGTATTCATAATATATAGGGTAACCCCTAGTCAAGGGTAATCCCAGATAACCCCTCTTAAATTTACCCTTACCAATTTTTTCCTGAAGGGAAAAATCAACAATAGAATTTTTATATTTCCTGAAATTCAAGTTGGATCAGGTTAATTCAGATCGGGTCAAGTTGATTTTAAATTTTTGAGCCAAACCTGACTTGAATTCCATATGATTTTTTCCCTACCCAACCCGACTCTAAATCTACAAATATATAATCTAGTCCAGTGATTTCTCGAATCAAATTAAAACCCAACCCAAATTTTAAATCTACCTTGCAACAACAAAAACAACTTCGACTCATCATGGTGCTCTTACAAATGGTTGGAATAGATTTGTAAACATTGAAACAAATGATGAAATTCAATAGAATTCAATTTATTCCATCATCCAAAGGTATAGAGTAGGACAGTTATAAAATTGTTTGCTTGGATAGAATTTGAGTTAGGTCATCCAAACTTTTAGTCCTCAACTCATTTAAATAGGTCTAAATTATGTCAACTTAAATATAAATTTTTTCTTTGTCATGTTCAAAACTAGGCAGTATGTCAAATTTGGGTTTAATCTGATGTTTAGGTTGGATTTGGTTCGAGCTGGGTGTTGCACATCTGTATAAGCCACAACTCTTTAAGAAGCAAAACAGAAAGAAAAAAAAAAGGAGGATAATTCAAATAGAGGGGGTCATTTAGTGTTTGGAGGAGAATTTCAATCGAAAGAGAGGAGAAAATTCATTTTCCTCCCCATTTTGAGAAGGATTTTTTTTTTTTATTTTTTTGATTATTATAAGGCGTCTCTATTTCAGATTAGAGATAAGACTAACAAAATACTATTATACTTTAAACAATATTCGTTCATCTCTTCCTATTGAGGCTTCCACTTTTTAACCATTAAACAATATTCCTTCATTTTTTTTTTTTCATTTGGGCTATATGCTCACATCCCATCGCATATCAATTTTTGAAATAAAAAAGCATGACAACTTATTTAAATTAAAACCAAATACTAAATATTATTTAGATAGTTCTCATAGTTTAATAACACCATTCGTCAGTCACCACGAGGTCCCCCATAATAGAAACCAAAGCCCCCTCCAACACTTGGATCTGCAGGTGCTACATCATAGCATATTGAGTTGTCAGCAATGGGCGAAAGAGATGGATTGATTTCTTTATCATATGTATCGATGGAGAGGCAATTAGAAAAGAATGCAGCTCTGTTTGGGCCTTGATAAGAGAAATGACCACTACCCATTTGAGTTTTGGTGTGGTGTTTCCCTCCAGTGTTTAGGACTTGTCCTCCCCACTCTGCAAAGTTTGCGCTTGTTCCCATATTTTTAAACAAGAATTTGGCCAATACCCATGTGGAACATGGTTGTTGTGAAACCACCAATGTCCTGATTTAGGATCCTGAACCAACAAAACATATAATATATATTATATAAAAGCTTAGACGGTTAGATAAAACAACATTGAGGATAGGTAAAATGTGTAAAACATATTAATAGAGTTCACATTTAAAAACCGATTACTACCGAGGGGGAATTCGTGTGCTTATAAACATCATAACCCCAAGGTCCATAGGCAATGTAGAACTTTGCTAACACTCTCCCTCAGTGTCAGGGTTGGAGACACTTGGCTCTTCCCTTGTACGCAGAGTGGAGATACGAACTCAATTCATCCCTGTGGTACCCCTACTCTAATACCATGTAAAACACGAGTAAAGCTCACCCTTGAAAACCGACTGTTAAGGAGAGGGAACCCATGTGTTTACATTTGATATATATAAGTTGAGACATGTAGGATGAAATAACTTTGAAGATGTGTAAATTCACATCTTAATGGTTTGGATCAATTTTTGTATGGATATGCTTGGGTGTGTGTATATATATTGGACTTTTGCCACTCCACCTAATGGGTTTGGGTTGGATACCGAGTACACTTCGAACAAGTGGTACCATAACTATGTACCAAGCTACCGTATGTAGACTTAGGGGATCCTCTAGCTGGACGGGATGGCCGGCGACGTTCTATTTGCCAGAGAGCCTTGTTCGAGGGGAGACTGTTGGGTAGCTGAATGACTCCCACATCAGTTGGTGAAGAAGATATATATTGGACTTAAGTCACTCCACCTAATGGGCTAGTTTCTTGAATTGAATACCTAATTCTAATATTGGACTATATATATTATTCACCAAGTCAATGAACAACCTATAATTTGATAACATCATATAATTAATTTTTAATAATATTATCATTACCTTTTGTATTTTAACATGAAAGACTAGTTGATCCCCATTGTAGATCGATTGTACATCAAGTGGCGCTCCAAGCGCAATGCTTTTATCTACTTGAACATATCCACTGCATTGCAAGTTGAAGCACTCACCATTGTCTGACTGCACCCACATTCAAATTTCTGTAAAAAGGGTATTTATTGAATGCAACATATTTTATTTTGAAGAAAAAAAAAGAATATCATATCAAGATAGAGATAAATAGGGCAATATAATGCCAAAAAATGGGCAAAATTTTAAACTTTTTAAGTAGATGTATCTTGTATCATAAAAAAACAAGTAATGGTTTATAGTCAATAATTTACTTACTGCCCAATAACCATACAAATGTGGAAGAGTGTCTCCATTGAGTCCTCGATCCACCTGAGATTTTTATCAGAACATTTTAAGTAAAAAAAATAAAAATAAGAACACATGAAAGATATCTAAACATATAAATAAGCATTACAATTTTAGGCCATTGTTCTTGGATAATGGAAACACTAATATGACATTCCTTTCATGATTTTTAATGTATCAATTAAGAATGTGTGGTTTCGTAGTTTGGGTTTCGTCTGATAGGACTTGGATTCTTAGAATTTAGCCTTCTTTATTCTGTCTCTCTTTCCTACTAATAATTCATGTTGGTAACTAAAATGGATTTAGGCTTCATGGAATGAGAAAAATCATGAATTTTGGCTTTTCATGGAATGAGAAAAATCATTCTAAAATAGAAAGAAACATAATGTGTTTTTTTTTTTTTAAAAAAAAAAACTGTAGGTTGTCATCAATTCTATTGACATATATACTAAAAGAGAGAGAATTAGATACAAATGTAAAAAATAATAGAAACAAACTTATTGAAGTTGTTCCATTAAAAAACAAAAAAAAAATATCATTTAAAATAATATTGATCATGTAGGAATAAAGTGAGATGAATCTAGTATAAGAAATTAAAAAGTTACAAGCAATTTGTTTTACAAGAAGAAGATCACCATTAAATTTGAATTGAAATGGTGATGAAAGGAGACCACGGCTATGCAGTGACTGAATTATTGGTAAAGAAAATAGATGGGATAATGGCTGCTTCTGATTAGATATCAACTTAGCCATTTACTTGAAAAATCTGATAAAAAATGAAATTGTTATGATCCAAAGTAGATTACATCAAGGTCCTAAGATTAAACATATTTTAATTCATTATTAGCTAATACATTATGGCTCGTACACATTGAAACCTAAGTTTACATGCACTCTTCACTCACAAATAGACAGATAACAAGTTTCTTAGATAGATTTACAATATATTAACATGGGTATCTCTACTCTACATTGGAGATGAGATTAATCCTATAAGTATGTGTAAACCTCTCAATCCACACATACTGAGTAAGTCGGTAGAAAGTAACCCCATAGAGAGTGGCTCAGAGGAGTAGAGCATGAATCAAACTTAAAACCTTGTTTTATTAGGCGAGCGTCTTAGACCATCAAGTCAACCCTTCACACATAGTACTTTATATCCACTAATGACACAAGACATAAGTGTATAGATAGAAAGATGAGAGGCGTAAAGAAATGGATGAATCTTACTCTCCAACCAACGTCGATTATATCTGCAGTGTTTTGTCTACCGATGAAGACAGAAGAAGAGCTGTATTCATTATTCTCCACAGACGGTTTCCAAGAGTTGATGAATGCTTCAGCTTCATGGATTTCTTGTCTTCTATCTGTTTGTTTAGCTCTCTATTACACAGACAAGTGCAAAATGATCAGCTGCTACTCATTCCAAGGCATATTATTCAAGGTAACTAAGGCTAAGATCGCTTTCAAATGAGTTGGGTGCACCTTTATCAGCCATGTAATGTAATGAGATAGGGTTTTTCTGACCCAGTAACCTTAATCAAATTTATACTGCATGGCGACCCCAACTTAGTCCTAACCGGGGCCTTTTGCCCACATACAAGTCTAACTATGATTGTAATTGGAAATGATTCAAAAAGATAGTCAAGATTATTGAGAAGAAATTTTATCATAACTCACTTCTACTTTGTCCGGTATACTCGCTTTTAACTCATTGCTTTTCATTGAGTCTCCTTCCTGAGTCCTAATAATGGGAATTGTTCCTTCTGGACAACTTCCACTCTTCTGCCATGATTGCTCTATAGACTTTGTAGATGACACCTTTTCCGAGTTGTAATTGCTTGGTCTCATCTACAATACAGTATTCATTGCAAAACTAATCAAAATATATTGGTACAAGGATGACTATAGGTGATTTGGAGAAAAATAGTAGTAAGTGGATACTTAAATTATTCATGAAGGGTCTTTGATTTATTATTATTATTGTTTTAATGGGGAAGCATAGGTTTAACTTTCTTGGAAGAAGGTACAAAGAAAATGATGATGGTGAGGCCAATGCAATCAATGTGAGGCAAGATGGGTTTGAATTGGCTTAACTTGGAAGAAACCTGTTTCTTTTTCTATTTAAAATTGATGGCCAAATTAGGATTATCAAGTAGATTGCTACATTTTAATGTCATTAGAGGGGGGAAAATAATGCTTTAGCATGTAATTTTAGTGGTGATGTCAATTTGTATAACTATAATGTTCTAAAGACTAGTGTAGATGCATTAATCTGCATTTTGTCCAATGATTTTTGAACTTGTTTTGTACAACAATAACAATTAAACAAGGCAAGTCAAGAGAACCTGTATTGTGTGATTTTTGAGCAGTGGATGGTCGTATGCTGGCTGCTTGTATATATCAACACAATTAATGATGCTTCCACTTATACTCTGCATAATTTATAAAAAAATCAAATTTGATTAGTTAGTAAATTAGATTAAGCTACTGCTAAAAAAAGGTAAATTTAAACTACGAATTAAAAAAATTCACATCAATGTAAAATGCCAAAGGAAACAAGTAAAATTTTCTTGGTACATGTTTTCTTTTATCTAGAGAACTTACCAAGTGAAAACCATCAACCAAGGGTTATAACTTATAAGTTATAACTATTGATCCTACATATTCGAAGAAAAATTCGGTTGTTGAGGAGAAGAACCCTTGTGCTTATAATTTGAAATTTTAAAGGTTCACTGACGATGTGATACTTTTCTAAATGCTAATACTATTGATCCTATATATTTGATAAAATGATTATTGATATAAAAATTTGAATGAAATTAATTTCAGTAAATATTATAGCCACCTAATTAAACCTAAATAAAATGGGTTAGATTAGAAAATTCCAAGGCATTTTAGGCACCCAAGCACCAAGGTCCTATGTGAGGCC
Organism: Chimonanthus salicifolius; assembly: GCA_013350335.1. Taxonomy (NCBI): domain Eukaryota; kingdom Viridiplantae; phylum Streptophyta; class Magnoliopsida; order Laurales; family Calycanthaceae; genus Chimonanthus; species Chimonanthus salicifolius. The sequence goes on along the minus strand of CM023537.1, from coordinate 5,526,761 downwards.
CATTTAATATTGAATACAATTTATTAAAATTATTTTTTCTTTTTAAAATTTGAATCTATCTGTTTATAATTTTCATCTGTACTGTTGGAGACAAAAAATATCGATTACCATTTTATCCATTGGTTCATTTTTATTATTACAAAAATCAAGGGTAATATGATTCATGGTCCTATTTTTGATATTATGATAGTCTTCATAATTATCTATCCATCGTAATCATTCGATAGGACTCATTTGATAGCTGAGGCTTTTCACTATACTTGGACTATCTTTCAAACCAGCCAATTAAAATGATGGATTAATTGAAGATTTCTTTTAGCTATTAGTTTTATTTTCTTAAATCAAATGAATTTAAAATTGAAATGAAGCTATTTTATGCTAGTGTGACTCCATGTCAGATGTATTACAAGGGGTTGGTGGACGACGAGATCATTTTCTACTATTGATGAAGATGACTCTCTATCTTCTGATAGTGTGGCCCTATGTCAGATGTACTAAAGGTCACTCCTCGAAGAATCGATCTCAACTCGTTGATATCCATGTATCATTGATGAAGAGGACTATGGTAGTATGACCCTATGTCAAATGTACTACAGGTCAATCCTTGAAGATTGGATCTCGACTCGATGATTTCTAGCAATTGACAAATCTATCTTAAAATGACACTTTGGTCTTTACCTACAATATTTAGAATAGAAAAAGTCAAAATAATGTTTGAACTTTATCCTCTGGAATAAGTCTCACTGAGTGCATTAACTTTCATGATAAGAAGAATGAATACAACAAAACCATGATATTGAGTAAAGATAAAAACCGAAGGTGTTAACAAGATTAGATTCGAATATTAGTCTGAAATATTTCTCAATTACTCATGTAAGTGTCTTATATGTATATTTTTAAGAAATAAAATGTTATCAACAGAAATGAGAAGATGAATTTTATAAAGTTAAATAAGAGACCTTAATGGTTTTGATGGTATGCTTGGTCATTTTTAACTCTGAAAGTGATCTTCCTCCTCTCGCCCTTGACCCATCAATGCAATGGAAAATAAGTATAATAGCAAGTAAAGTCAACATAAGTTGCTCATTGTTTCCTTTAGCCATTGAAATTTCCCTACAAATCATTGGAGAAGAAGACAGAAAAATTCAGAAGATCATGGAAAATGGATGGCATGAATCAGAATTGTAAGAGTATATAATTAAAATGGGGAAAGTGGGAGAATGACCCAACCAGTGATCCAATCTCAGCTCTAATGCAGATCTTATCTAAACACCTTGCTATGGGGGTATATAAATAGTGTAAGAGACTTCATAGTGATTGGAGATAAGTCTTTATTCATTTGAAAGATCACCATCCTCGTGGTAAGAAATAGTACTGGTCATATTGAATTGAATCAGCTAGCTTTTTAGGAAATCTTATTTGAAATCCCTATTATTCATGGATATTGAATTGACTCACCCTAAAATCTCTATTATTTACGTGTATCTATGCTTGAATTCATTATAACTGGATCTTTGGGCAAAATCATATCTGGGCTCAAATTGGAAAAACCCAAATCAAATCTACCGGGGATTCAATATGAAATCCTCAAATCTGACTCGAATCAAAATTCTACTCCATAGGAGAAAATTGAAAAAAATCTAATTGGCAATAATTAAGCTGATGTGGCTATCAAAAGACGCATCGAACTGGACAAGATCAGGGAAGGCCCACTATATGAAAATGGGGGCCATATGAATTTATTTTTGCCCCGGATTGGACTTATAAACCGATGGAGGGAACCCATGACCTCAAACACAACCTAATGGACCACTTGTATCAGAATTAAAGCCCATTTGAAACAGTTTGGGCCTGGATCATTTGGGAGACCTTTGGGGCTCAAAAGCCCAAGGATGCCAACTCAGAAATCCACGTCAGATACTGATTCAATGACCATGTGGACCCCACCTCAGATGCCAACGTGGCAGAAACCCACCCAAATCAGCAACAAGCTTGACGATGGGCCTGGTTGGTGTTTGGAATCGAATTGGTAAGACCAGATTTAGCAGCTTGGGAAAGGACTGAATTTTAAGAGCTGTTAAATCCAGAAGTAAAACCAGGATTAGTGGTAGGGGTGCTTGGGTCGGTTTAAAAATCGTCCAGCATGATCCAACCTGAGAAATCAGTGGATTTGGGTTATGTATTTGTATATTTCGGGATCGGGTCGGGTTGAAAAAATAAAAATCTGTAAGAAATTCAGATTGTGTTAAGTTGAAAAATTTAAAATCAACTTGATCTGATCCGACATAATCGGACTTAGACTCCAATTCAACAAGTTATAAAACAACATTCGGGTTCACTCGGGTCAGAAATTCGGGTCAAATTGGGTTGAGTAATTGGGGTCAGATCGAGTTGGGTTCAATAAATCTAGATATGAGTTGGCTTGTATTTATTAAAATCCGACTTGACTCAACTCGAGTTTCAACCCTTAGTACGAAAAATCACACCATAGAGACAGAAGCAAATCATTCTGGCGTGGAAGCCAAATCCTGGTCAATGTTGAGCCCGCTATGGGAAAGATTAGTAGAATCTTGGGATCATTTGGCTCTTTAAATTTATGTGAATTTATGGAAGAGCAGCGAACACTCTTCCCTTCCTCTTTATTTTTTTTTGTTTTGTCTCTGGTGGTGTTCTCGCCTTCTCGGTGTGCACTGAGGAAACCGTTATCCTCTCCATCTCCTTTCATTTCGTTTTTCCTTTGTTTTCTTTATTTATTTATTTATTTTCTTTGCAGGTTTCGATCGAAACCAAAGAGGGAACGAGAGCCAACCAGCAGATCTGAGGACGGCGCAGCCGCGCAGGTATGACAACGGTGACAGCGCCGGCGGCAACAGAGCAGCAGCAGCGGAGCAAGAGGCAACGCCAGCGCTCCAGGTGAAACAGCGAGCGGAGGCAACAATCAGCGACAACAGCGGAGCTGTAATAGGGACAGCTCCGGCGGCGACCACCAGCGCTGAGGCGAACGGCAGCGAGAGGACGGTAAGATCTGCAGCCGAGCAGCAGCTGCACCGTGCAGCCATATCCGCATGCAGCAGAGAGGCAGAAACAGAAAACAGAGAAATCTAGGCAGCAGTTGCATCAGGCAACATGCAACATGTAGGAGTTCTTTTTTTTATTTTTGGTTCCCCTCTTTGTGCGGACTTGCACTGCCTTAAGTTTCTTTTGAAATTTTAATTGAATATTTTGATGGCATTTTATTTTTTATTTAATTCTGTGATCATTTAGTTTTAAGTATTGTTTATTTTACATTTGAATGCTTAATTAATTAATTTAATAGAATTTATTATTATAATGTTCAGCTAAATTTTCAACTAAGGTTAGAGATGAAGTTTAATGATTTATGAGGTTATTTTTAATTCAACAATTGACGTGTTAATCGACGTTTTGTTTAATTGACTGATTTGATTTAATTTTCATTTTTATTAATCTATATATATTTTTTAATTCATTGTGATTTCTGAATATATTGAATGATTGAAAAACCTCTGTAATTTGTGATATAAGTTTCGATATTTATTACATGTTTATATATTTTTTTGATTTATTATGATTTCCTAATATATTAAATACTTAGAAAATCTCTGTGACTGGCATTCCTCCTTCTCCATTTCTCGTTCATTCTCCTCCTATTCGCATCCTAGATTCTCCAAGAGATGCTTCATGAAGTCGGCTATGAAAAAGGTTAGTAAAATCTCCCAAGAATGTATTTTCGTGATTTCCATTGGAGATTGGGAATGCAGCCACATCAATTGGCGGAGTGATACACAAATGGCCATATCCTAAAACTTACCCCTCATTTGATTTTTATTTTTGTGATGATTTAATTTTTAATTCATCAGTTTGATATATATATATATATATATATATATATATATATATATATATATATATATGTCTAAACTTGCATTTATAGATTAATTTCATTAGGCATTACCTCATTTATTTTATATTTTATTTTTGAATTTATGCATAAATTTATGAATTTTATTTCCTCTGGTGTTTTCGGTCTGCCCTTACAAAAATACAAGATTAAAAAAGAAGTAAATTTAATACTTTTAATTTTACAAATAAAAATAAAATAAAAATTGCTGAATTTCTTCGATTTCTTGCAATGTCCATTTTGCATCACAAACCCTAATATTTTCAAGTGAGACCATTCCATAAGAAAATCGAAAAATCGAACACCATTTGAAGATGTCTATTGATTTTTACACCGTCATAATTACTCACAGTGCACCAAATGGGGTTTTTTTTTGCAAATTTCCCATTTTATCCTCCTCTCTCTATTCGATTTGGTGAGGTCGGAGGCGAAGCTACTGCATCCTAACGATGCCATCGGTTTCCTTCCTCTCCCATTCTTCTTCTTCCTCTTCCATTACTCCTCATTCTTCCTTCCTCCTCCGTTCCTACCAAATTGTATTGCAGTTAACTGAGTTTGCAACTCATATAGGTTTGGTACAAGTGTTATGTTCACCCACAAACAATGTAATGCTTATAAAAAAAATAATTTAATTTAGTGATTCTATCTATGGGATTGAAATTGATAAAATTGTATCTCTATCTATGATTGATTTTAGGTCGTTCAAATTATGATTAATAAAAATAATTTAATTTAGTGGTTCTATCAATGGGATTGAAATTGATAAAATTGCATCTGATTTTAGGTCGTTCAAATTATGATTAATAAAAAAATTTAATTTAGTGGTTCTATCAATGGGATTGAAATTGATAAAATTGCATCTGATTTTAGGTCGTTCAAATTATGACTACAGCTATTCAATTAAACTAATTTTTTATAAGTACTGTATACATATATAAATCTTTTAAATTCTTTCAATCTTATAATGATAGGTGGGCTCTGCAAAAAGCTCTTTATATATATATATATATTAGAATAACAACGTATTATTGTTTCTTAATTGTAAATAAGTCTTCAAAATAATTATTCAAAGGACGTGAGAAACTCAAGTTTTAATGGAGAAAACCTTTAAGTTGAAATTCATTTTTTTTTAATTCTATCCAGGTTTAAGGAAAAACACCAAGTATGAAAATTACTCAACGGAATTCTGTCACATCTATGATCAAACAACTGGTAGAAATCGGACTCTAAAAATAGAGCCCAAATTCACAACGGCTAAATTTAAATTTTGTTCTCTCTCAATAAAAAATAAATTTAAAGTTTACCAACAAAATTAAATGCCACTCATTGGAGCAGGGGTCAAAATATCAGGATTGGATGATATTGGCCGATATCATTTTCTCTCCTCTTTTTTTTTTGAAAATTTTGATTTTTTTATTTTTTCTAAATTAAAAAATAAAAATAAAGAGCAACTCTTTTTTTTTTTTTAAATATCGACCGATATACACCCGATATCGGTCGAGATATCGTTCAGGCCCACATTGATATTCAAATTTTTTTTTTAAAAAATCACCGATATGAATAGTGTATGATTGATACATGTCATATCGGCCGATATTTCGTCCTTACGTCAGAGAACTGAGCACTTAGTTGATACACATGAATTCTTGAAAAATTAGTTTGCACAAAATTAAAACTCACAAGAAAATATAAAATAGATAAACTCACTTCATTAGGTAGAAATTCAATAGATAAACACAAATGGGATACTCCATGGTCACCCATAACTACATTATGTTTACTGCTTTCACTACTAGAATTAACAAAAATAAGTCCATATGCTCCTCAAGGCTCTAGAATACTCTATCACAAAATGATAACACTCTATATATAATATATTTTTTATAAATTAATATTAAATGATGGTGTTATTTATTTTCAATATTATTAACCTTCCACCATTTACATATTGTATTATATTTTTTAATTTTATTTTTCATATTCATTTCCATAGTAAAGTGTCAACTTGGTAACAATACCAGAACATTCTATTCACAGGAACAAACTGAAACAAGTACTGAACGAAGTCTAAATTTTTTGTTTATAAGATATTTTTAGTTATCTAATAAATTAGAGTGAAATATTTTCTAATGTCTAATTTGCATCTAAAGAAAGCCCAGATTGACATTTTGCCTGGATGTATAGGCCCATGTCAATATCATCTGATGATAAATTTAACAGTTAATAATGTTATTTTTTCTCTAAATTTAGATTCAATTTTGATTGATCACTATTTCATGTAAATTTGATCTCTATTCCAGTAATTTTATTTTAATTTTAAAAAAATAAAAATATTATATTTTATTAATTTTATTTTCATAATTTAATAATCTTTATGATTAAAAACCAATGTATAGATAGACTCACTATTTGGCATTTCTTATTATTGCATACGATGGTGCCCCTCTTTGAACAGGCAGTAACACATTTGTTGGTCGTCATTTGTATTTTGGACACAGTAATAACATCATTTTACATTCATAGACTTGAAAATAAACTGAGTCGACTCAATTCAGTCCTTCTCGATACGATTGAGTCCTGTCATGATGCGACCGAGTCCTATTATTTTGATAAGATTCCAACTAAAATTTGGACTTGGCCAATACGATTTAGAGTCAGTTCCCCATTGATTTGAGACTAAATCTAATATTTAAAACTTTAAAAATCATTATGCCCTGGCTTGGGGATGAAACTCAGATGGATTGAACCCGGTTTTAATAAACTTAACCTTACCCATATAAAAAAACTATTAAATCTGACCTGACTTAATCCGAATCGTTGATCCAACTCAACCCAAGCGCTGAACCGAATTGCTGGTCCGACTGTGCTATACTAAACTTTTTGAGTGGGTTAGATTATGTCAATTCGGATTGAGTCGGGTCAATTTAAAAAAAAACCTTAACTTGACCCGATCCAAATTTAATGTAGGTTTTTTTTTCTTCAACCCAACTCAATTCTAATTTTAAAAATGTAAAACTCAATCCACTTAATTTCTCAAATCAGATCATATGGATCAGATTAAAACCCAATCCAAGTTTCACCTCTGCCAATGGAATGCCTTCACCTTTCTCTCTCCGGAGAAGCAACGACGGATTTATCGTTCCTTCTCAAATGCTTACCGTTGGAAAGCCACGTCAAATGTTCAAACTCTTCCACAAACTATAAATAGAGCCCGACACACATGCTGCGAGAAAACTCCCAACAAAGTTCGGCAATTCTGCAGCTCCTATTGAAAACTTAGATCTACTGTTTTTTTTTTATTTTCCATATTTTTTATTTCATTTTTTTTCTTGACTCTTGTGAAATATCAGACATAGAAGGCAAATCCCACTCTTTTTCCTTTAAACTTTTTTCTGTTTCAGATTGAGATAAACATCAAAGTTCCAAGCACGCACGTAGTTTAATTCCAAAATTTTCTTCATTTATCTATTCAGATCCTAGTTTTTCTTTTCTTTTCTTTTTGGACGTCGTAATTTTCCAAGTATTTGCAGAGAAAAGATTTTGCTAATGGCTTTAATCTAACAAGGTTTCTGGCAATGCTGCGTTGCATCTTTGCATGTGGCTGCTGTAAGTTGTCGTCAGTTTGTTCTAATCTGAGGTGATTATTTATCTTCTTTCCTATTATCTGCTACGGGTTCTTCTCCAATTCTAAAGTAGATGTCATCTTCTTGAAGACAGCACCATGCATTCTCCATCCGAATCTCCTGTGAAAATGGGACAAGCTCTCAATGGTGGGATGAACATCAAGGGCAATCAAGGTTTGATTATCTATCAAACATCTTCATCATCATCATATATTATTATCCCATGGTGATCCATCTATTAGAAAGGTTTATATTAGAATATATATAGTTCATCAATTTCTTCGATCTTTAAAAAAATAATTCAGATTCTCTAGCACAATAGCACTAGACATTTTATAATGTCACCAGTCAACAATTGTCATGTAGATCAATGCAAAGGTAAGTTGGTTATTTCAACAATGTAGAAAATTACATAAAAAAAATTCATGTTTTTCAAATTACTTAAAAAGACTTTATAATTTGGCTCATAAATATAATAAATTGATATTTAGTGAAATTTCATGTCTCGTTTATGTTGAGAAAGAACAAACACTTAGGGAATGAGTTTCCATTTAAGATTTGGTTTCCTTTAATTAACTTGTTGGACTTCTATCCATATGAACAATCTTATTTAGTGTAATGCTACATTGAATTCAAAGTGAGAGCACCTTGGATTGTCCTTTTGTCTTTCTTATATCTTATTTTATTTCATTTGTTTTTATCTCTTTTGTTATTGTAATTTGATTTAAGAATCATTTGAATCAGGGCCTTAAGTTTAGTTGGAGTTTTGATGTGTAATTGATTTGGACACACCACTAATTCCATGGGATTTGAAGTTTTGACTTAATATGCAAAGCTTGGTTCAAGTTGGATTGTTCATGTCAAATTAAGATAGAAGATATTTGAGTTTATTTTTATTTATTTATTTATTTACTTTATGATTATTTTTCACACATGTATCTTTATTATGCAGAAAAATTAGTGGCTGTTGTGGAGTGGCTAAACGCTTTGTTTCCATATCTAAAGCTATCACTAGAAACTTCTGAAGAGGAATTGAGGGTGGTATTGAAAAATGGAAGGGTTTTTTATAGCATTTTGAGTAGAATAAGTCCTGGCACCATAATTGAGGTTAAGCAATTAGACTTTTCTTATTATTAATATATAGTTTTTATTTTCAATTTGACTCTGAAGTTTCATTGTGTATGTATGGCTTACATGTTGATGTGTTTTTTTTTATAATGGCAGAATCAAGGATCCTCTCCATTTCAGGGGTTACTTTGTATCAAGAAGTTTCTTTCAATTATGAAAGAAATGGGCTTGCCAAGGTTTGAGGTATCAGACTTGGATAAGGTACTTTGTTTTTCTTTTTCTTTTCTTTTTTTCATTTTTTTTTTAAAAGAAATGAAAATTTTCATGAAAAAAAGGGATACATGAAATGGAGAGGGAAGGAATAAACCTTTCTTTCTTTTTTAATGTGGAAGCAATTTATGATTTGCTTAGATGCTTTTTAATAACAGTTATAGATTTTTATTTTTTTTTTTTGAAATTTTGGAGTCCTGTGGATTATGTACATGCACTTGAGAGTGACCAATGTGGACAGGTGATCTATGAAAAAGCATTTAGTATGGTTGTACTCCACTGGGAGAGGGATGTACGTACGTCCAAAAGCTCTATTTGCCCCTTCCATTCTATGAATCTCTTCATTTTTGCGTATGGCATCGTCACTCCCTTTGGCAGCATCCACTAATTCGGAACAACATTTGAAAGCCATATTTTGATCCGGACGTTTCCGGGATGCTCCTAATAACCAAAGAATGGCAAATGCTTTTCCTTGTGTAGATCCTATTGAAATAGGAACTTGACGAGTCGATCCACCTACACGTCTTGCTTTTATTGCTATATCGTTGTCCTTTATAATTTTTTTCGTCAAAATAAGGTTGACACTTGGGTGTCTCCTAATCATAATAATCATAAAAAAGAGGCTACTGTATGGATACTAAAAATTATAACAGTAAGGGGCATCCTTGTTAATATACAAATATATATTACATATGAACACACAAATGTATATATGAATCTATTGAGGCTTGAGACTTAATCTTTCCTCTCACGGTTGCATAGATTTATTGTCCAGGGATCTATGACAGTAGTTCTGGATTGCCTTGTTGCCCTTCGGGATGACATGGATTCAACAAACTCATTTATAAGTCAACCAAGAAGGAGGTTGAGTGCTACAGAGTTTGAAAATTTGGAGCGTATGAATAGTGTCCAAATGGACAAATCATCACGCCGGCAGAATTCATTTTCATCAGGAGAAGAGAGGAAATTTCGGCATGTTTTGCAGGACCCTGTAGCATCAGGTACAATTTTGGATCTTACTTGGTAAAACGGGATATGAAGTCACATTGTACTTCTTTTTAAGATGAAAATATAACAGAATGAATGACAAAAATTGAGTGATTCTGCCCACCAATGGGTAGCTCAGCTAGTGGCTTCTCCTCTTGAGAAGAGAGAGGTCACGGGTTCGAGTCCCAGTGGCCTTTACCCGGGAGCATGGGCATCTATGGTGCTCTCCCCAAGAGTTTTAGGAGGGCTATGGCCAAGGAGTAAGTTGGGGTGGGTCTGAGGTTTCTCCTGAGTCTTCAAAAAAAATAAAGATGATTGATTCTATAGCAGAATGAATTACATGGAAAGTACTAAACAAAATGGAATACTCATGCAGTGAGAAACAATTAGAATGATGTGATGCTATGTTCTACATTTCATGATTTGCTGTGAGTGACACTGAACTTGCATATCGAAATCAATAAATAATGCAATGTAACAAACCAACCCAAATACATAAACTCAAATCTTGCTGACTGGTTGATGCTCATCTGCTTCAACTACTTCATCTAGTGTGACAAGCAAACCCATGGGATGTACAAGGTCTGCTGCTACAGTTGCTCAAACCCAAGAACACAATGCTTGTTGGCTAGTTGATGCTTATCTACTGTATGTGGATGACTAGTTCAATGATTGAGTTCGACAACTTTTAGATGACATTGGAACAGAATTCACTAAGAGTGATTGGCACCTGAATACATTCCACTCAACCTTAAAGAAAGGTTCTGTTATGTTCCCTTAAGATGAAGTTTGACACACATGGATGACTACAAGTTTGATGCTCTGTAAGACCACCCTTCAGATATGGTCATAAATATTTATGATGTCCTGCACCTTAAAATCTGAACAGTCTAGTTGCTTGTTTGTGTTCTTTCATGAGCTGAATGAACACATTTTCAACCCATCAAAATTATTTGATCATCTCTTGCCTGGCTTGAACGATGATGAACTGTGATTGATGTTTTGCCTTTCAGCTTTCTATGGTTTCTTGGATTGATCTTGCGCTTTTGTATTTCGTCTTACCCAGCCTTGTTTTGGTCAGAATGAACTAACTTGATTTGGTATACTACTGAATTTGCACATTTTCTTTGCATTATCACTTGGTAAGGATTCTAGGTGACCAGCCATTGGATGAGGATGATTGTTAAGTAAGTTATCTGAATGGCTTACATAGTTGGAGAATTTCATCTTTTCAAATGATCTATCCAAATACATGTGTAACACTTGATTCTCATTAAGTTGACCACAAATAAAGGATTAGGTTTTGATGATGATGATGATGTGTAATGAATGAATCATAATTTCAAACTTCAGTTGTAATAGAAACCCGTGTCTTACCTCCTAATCTCTTTCATTGCTAAAGACATAAATAAAAGATGATTTCCCAGCTGCTCTAGTAATGGAGCCCAAATGATTCTCAAGGTTGAGCATAATCAAAGATATTTATAGTCTTTCCAGGCGTGTGCAGCCTTTAGGTGTTCTAATTCACAGTCTCTGCTTCAAATCTCAAAATGCATTTTGGATTAGACTGAACTATGTCATTCACTGGCAGCACAAGCCTTGGCTTTCAGCTTTCTACTCTCCACTGCAATGTAGAATAGATTCATTCATGAATTAGCACAAGATATGTCTGCCTCAGGCTTCTACATGCCATTCATTACTAGAACCTCCTTTATATCATTCAAAAAGTTGAGATTTTCTTTAATAGACAGTTGATCTCGCCGCTTGTTTTTTTCTTTTCTTTTTCCCTCTTCACTCTAGGGCCATCAACTTCACCGTTTTATCATGCTGGGCATAAGTTCCATGAGGTTTTCCAACTGAAACAAGGACAATATTCAGATCTCCCTGCTGCAAAGATTTCAGAAATGCTGAAGTCAAACAGTTTAGATGTAAAACTCTTGCAATCAACTTCCAAGATTAGACCAAAGTTTTTACTGTTAATTCTTCCACAGCACTTCTTGCTGGATGTTTTAATCATTTTTTTTTCCACCACTTTCTGCAGAATGCCCCAACTCAATCACTTTTGAGTGTTGTAAATGCGATTCTAGATGAAAGCATTGAAAGGAAGAATGGTGAAATACCTCAGGTATTGTAGCTTGAATTTGTTTGTTGTTTTTACATGATATTCATTAATTTTTTTAGTACCTTTTTCATGATATCCATTAATTTCTTTTGGGATTTAATTATAAACTAAACAATTTTTCAATTGTTTTTTTTTTTTAAATCCCAGCGTGTGTCATGCTTACTAAGAAAAGTTATACAAGAGATCGAGCGGCGAATTTCAACTCAAGCTGAACAAATAAGAAGTGTAAGATGCATTTTGGAATTTAGCATCTCTGCAGAGACACTTCTATTGCTTATTAACCTTCTTATTTAATACATGTCTATAGCAAAGTAATCTCATGAAAACACGTGAAGAGAAGTACCAATCAAGGGTAAAAGTTCTCGAAACACTTGCATCTGGCCCAAGTGAAGAGAGCCAGGTATTCTTTTAGCTTGTGCTTGTAATTTTCTACTTTGTGCTTGTGTTTTAGTTCATAATCATCATCAAAGCTATTATTTCATCTTCTTTACCATTTCACTCGCCTGATTTACTAGAGGGAAACCCGAGCCCAAGCTTGAGCCGAACTTGGGTTTGAAGTTCATGCTCAAACCTGATTCATACAAGCCTGAATGGCCCGATGGAAGCTCGATATCTACTGATATATTCAGTCTTTTGAAAATAAAAATTAACATATTTCACATTACATATATTACATAATTTTAGAAAAGTAAAATAGAAAATCAGATCAAATATTCAAACCAAGATTGGAAATGAAAAATAAAGGTAGTGTCAGAAATTAAAAAGGAAAAGATTTCCAAATTTTCAGATCTGGGAAAAATAGAAGAAAACTTAGATTTGAGAAAGGGTAAAACCATCATTAGAAAATAAAAGGCTTCCTTAAAAAAGGGAACTCGGATACACATTAAGCTATTCTACTGATTTGAATAATGCTTTTTTTAATGAAATTGTTTCCTTTTGAACTTATGAGTTATTTGCATTTTAGGGTGTGAAGACTAGGATGGAGAGCAGAACAGGGAAGAGAGATGTAGTTGTTCCAGAAAAAGAGAGAGAAAACAGTAACCTTTTAGTTTCAATATTGAAGGAAGAATTAGAAAAAACAAAAAGGACATATGAAGAACGTTGTTTGCAACTAGAAAAACAGGTCAAGGATAGTAAACTTAGGGAGGAAGACATTGTTGGACAATCAAAAGAGAAGGAAAACAGTGAGATTACAATTTCAAAGTTGAAAGATGAATTACAAACAACGAACAGAGTTAACGAAGAACGTTGCTTGCAACTGGAGAAAGAGGCGAAGGAATCTAAACAGGAGTTAGAAGAGAAGTTGAAAGAAGTTGAGAACCTTTTAGCAGAGTCAATGGACAGGACCCACAGACTTGAGGCAGTCTCAGTATTGAAAGCTCAGACTTGGAATGAAAAAGACAATAATTACCGAAACTTCATTGCTTTTCAATTCCAAGCTCTACAGGTAATCCATGCTCAACCATTCTCCTTTTCCATCCCACTTTTATGTTTAAATTGAGGCATTTGAATTGATGAAGCTATCCAGGAACTGAGATTGTCTTCAGGACACATCAAGAAAGAAATCATCAATGCACAAAGAAGTAGGCAGGAAGACTTTGTTCAGTTTGGTAAAAATGAATCTTTTAATGTTTTTATGTTCATAACTTATGTTCATGCACTTTTGTTTAAGTATCAATCACCTTTCTTTCTGCAGGGACAACAATTAAAAGGCTAGCACATGCAACTGAAAATTATCAGATAGTTCTTTCTGAAAATCGAAAATTATATAACGAAGTTCAAGACTTGAAAGGTGTTGAATGAAATTACAGTATTGCATGGTCATTTTGTTTTGTTTTGTTCTCTTTTACCTCATATTGGAATGACCTTTCTTGGATAGGAAAGATTAGAGTATACTGTCGAATAAGACCATTCCTTCCGGGAGAAACCAAAAACCAAACAAGTATTGAATATATCGGTGAAGATGGAGAATTGATGATGGCAAATCCTTCTAAACAAGGAAAAGAAGGCCAGCGGATGTTCAAGTTTAACAAGGTCTATAGTCCAACAGCTTCTCAAGGTTGTTATCTATGCACCTTTCAATTTGTGCACCATCTATCCTAATTTGTATAAGTACATGCATCATATTTAAGTTTGATTCCAGAAAGGGGTGACTCATTTGGAAAATTGGAAGGAAAATATTCATGCAGTTTGCACACTATGTAAACTAATTGACATACATGCGTGTTTGAAATATGAACAATATGCACAAATAACATTAATATAAAAATATACAATGTAACTCAAAATAAATAAATTTGAGAAATTCCAAAAGAAAATATTATAATGCCTATTTTATTTTCACAAATGGGAATATGGCTTCATTGATGATCATGCGGTTCTTTGTGTTCTTTATGAATTTTTTTTCCCTTTTTTACTGGCCCCATGCATAGCACAGGTCTTATGCTAATTTTCACTAAAAAGAAGTCTATATGATGAAACACTTTAGGTAAAATTGACATTTTCTTTATGCTCATTCATTTTAAATTTTAACAGCGGAAGTATTTCTGGACACACAGCCATTAATAAGGACCATATTAGATGGCTACAATGTATGCATTTTTGCATATGGTCAAACTGGTTCTGGGAAAACATACACAATGGTATGCACTCTTCTCTAATCTTATTATTTTTCCAGTGAAAGTGCTTATTAATTGATCTGTCAATCTGTCATGATGCAACTTGGCTTTTATGGATCCATTTGTATTTTACATATTGAACTTCTTCTTTTCACTCTACTTAGACTGGGCCAGAAGCAGCAACTAAAGAGACGTGTGGAGTAAACTACCGAGCTTTGAATGATCTTTTCGAAATTTCTCAGAATCGGATAAAAACCTTCAAATATGAAATTGAAGTTCAAATGGTAGAAATTTATAATGAACAAGTGCGTGACCTTCTTGGAAATGATGGGTCACAAAAGAAATATCCTTCTATTTATTTATTTTTCTGGGTTGTAATTTCCTTAAAGTAAAAAAAAAAAAAAGAGAAATTTGTAGGTGGAGGAGACCTGTCCATGAAAAGGTCATGTCCTGCATGGCTGCATCTTCATTTCTAAGAAAAGAACTCTGGAATCATTTGTTTAATGGCTAACTTATGTTCTCTTCTTTATCTTGAATTCTTGATGAAGGGTCTTCATTCCCGCCTCTTTGTGTCTGAATAATGATGGTTTTTTTTTTTTTTTTTAATGCTTTTGTTCAATGAACTTGTTTCCTGTAACTATTTTCTCACACTTGGGATCAGCTTTTCTCAACCCAATGGACTTGCTGTCCCTGACGCTAGTATGCACCCGGTTAAGTCAACCACAGATGTTGTCGAACTGATGCAAATTGGACATATGAACAGGACTGTTGGTGCCACTGCTCTTAACGTACGAAGTAGCCGTTCACACAGGTTTTATTCACATTTCTTATTTATATATTGGTCACAGTTTATCTGCTTTGAAGATGCAATGAGTTTCGATGACAGTTTTTAACATGTCACTATCACAACATTGAAAAAATACTAAAATTTTAGGTTTTTTGGATCCCATCATCGCTCCTGTTGCTTAATATATACATTAGAGTATACAAGAATTTCACTTTATGTATAAATTCCATAGGTTTTGCTTACTTCTCATAAGATTTATACCTACAGTATTCTCACCGTTCATGTCCGGGGCACAAACTTGGAGACTGGTGCTGCTTCGCATGGTTCTCTTCACTTGGTAGATCTTGCAGGAAGTGAAAGAGCAGACCGCTCTGAAGCGACAGGAGAGAGACTAAGGGAAGCACAATACATTAACAAATCACTTTCAGCTCTTGGAGATGTCATCTTTGCCCTGGCACAAAAGAGTTCTCATGTACCATACAGAAACAGCAAACTAACTCAAGTCCTTCAGGGTTCACTAGGTACTAAAGTTGCCTTGAGGATCATCTTTTGCGATATCCTGAATTTGATTCATTCTTTCTTCCTTTGTTTCACTCTCCAGGAGGTCAGGCAAAGACGCTCATGTTTGTGCAGCTTAATCCAGATCCTGACTCATTTTCTGAGTCTATAAGTACCTTGAAGTTTGCTGAAAGAGTATCTGGCATTGAGCTGGGAGCTTCACGGCGCAACAAAGAAGGCAAGGATGTTAAAGAGCTTATGGAACAGGTCCTTTCCAATGTCATGTTTTAGCTAGCATTTTTTGCATGATTTTGTAATAGTAACAAAGAGAATAAATTCATGTTTCAAGATGAGAAGATTGAAACAATATTAACTACAAATGTGAACAGAAGTTGAATGCTATCATCTCTCAGGAAATTTGTGCTGACCACATTCAGTGTCTTGAAAACATTCGACTGCACTTCTTTCTCCGTATGCATCAAATAGAACCAATCAGGTTTTCTTGTTATTTATTATCTTTCACTGTTTCACCCTTCTAGACCCATATTCACCTTAATATAGTTCTTAGAGAGAGAATGAAGTGATTAATTATGACATCTACAATGAAACTTTGAAGAAGACCTCAAGTGATTCCAGAAGATGATATATTAGTTTAATGATTGATGGAATGGAACAAAGTTGTCTCAGAATGCTCTGGTAGTATGATAATGCTTAGAATTAATGAAATGCAAATGTACAGTCACATATACATTTGATAAGGACTATCCTACTAATGTAATGACTAAAATCCACCTGTCCAACACAGTCCATTGTCGAGTTGAATAATAGCTAAAATACACTGCACTCCATTCCTTCTTCTTGCAAGGTCCTTCAAGATGATTTTTACCATCAACACATCATTCCTTGAATTGTCCTTGTATCATTCTAACTCCTACTCCTTGTATTTCATCTCAATGCAAATGCAATATAATGGACTTGAGTTCATAGAACTTGTTACATCCTTTTATGAGTTTCTGGATTACTAATTTTCTAATATTTCTTTGTCCCACAGATCGCATCCCTCAAGGATACAATCACAAAGAAAGAAGAAGAGATTGAGCACTTGCAACTTCTCACAGATCCTAGAACTCACCCCCCCAATGCATTTAGTGAAAAGCTTGTTACAAACACATTAAGGCATATATCCTCTGCACCTAGCTTACCATCATCCAGTGGTCCACCCCACCGCAAAAGCCGAAGTCTTTTAAGTGGAAAACATGCTTCTGAACTGGACAATTGCTCTGAGCAGTCTGAGGCCAGTTCCCATCAGTCTTTAGATGAAGTTAGGAATGAAAAAGAAGGAGATACCAATCCAAATTTTACATCAGATGTTGATATCTCGAGCATGCACCGTGTAGATTCTGAGGAGAGATTAAGTGAAATATCTGATGGTGGCCTTTCAGTGGGAACAGAAACTGATGCCTCAGCTGACTTAACTGTTTCTCCTGAAAGTGAAAAATATACAAAAAGCACTGCAAAGATGTGAGTATTTTCACATTCTCGAATCTCAGGTGCTGAAAGTTCTTTTCATTTCTTTTGTTGTCACTTTCAGTTTGAACCAAATCCCATGTATTGTTTGGAAGGTTTCACATTCACATTTCCATAGCTTCCAAAAAAATACTAGAAACTTTCAGATTTAATGATGCAAAATAGATCCCTGTGTATCTCGTTACTTGAAGGACCTGTCCTAGGACAAACTGGGCATGGATCATCCAATTCCAGTTGTCTAAATGGATTTGTTCACCTGGTTGGCACTGCAAATGGGTCTGTTGTGTGATCACACAATTAATATTGTCTATATTATTCATTGCATTTCCCTAAATAAATTCCTAAGATCACATTTAATGCCCAAGTCTTCCTCCTATTTAATTGGAACACTATATCTATACTGAGGTTAATAAGATCACTTTCAATGTCCCAGTTTTCTTATTTTTTTATGCATTGTTGTGAAAAAACACTTCACCCATGTTTTGCCATCTTGTTCCCTTCTAGACTGCTCTAGTATTAAATCTTCAGAAGTCTTTATATGAGGCACTATTCCCTCATTGTTGTTTATTCAAAGGGCTGTTGGGACAGGTAGGTTCGTTGTTTATCCCTTACCATCTCGAGATGGGATGATTTCATGTGGTACAAAGAGCATCCATCAAGGCTGGTTGGTCAAAATTTAATGGAAGAAACAACAACTTTGCAAGCTTTCAGTCGTTGACTGGTGGCCCAAAATGCCCGACCTGCAGTTAATAGAGCTTGACTCAAGCCATGTCTGACCCAAAGCCATGCACTTTCCTTCTATAATGATAGCAATTTGTCCTGAAAGCTGAAGCACTTGGCTCGGTATGATAGGGCTTGACACAAGAAAAACCCAGTCTGAATCTGCCTGTTTACATCCCTTGTGGTATTCTAGTGAGATGAGCCTTTCCTCTCCAGTTATCCAGCCATTTCATACATGGGTCTTACTGTCTAGTGTGACAGGCATCACAGCAGGTTGTGGAGCAGAAATAATGCACTAGTTTATGATTTACCAGGTTTGAATAATAAAATTGTAGAACTACTAAATGCAGGCCAAAGGTTCCATCGCAATTTCTACGACGTGCACAGAAGCCCTTACATACAACATCATCTCAAGCGACATCGAAGATCTCTCCGAAGGTACAAACAGGTATGTATCTTTCATTCATTTCTTTATTGGTGATTTCGAGCAATCGTAAAGGCCACTATTTCTACTTCTTGGTGAATTCTAGCTACCGTAAGATAAGATTCAAGACCAAGATCATAGCACTGATCTGATTAAAAGTTTGTCTTTCTTCACATAACACTTATTTATCTATAGAAACTTGAGAAAACCATCTTTGATAGCATAAAATCCTTTGTTGTCAACACTGGTAGATAATTGCCATTAGATCTTGTACAAGTTAAAAACTACTATGAAACAGTCCATTTTGGAGAGAGGAGTTAATTGCTTCTCTCGTCTCTGCTTTCTCGTTAGTACTTGAGCATCGAAGTTTCATGCAATTAACTGATCACTGTGCATCATTCTTCTTTTATATGGACATGCTTCTTTCAAAATGCATAATTTCTCTCCAGACGACAGCTGCCTGTGATTGACTAGGACGTCCTTGAATTTGTTGTGTCGGTTCATGATCCATAACATGCGACAACCGTCAAGCCTCAATCTTGATTGAATGCCCAACAGATAAGAGGGCAGCCATATTTAATCTTGGGAGCAGAGTGGCTTATCTTCAATTGGTGTTCCTCACCTGTATTTTTAAATATGGACTTACAGTACCATTTTCTTAATTTGTTTTATAAGACTCATCAGTATGTTTTGTTAATTACGGGATTATTTCATAACTTGTTCTTATATATAGGATTTAGGTCAAAAGTAAAAATCCATGAAGCCAATTCCATAAGGATGGGATAGTACTTTTAAGCTGATGATCACCCAGCTTATCTTTTAATTTTCTTTTAATGCTCAGGTTTGAGAAAACCTGCACCAGCCCATCCGACGGCATCGCCCAGTAGGACCTCAAGCCGAGGGCGGTAGAGCAGGCATTTTATCAGAGACAGCCTTTGTATCAAATACACTGATTTTTTTACTGTCAATTAGCTTGTATTTCGAAATTCTTGAAACCCTTTGGTGGTAGAGGCTGATGTAAAACTTCAAGTATGTAATATATATTGTTTTTCAAATCAGTTGCTGTGCAACTTCAAGTTTGTAATATATATTGTTTTCAAACTATTAAATACTTTCATATTTGATGTCTGCCTGATGCATCATTGATTAGAGAGTGCACTGGGTTATGATTCTAATTATAAACTAGACAACATGTAGCAGTAGGGTGGGGTTCAATTAATTTTTCTCAAATTTGCACATCAACATTTTTTTTTATCTCATGTAATCATTGGATCCACCCTGCTCCAATGTAAACTAGTTTAGATTTGAGTCATGAGAACTCGTAACTCAATTATCATTCTCCAATTGGTTTTAACTCAAAAACTAACTTGACATAGTTGTATCGTAAGCTTAGTTAAGAATTTGGCCAAAATCTCAAATTTAGGTTGAAATTTTTTGACATGTTGGATTAGAACATGAGTATTGAGATGTGGTTACTGCAGGTATTGAGATGCCTTACCTCACTCTCTGGTTCTTCTCTAGGGCTTTAAAATTTATTACATAAGGTAAGTTTCTAACAGGAGGAATGGAGAAATTATCTGTTGCAAACTGATGCACCGTTCGGTCCAATGAATTTTGTGATTATAAGGCAATGTTAACGCTACCGACAATGGCAGTTCGCTTAGAATTTTTTCTCTATTTTCTCATCCACTAATCAAGAATTATTTGCTGTGGACCAGTTCACACAACTTGTTGTGAACTCCAACTCACAACCATTTGATCCAATTGACAATCAGGCAGACATTCATAATGCTACAGATTCTGTTTTCATCAATGCATAAATCATTTTGAAGTAAATTGTCATTTTGTTTGTAAAAATGTATTGCTGGGATCATCTCTATTCTCTATTTTTCCTTGGGCAATCAACGTGCTGATGTGTTTACTAAAACAGTTGCAAAAACTCACTTCATCGACATCACATCCAAGTTAAACATGACAAACATCCACGCTGTAGCTTCAGAGGGAGTGTACAGGATCATATATACAATATTAAGGCTATTGTATGAGATTCTCCTTAGGAGTACAAGTGATAGAGATTAGATAGGATGCTTAAGAGATTTGCTACATTAATGTTTAAAATTGTAAGTTAGTTAAGAGGTTGTAGTTACTTTGTTTATAAGGAGTTAATCTAATCAAAAAGTTTTTTAGCTTATAAACAAGAGGATTATCACTCAGCTAACCAACTCTCATTTAGTCTCAATCGACCATTTCTCTCTCTCTCTCTCTTTCCCTGTCTCTCACTCTTTTCCTCTCACAACTTTCTTCTACCTCTAGATCTACTTTTTTTTTTTTTTGAGTACAAAGGGAAGGAAATCTCCTTGAAAATCCTGGGGTTCAATTAGGTTCTCCTAAAACACCCCCTTCGAATGACATCCCGCACCCACACAGGATAGCCACAGGTTAATGCGATGGAGACCTCTAGATCTACTTTTACATAAAAAAGAACATCCATCAAGGATGGTTGGTCCAAATTCGATGGAAGAATCAACAATTATGCAAGCTCTCAGTGGATGATTAGTGTAATTAGCAATCACAATTTGGCGTGAGAGTTCAAAGGCTTGAAATGCCTAAACTGCAATTAATAGGGCTTGGTGCATCTAATTCTTGGCATCAACTTGTCCCATTGCCATTATAAGGATGGCAATTTGTCCCAGAAGCATGAAGTAACTGTCCTTCCATAATAGGGTTGACACAAGCAAGGCCTGCTCTGAATACAGTCCATTTACATCCCTAAGGGCAATCCAGTGAATGGGACCTTTCCATCCAGTAGTGCCAACCATTTCATATCTAGGTGCCACTGTTCAGTGTTATGGCTATCATAGCAGATTGTATTGCAAAAATACTGCACTGCATCATACCTACTCTTTTCTTATAGGATCATTAAATTTGAATTAAATTGTAAAACTACCGAATGCAGGACAAAGGTTGCATCACCATTTTTCCATGGCCACAAAAGCCCTTATACACAACATCATCTCAAGCGACACCAAAGCTCTCTAGGACAGACACGTATATATCTTTCTTTTATTTACTTGGTGATTTCAAGCAATGGAAAAAAAACGATTATTTCTACTTGGTAAATTCTAGCTATTGTAAGATAAGATTCACTGATTCAATCATCTACCATCATGTGGTCCACATTAAAGATAAAAAATCTTGCACCTTACCCTCGTTGGATTTTTTTTAATGCGTATAATTTCTTTTGTAATTTGTGAATTTTAGGAAACCACTTTAGAGTTGAAATTTTACCTTTGATCCGATATTTTTACCTTTTATTCAAAGTGTCTATAAATTAAACTATTTTAAATAAAAAGTATTGAAAAACTATTAATTTTATCAATAGTTTGAACTTTAGAGTTGATATTGGCTGAAACTTTGATTTTCATAAGTTACTTAACCAAAATAATCAATACTTTGGTTCATGGGATTTCACGCTGGTTTTTCACAGTTTTTTCATATTTAAATTAAAAAAAAAAAAGCTAATACTTTGACTAAATAATTTTTATCCTCCAGCTCTTGAGAGGACAAAAAATTCCCCCCCATTTAATATTTCTATCAAAGACCAGTCATTTGTACCATCACTTTTAATATATATATATATATATATATATTGATTTAATAGCAGACAAGGATGGCCGGCAGTCATAAACACTCAATTATGGGGGCAAAAAGATTTCAACCATAATAATGAAGGCACAAGCCGAGAAAAGCAAAGGATTAGGCATTACAGAAACAGAAAAGAGCTTTAGGCCAACAAGATTTTAACATGATTTGTAAAATCTTAAGGGAATGAATTTAAAACCAAGAAATAAAGAGAAAATCAAAAGGTTTAGAGTGACAGTCAGAAATCTATTAGGAGGTTTTAGTTATTTTTAATCTATTCGAAAGGGTCATTCTGAACTATTAAAGTGCTCTAAGAGATCTTGAGCAGGAATAAATAAAAAAAATCTTAAAAAATTATCATCAAAATATATAATTGGATGAGATGTTCAAAGGAACACATCAATAAAATGGGAATGTAATTTTATACTTATTAATTATTTTATTTCATCATGTGTGAAGTGATAAAAGTCTCACATGGGTTAATTCAAGAAACTCATTATTCAGTGTAATACTTAAGACACCTTCCTCCCAACGGATAATTTTTTAGAGAGAGTTTTACCTCAAAAATGTTATTACGTCATAGTTTTCTAACATAGTATCAAAGCAAATTACGCATCCCAAGTGCACATGAGAGTGAGTTAGAAGTTTCCACATGCAGCCAAATGGTCGAGTTGCACATGAGAGCGGATGTAAAATGATAAAAGTCCGACATTGGTTAATTCAAAAAGTCAATAACTCCATATAACACTTGAGACATCCTCCTTTCAACGACTACCTTTTGAAAATGAGTTCTACCTCAAAAATATTATCATGTCATAATTTTCTAACATCATGAGCCATACAAAATCAAAGAATTTCATTAACGAAAAGATAGCCAGTCTAAATGAGGGATAAATGTGCAAGTGTGGGCCCTCATAATTTCATAATGAAATTTTATAAATTTCTGAATTATATACACTTGCCATTTCTGTAAATGAAGATCACGAGGATCAGAACCACTTTGTAATCCTTGGTTTTTCTAGTCAAAATCTTCCACACATATTGAAGGTATTTTCTATAATGACAGCCTTAATCAAAATTGAGCCTTGCCGATGGTAAGTTGATAACCAAAGCAAAGCTGGATGTTTTCAATGGACAGTTTGAGTCGCAACTTTCTTCTTTCTAACCTACCAATAGTAAGTTACAGTAATACTTAATAATTTAATCATGTTTTTTCTTGCAACCCTTTTTGTCTTTATTGTCAACAACTTTTTTTTTTTTCCAAAGCAAAAGACATTAGTTGCACAAATAACATACAATTTCATAAGAAATTAACGTACCTAAACATTGTTCTCATTGTCAACATTATGGATTTGTATTTTGTTCACTTTTAACCGTCGAACGATAATGACAATTCCCAGTATAAGCGAAAAGACAGCCAGCACGGCCCCAGCTATCCAAAAGCCTATGAAAGAGGTGGGATGATACCTAGGAGCTGGAGGTAAATTTTTGAAAATCTGTTGAGGTTCTGCAGAAACCTACAGACAAAGATGGAGGAATTGAGTCAATTTTAGAGACAGGATAGAAAACAAGATGATGAAACATAGACATAAAATAAGAAAATTGAGCACATCTTGTATGTATTCATTCTTTTAACTAAAGCAATGCAGGCAGTGAGACCCAATTGTGGGGAATTTTTTCATATCTAATATTTACATTTATAATCAGAATTCCTTTTACAGTCTTTTCCTTTGAATTTGCATCATTCCCAATTTCTAAGTATTAAGTTCCTGAGATTAGGAGCTGAAAGGACAACTCTCTGTTTAGTATTGGAATAACAAACTATCACTAATAACCAGGTCTAAACCAAAACAGGAAGGTGGTCTTAGCCATAGGGATTTGGAACAACACAACGAAGTCTTTCTCGTAAGCCTTCAGAGAAAGGGATTCATGGTGGGTTAAAATTTTGGAACCTAAACACTTGAAACAGGGAAATTTCTTCCTGGTTAACTCTAACCAACGTCCATCACGTTTATGAAAGTTTATGAAAGCCATTCTTTTTTATGCTCCGCCGTTCAAACTCACCAGACCTCTATTGGTGATGGCTGCAACACAAAACATTTTCATTTAAAATGGGTTCAGGCTTCAAGATTGATCGGGTAAAATTTATCTAAAAATACATATTGTGGACTCAGTTTCAGTGAAGTTCAGATCTCACACGACCGTATATGAAAGTTGAAACATCAGATTGATGAATTAAAAATAAACTCATCACAAAAATGACCCTTCAGGAATCCGACTCGACCCGACCCGAATTCTCAACCCAAATCTCACAACCTGACCCGACCCGAATTCTAACGCGAATTCTGACCCGACCAGCATTTTGAACCCATTTTAGACTAATTTTAGCTGGGTCGGGTCAGATTGTGTCGGATCGGGTTAGGTTAACATATAAAATCCTCAACTCGACCCGACCCGAATTTCATGTGGGTTTTTATATTCTCAACTTGACTCGACCCGCTGACCCGAAATTCTCGACCCAGCCCGCATGATTTCTTGGGTCGAGTTTTGGCCCGACCGAGTTGCAGCCCTAAAAATGAAAATCTAATGAGGGGTGACTTTTAGGGTATGGCCATTTGTGCATCACTCTGCCAATTGATGTGGCTGCATTCTACCATAATCATGTGCCAAGATGTGAGATGCTTAGCCCAACTTGAACATGTACATAATTGGACAGTTGATTAAGTTTTTTTTTTTTTTAAAATGGAGACATAAATATAACATTAATAAAATTTAGTTACAAGCAATAGGGGGGAGTGTACAAGAGGTGTCTACAACCTTACCCACCCAAAAAGAAAAAAAACTAAAAAATACAGAAAGGTTACAAAGTATGCCTCTCAGTCCTAGGTGAGAGTAAGGGGAAAAGCTCAACCCAAGCTCATATGATCCTCCACCCAAGAGACTAGGCGTAGCAACTCAAAGCTACCAATGGCACAATACAATGACTCCCACCACCCTAGATGTATAACCCTCGCACCCGAACAACATCCTGAGATTACTCAATCCGGAACATCTCTACTACTGGATAGGTCTTTTGTACCCTGATCTTCGCTAGAAAGTTGGTGACACTGTTCACCGATCATGAAGAATACACAAACCTAATGAGACCATTCCTACACAACCTCCTAATGGACCTAACAGTGTTGACCAGTTTTCAGGGGGGTTTACCTTCCCGCTAGCCCCAAGCAATTGCATCTGCAGAGTCGCCTTCAATGACAAGGTTGCCATTCCCAATACTCGACCTGAGAAAAATCGCGCGCCTTATAGCCCTCAGCTCCGCCTCGTTAGACTCCATGACTTCTACTGACTCCAAGAAGATTAATTGCATTCTACCCTCATCATCATGAAATACTCCTCTTATTCCTACTGGACCCGATTTTCTTTAGTTGCACAGTCAACGTTAAACTTAAAGTATCCTTTTGCTGGTTTCAGCCAATCCATCCTAGGTTTTTTAACTTTTTTGTTTCCTTTCATACATCCCTCCCACAATAGGTAGAAATCTTCAATGGAGCACCCAATGAATTCCTTGCATAGAGAGAGCCAACATGCTAAATTCCATTTGGCATTCTCGCAAACCTCTACTACTGAGCCCAATTTTCCTTCAAAGAATCTAGTATTCCTCTTCTTCCAAATTGCCCACATGATTGTTGCTGGAATCAGGCTCCATGCCACCCTTTTTCTCCCGACAAAAGGCCCCCCTTTCCATTCTATGAGAGTCTTTCTATCATGTTGTTCATCACCCATGAGCATTCCATCAGGTGGATGAACAAGCGCCAGATCCCTATCTCATATGGATAGGCACACAAGAGGTGATCCAACAATTCCTCCCCCTCTTCACAAAGTACACACAACTTTGAAGCTCCCTCAGGGAGGAGCCCTCGACTCCTTAGGTTGCATCTGACTAAGATCCTCCCTCTTAATGCAGCCCACAAGAATACTTGTATTCTTGGTAGGACTTTATTATTCCAAGCCAAGGTGCATGGTGGATAATAGTCTTGTCCTAGGAGTAGAAGCATCTAAGTATAGATTTAACTGAGAAGACACCGGATGGGCCTATGGCCCAGACCCACCTATCATCTTCCTCCATACTCATAACAAATTCCTTAACAAGCTCTTCGGAGAGCGGAGTTGGTCTTCTTCAAAATCCTTGAGGGTTCTCCTAAAAGCTATATTCCAATGTGGATCTCCATTCACTTCGTTGTAATAGTCCTTCACCAAGGCTTCTCTATCCAATGCAGCTCTAAATAGCCGAGGAAAAGCCTGACTCAAAGAACTCTCCCCTTTCCATTTGTCTTTCCATAATAGGATCTGTCCCCTCTGCCTACTAAGATCCTAAGACCCCTCAAGAAGGTTGTGCCTATCTTCACTTCTCCACTCCCTAATTTGACGATGGATTTGATCACTGATGACCCTTCTGTGACTGCCCTATTACCTAATTTCCAACGCCCTTCATCCTGTAGGCCATATCTAGACACTAACAATTTCCTCCCATAGGGAATCTTTCTCCAAGGCGGACCTCCAGACCCATATGGATGGCTGATTTAGTGGTCATCACTCTCATCACATGGTTGGACATAATCTCTCTCAATAAGTGGCTGGCAAAAGGATAACCAGAATCCAATGAGCTGATGTTCCCTAATGAGTGTGGTGTCCTCAGAATGGCTCATTTCCTAGATGTAGCTTTTCTTTTTTCTTTTTGATGTATCTGTGCTGTGTTCGTTTTCTGGCTATACCTGTCTCTTCTTATTTTATCTATTTCCTTCATGAAAGAAGAGGGAAAAGAGAGTATTTGAGAGTAAAGCACTGCCTCAGTTACCCTCAGCTGTGCAGTGGCTGAAATTTTATTAAGAGGCAGCAAAGAATAAATTTACAGAAATTGCCCATATCAGTTTATATAATGTCTAAACTGTCCATGTGAGTTTAAACGGTAAATGCTCTGTTTCTTTACACTTTCCCTCAACCTATACATTCGACTGATGCATGGATAGTTTGCACTCAGATATCGATGTGTTTCCTTAATGAGAACCTATATAGAGATGTCGGCCACTTGTTCTCTCGGACAAAGTGATAATCAACTTGATGTGCTTCTAAGCTGTAAAGAAACGGTACATATGTAGTAGTCTTGTAAGGTTGGTTTTGTTATTGTGTATATCATCTGTATGAGTTGTTATTGTGTATATCTTCTGTATGAGCATTTAAGTCTTTCTCATTCACTGAATTTTAATAAAATTCAATCTCAGGACAGGTGAACCCTATCTCATCAGTGTTTTTCTCACAACTCTTCTTGTCTCCTTTTCTAACATCAGAACTAAACTGGGCATCATTTCCGGTAATGGATCCGGCGACAAACTCGGTGATTCGCCTTTTAATCTCTTTCATCTTGCCATAGGTCTTTCTTTCTTCAGCTATTCCTATTAGAAATAGTCTTTCTTTCTAAAAAGCTATTTCCCTTCACTTTAACTCCTCTCAGATTTCTACCCTTTTTCCTATTTCCGTTTATTCCTCTCAAAACCTCCTTTTTCAAAAGGTTGATCCCTAATTTCTTCCACCTTCAGTGTTCCCTTCTTTTCTTTCCCTTTGATTTTCTTCCCTATCCGTATCTAATGAAACCCCAGAAACCGTAACAGTTCTTAAATCTCTTGTCATTTCCTTCTCTCTTCATTTCATTATGGCTTCAAATCATCCACTTCCAGCCAGCTTCTCTCCTTCTATGATACCCCATATGATCAATATGAAACTAGACTCTTCCACTTCATTCTTCGGAAAAGCCCTCACACAATAAACTATCCTACTGGAGCATTTCGAGCATTTCGAGCATTTCAGTAATCCTTTTCACACTTTTGGTTGTTTTCACTACAAATCAAACAAGGGGCTTGCAATCCACTCTCATACCAATTTAAAAAATTGGGTATTTCTTGATTATTCGTTGAGAGATATTAATGAAGGGTTTGGTCAAAATCTGCAAAAACTACAACCTTCCACAAGTCTTCAGCAAAAGAAAATCGTAGGTTCAATTTGCACAATCGAGATCAATAAAATTCTTGGATTCTACTAACCTTTCCCGTAGCCGGCTCCATGGACTGTCTCTTGGAGAATTGAGGATGCAGACCGGAGGAGAAGCAACGAGAATCGGAGGATGAGGACGAGGACGGGGATGCGAACTGGACGAGAAGGAAGAGGAATGTCTATACCAGCCATCGACCGAGGAAACCATAACCATTTCAGCTCAAAGAATTTTCCCGTTAGGGAACGCGGGAGGGAAGAGAAGGAAGAAAATGGTTAAAAATAAGACAAAACGGTTTTGCGATGACACTACTTATAGTAAATTAGGCTGCGTTGGGACTTCGGATTAGGGGTAAATTTTAGACGGGTTATCCGAGTAGGGGTCACCTTGAGTGGGGGTGACCTTTGAATTGGGATTATCTTTATCTTATTTGGTAATTATATTTATGAAGTAAATTCTAATAATATAACTTATAATAATATTATCTATTTTTTATAAATTATTTTTTATAATTATTATTTAAAATGAATACTTGCATTTTAACATTAAAAAAATAAATAAAGAATTTTTGATATTATTATTTTAAATCCCAATAAATGAATAAAAAATATCAACATATCTCTTCATAAAAAATTATAATTTTTATTTTTTATATTATATGAATTTAATCAAATATTAATTCTCATAAAAGTTTTAATATCTCAGATTACCCCTACTTACAGTTACCCCTACTCAAGGGTAACTCCTGCAAAATTTACCTCTCATCCGAATGCATCACGTTGAAAATATTGACAAATTTTTAAAATAAATATTCAACGAAATAAATTGCTAATTACCTCAAAAGAAATTACCATGAACCTCAAACTCTTTCGGAATTTCGAGACCCTTTTGAAATTTGAATAGAATCACTCTTTAAAAATAAGACATTTTGATAATTATGTTTCATAAAATTATATTTTTATTTTTTATATTATATGAATTTAATAAAAATTATTAATTCTTATAAAATTATTATGTCAGATTACCTTTTCTTACTGTTACCCCTACTCAAAGGTAACTCCCGTAAAATTTATCCCTCATCCAAATGCATCATGTTGAAAATGTTGACACATTTTTTTAAAAAAATTCAAACAAAATTAAATTGCTAATTACTTGAAATATATTATTTTTTAATTATATAATACATATTTTTTTTGAAAAAGTTAAATTTTATAATATATAATTGATAAAGAGAGGAAGGCAAGGGGTATTGACTATTGATGGATAGGGTATTGTGAATACTCCAACCTCTGAAGAGGTATTAAAAAATGGGATGAGAGGAGTAAATTTTCAAAATTTTACTCTCACCCCCTTGTTATCAAACGAGGGTAACAAGGGGTAATTGGGGGGTTATCCCCTCTTACCCCCATCCAAATGCAGCCTTAGTAACAATAAAATTCTAATCTCTTATTTGTAAATTTTTTTAGAGTTTTCACACAATGAGAACAAAAATTAAAATAACAGTAATAGAATAAAAAATAACAAAAATACAAAAACAGTAATAGAATAAAAGAATCTAACAAACATTAAAATCTCTTATTTATAAATACTTTGAGTTTTCACACAATGAGAGAGAACAAGAGAAAAGAAAATTGGTCAGAGAGGAGAGGAGATTTGTGATTTTTAGATTTTAGTAGATACATATATAAATATAATATGGATAGGTTTCACTAGTGCAATTCATGCAGACAAGGCTAGCACAACATGGACCGGTGGTGCTAGTCCAAATTGACTAGATTGTATTAGGGTAAATTGTTTGACTGAAAATTGCTAACTAGGTCGATTTTAAGGTTTATTTACGCTGTCATGCTAAAATACAAACTGATGTGGTTTATTTATTTATTTTTTTGGAGGGAAGGGAAGGGTTCTAATTTTTGAAAAGAGGTAAATTTTAGATTTTGATTTAAAATCCTAATCGAGGATTTCAATGGGTGAAATCTTGGAAGGGACTTTCAATAACCACTTACAAATATAAGAGACAACACGGCTCTTCCGCCATGTCCAGATTCGAACTTGAATCATCCTAGCTTGAATTTGAATACTCCAACTCATACTCAAATGTCACGACTCGGACTTGAATTGTCCCGACTCGGATTCAAATCATCTCGACTTGTACTTGAAATGCCCCGGCTCATACTCAAAACATCCTGACTCAGAGTCAGACAAAGGCATTCAAACTCACTCAGATTTCTTTCCTTTTTCTCTCTCTAAATTTTTACTTCTCTACCCTCTCGGTCCCAATCCATCTTATATAGTATTTTTCAGTTTACAAAATAAAAAATGTAACTCAAACTCGGTCAACAATTGGCCACGTATGTCCCTGGACTGAGTCGATGGCATTTGGTAAAAAAAAAAAGAGGCTGAATATTCTGGTGTTTCAACTCAGTGCACTACTGGGAAGTAGCCACGCTCCTGTTGGGTCTCTCACTCAGTCCAGGGGACTGAGCTTTCAGCTTTACATGGGTTGCTATGCACTTGGCTCAATTGGTTCAGAGGCGTTATTATTTGCTGTATGCTTGAATCAGGCCCGGGACGACTTAGTTGGTTCACACTGTCTGAAAATCACAGTTGCTGGCTGAGCTACTTGGCCGAGATCTGATAAACATTCCCTGCTACTCACTCAGTTCAAGGAGCTAAGTTTTCAGCATTCCATGTACCGACTCAGCTGGTTTCAAATAAGAAAAATAACGGGGTGCTGCTGCATGCCTTCAGTCAATGCAGATGCCCCCTCAGCCAGTCACAATTAAAAAAGAATAGAGGTGCTGCTGCTACTCGGTAAGGTGCTATGCATTGACTCAGTGTGCTTGAAATGCAACTGCTCAGAGAAAACAGAATTGCCATCTGACTCACAGCACGCCTGGAAGCTGCTCCTTGACCGAGTTCTGACTCAGTAAGGTAACACCTTGGCCTGGGTGAGTTGATTGGCTGGGATGCTGCCTTCACCATGCTGAGATGGCAGTCCACACGGTTCAGAAACTTGTGGAAAAAACGATCCTGGGATGGTTTGCTCAACTTGGCGCTGACTCGGCAGAAACATGGTAGAATGGGTTGAGTTGGCGCTGCCTGAACTCGGTCCTTACTGATTTGGTGTTTGCTGAGTTTGATCACTGATTTTGGCAGTTGATTCAGATGCTGAGTCAGTGATGAAAATGGGCAAATTTTCTGTGATCTATGGCCGATCGCATCTGTACTCAATGGAATTGAGCGACTGAAACTTGGTTGTTTGCACGACTGAGTTCATTAAAAATCCAGCCGAATTGACGGTTGGTTGTGCTAGTTGAGTCCATGTGGGTCCCGTTATTATTGGGGGATCCACATAAACTAAGTTCACCAATTTGTAGTTCAAATTGGCTGGTTCACTTCCCCATTTGCCTCGATAAAAAACAATATAACCCTGTTTCCTTAATCTGAGTGCGATGCCCTCGTCAATAGTTCACATGATCAACTATTCACGAACTCTATTTATTATTATATTGAGATACACTGTGACTTCATAAATCCACGGTATATAATAGTGTATCTCAATCTGACGTTGAATACTCGTAATGAATGATTGATATTGTGGCCCATAAGCAATCATAGGTAGATGAAGGAATTGCTTTGATAAAAAAAAACAAAACTAAAGCTCATATCAGGAGGAGTTTAAAATCGGACGATAGTTTTCTCTCTCTTAATTTTTTTTCTTTTTTTAAAAAAGTATTAACATCGGCCGATATCTTGACCCCTGGTCACATATTAATCTAACTCAATTTTATTGTAACTTACAAGTAGGGGTGAAACTCGGGTCGGGTCAAGAAATCATGCTTCGGGTCATGCGATTAGGGTCAGCGGGTCGGATCTGGTTGAGATGACAAAAATCCACATGGAATTCAGGTCAAGTCGGGTTGAGAAATTTTCAAGTTAACCCGACTCGACCCAACCGAACCTGGCTAAAATTAAGTTAAAATGGGTTCAAAATGTGGATCGGGTTATAATTCGAATTTAGTCGGGTTAGAATTTGGATCAAGTCGGGTCAAGAATTTTGGGTCAGTAGCTCGGGTCGGGTCGGGTAAGGTTCTATAAATATTAACTCAAATCAGACTGGGTTTTAAAAAATCTGACCCGACTCAATTTCATCCCTATTTACACGTGATCAGCATATTTAGGATGTGTTTGGATGAGGGGTAAATTTTAAAGGATTACCCTTATCTTATTTGGTAATTGCAGTGGTAAAGTAAAAACTGACCTTAAGGGTAAAAAATCTTGTTTGATAACTATAAGCAGGGGTAACCTGATATATTAACAATTTTATTAGAATTAATAATTTTTATTAAATTCAATATAATAAAAAAATAAAAAATAAAATTTTATAAAGCATAATTATTAAATAATGTTTATCAATTAAAAATATTTTAAATATTTTTCTCCATTGGTGCAAAGAGGGGGTAAAGAGGGGTAATATATTAACAATTTTATTAAAATCATATAATATAAAAAATAATAAAACATGATTATTAAATAATATTCATCAATTAAAAAATATTTTAAAATTTTTTTGCTCCATAGGTGCAAAGAGGGATAATATATTACAACTTTATTAGAGTAGATAATTTTATTAAATTCATATAATATAAAAATAATAAAACATAATTATTAAATAATATTCATCTATTACAAAATATTTTAAAATATTTTTGCTCCATAGGGGCAAAGAGAGGTAAAAAAGGGCAGAGAGGGTTTAGAGGGGTAAAGAAGGGTAATATGTGCAAAGTGTAACGCCAGCCCCTTTTTCACCGAAAATCAGAGTCTATTTTTTTTTTTTTCCATAAAAGTGACAAAGGGCGCGGACGTCACGACGCGAGTTAAGTCCGAGCTTCTAAAGCCCGGCCCTTAACTGGCCAACCCTACGCGTGCGTGGAGCCAAGTCCACGAGTACGGTTCACGCGTAGATGTAAGCTCAAGGAATATTACTTCTCAGTGCGGAATTAACAACAAAGACTATCCTACAGATTTGAGATAGCAAGGAAGATAACATTCATTTAAATTTCTATAATACCTCTAAACCATAATGTCCATAATAAGATCCCAAAACATAGCCAGTAATCTAATTTATTACATTCCGACAAGCTAAGCTACTCAAATTACATTTTTCCAACATAACTTAAACAACATAATGAATCCGCCTTCCCAAGCTCCTGAGCTTGACTCCCGTCCTGTCCTTCCGTGCCGCCATCTCCTGCATCGTCGGCTAGGGTAGAAGTAGGGCGTTAGACCACGCGCCCAGTAGGACTCCGAGTAGGGCTAGCACATGGATTAGTAATAACAAAGCATATAGAAGATATTATCTCAAAATTATGCCATTTGGTACAATGTAATGCAATGGTGTTTTATGTCATGAATCCCACCCATCAATCTCATCCTCAACTCTAGAATGTCCCTTTTTCCAACCATCCATAGTATTCCAAATAGAATCCATACCATCATCGTACCATGACCCTCTTGATGCAAAAGCCTCATCAACATGCGATCCACACTAGGCATCCCCCCCTTGATGGAAGAACCATCATCAAGGTACAATAATAGATACAACATCCCCCTTGATGGAAAAGCATCATCAAGGTATCATAATACATATGTGAAATGTCCCCATGCTGTTTATCGGTCGCCCCGACGGAGCATGGACTCCGGTTTCATTTCATCATTTCCCTGTCATATCCCTCCCATGCCAGCATGAGATGTAGATGCCATGTGCCATGTAAATATATGTAGTTCAATAGTAACACAAAAACCCATCTTAAAACAATTACTTGATTATCAAATAAATCAAAGGGAAAAACATCCCATAATATTTAATCCAAAATGCATCTTAAGACATTCACATGATTTCCAAAATAATTTAAAGGAAAACATCACAAGATACATAATCCAAAACTCATCTTAAAGGCAACCACATGCTTTCCAAAATAAATTAAAGAAAACATCACCCAATCCATGGCTTACAAAAATGTAGGAATCCTACCTAATACCGACTTGCGTCCTTTTACATTTTTCCGCTCGACAAACCCGGTCGCCGATCGCGCACCGCCTGCGATGTCCAGTACCTTGTTACACACTAATCATTAGTCCATGTTTCAACCATTTATAAGCCCTTACGAAAAACCGGTCACCATTTAGGTTTTGTGGGTCCCACCTAATCCATTATATATTTTTAAGTACATATGTCTAAAATCAGCCACCCTAGGCTTTATTAACCACTTATAAGGTTATCACATTAGATCCCCTCATTCCATGATCCATCTCCATGGAATTCTTGAACTTGGCATTTAATTACGGTTTTGCCACTACCTCATTTTCCATGGTTAATCACCCATTTATGCATGCATGATTAAGTCCAAAATTGATTTTTAAACTTAGATCCCTAACTTAGGTTCATTTATGACCCACCAAACTATTAAAACTTGTCATCTAATTAATCCAATTCCCATTACTTAATCACATACATACACATTAACCTTAGACCTAAAAATGATCCACCATTTGGGTCATGGATTCAAAATACCTAATTCATCAAATCCTCCGATGGGGTTTACCTTATGCATTTAACTTCAATGAGTGCATCACTCATTCATTCCCTTTGGAGGCCACAAACACCATCCATCATCCAATTTAACCCACTACAATGGGTTACAATTGGGCCATGGGTTCGGCCATACACCATGGCAGAACCCATGGTGTCCTTTCCCCATTTTTCCATCCTTTTAACCCCATTTAAAATTTGTAAAACATTATCATAGGGTATCATTTCATACTTTGGGTCCATCAAAATTATCAACATTTTCCCATTTATTTCTCTATAAATCATAACCATTAAATCCACCATTATCACCATAGGGTTCGGCCATACACCATGGCCGAACCCATGGTTCACAATCCATCACTTTCTATGCCCTCCAATGCCATAAAATCCCTTTACATTTCCATCATAAAAGGCATTTTGAAACCTTTCCCACATTCACTCATTTAC
This sequence comes from Chimonanthus salicifolius, assembly GCA_013350335.1. Classification (NCBI taxonomy): domain Eukaryota; kingdom Viridiplantae; phylum Streptophyta; class Magnoliopsida; order Laurales; family Calycanthaceae; genus Chimonanthus; species Chimonanthus salicifolius. The sequence continues at coordinate 5,491,471 of CM023537.1, read as the reverse complement.
TACAATTCATTAACTTAACACCCTCATTGCTTTCCATTCTTAAAACCTTAACCATTTACATCAAAGACCAAATCACCCACCATGGGGTTCGGCCATACTACATGGCCGAACCCTATGGCCCATAATTTTATTCCAATTACCCCATTCCATGCTTAATTTCATAATTTACATAATGCACATAACCCATTTAGTCATTTTCTTACCCTAACCCTAATTCACCCATTTAGGGTTTTCTCCATCTTCCACCCTCTCATTTGATGGGTTTAAACTCCATTGCATAAAATTATCTATCCACCATTACATTAATACAAAATAAATTCCAATTCTTAAACCCTAAAATCCAAAATTTCTTGTTTAAGAAATACTCACAATCCGACGTCTCCTCCGATTTTCGCCCCTCCCGTCGGTCTCCTTAGCCTCCTCTCTCCTTCCTCTTGATCTGTAATAGGTCAAGAGGCTTGATCAATGGTGGCAACCCCCAACCTTAGGATCAGCCAAGTTAGGGTTTAAATTGAGAGAGGGAGAGGGAGAGGTGATGAGAGAGGAGATGGTAACCTTGACCTTAGAGTAATTTCCCTCCAAATTCCACTTATTTCTTCTTTTCTTCTCTTCTCTCCTCCTTAGCTCTCTTTCTCCCTTCACTTGAACATGGGACGGCAATGGAGGAGTGGGAGGGATGGAGTTAACAAAAAAAATGAGAATAAGACACCAACAAAGCTCATCTCCATTTTTTACTTTACATTAATGACACCCACCAACCTTAAGATATTTTCTTAGATATTTAAAATGCTTTATGGTGGTGGTTATCTAAACCACCACCAAGCCAACGTGTTTCACTTGATTTTGAGATGAGGTGAGTCTTCACCTCATGGCCCCACTTTGACCACTCTTAACTACCATTTTAAATAATTTAATTATTTAATTAATTAGATAATTAACTTAGGTTAATCCATTGGTACTTAGCCTAAGTCCATTACTCCACCCATGGTTGACCAAATCAACCATGGTGGCCGGCCCCACCAAACCTTGGCCCACACGCCACCTCACTTGATGAGGTGGAGGTGGGTCCCACTTGGCCACATCACCATTGTTTAATTCCAAATAACTTAGGTGATTTAAAATCATTGAATTCACTCTAAGTGGATTACCATTGGGCCTATGGCCCAATTACATTTCCATCTAGCCCATTTACCTTAGAGCATAACCATCTTGACCCATTGGGTCCCAAATGGGTATTTGACCCAATTTGACCATTCTTGACCCATTTAAATAAATTTAAATCCAAACCATAGTCTATTGGGCCACACTTGGGCCTTTATCCAAATTTTGGCCCATTTACCATTTACTCCACCAATTTTGCAATTTTCATCCTTAAAATAAATAATATTCCCATTTATATTAATTTTAAAAATTCCGGGCCCTTACAATACAATCCTCTTTTAAAATTTTCGTCCCGAAAATTCGAGCGAAGTAGAGGTTCAAAACATCGACACAAAGAGTTCCGCAGTACCCTTTGTTCTCTCCCGATCACTCTGATCGGCTTCTCCACACACATCACGTCGCTTTGTACATCGACGTCTGGTACATTCAAGACATGTGAAGGGTTGGGGTTGTATTTTCCTCAACCCGGACACATGAAACACATCACGTAAAAATGATTACTGTGGAGGAAGTGCTAACTAATAGGCCACCTCCCCCACCCTCTTTAGGATTGGAAACGGCCCCACAATCTAGGCGACAGTTCCCCTTCTTTCTGAGTCTCATGTGTCCCTCCCGTGGTGAGACTTCCAAAAGCACCAAATCTCCCCCTCAAACTCGGGGAAACTTCTCCTCTTGTCGGCGTAATACTTATAACGGCTCTGCGCAGTGAGTAAAGGTTACCGTATAAATTTAATCTACGCCGTAGTCTCCGCAAGTAACTTTGGTCCAACCAGTGCAGGCTCACCGACCTCTGTCTAACGCACTGGAGATCTACACGGCCCACCATATAAGGCCTCAAATGGATCCATCTGGAGGTACTGTTATTGTAGGAGAACTCCACCAGTGGCAGGCGATTCTCCCATCCACCCTTGAAATCCCGCATACCTGCTCTCAGCATATCCTCCAATATCTGTATTGTTCTCTCCGATTGTCCATCAGTGTGTGGGTGGAATACTGTGCTGGTCAACACGTCGGTCCCCATAGCCAATTACACGCTCTGCCATACTTTGTTAGTGAATCGGCCATCTCTGTTGGACACAATAGTCCGGGGTACACCATGTAGTCTGATAATATTTCGGATGTACCGTGTCGACCCATATTGCATCGTTGTCCCTTGATGACCTTAGCAGCCCTGTTACAAAGTCCATGGCTACATGTTCCCATCTCCACTCCGGCACTGGTAAGGGTTTGAGTAACCCCGGTGGCTCCTGATGCCCCCACCTTGACCTGCTGACAAGTTAGGCAGCGAGCATAAACTCTGCCACATCTCTCTTGAGTCCATGCCACCAATAGTGCCTCTTAAGATCATGGTACATCTTTGGCGCTGTCCGGATGGGTAGAGAGCTTGGTTTGGTGTGCCTCAACCAACAACTCCCTTCCGCAACTCTTAGGTACCTACGTCCTACCTCGGAACACAAGACCCTATCCCGGTCGTAACTCAAATTCCGATACTACCTCACATGTAGATATCTTGGTCCAAGTCTCCTCCATTTCTAGGTCTATTCGTTGTTCCCGTTCAATCGTGTTAAGTATCTCTTACTCACATCAACACCACTCATATCAACCTGTGAGTTTCATTCTTGCAGAATTCACTTTGCCTCGTATTATCTCTTTTCCTCATGCATCCATTTGCGATTTTATGTAGACTAACGTATTCTATTTCACTTTATCTGTTGCCAAGACATTTCTCATACGTACTCCTTCAATACGTTCTTTTGTCTACTCTCCGTGTGAGTTAGTCTGCCAATACAAGCCTATGCTCAAGTCCATTGTTGATTCTATTTTAACTAGGTTTCTAGCTTCACCCTCCTGGAATTCCATCGGCCAACTACAGAGTCAGGTGATCAGTCTCACTCGGCAGTCGCCCATAGCTTTCCATTCAAGTTTCACTAAACTCTTAACCTTTCCCTTAGGCCTATCTATCAAAAGCAATCATACCTTTATTTGCATATAAGCCACTATGTGGCTAACCTTTTTTGTTCATAACTCCTACAATACCAATACCCGACATCAATCCAAATCATATAGATACTAATTTCCTACCCTTTTGGATTATTCCACATATTTTCATAGATTCCATAAAAACAGTGATATATCTAAGCTTACTTAGATTATGTCAAATAGTGCCCATTCACCACTAAAATATTCACAAGTATTACCAATTTCACCAACCACCAAATTCCACCCTACATGCCTACGTTATCAATGGTTACCACATCATACGGTTCATATTCCTTCATTAGCAGGCCACGTAGAATTGAAATCACACACCATCTTCGAATAACACAACTCATGTGTAACCAGATCTTTCACCTCCATTCACATCAAACAACCATTTGGGGTATCATAAGAAATAACACATTAATAAGATGTAGTGATTCAACCTAATTATGATTAGGTTACCCTACCCCATTTACAACACACACCTAGAGATTTTTAAAATTAATAATGCTACTCATCCAGAGCAAATCATCCCAATACATTCGAAGACCATCCATGACCATCCATAAATTCCTAAACTTTGGAATTACTCATGAGCTCCACCTAGGTTTCCAACCAAACGGATTGGCATATCACGGCCTTCTCATGCATACTACATATTCACAACTCCTGGCACTTTATCAACTCATCATCATACCCATAGTCTATAACACATCCTTGTTCCTCAATGATTACTCATTGAATACCACCAATTATCAAAGTACATCATATAACTCATTGCACAATTGATAATTCACAACTTAATAACCTCATAAGGAATCCTCATACAATCACTAAATAAAATGCTTTCATAAATTCATGGTCCATCATTCATTCATGCCTTTTAAGGCCATAAATCCATTTCAAGGCCTATCATTACTTATTCATAATCTATACTACACATTGGGAGAATGCACTTGCATTATACATAGAAGATTTTTTTTTTTTTTTACATACTCTTTCCTCACTTAATTAGTATGATCATAACTATTAATCTTTCCACATTTCATCACCTCATACACTCAACAATAAGAATTGAACACATGTATATTCACATGCACTCACAATACAAGTATGCTTGTGCAATTTAATATCACCCTTATTTTCTTCATTTAAAACCCCAAAATCATTAACTATCTTCCAATATAAGGACAGTTAGTCCTCTCTTTCCCGTGTCCATGTAGTCCACAAATCGGGTATACCACTTCAACAGGGTAAGGATAGTATGTGCAGTTGTGTCCAACCTAGTTGCACAACTCGTGCATACAATCGGGTTCCATTTCCCCTACCGACTCTCTTATCATTGGAAAGTCTTCCATATTCTCCTCAGGAAGAGATGCTACATCCTCTTCATCTTCCTCGGGAGGTCCCTCCTGAAAGTCCAGGCTAACTGCTATGCTAGAAGCAGACACCAAATCTATGAAACAGTTAGGGATTTCCCTTATCCCATAATTTCGTACACTCCCCTTCATTTGACACACTTGTATTCATAGAATACAATTAGAACCCAAAAATCATCAACTGCAATTTCCAATAAAACCAATCTCGGTTTTGGGGAATTTCTTATGTATATCACAATATATTTTGTTTGGGGAAAGTTGCCAAATAAGCACACTTGTTTTTTCCTTTGTTTCTGGGGGGGGAATCTCTAAATTCCTATTGTCTGTTGTTCAAATTGGGAATACCGGGGAAGTACTTCCTACTTTGCTATGACTGATAAATCTAGTACTGTTTCATCAATTTGGGGGAAAAAAAAAAACTAGATGTTTTCTCATTTCTGGGGAAGTAAACCCTATCTTGCTATGTTTCAATAAATCTCTCCTAGAATGAATCTTTCTTCCCTTGCTAACATTCCTTTCCGTCAATTGTTGTTCTCAGATTAAACACTTCAGTTTGAGTCAATCGAAGTAAATTAACCCGGCCCCCGTGCAGCGGTCTCCGAAGAGTCGGTCGGTTGGGATTCTTAGCCGTCAGTGAGACGTGCAACCGTCTTAATCTTACTTCGAGAGATTCATTCTTCCGAATTCGCTCTGATACCAACTGTAACGCCCGCCCCTTTTTCACCGAAAATCAGAGTCTATTTTTTTTTTTTTCCATAAAAGTGACAAAGGGCGCGGACGTCACGACGCGAGTTAAGTCCGAGCTTCTAAAGTCCGGCCCTTAACTGGCCAACCCTACGCGTGCGTAGAGCCAAGTCCACGAGTACGGTTTACGCGTAGATGTAAGCTCAAAGAATATTACTTCTCAGTGCGGAATTAACAACAAAGACTATCCTACAGATTTGAGATAGCAAGGAAGATAACATTCATTTAAATTTCTATAATACCTCTAAACCATAATGTCCATAATAAGATCCCAAAACATAGCCAGTAATCTAATTTATTACATTCCGACAAGCTAAGCTACTCAAATTACATTTTTCCAACATAACTTAAACAACATAATGAATCTGCCTTCCCAAGCTCCTGAGCTTGACTCCCGTCCTGTCCTTCCGTGCCGCCATCTCCTGCATCGTCGGCTAGGGTAGAAGTAGGGCGTTAGACCACGCGCCCAGTAGGACTCCGAGTAGGGCTAGCACATGGATTAGTAATAACAAAGCATATAGAAGATATTATCTCAAAATTATGCCATTTGGTACAATGTAATGCAATGGTGTTTTATGTCATGAATCCCACCCATCAATCTCATCCTCAACTCTAGAATGTCCCTTTTTCCAACCATCCATAGTATTCCAAATAGAATCCATACCATCATCGTACCATGACCCTCTTGATGCAAAAGCCTCATCAACATGCGATCCACACTAGGCATCCCCCCCTTGATGGAAGAACCATCATCAAGGTACAATAATAGATACAACATCCCCCTTGATGGAAGAGCATCATCAAGGTATCATAATACATATGTGAAATGTCCCCATGCTGTTTATCGGTCGCCCCGACGGAGCATGGACTCCGGTTTCATTTCATCATTTCCCTGTCATATCCCTCCCATGCCAGCATGAGATGTAGATGCCATGTGCCATGTAAATATATGTAGTTCAATAGTAACACAAAAACCCATCTTAAAACAATTACTTGATTATCAAATAAATCAAAGGGAAAAACATCCCATAATATTTAATCCAAAATGCATCTTAAGACATTCACATGATTTCCAAAATAATTTAAAGGAAAACATCACAAGATACATAATCCAAAACTCATCTTAAAGGCAACCACATGCTTTCCAAAATAAATTAAAGAAAACATCACCCAATCCATGGCTTACAAAAATGTAGGAATCCTACCTAATACCGACTTGCGTCCTTTTACATTTTTCCGCTCGACAAACCCGGTCGCCGATCGCGCACCGCCTGCGATGTCCAGTACCTTGTTACACACTAATCATTAGTCCATGTTTCAACCATTTATAAGCCCTTACGAAAAACCGGTCACCATTTAGGTTTTGTGGGTCCCACCTAATCCATTATATATTTTTAAGTACATATGTCTAAAATCAGCCACCCTAGGCTTTATTAACCACTTATAAGGTTATCACATTAGATCCCCTCATTCCATGATCCATCTCCATGGAATTCTTGAACTTGGCATTTAATTACGGTTTTGCCATTACCTCATTTTCCATGGTTAATCACCCATTTATGCATGCATGATTAAGTCCAAAATTGATTTTTAAACTTAGATCCCTAACTTAGGTTCATTTATGACCCACCAAACTATTAAAACTTGTCATCTAATTAATCCAATTCCCATTACTTAATCACATACATACACATTAACCTTAGACCTAAAAATGATCCACCATTTGGGTCATGGATTCAAAATACCTAATTCATCAAATCCTCCGATGGGGTTTACCTTATGCATTTAACTTCAATGAGTGCATCACTCATTCATTCCCTTTGGAGGCCACAAACACCATCCATCATCCAATTTAACCCACTACAATGGGTTACAATTGGGCCATGGGTTCGGCCATACACCATGGCAGAACCCATGGTGTCCTTTCCCCATTTTTCCATCCTTTTAACCCCATTTAAAATTTGTAAAACATTATCATAGGGTATCATTTCATACTTTGGGTCCATCAAAATTATCAACATTTTCCCATTTATTTCTCTATAAATCATAACCATTAAATCCACCATTATCACCATAGGGTTCGGCCATACACCATGGCCGAACCCATGGTTCACAATCCATCACTTTCTATGCCCTCCAATGCCATAAAATCCCTTTACATTTCCATCATAAAAGGCATTTTGAAACCTTTCCCACATTCACTCATTTACTACAATTCATTAACTTAACACCCTCATTGCTTTCCATTCTTAAAACCTTAACCATTTACATCAAAGACCAAATCACCCACCATGGGGTTCGGCCATACTACATGGCCGAACCCTATGGCCCATAATTTTATTCCAATTACCCCATTCCATACTTAATTTCATAATTTACATAATGCACATAACCCATTTAGTCATTTTCTTACCCTAACCCTAATTCACCCATTTAGGGTTTTCTCCATCTTCCACCCTCTCATTTGATGGGTTTAAACTCCATTGCATAAAATTATCTATCCACCATTACATTAATACAAAATAAATTCCAATTCTTAAACCCTAAAATCCAAAATTTCTTGTTTAAGAAATACTCACAATCCGACGTCTCCTCCGATTTCCGCCCCTCCCGTCGGTCTCCTTAGCCTCCTCTCTCCTTCCTCTTGATCTTTAATAGGTCAAGAGGCTTGATCAATGGTGGCAACCCCCAACCTTAGGATCAGCCAAGTTAGGGTTTAAATTGAGAGAGGGAGAGGGAGAGGTGATGAGAGAGGAGATGGTAACCTTGACCTTAGAGTAATTTCCCTCCAAATTCCACTTATTTCTTCTTTTCTTCTCTTCTCTCCTCCTTAGCTCTCTTTCTCCCTTCACTTGAACATGGGACGGCAATGGAGGAGTGGGAGGGATGGAGTTAACAAAAAAAATGAGAATAAGACACCAACAAAGCTTATCTCCATTTTTTACTTTACATTAATGACACCCACCAACCTTAAGATATTTTCTTAGATATTTAAAATGCTTTATGGTGGTGATTATCTAAACCACCACCAAGCCAACGTGTTTCACTTGAGTTTGAGATGAGGTGAGTCTTCACCTCATGGCCCCACTTTGACCACTCTTAACTACCATTTTAAATAATTTAATTATTTAATTAATTAGATAATTAACTTAGGTTAATCCATTGGTACTTAGCCTAAGTCCATTACTCCACCCATGGTTGACCAAATCAACCATGGTGGCCGGCCCCACCAAACCTTGGCCCACACGCCACCTCACTTGATGAGGTGGAGGTGGGTCCCACTTGGCCACATCACCATTGTTTAATTCCAAATAACTTAGGTGATTTAAAATCATTGAATTCACTCTAAGTGGATTACCATTGGGCCTATGGCCCAATTACATTTCCATCTAGCCCATTTACCTTAGAGCATAACCATCTTGACCCATTGGGTCCCAAATGGGTATTTGACCCAATTTGACCATTCTTGACCCATTTAAATAAATTTAAATCCAAACCATAGTCTATTGGGCCACACTTGGGCCTTTATCCAAATTTTGGCCCATTTACCATTTACTCCACCAATTTTACAATTTTCATCCTTAAAATAAATAATATTCCCATTTATATTAATTTTAAAAATTCCGGGCCCTTACACAAAGAGGGGTAAAGGGGGGGGTAAAGAAGGGTAAAGAGAGGTAATAGGTGCAAAGATAGGTAAACAAGGGTAAAGAGGATTTAGAGGGGTAAAGAAGGGGAAAGAGGGTTTAGAGGGGTAAATGGGGTAAAGAAGGTTTAGAGGGGTAAAGAAGGGTAATAGGTGTAAAGAGGGGTAAAGGGAGGTAAAGAAGGGCAATAAGTGCAAACAGAGGTAAAGGGAGTAAAGAGGGGTAAAGAGGATTTAGAAAGGTAAATAAGTGTAATAGGTGCAGAGAGGGGTAAAGGGAGGTAAAGAGGGGTAAAGAGAGTTTATTAGAATTAATAATTTTTACTAAATTTATATAATAGAAAAAAACATAATTATTAAATAATATACATTAACTAAAATATTTTAAAATATTTTTGCTCCATAGGTGCAAAGAGAGGGTAAGGAAGGTAATATATTAACAATTTTTATTAAATTAATATAATAGAAAAATTAAAAAATAAAATTTTATGAAACATAATTAATAAATAATATTCATCAATTAAAAAATATTTTAAAATATTTTTTCTCCATAGATACAAAGAGAGATAAAGGGAGGTAAAGAGGGATAAAGAAGGGTAGAAAGGGGAAAGGGTTTCATGAAAACCCCTATGCTTCAAAGGATTTTCAGAAAAGGACAGAGACGGGTAAAATTTTGAACTTTTACTATCACCCCTCCATTATCAAACAAAGGTAAAGGGTAACCTCCTCTTAAACCCATCCAAACGGAGCATTTAGTCATTTCTCCTCATTTAATACCTAAAAGTAAAATGATATGACAGTGAGAAATGACATCTAACGTTGTACTGAATTCAAGTATAAGGAGAGAGAATAGTGAGGAAAAGTTAAGGACAAATCATATCAATCTCAATCTAAAATCTAAATAATAGAGATTTTTAAGAAGATTTCATAAAAAAGGTTAATGGTGAATAATCAATTCAATCACTTAGTGATAGGGATTTTAAATAAGATTTCCTAAAAAGCTAACGTGATTCATTCAGTATGATTCTAATAATACAAGATTTTCTAAAAAAGTTAAGGGTGAATCAATTCAATATCAATGAATAATAGGGATTTTAAATAAGATTCCCTAAAAAACTAGCTGATTCAATTCAATATGATCATAATAATAGAGATTCTAAATATGTTCTCCGTCGCAGTGAAGTCTCTTCCAGAGTTCCAGTATTTATATGCCCATAGCATGGTTTTTTAGATAATCTCTGCATTAGAATTTAGAACTGGTATTGGATTTCTGGTTGGCTCATTCTCCGACTTTCCTCAATTTAATTTGATTTGACAATATTGCATTTTCTTACTATTTTGATTTATGCCATCCATTTTGTATAATCTTCTTAATTTTTGTGTCTTCTTCTCTAATGATTTGTAGGGAAATTTCAATGGCTAGAGGAAACAATGAGCAACTTATGCTGATTTTAATCAGTACTGTTCTTATTTTCCATTGCATTGATGGGACAAGGGCAAGAGGAGGAAGATCACTTTCAGAGTTAAAAATGACCAAGCATACCATCAAAACCATTAAGGTCTCTATTTTTATTTTTTAAATTTTATCTTCTCATTTCTGTTGATAACATTTTATTGCTTTTATATATATATATATATATATATAGTTTTTTATTCTAAACACAGCACGTAAAGACCAAAGTGTAAAAAAGAAAAGAAAAGAAAAAAAAAGACCAAAATATCATTTTAACATAGAGGTGTCAAGTTCGAACTCCTATGATTTGATCAATTGTGTCTTAAGGACAATGGGTATCACCCATGATAATTTTGTATTGAGTTTCTCACGGTTTTCTACACGTAAATTAAAAAAAAAATGAAAGAGAATGATCATGTCAGACATGCAATCCCTTTTATATTGATTAAAAATGGAAATACTAATTTAATATCTCTTTTTATTCAATTTTAATTTAAATAAATTTATTGAAAATTGACATGCAACTCCTTTTAGTACATCAAACATGGGGTCACACTAGCCGAGGAGAGAGAGAGTGTTCTCTCCACTCGTTGGGCATGTAATAAAAATGAAAATACTAATTTAATATATCTTTTTATTCATTTTTAATTTAATTAAAAATTATTGAAAATTGCCAATGCTACCTGCTTGCAAGTCCTTTTGTTTCCTTTCCTCTTTAAAAATGAATGTCGATATTGCAAAATGTCTGGGGTGTAAGGATAAAATTAGATTCAACTATTTATAATTTTAATTTTATATATTCTTATTATTAGATTAATAATGATAGGTCAAAAAATTTATTCAATGATGTATTTTTAATCTTAAAATCTCATTTTTGACAGTAAAATAAACCTCATAATAATCTATCCATAAATACAACTTTTCTGATCATCAGAAATGGTTCACCATTTGACATGGTCCGAAGAACACTCGACTTTTTAGCCCGAGCATTTGCTGAACCTGCCCTGAACCAAAAATATTAATTTGAGATCTCTTTTATTGAATCTTAAATCAAATATAATATACCAGTCTTACTCTGTTAACATAGAGATAGTCGAAATATCAATTATAAAAGAGGTTCATTTCAATTTTAAATTCAATTGATTTAAGAAAATAAAACTAATACCTAAAAGAAAAGACTCAATTAATTCATCATTTTATTTGGGCTGGTTTGAAAAATGTCCAAGTTGAAAATCCTCTACTTTCTAACCGGTCATGTTAGATAGGAGTCCTATCTAATGATCACAATAATTATATAGATAGATAGATTATCATGAAGACTATCATATTATGAAAAAATAGGACTCATTAAATTATATTAGCTCTTGATTTTTTTAAGAATAAAAATGAATGATAATGTGTGCTTTTTTAATCCCCAATTGTGAGGATGGATCGAATGAAAATTATAAATGGATGGATCCAAATTAAAAATAATTTTAATGAATTGTATGGGTCTCACATAGGATCTTGGTGCCTAAAATGCCAAGGCATTTTGTAATCTCATCCATTTTATTTAGGTTTAATTAGGTGGCTATAATATTTAATAATATTAAAAGATTGATTGTAAACATAGATATTAAAAGATGAGTACAATAATGATAATCATAATATTTAATTTTAAAAAAAAAAGGTAGCTTCTGGCCTTATTCGTTCTTTGCTAAAAATGGGAAGGAAATGAAGGTAGAGTGTGGCCATATTCGTTCTTTGCTAAAAAAGTAGTTCCCATTTTTGTCATGGGTTTTGCTAAAAGTGCCAAGGAAATGAAAGGTGGACTGTGGGCCCATTTTTATAATAAAGCTGTACCCAAGAAGGAAATCCAACCTAGGGTTGCAACTAGGGTTGAATCGGGCCTCGTCGCGTTGGGTTTTTTAAAATCCGACCCTATTCGTTCAGAACTTTTCACCCGGACGTCTTGACTTTACCCGACCCGAATTATAACCCAACTCAATCTAAAATCCAACCAGACCTGCATTTTGAACCTACTTTTTACCAGGTTGGATCAGGGTAACTTAAAAATTTCTCAGTCCAATTCGACCCGAATTCAATGAAGGTTTTTGACTTCTCAAATCAATCCGACCCGCTGACCTGACTTTCATAACATGACCCGCATGATTTTCGGGTCGGGTCATGCGGGTTTGGGCCAAAACCCGACCCGAGTTTCACCCCTAGTGGCAACCATGCTTGCTTAAGCTTGGGTAAATTAAGATTAAGAACTCATCCGCTGCTACCAGATTGTGCTAATCAGAAACAATAACCCTTGGTTGATGGTTTTTACTTGGTAAGTTCTCTAGATAAAAGAAAACATGGATCTAGGAAATTTTACTTGTTTCCTTTGCTATTTTACATTGATGTGAATTTTTTTAATTCGTAGTCTAATCCAATTTATTTTTTTAGCAGTAGTTTAATCCAGTTTGCTAACTAATCAAATTTGATTTTTTGTAAATCATGCAGAGTGTAAATGGGAGTATCATTGATTGTGTTGATATATACAAGCAGCCAGCATTCGACCATCCACTGCTCAAAAATCACACAATACAGGTTCTTTTGACTTGCCTTGTTTAATTGTTATTTTTGTACAAAAGAAGTTCAAAAATCATGAGACAAAATGCAGATTAATCCATCTACACTAGTCTTTAGAACATTATAATTATACAAATTGACATCACCACTAAAATTACAAGTTAAAGTATTATTTTTCCCCCTCTAATGACATTAAAATGTAGCAATCTACTTGATAATCCTAATTTGGCCATCAATCTTAAATAGAAAAAGAAACCGGTTTCTTCCAAGTTAACCCAATTCAAACTCACCTCGCCATCATCATTTTCTTTTTACCTTTTTCCTTGAAAGTTTAAACCTATGCTTCTCCATTAAATAATAATAATAATAATAAGAATAAATCAAAGACCCTTCATGAATGACTTAAAATTTAATCATCCACTTACTACTCTTTTTCTACCGATCACCTATAGTCATCGCATATGAGTTTAGGGCCTTGTACTAATATATATTGATTAGTTTTGTAATGGATATTATTTTCTAGATGACACCAAGCAATTATGATCCGAAAAAGGCCTCTTCTTTGAAGCCCATTGAGCAGTCATGGCGCAAGAGTGGAAGTTGTCCAGAAGGAACAATTCCCATTGTTAGGACTCAAGAAAGAAACTCAGTGAAAAGCGATGGGTTAAAAGCGAGTGTACCAGGCAAAGTAGAAGTGAGTTATGATAAAATTTCTTCTCCATAACTTTGACTATCTTTTTGAATCATTCCCAATTACAATCATAATTAGACTCGTATGTGGGCAAAAGACCCAGTTTAAGACTAAGTTGGGGTCTCCATGCCTGACTCATTACATTACATGGCTAATAAAGTTGCACCCAACTCATTTGAAAGCGACCTTAGCCTTAATTACCTTGAATAATATGCCTTGGGATAAGTAGAAGCTGATAATTTTGTACTTGTATGTGTAATAGAGAGCCAAACAAAGAGATAGAAGCCAAGAAATTCATGGAGCTGAGGCATTTATCAACACTTGGAAACCATTTGTGGAGAAAAATGAATACAGCGCTTCTTCTGTCTTCATCGGTAGACTGAACAGTGCAGATGTGATCGATATTGGTTGGAGAGTAAGATTCATCTATTTCTTTACGCCTCTCATCTATCTATGTATACACTTAGGTCTTGTGTATCATTAGTGGATATAAAGTACTATGTGTGACTGTGTGAGGGGGTTGGCTTGACGGTATAAGACGCTCGTCTTATTATTTTAAATGATATTTTTTGTTTTTTAATGGAACAACTTCAATAAGTTTGTTCTTATTATTTGTTTACATTTGTATCTAATTCTCTCTCTTTTAGCATATGTCAATAGAATTGATGACAACCTACAGTTTTTTTATTATTAAAAAAAACACATTATGTTTCTTTCTATTTTAGCATGATTTTGCTCATTCCATGAAAAGCCAAAATTCATGATTTTTCTCATTCCATGAAGCCTAAATCCATTTTAGTTACCAACATGAATTATTAGAAGGAAAGAGAGACAGAATAAAGAAGGCTAAATTCTAAGAATCCAAGTCCTATCAGACAAAACCCAAACTACGAAACCACACATTCTTAATTGATACATTAAAAATCATGAAAGGAATGTCAAACTCAAGAATAATGGCCTAAAATTGTAATGCCTTTTGATATGTTTAGATATCTTTAATGTGTTCTTATATTTATTTATTTTTACTTTCATGTTTTCATCAAAATGTCAGGTGGATCCTGGACTCAATGGAAACACTCTTCCACATTTGTATGGTTATTGGGCAGTAAGTAAATTATTGATATAAACCATTACTTGCCTTTAAATTTTGCCCATTTGGCATTATATTGGCCTATTTATCTCTATCTTGCTTTTTTTATTCAAAATAAAATATGTTTGCATTCAATAAATATCCTTTTTACAGAAATTTGAATGTGGGTGCAGTCAGGCAATGGTGGGTGCTTCAACCTGCAATGCAGCGGATATGTTCAAGTAGATAAAAGCGTTGCTCTTGGAGCGCCACTTGACATACAATCAGTCTACGGCGGGGATCAACTAGTCTTTCATGTTAAAATACAAAAGGTAATAACAATATTATCTAAAATTAATCACATGAGGTTATTAGATGATAGGTTGTTCAGTGACTTGATGAATAATATATATAGCCCAATGTTAGAACTAGGTATCTAGCTTAAAAGTTCAGTCTATTAGGTAGAATGATGTAAGTCCAATATATATATCCAAGATCTTCTTCTTCACCCGACGTTGTGGGCTAAAATTATCTAAAATTAATGACATGATAGTATCAGATGATAGATAGGTTGTTCATCAATTGATGAATATGAATCGCCTATGTGGGCCCATTCAAAAATTAATCCAAACCATTGAACATAGCATCTACTACCCTTTGATGTGAATTTTACACATCTTCAATGTTTTTTCATCCTACCTGTCTCAACTTTTATATAATACATATTATATGTTTTGTTGTTTCAGGATCCTAAATCAGGACATTGGTGGTTTCACAACAACCATGTTCCACATGGGTATTGGCCAAATTCATTGTTTAAAAATATGGGAACAAGTGCAAACTTTGCAGAGTGGGGAGGACAAGTCTTAAACACTGGAGTGAGATATGGTCACACCAAGACTCAAATGGGTAGTGGCCATTTCTCTATTGAAGGCCCAAACAGAGCAGCATTCTTTTCTAATTGCCTCTCCATCGATACAAATGATAAAGAAATTAATCCGTCTCTTTCATCCTTTCAAGATAGAGGAGGATGTTATGATATAGCAGAAGCAGATCCAAGTGTTGGAGGGGGCTTTGGTTTCTATTATGGGGGACCTGGTGGCACTCAGAAATCGTGTTATTAAAGCTATGAGTTAATATAATAGACTATCTAAATAATATTAAGTTATTTGCATATTAATTTAAATAAGTTGTCTTCTTTTTTTTTTTCTTCCATCAAGTGGATAAAGACTTTCAACTTTAATATTTTGTTTTTGTTTTTTTTTTTCCAAAAACTTATATGCGACGGGATGTGGGCATATAGTGTTTAAAGTATATTAAAAATGTATGTGGATGGTCATAAATAGCTTTGATTCATTGCAGTAAATTGAGTCGTTAAATATGGATTAAAGCAGTCCGACAAATACCGCCGATATTTTCATTTTTACCGCGAAAATATCGGGAAAATAACGTTACCGCGTTAAAAACGTGATTTTATCGCCTATGCCGTTTTTATCGGGAATTTACCGTTAAAAATGCGTTTTTAACGCGAGAAACGGTAAAATCGCGTTAAAAACGCATTTTTACCGTTTAAATTTTTTCCACTTACACGGTTATCCCATGTTGACAGGCACACGTCATGTGCAGTGCTTCACTGGCACTATCCCATTCACGTAGACACACCCGCTGGACACGACACCAGGAAACATGGATAAAATTTAATTATTTAAATAATAAAATTTATTTTAAAACTTTAAAGTTATTTTTTATGCAGTGTGTACTTTGAAAATTTTTCAAATTAAATATCCGGACTAATTACGATAACCTGATAAAAATACTTTTAGACTTCAAGGTCTTTTGACACTCCTAAATATTTAAAACACAGTATTTTACAAATAAGGGTATCTCTAGGGTGTGCCAAAAACATATTTAGGAGTATTAAAAGACCTTAAAGTCTTAAAGTATTTCTATCACATTATCGTAATTAGCCCGGATATTCGATTTGAGAAATTTTGGAAATACACAGTGTCTAAAAAATAATTTTAAAGTTTTAAATGAGATTTTATTATTTAATACACTATGCACATTATTTTTTAAGCACTGTGTATTTCCAAAATTTCTCAAATTGAATATCCAGACTAATTACGATAACGTGATAAAAATACTTTAAAACTTCAAGGTCTTTTGACACTCCTAAATATGTTTTCGGCACACCCTAGGGATATCTTTATTTGTAAAATACTGTGTTTTAAATATTTAAGAGTGTCAAAAGACCTTGAAGTCTTAAAGTGTTTTTATCGGATTATCGTAATTAGTCCGGATATTTAATTTGAGAAATTTTCAAAGTACACACTGCTAAAAAAATAACTTTAAAGTTTTAAAATAAATTTTATTATTTAAATAATTAAATTTATTTCAGATTGTAAATTTGAAAATCCCTTTATTTGATTTAAATTATCTCATAATGCAAACTTCAGAAAAAATCCCTTTATTATATTAATTTTTATTATTATTTTAAATATTTATATTTTCCGCGAGATTTTCCCGTTAAATTCCCGTTAAAAACCCGAGAATTTGAAAATATCCCGTTATTAACAGTTCCCGTTAATATCCCGAGAACGATATTTGTGACTATGGATTAAAGTAGGGGTGAAACTCGCATTGGGTTTTGGCCTGAACCGGCTTGACCCGACTTGAAAATCATGCGGGTTGGGTTATAAAAGTTGGGCCAGCGGGCCGGGTCGGGTTGAGAAGTCAGAAATTCACATTAAATTCGGGTCGAGTTGGGTTAAGAGGTTTTTAAGTTAACCTGACCCAATCAAATCCGATTCAGTAAAAAGTAGGCTAAAGTAGGTTCAAAATGTGGTCGGGTCTGGTTTTAGGTTGAATCTGATTATAATTCGAATCGGGTCAAGACTTCCGCGTCAAAAATTTGAGTCGAGTCAGGTTCCATATTAGTAACTCGGGCTGGGTTGTATTTTAAAAAACTCAATCCGGCCGATTTCAGCCCTATCATTAAAGGAATAAGGATGAAAATGCTAGCATGGGATTAGTCTTATCATGAATGTGAGATGAGAATGCCTCGTAATAATTAAAAAAATAAAAACAAAAGCAAACCCTTCTCAAAAGTAGCAGGAGGATGAATTTTCTCTCTCTTCTTTTGTTTTAAATTTTCATTCAAACTCTAAATTTCCATGAGTGGCCAATTCTCGTCCAAGTTTGAGTTTTTTTTTTTTTTAATTTTAATTTTTAATTTTGTAAATAGGTCTCAGTAATTGAGTCAAGGTGAAAATTCTATATAAAGGTGAGTTGTAATCGGGAGAAGGGGAGGAAAAAAAATCAGAGAAAAGAAAGAAGAGAATTTCAAGTGAATTTTGAACAGTTGGAACCGAGTCAAGTTAGAGCATTTTGAATCTGAGCCAGAATGATTTGAGCCAAAGTCGGGATTATTCAAGTACGAGTCGAGACCATTGAAGTTTGAGTCGGGATGATTTGAATGAGTCGGGATGATTCGAGTACGAGTAGAAATGACTTTTCTACAAAATATGGTTTATTGAACCTAAACATCTAGACTTTTATGATTGATGATGTAGCACTTGCCAACTAAGTGGAGAAAGTTTAGATATTTGGTTAAATGAATTTTACATTGTAGAAAATATAAATAAAGGTCTTAGCCCATAGCAATACATCAATTCTGAGTTCATGTTTCTTCTCTCAATCGGTGAGTACTCTGTTTTCATTTATGATTTCTTAATGAATTTAAATTCTACGTTTTAATTTTGAGAGAATTTGTCTTCTGAGTTTTCACAATTGTGAGTGAATTTTTTCTAGAAATCGGTAGAGATTTCTGAGTTTTAATTCAATCTCAATTAATTTGTTGTTGAAATCATGTGAGATTTTCGAGTGTTCAGTTGACCATTATATGAGCTAACCGAAAGCATTCCTTAGATCTAGTAAGCCTAGATATCGAGAGTTCGAGACATTTTTTTGGTAAATTTTAGTTTGATTTTCTCTAAATTTTCTAGATTCCTTAGAACCAAACAAAAGTTTTCCTTAACGTGATTTCTCAAACTTCTACCTAAACCCCCCTGTTGAGGACCACAGATTTAACTTTCTGCAAAGTTCAACACTTGACTATCACCAATGGTTTCTAGTTTTTAATTTTGCAATTTAATTTCTTATGCAATTTTTTTTTTTAATTCATAAATTATTTTATTGTGTGTTTGAATTTCGATTTGGAATTAACAATCAGTTAGTTTCAGACCTTTGTTTGATTATTTGTGAGAAAACCAAGCCTATAATGACGACTAAGGTTGGGTTCAGTGTATACTTAAACCATTAACTTGAAATAATGATTTTTAGACTAGAGATCCATGGATTGAAATCAAGAGTTTGAAATGAAACTTCAACTCTCACTCTCACTCTCATTTGAGAAAAGAAGAGATGGGTCTAATTTTAACACTCAAATTTACCGAAGAAATTAGGAATTCAAATTTAAAATCTAATATAAAGAAATTAAACATGCATGAATTCTAATCTAGTTTAAATTCAGATTAAAATCGAAAAACCTTTCAATAAGTGAATTTGAATGTGGAATTAAAATCTAATCAAGCTACTGAACATGCAAGACTTGAAAAAAAAGTAAATTCACGATGCAGAACATTCAACACTTGGATTAAAAGTTAATTCAAACACAAATTCAAACTAAGATTCAAAAGAAACCAAATTAAGAGACTCACTAAACTTGGTTACTCAACAAGCAAACTATACTTAAAATCAACTCAAATTTGACTGTGTATGATATCTGGACAAAATACTCAATTTATAGAACCAATCCGACTAAAAAAAAGGAGAGAAAAAATAAAAAATAAAAGAAAAAAATCCACTCACTGCTGGGCCTGTACGCCCAGCTTGGGCTTTACATGAATTTGGGACTTTCCTCTCTCTAAGTTCTAACTTAAATACAACCAATCCAATGATGCCAAGTGGCATTTATTGCATTATCAAAATAGAATAAAAAACACAAAAAAAAAAAACCTGGAAAATCAGACTGAATCCACGCCAGACTGAACCCATAATGGGTTCGACGTTTACAAACACCCCTCTCATTGTCTTCTCTTACATACAATATATTAATGAGACCATATTTTTTATAAAAAATAATTATTGGATCTCAACACCATTTCATGATGAACGTAGATCACAAAAGGTCTGATTATTATTGGATTGAGATACAATATTTTATATCATAATTCATAAATTCATTTTACAGTATGTCATTTTCAATCTAATGATGAATAGTCTCTATTAATGATTGATAGTGTGGTCTATAGACAATCATAGGTAAATGTTTATATAAAAGGGCTTGCTTTGATAAAAAAAATAAAAAAAATTAGAACCCACATATTAATCTAATTTAATTTTATTGTAACTTATAACTTGACCAACTCATTTAATCGTTTTTTCCTCATTTAATACCTTAAGATAAACTGATATTATAATGATAACATTCATAGATACCATAAATAATAAAGATTTTAAATAAGATTTCCTAAAAAGCTACCTGATTCAATTCAATATGATCGTAATTATAGAGATTCAAATAATAAAAGACTATTCTCCGTCGCAGTGAAGTCTCTTGCACTATTTATATGCCCATAGCATGGTTTTTAAGATGAGCTCTGCATTAGAATTTAGACCTGGGCTTGGACTACTGGTTGGCTCATGCAATCCATTTTGTATAATCTTCTGAATTTTTGTGTCTTCTTCTCCAATGATTTGTAGGGAAATTTCAATGGCTAAAGGAAACAATGAGCAACTTATGCTGACTTTAATTATTATTATTCTTATTTTCCATTGCATTGATGGGTCAAGGGCAAGAGGAGGAAGATCACTTTCAGAGTTAAAAATGACCAAGCATACCATCAAAACCATTAAGGTCTCTATTTTTACTTAAAAATTCATCTTCTCATTTCTGTTGATGACCAAGAAAAATTTTCTTATTTCCTTTGCTATTTTATATTGATGTGAATTTTTTTTTTAAGTCATAGTTTAATCTAGTTTTATAAATTATGCAGAGTGTAAGTGGAAGCATCATTGATTGTGTTGATATATACAAGCAGCCAGCATTTGACCATCCATTACTCATAAATCACACAATAGAAGTTCTCCTGACTTCTCCTGACTTGCCTTTGTTTAATTGTTATTGTTGTAAAAAAAAGAAGTTTAAATATTAATGGATAAAATGCAGATTAATCCATCTATAATGGTCACTGGAACATTATAGTTATACAGATTGACACCACACTACAATTACATGCTAAGTCGTAATTTATTTTCCTCTCTAATGTCATTAAAATGTAGCAATCTACTCGATAATCCTAATTTGGTCATCAATCTTAAATAAAAAAATGGGTTTCTTCCAAGTCAATCAAATTCAAACCCATCAATCTATTTACCTTTTTCTTGAAAGTTTAACCTATGCTTTCCAATTTAATAATAATAATAATAAATCAAAGGCCCTTCATGAATGATTTAAATACCCACTTACTACTCTTTTTCTACCAATATATATTGATTAGTTTTGCAATGAATACTGTATTGTGGATGACACCAAGCAATTATGACCCGAAAAAGGTGTCTTCTTTGAAGCCTATTGAGTGGTCATGGCACAAGACTGGAAGTTGTCCAGAAGGAACAATTCCCATTGTTAGGACTCGGGAATGAGACTCAGTGACAAGCAATGGGTTAAAAGAGAGTGTATAGGGTAGAGTAGGAGTGAGTGACGATAAAATTTCTTCTTAGTAATCTTCCCTATCTTTTTGAATCATTTCCTGTTACAATCATAGTTAGACTTGTATGTGTGCCAAAGGCCCAGTTTAAGAATAAATTTTTGATTAAGTTTACTAGGTCACACAAACTCGACTCATTACATTACATGGCTGATAGAGGTGCACTCAACTCATTTGAAGGTGACCTTAGCCTTAATTACCTCCGATATACCTCAGAATGAGTAGACGTTGATCATTTTGCACTTGTTTTGTGTGATAGAGAGTCAAACAAACATATAGAAGCTAAGAAATCCATAGAGTTGAAGCATTCATCAACTCTTGGAAACCATTTGTGAAAAGTAATGAATAGAGTGCTTCTTCTGTCTTGATCAGTAGATAGAACACCACAAATATGATCGATGTTGGCTGGAGAGTAAGATTCATCTTTTTCTTTACTTTTTAATTTCTTATACTAGATTCATCACACTTTATTCCTATGTGAACAATATTAATTTTAAATGATGTCTTTTTTATTTTTTTAATGGAATAACTTCTATAACTTATTCTTATTACACTATTACATTCGTATCTAATTCTATTTCTTTTAACATATGTCAATAGAATGGGCAACGACCTGCTGTTGAAAAAACAAACACCATGTTTCTATCTTTCCATTTTTAACATGATTTTGTTCATTCCATGAAGCCTTAAATTGCAATTATTCTAAGAATCTAAGTCCTATCAGACAAAACCCAAACTACCAAACCACACATTCTTAATCGATACATTAAAAAATCATGAAAGGAATGTCACATTAGTGCTTCCATTGCTCAAGAAGAATGGTCTAAAATCATAACGCTTTATGATATGTTTAGATATCTTTCATGTGTTGTTGTATTTATTTATTTTTACTTAAGATGTTCACATCAAAATCTCAGGTGGATTGAGGACTCAATGGTGACAATCTTCCACATTTGTATGGTTATTGGGCAGTAAGTAAATTATTGATTACTTGTCTTTTGATGATATAAGATACATGTACTTAAAAGGTTTTAAATTTGCCCATTTGGCATTATATTGGCCTATTTATCTCTATCTTGATATTCTTTTTTTAATTCAAAATAATTTATGTTGCATTCAATATTACCTATATTTTAGAAATTTGAACATGGGTGCAATCAGATAATGGTGGTTGTTTCAACCTGCAATGCAGTGGATTTGTTCAAATCGATAAAAGCGTTGTGCTTGGAGCACCACTTGAAGGTCAATCGGCCTACAATGGAGATCAACTAGTCTTTCATGTTAAGATACAAAGGGTAATAATAATATTATCTAAAATTAATTATATGATATTTTTTGTTCTTTGTTGTAACATGAATATGCCGACCTCACATTGAAAGTGACACTAATCATACAAGTATATGTAAACTTCTCAATTCACACACACTCTTTTAGTCGATGGAAAGTAACCCCATCAGGAGTGACCTTGAGGGGCTAAGCAAGAATAATATAAATCACTTAGATCCATTAAAAAATTAATCCAAACCATTTAAAAATATGGGAACAAGTGCAAACTATTCAGAGTGGGGAGGACAAGTCTTAAACACTAAGAGTTTAGATCACACCAATACTCAAATGGGTAGTGGTCATTTTCCTTTTGAAGGCCCAAACAAAGCAGCATTCTTCTCTAATTGCCTCTCCATCGATACAAACGATAAAGAAATTAATCCATCTCTTTCCTCCATTGCTGACATAGTAGGATGCTATGATGTAACACCTGCAGATCCAAGTGTTGGAAGGGGGCTTTGGTTCCTATTATGGGGGACCTGGTGGAGCTGGGAGAGTGTGTTAGTAAGCTTTTGAGTAATATAAGAGGCTAATCTAAATAATATAGAGTTATTTGTATTTTTATTTGAATAAGTTGTCTTGTTTTTCTTTTAGTTGTTCCATCAAGTGAATATCAACTTTCAACTTTAGTATATTATATTATTTGTGTTTTTTTTTTTTCTGGAAACTTATATGTGATAGAGTGGAGCAGTAGCATCCCATTAGTTGTATCATTCTATTCCAAGAGCAAAGCTAAAAGAAATGCACATTTAGATCTGGCTTAATTTTATACTCTTCAAGAATTCAAACATAAGCATTGCAACCAAAATCAATAGCCCTACAAATAGTTAATAAGTTATATAAACTATACATTGTTAGGAATTTTGTAATCTAATACAAAAAGATGACAATGTTTTAGTAGATAACAAGTTATCTCACCAACCCACTTAATGTGGAGTGTCAATTATGTCCCAACTTTATAGTGTATCTCATGCATTTGGTCCCTCATGGACCCTTCATGTTCGTCGTCGTCCAACGGGAAGTTCTTGTTGTAATGGGACAGAAAGAATCCATCCTCATCTCTTCTCTGCTGATTGCATAGGTTGTACCTTCTGGCCATCGGAGAAGAACTATCAACCATGATCTGCAAAATAGAGTGCCTGATCAAAAAGTGTAAAAGATCATTGTCTCCAACACCAAATGAAAATTTGTCTTAATCAGAAACTCGGTTGGGCCCAATTCTGTCTCCTAGAGTGGGCTTTTTCCCACTAATCCTGGTTTTACTTCTATATTTAACAGCTCTTTAAATTCAGTCCTTTCCCAGTGGAACCCAGCAACTCAGCCCAATCCATTAGTTGCTAAATCAGGTCTTTCCAATTCGGTTCCAAACACCAAGTAGGCCCTGCGTCCAGCTTGTGGCTGCTTTTGGTGGGTTTCTGCCACGTTGGCATCTTAGGTGGGGTCGACATGGTCAATGAATCAGCACCTGACATGGATGTCATGGTTGGCATCCTTGGGGCAGCAAATGGGTTTTCGAGCCCAAAAGTCTCCAACAATCTAGGCCCAAACTGTTTTAAATGGGCTTTAATTCTAATACAAGTGGATCTGTTAGGTTGTGTTTTAGGTCAGTCTTCGGTTCCCTCCATCAGTTCTAAGTCCATTTACGTTGTGATACCATTTTAACAATTAAAAATAATTGTTACATCTTAACACCATTTTATGGTGAATGATAGATCACAAAATCTATTATTTAAGAGGTCTAGTTGTTATTGAATTGAGATACACTATGTTTTATCACGAACCCATCTTACACCATATTGTATTTCAATCTAACAGTGAATAGTCCTTTTAAATGATAGATATTGGGGCTCATAGACAATCATAGATACATATTTATAATAAAGGGTTTGATTTGATAAAAATAAAAAAAATAGACCTCATGAGTCAATGTAACTTATCACTTGATCAACTCATTTAATCGTTTTTCCTTATTTAATACCTTAAGATAAACTGATAATTATAACAATGACATATATAGCAATGACATATAATATTATAATGAATTCATGCATAGATAGACGTAAATGATACAGATTTTAGATAAGATTTCCAAAAAAGAGAATGAATTCAATATCCATGAATAGTAGGGATTTTAAGTAAGATTTCCTAAAAGGTTAGCTGATCCAATCCAATTAATAAAGACTATCTCCAATCACTGTGAAGTCTCTTAACACTATTTATATGCCCTCCCATTGCACGGTGTTTTGGATAAGCTCTGCATTAGAACTGGGATTGGATTACTGGGTTGGTTCATTCCCCCACTTTCCTCAATTTAATTTGATTTGACGATATTACATTCTCTTACTATTTTGATTTGTGCCATCCATTTTGTATAATCTTCTGAATTTTTGTGTCTTCTTCTTCAATGATCTGTAGGGAAATTTCTCTGGTGAATGTCTCAATGGCTAAACGAAACAACAATGAGCAACTCATGTTGACTTCTTTACTTGCTATTATTCTTATTTTCCATTGCATTGATGGGGCAAGGGCAAGAGGAGGAAGATCACTTTCAGAGTTAAAAATGGCCAAGCATACCATCAAAAGCATTAAGGTCTCTATTTTTACTTATAAAATTCATCTTCTTATTTCTTTTGATATGCTTAAATATATATATAGAAGACACTTGCATGATTTATTGAGAAAAATTTCAGACTAATATTCAAATCTAATGCTATTCATCGTTAATTAATGAACCATCTTGTTAACACTTTTTTTTTTTATCTTTTCTCAGTATCATGGTTTTGTTGTATTCATTGTTATGAAAGTTATGCACTGAGACTCATTTCAGAGGACAGAGTTGTTCATTCTTCTTTTACTCAAAGCATTATTTTGAATGTCTTTTATTCTAAACATTGAATGTAAAGACCAAAGTTAAAAAAAAAGGGAAATCATCAACCCATTTAATCATAAATTTGTAGCGAAGAAGGAAATCCTACTTAGGGTTGCAACCATGCTTGCTTAAGCTTGGGTAAAATAAGATTAAGAACTCAGCCGCTGCTACCAGCTTGTGCTAATCAGAAACAATAACCCTTGGTTGATGGCTTTCACTTGGTAAATTCTCTAATTACAAGAAAACATGTATCAAGAAAATTTTACTAGTTTTTACTAACTAATCAAATTTGATTTTTTATAAATTATGCAGAGTGTCAATGGGAGTATCATTGATTGTGTTGATATATACAAACAGCCAGCATTCGACCATCCATTGCTCAAAGATCACACTATACAGGTTCTGACTTCTGAATCAAAGACCCTTCATGAATGATTTAAGCATCCACTTACTACTATTTTTCTTCAAATCACCTGTAGTCATCCTTGTACCAATATATTTTGATTAGTTTTGCAATGAATATTGTATTGTAGATGAGACCAAGCAATTACAACCCGGAAAAAGTGTCTTCTACGAAGCCTATAAAGCAATCATGGCAGAAGAGTGGAAGTTGTCCAGAAGGAACAATTCCCATTGTTAGGACTTGGGAAGGGGACTCAGTGAAAAGCAATGGGTTAAAAGCGAGTGTACCGGGCAAAGTAGAAGTGAGTTATGATAAAATTTCTTCTCAATAACCTTGACTATCTTTTTGAATCATTTCCAGTTACAATCATACTTAGACTTGTATGTAGGCCAAAGGCCCAGTTTAAGACTAAGTTGGGGTCGTCATGCAGTATAAATTTGATTAAGTTTACTGGGTCATACAAACCTGGCTCATTACATTACATGGCTGAAAAAGGTGCATCCACTCATTTGAAAGTGACCTTAGCCTTAATTACCTTGAATAATATGCCTTGGAATGAGTGGAAGCTGATCATTTTGTACTTGTCTGTGTAATAGAGAGCCAAACAAACAGATAGAAGCAATGAAATACATGGAGCTGAAGCATTCATCAACTCTTGGAAACCATTTGTGGCAGATAATGAATACAGTGCTGCTTCTGTTTTGATCGGTAGACAAAATACTGCAGATATGATCGATGTTGGCTGGAGAGTAAGATTCATTCTTTTCTTTATGCTTCTCATCTATCTATTTATACATTTATGTCCTTCTGTGTCATCACTGAATAAAAGTACTGTGAAAAAGAATATTGTAAATCTATGTAGCAATCTCGTCTGTGTCTGAAGAGTGCATGTAAACTTAGGTTTCAATGTGTATCAGCAATAAGGTTTTCACCGATATGTATTAGCTTATAATGAGTTGATATATGCTGAATATTAAAACCTTGATCTTATCTCCATTGTTTCTTACAAAGGCTTGATATTGTGAGAATAGCACGAGGAGAAAATGTTCTATAGTAATTTTTGGCACAAATTTTTTATCAGTAAATGTTCATTTCCTCAACTTTATTGTGGATGGATTGTTCATTGCAAACCAATCAATTTACTGTGATATAGTTACCAACATGAATTATTAGAAGGAGAAAGAGACAGTAAAAAAAGGCTAAATTCCAATTAATAGACTAAACCCAAACAAGCAAACTTCACATTCTTAATCGAAACATTAAAAGATCATGAAAGGAATGTCATTTTAGTGTTTCCATTCTTCAAGAAGAATGGCCTGAGATTTTAATGCTTTATTATATGTTTAGATATCTTTCATGTGTTCATACATTTTTCTTTTTACTTAAAATGTTCTGATAAAAATCTCAGGTGGATCGAGGACTCAATGGAGACACTCTTCCACATTTGTATGGTTATTGGGCAGTAAGTAAATTATTGACTAAAAATCATTACTTTTCTTTTTATTATACAAGAAACATGTACTTAAAATGTTTTAGATATTGCCCATTTGGCATTACATTGGCCTATTTATCTCTATCTTGGTATTCTTTTTTTTTTCTCTTTAAAAAAAAAATATGTTGCATTCAATATTACCCCTTTTTTCTTAGAAATTTTATTATGGGTGCAGTCAGACAATGGTGGGTGCTTCAACTTGCAATGCAGTGGATATGTTCAAGTGGATAAAAGCGTTGTGCTTGGAGCGCCACTTGACGTACAATCAGTCTACGATGGGGATCAACTAGTCTTCCATGTTAAGATACAAAAGGTAATAATAATATTATCTAAAATTAATGACATGATATTATCAGTTCATCAATTGATGAATATAAATGGTCTAAGTGGGCCCATTAAAAACGTAATCCAAACCATTGAACATAGCATCTACTATCCTTTGATTGATGTTCAATTTTTTTTCATCCAACTTGTCTCAGCTTTTTATATTTCATTTTATGTAATGTATTTTGTTGTTTCAGGATCCTAAATCGGGACATTGGTGGTTTTACAACAACCATGCTCCACATGGGTATTGGCCAAATTCATTGTTTAAAAATATGAGAACAAGTGCAAACTATGCAGAGTGGGGAGGACAAGTGTTAAACACTGGAGTGAAACAACACAGCAAGACTAAAATGGGTAGTGGCCATTTCTCTATTGAAGGCCCAAACAGAGCAGCATTCTTTGCTAATTGCCTCTCCATTGATACATATGATATAGAAAGCATTCCAACTCTTAAGCCCTTTGCTGACAACCCAAGATGCTATGATATAGCAGATGCAGATAGAAGCGTTGGAGGAGGCTTTGGTTTCTATTATGGGGGACCTGGTGGCGACTTGGTGACATGTTCTTAAGATATGACTGATATAATAGAGATTATCTAAATAATAATAAGTTATTTGTGTTTTAATTTAAGTAAGGTGTCTTTTTCTTTTTTATTTCTTCTAGCATTTTGTGTGTATTTTTTTTACCTTTTTCTTAAAAAAAAAAATTGATACGCCGATGGGACGTGAGCATATAGTCACATTGGAAAAAAAGGCGAAGTAATAATGTTTAAGGTATATTAAAAACTTATGTGAATGATCATTAAAGGTTAAAAAGTGGAAGCCCATTAAAATGGGTCGGGCTGTTAGCTCGAAATCAATAAATTTTGATATGGGTTGGATTGTATTTATTAAAATCCAACCCAACATGTTCGAATTTCAACCATGTTGCAAGTGTTCTATTTGAAGATTGTTAAGTAGATTACGTGGAAATATGATATTTTGATCAATTTAACTTTTTAATATTTATCATTAAAAACTTTGAAAAGATCTTTTAAAGAATTATTTTTTTTTACATAATCTGAACTAAAATCTATTACTTTTCTATTTAAAAAAAGACTCCAACTGCAAGTCTTTGGTCAATTCGATATATGCTTCATGAATTTTATGTAGTATATGTAAACTACACAAGTTTAACGATTGAAGAAATCATGGAAAGTTGATACAAAAACGTTTTGAGGGAAACAGGGATTTTTCTAAATCAAATTATTTTCAGATCAACATATTGGCATTTTAACGTTCAAGAACTTAAGTTTTGCTTCGAAGACCTCATAAAAAGTTTAATAAGAGGTCTAAACTTTATTCGTGAATTGTAACTGTACTCAATTTGACATCAATTTAAACTTTAAAATACATTGATCTAATTCAATAAATTCTCTTTAGTAGATAGATGTAAAATTTTGATGGCCTTTAAGAAATATCACTTCTCTTATCCTTATAAAAATAAAATCGTATATAGACATCATATACAAAACAAGGTATTTCAAACTCAACTATCATAAATTAGCAAGTCATTTAATTAGTATCTTAACTAATTCTTGAAAAACCATTAAATTGTAATTTGACAAGTTGGTGCTTTCTTGTTCAATTATAGCTCTGTTCAAAGTAGTCCGAGGGTGGTGATACTGTTATATTTAGCAAGAGACAATCTGACAATCGATCCTGAATTTATACTCGTAAATTTCCACTTACAGACTAAGCAGAATCCTACATCATGATGCATTTATTTTGAAGATATATTGGAATTATCCCTTCAAATGTGCAATGTCTAATTGGATACTATATGGACATTTAAGATTTTTAAGTATGTGATTCACTGATTATCATAGTTCTACTCTATTGGCTGATTTATGTATAATAAGCCTTAAGAACCTCTCATGGATTAAGCCTAAATCAATGAACACAATGCTTTCAACTCCATGTAGGGGATGACATGGCTAACTCTGACGGTTCCTGTCAAGGGGCTAACTCCATCATGTCATAATGGTGAATGCAACCCGACCATGAAACAAAGTGCAGTGTTCTATCTAACAATTTATCTGATTGCACTTGGGACTGGAGGAATCAAACCATGTGTCTCATCTTTTGGGGCAGAACAGTTTGATGACAATGATGAGTTTGAGAAGAGAAAGAAGAGTTCCTTCTTCAACTGGTTCTATTTATCAATCAATGTTGGTGCTCTAATTTCTGCTTCTGTGTTGGTATGGCTACAAATGAATGTGGGTTATGGGTGGGGTTTTGGTGTCCCCGCAGTAGCAATGGCGATTGTTGTTGTGAGCTTCTTCTCAGGTTCCCGGTTGTACAGGCACCAGAAAACTGGAGGAAGCCCCCTAACGCGGATTTTTCAAGTTGTGACTGCATCATTTAGGAAAGTTCAAGTGAAAATGCCTGATGATGAGTCTCTTCTGTATGAGAATGCAGATGAAGAGTCGACCATCCAAGGAAGCCGTAAGCTAGACCACACAAATCAGTTCAGGTAACAAAATTAAGAGCTTATGTTTTTTGATGGTGTGATCAAGATCTTATACTCTGGCATGGTTCTGTACTATGGCTTTTACAGTATAAATTAGAACATCAATAACTTTTCAAGTTCTTCCAACACCAATAACTAATTTGACAGGTGATCTTGAAGATATAAAAGGACATATTTAAGGATTGTAACATTTCCCAGATTTTATGAATTTTTTAAAGAAATGCTTTTAATTTTTAGTTTTTTTTTTTATGATGGAGGGGGAACCTCGAGCACAAAAATGAAGAATATTAATATACTTTTCATTCTGTTGTTAGACCACATTGAATGGATCAGATAAGCTTAAGAAAAAAAAAAAAAGGGAACGATCACACAAATTATTTTAACAAAATGCCACTAGGCACTAGCTTTTAGGAGAATTTAAAAAATCCATGAAAACTTATAATTCAAAAAATTAATAAAAATATGAGACCCTACTTTTACAAAATAAATTAGTTTTGAACTGAGAAATGATGGATAAATAAAGATTTTTTAAATATAACCACATTCTTATTACTTTTTATAAAAGGCAATTTTATCATTTAAATATTTTATATGATGAATAATGATTGAATTTAAGTTCGACTTTTATTGAAAATAGTGTTTGAGATTATCACAAAAATTCAAAGAATTTTTTATTAATTTTAAAAATATAGAAAGATTTTTATGTTAAAAATAGGAGAAATTAAGAGATTTTTAAATTCTTTTCCTTAAAAAAATTTTTTTTTTTAGCCCGTCGCGACTCACGTGACATCGTTCATCTTTACTCTTAAAAAGTAGCACATACTGCCCGAATCTTCGATAGAGGATTGGGATACAGAAAACCTTTCGAATTCGCAGTTCATCGTTCTGCTCACCGATTTCAATTTCATGGCGAATCCTCACAACCCTTCAAACGGTAATAGTTTCAATCTCCACACTGCAACGTTCCCTTTTTTTTTTTTGTAAAAAAAAAAAATTCTGCATTTGATTTTTCCAATCCAAAGGTCCCAAAGTTTCATTTCAAATTCACATTTTTCTTTCTCTATCAGAGATTCTTCTCGAGAGATTGAGAGACGGAACGGCGAAGTTCGAGCTTGCCTCAACTCCAGCTCCTCTGCTCCTTCCCTCAAATTCTCATGTATTTGCTCCAGCTTTCTTGAACAATGCCAGTTACAGATTCTTCGCTAGAATTGGATCATCTCTGTAAGTTAGTTGCATGGAATTTCTTTTCTTTCTATTTTTTTTTTTAAAGTTCTTGCGTGAGTGTGTGCAATTGGAATCTATCCTTGATTTGGAATTACGCGCTTATGAGAAATTCCATGTTTGGAGCTCATTTAAGACCATCCAGGCTAATAACAAGGAAAAATATGATTTTTTTCTATACAATTATCGTTTTTAGGGGTGGGAGTTCTTCGGCGATGAAGAAATTGGAGCATTACTCAGTTGAGAAAGTAACTGGAGATGGGCGTTGTTTGTTTCGCGCATTGGTAATAACAATTTTTTAAACAATTTCTTTGATATTTTTATTCCTTTCCTAAGGGGTTATTTATACTCCCGAAGTATGTTTGATTGACATGGTTGCAAACTGCTACTTCGTGTGGCTTGCTTGTACCTCAATCTAAACTGCCAAATCATTAGCAGCATTGTGTATGGGACACAATTCAGAAGTAACAAACAGGATACCCCTGACCATATATATTGTTAAAAATAAGAAGTGTACAATGTTCTAACAATCAAGCAAAAGCTAACTAATTTGAGGGATTATTTGATCAATATGGTTTTGGTCCTATCATCAATACTATGGCATCATAAACACTGGCAGGTAGATTACCACACTTCAAGGTAACAAATCTACCATGCTAAGGAAGAAATAATTGGTTGGAGCTGATTTTACTTATTTTAGGAGAGAACAAAACCGGTTGCACTGAAATTGTTTAGGTTAGGTTCCCTGAGTCTAGAACCAAAAATTTATGGCTCTGTTGGAATTTGGAAAGGTTTATGCTTAAATATGAGTCTAGCTAATATTACTTTGATTGGGTCAATGAAGTCATGTTTCTTTAGCCCTCAAATTTTGATAACTAAATTATCATTTAATCCCTAAACTTGTTTGCCTTAAAAAATATGGCTTGACTGATCTAATCAAGGTATTTTTGATGGGCCCTATATTCAAGAATAGACCTTTGACCCACATCATTGGTGTGCCCAAGTGTGCACAGGAACATCTTAGGATCAGTCCTTTCCCTAACATGCCCTACATCTGTGTATTGCCACTTGTTCCTATTTGGTCCTATATGACTATAGCCCTCTGTTTGATTGGTGATATGGGATAGGCTGGATTAAGTAATATCACAACTCTCCCTTTTTATCAGTCCAAAGGTGGGGATAGTAATTGGACTATAATGGGGGCTCACTTTAGTCCGTTCACCTATACAAGTATCCACACACAAACACCATTTCTTGACCGCAGATAGAAATTCAACTCTGATTTATGACTCACAAATAAAACACGTAGGTAAAAGGCATGGCCAGAAACAAGGGAGTTTCTCTTAGCCCCCGGCAGGAGAGAGATGATGCAGGTAAATCTATTAAGGATTCATCACTTACCTTCAATGAGTCCTTTTTACATGGGGGAGACACTAATTTCGTATTTTTTTTTTTAAATGCTTGATACTTACTCATAACTCATACTTGTAACTAATCCTGTTGTTGCTGTTTCATTCTTTCTTTCTTTTTGGGGTTTTTTGTTTGGGTGGGTGAGTGGGTGGGGGGGTCAGTGACATGCTGCATGAGCTTGGTCTACTTCTAGTACTAATATCAGTTTTGTCACCTGTTCTTTTGTTCTGAATATTCTGATGATAATGTTCATAGGATGTTCTTTTGATGTACATAATACATCTGTTCTCCAGTGTTTTCCCATTGCAATTTTCTGTGATTGTAAGAATAGCTCTCTGTGTGTGTGTGTGTGTGTGTGTGTGTGTGAGAGAGAGAGAGAGAGAGAGAGAGAGAGAGAGAGAGAGAGGACAAAAAACTGCATCAAAGACAAAGGAAAAGAAATCAAGAGAGCTTGAAAATTTGCAATCCATAAGGAAATTAAAGCGTTTGCCGCTGCCAAAACTGCATCAAAGACAAAGGAAAAGAAATCAAGAGAGCTTGAAAATTTGCAATCCATAAGGAAATTAAAGCGTTTGCCGCTGCCAACTCATGGTGCATAATGCTCACTTCTGTAAGCATGTGGCCTCCCTATTCAGATCCCTTGGACTTTTCATGAAGCATAATCCAAGTAGACGCAATCCTTCCAATTTTTTAACCTTAGAAGCAAACCTCTATGTAGATCATTCAAAAAAAGAAACCCCCAAAAAATAAAAGGCACCTACCCTTCCATGGAGCAGGAAATAAACCATGGCTTATTTCAAAGCATTTACCAATCACCCTCCACTAGTATGGGGTTTGAACAAAGGTTCTGAAAAAAATTCTGTTTGTTAAAAGTTTTGATACCTTGTCTCATTACCAGAAGTAAAGTACTATTTAAGTCCCTACTCCCACTGGGTTTGGTGAAAGATGATACAACCCCACTTCTCTTATTTCTTTATCTCTTTCATCTAGCCCTGGATTCCAAGAGGAACTCCCATCTGTATTGTGAACTTAAGCTTCTATGGCTCTACCAAGCATTAGGATTGGAATGGTGGTTCTTTTTTGGGGATCGCCCTTCCTCACATGTTCTCTCTCCCAATCAATGTAATATATGCTTTAAATTCCTTTCTTGGTGGTCCAAATGAATACTGTGACTTTATTTCCTGTTTCTTTAGCCATAGATCATTTTCTTTTCAAGATTCTCTTATTTATTCTGATCCAAACCTCCATAGTGTTATCTCAGTAATGTGGAGTCCATCTTATTGATAGGTCCCTTTCAAAAATATTTAGTGGTAGGTCAACTTGTTAGGAGAATATGACCATAAGCACGATATAATTTATCAAAACATTAGTTGAAGTGTAGCGGTTAGATCTTCTCTTTGCCAGACTGTCTCTCCTCACAATATTGTCTCTCCAAATCAATATAATATACCTTTTAAATTCCTATTTTGGTGACACAAATGAGTACCATGACTTCATTTCCCATATCTATATTGATAAAGCATTTCCCCTTGAAGATTCTCTTATTTATTTGACTCCCATACTGATATCTCTGTTATATGGATCCCATCTATTGTTAGGTCCCTTTTCAAAAATTTATACTGGTACATCTGCTGATTAGGAGAATATGACCATAAGCATGATCTAGTTCATCAAAATATTAATGTTTTAGCCGCGGCTAATTAAAGAGGGCAAAAAAAAAACTTATTT
This sequence comes from Chimonanthus salicifolius, assembly GCA_013350335.1. NCBI lineage: Eukaryota > Viridiplantae > Streptophyta > Magnoliopsida > Laurales > Calycanthaceae > Chimonanthus > Chimonanthus salicifolius. Next base: position 5,456,732 of record CM023537.1, on the reverse strand, counting down.
CGATGAGTGCTAAAAAAAGGATCAGCATTAATGCATTTTCTTCACCAGCATGGAGAGATTACATACAGACATTCACAAGGATATTGATTAGTTGGGATGCAACTATAAATGAATTTACTGTCACCTCCGTGATGGCAGATGACTTCCTTATCATGATATATTGGATTTTTCAAAATACAAATGGCAACTTGATTATGATATAAAGCATAGACATTTATGCTAATTCCTAAGTCTATAAGGAAGGGTCATGTGCACTTGATCTTGACAAATTGCCATTTAATCTTGTATCTCATTGTATCTTTCTTGCAGCTATTATTTTAATTGTTGAATCTTGAAATTGTTGGCTTCTTTCACATCTTCTGTTTGTTGAATTGACATTAATTTTGATTTACAAAGATAATACATGGTTTAAAATGGTATCTGAGATCATGCAGATGAACTACGTATAGCTGTGAAAGAGATTATATGTGGAAGTGATAATGAACGACCTCACTATGAAGAAGCACTTATTTCTATAACTGTTGATGAGTCTTTGAAAAGGTATATGTGTCTGCAGAGGAGGTCATTGAACTTGTTTTTCTTATGGCTATGGGACTCTTTTGGATTTTATGACTATCATTACAATATCTGAAAAAGGGAAAAATATTATTAAGAGGAAACTGTTAAGCCAAGTGAGGAATTCCTTATTGCAGGTACTGCCAACGCATTGAGCGATCTGATTTCTGGGGAGGAGAGTCAGAAATGTTGGTAAGAATCTATGTATAAAGTTATACATGGTTTCATTCTTGCATCTTCAAATGTACAAGTATATATCCATTTCGGTAATTCTAGTGATACAAAGCCCCCTACGTGTTAATTGTCAAAAATCCCTGCAGTATTGAAAATTGTAAATAAATCCCCTCCCTGTGGCCATGATAAACAGTATGGGATGTGCTAGCTCTATTAAAGAAGGCAACTTAATGATATGATATGAGCATTTTTTTCCTAATACATTATGAAGTACCATTATACCCTTGTGTTCTCTATAGAAGTGCTATTTTCACTCTTAAGGGCGCTGTTATGAGAGGGGCATGTATGGGAGAGAAAAGGTCCCATACTGCCCAAGGAGTTGAATGTGTTGTGGCTTATAAGAGAGAGCACCCCTTCCTTCTAGCACAAGGCCTTTAGGGTCCAAGGGTGAGACTTGGGTTCAATGCAAAGACATGAGGGTTTTTCAAGCCCAAAGCAAACAGTATTATGCTAGAGGGACGGGTCGTTGCACTAGCTCTTTGGACAATTGTTCCTTTTGTGGTTATTTTGTGAAGGATATCCTATATTTTGGATCATTGGTCAGACGGAGACAGTTCTGTGGTGTATATGGGGGGAGGGAAATAATAGCAATTTCAGAAGTGAGATTGAATATTCCTCCGTGGTTACTTTTGTTGGCTTGGTGTAAATGTATTAACAGGGCAGCCAACTTAAAGCTGTTTCTAGAATCAAAATGTCATCTATTGTTTGTGCAGAGCTTGGTTTGATTGCTTTTGACAAGTAGGTAGTGAGAGTGTTGTTATCTTTCGGCTGGTTTGCCAGGCTTGTAATAGACCTTGTAGCTGGTGTAGGGTGAGGATTGTTTTGACCACCTTTTGCTTTTCTCCTTTATGTTTGAAGCTCTCTTTGTGTTCTTTTTTTTTTTAATGGTAGTCTCTATATGTTCTTTTAGTTTTGCTTATAATAAAAACTTCACCACCCCAAATCAATGAAGTGTGGAAAGCCAAAAACTTTGATTGTGTTCATTTAAGCTCTTACGAACACTGTCTGTTCTTGATTGAAATCCATTGAGTTTCTCATCCACAAATTCCCATAAATAGCAGTTGCTAATGATCCAACAGTAATTCTTTGATACTTGTGTACAGCTAAGTGAATCTGAGGTCATAGCATGACTTTGTAATTCTTAGTTTTCTGTAGCCGTGATCACTTGTTATTTACTCTTCAGCATCACCTATAGATTTTTTAAAATTTTATAACCATGCCTTCTTCATGCTATCTGATTACATGTATGATTAAGGTTTTAATCGTCGCAGCTTAAAAATTTATTCATCAAACAATAATGCAACATATTAACACCCTGAATTAAATTTCTGCTTCAGTAACTGTAGATTTTTCTTTTAAATATTTTGTAACCATGTCTTGTTCATGCTATCTGATAGCATGTGTGATTCAGGTTTTAATTATCACAGCTAAAAAAATGTATACATCAAACAGTACTGCAACATGTTAACAATCTGAATGTAATTTCTTCTTCAGGTGTTGTCAAAGTTGTGTAGACAGCCTATTGTTGTTTATATACCAGAACACGAGGTATGCTTTCTTCCTAAATATTCCAATAGCTGCAGACTCTCTCTCACTCACACACATTCAATACCTGGAACCCAATAACTTTATTTGCTACCTGTTATTGATATTTGATACACTACACCTCTATCTGATAATGTAGATACTTTCACTACCGACGATATAGCTGATCTCTCTAGTGTTTTTCTCAATTTTTTATTTTGAGAAAACATAAAGTATAAGAAAAAACATAAAGTGTAAGAAAAATATTGAAAGACCCTACAAACTCTATCAATCACATTAAATGATCTTTGTTTAATTATAAATTTGTTTTTATATCATTTCATTCATCTTTTAATAAGAAATTCAAAAATAGAAATTATCTTAGAAATCTCAGTTTTTATCAAATTTTCAAAAAAAAATTGGAAAATGACACAAACACTTTACAAACTATGTGAATGACTTTAACACATCTCCATTGAATTCCATATTCCATTGATATTATTTCAATTAATTTTTTTCACAAAAAAATTCAAAATTTGAGTTATCTTGGAGTCAGAAACTCGAAAATATTAATGAAAATAACTTAAAATGGTAAAAAATAACGAAAAGAACTCGAAATATCTCTATTGTTGAATAAATTTCTTTTAAACCTTTTCAAATTAAAAAATATTAGTGAAGAATTAGTTGAATTTTTTTTTTTTTTTTTAAATTCACCATCGACCAATATCGGCGCTTCGCAGCTTCCATAAATTGTACACATGTATCGGCAAATAATTTGAACTATAGAGTAGGGGACTATGCACTAGTGGAAATAACTTTGTATTTCTATCAGGGGTGAAACTTGGGTTGGATTTTGACCCGACTCGAAAATAGTGTGGGTTGGGTTATAGAAATTCGGGTCTCCGGGTCGGGCTGGGTTAGGGAAAAAAAAACCCAGCTGAAATTCGGGTCGGGTTGGGCAGACTGAGGATTTTTCAACCTGACCCGACCCGAATTCTTTTAAATATAAAATGTCACTCTTTAACTCTCTAACCCTAATTCTCTTATTCTCTCACACAACAGCCGTTCTCTCTCTTCAACCCACTTTTCCCATTCGCTCGCCCCTTTCTTATTCCTAATCGCACCAGTCGTTTTCTCTGAGTTCTCATTCTTCCTCTTCTTTCTCTGGTGCATAGCCTTTCGCCCCTAATCGCAGCAGTCGCAGGATCTCTGACGTCTTGTCTCCATCACTAAGCGACCACAGTTCTGTTTCCCCGCTGTAATTGACAGGGGTTCGGATTTTGGGTTTTGATTTCTTTTTTGTAAACTACAATTATTTTTTTTTTTTGAAATGGAAGACTTCCTTTTGATTCCCCTTTTCCCCTTACTGTGAAACCCATCTATCTTCACTAAGTGCCACCGTTGCTACTGTTATCCCCGTCCTAGACCATCGCCACTATCTCTTTCTTGTTCAGATCTGATTTCCGCCCCCACCCACCTGTGAATCTGCTGTTGCAGATCCCTTTCACCACCCATCAAGTTTCTGCCAGGTTTCATTACAAATGGGGACAGTCACTTTGAACTCACAAATTGACACTAGAGGTCATGACTGCAATAGTCTAAAACAAGATGGTATCTGCTGCTCCTGCTTCTTGATATGGTAACATGACACAAAAAGTGAGTTCCATCAAATTAATACCATGCACTACATCACAAAATTTACAGGTTAAGAAATGACCGTGATTGAGAGGGATTCTCGGGTTTTTGGTCGGGTTGGGTTCTGTACTTCGGATTGCAAACTCAGGTCGGGTCAGGTTGGGTTCAGACGTTGTTGACTTGGGTTAGGGTTGGGTTCATCAAAACCCGGCCCATCCGACCCGAGTTTCAATTCTAATTTCTGTATGTACTTTTAAATTATTAAATAATATTTAGGCTTTATATTAGAAAGTTCAATAAATTCAACTAAGCTTTTCCTCGTGAAATTATATGCATGTTATCATTCAGCAAGTGGCCTTTTATCATTGCTTCTCATCTGCTTATGAACACTGCATTTTCTATGAACAGCACAGGGGAGCATGGGGTGCCGGTTTTATCCCCATTGCAGAGTATGGAATTGAGTTTGGAAAGTCGTGGAAGAAAGGTAAACCGAAGCAAGCAGTGAGACTTCTATACAGCGGCAAGAACCATTATGATCTACTTGTTTGAGTGATTCTGAAGAAAATTGTGTGAATTTTTTCTGATCAAGTAAAGCTTCCTCAAGGTGATGAATTTGTACTAATCTTGTAATGCCAAATGGTTAATTACAAAACACAACTTTGAAAATAGAGATATTTCGATGAAAGTCTCAATATTTTTTTATTAATTTGAAAAATATATTATTAGTTTTTAATATTTTGAAAAAGTCATCTATCTCAATTGAGCAAATATTACATGTATTTCAATCTATCTCTTTCTTTTTCTTTTTTTAAATGGCAACTATATTAATAGAGGAAAAACACCAAAGGTGCATATGCAAAAGCAGAAAGAAACAGAAAGAAAAACCATAACTTGGAACACCCGATGTTGATACATGAAAAGAAAAAGGGTGTACCTCAGCTGGTTACCTCTCACCTCAGGAAGCGGGAGGTCATGGGTTCCAGTCTCCATGGCTTAACTTTAGTGTGTCTTAGAGATAGGGGTCCACCCATAGGGGTTTTACACTGAGTATCCTATGGTTTTTTACACGTAAATTCAAAAAAGAAAGAAAGAAGAGACAGTAGATGTAAAAAAAAAGAGGGGTTAATCTTAAGCACTTGGACCAGGCACGAAGGAATAGTAGTAATAAAACTTTTCGGTAAAATGATGAATAGACTTGGATTGGATGAATTTATTACTCTTAATTGACAATCACTTTAACAGGTCACCAGGGTCTCTTAGGAGAGGATCCACGAGGGACCCGACTCTTCACATCGGTTACATCTAGAAACACTTGATGCATTTTGTTTGCCATTAGAGTGATTGATAGAAGAGTCAGTTGAGTTAATTGTCTAGAGGTCCGATCTTTTTTTTTTCTTGGCTTTGATGTAGTGGATCCCCCGCTCTGAGGTAGGAGAGGAGGAGAACTTCCCATTGGTGATCAATCTAAGTTTTCTACCAACTTCAAATAGGAACTTCCACGGAGCTAGAAACCAGAGGCTCTGAGAAACTCAAAGGAGTGCCATTTAAATCTATCTTTTTCAAAAATGGAACTAAATATAATGAATTAAGAGGAACTTCGAAGTTAGCTAAAACACCAAGATTTTACTGCATATGAATTTTTTAATCATCTAATCAAGGTCATAAAATTAATGATTTGAACTTGAAAATATAATGGATATAAATATCATACACCTTTGAATTTTTTTTGCTTTAGTAAATCGAGAGGTATTTCAATCTTTACATTGAAGAAAAGTTTTTGTAATGGATGGCTACGGCCATGTCAAGCTCAGTTTTGGTTCGAGCCAGAACTGAGATTTATTCATTGACATTGCATTGTTTTTTTTTTTTTTGAAATAGTTCATATATTAATAGATAAAAGCACGAGAGGTGCAGAAACTAGATAAAAAGAGCAGAAGAAGGAAAAAAATACAGTAAAACTTTAGCCGGAGAGTCATATTATCTCTTGAAAGGATATTATGAAAGACTTTCTTCTTTGAGGCAATCGGGAGTAAAAGAAGAGCACCTCGTAAGTTGCTTCCCCTTTGTTATCCCAAATATGAATCTTGTCACTACTAACAAAAATCCATTGATTGGCATCCGGGAACTAGATCTTCCACTTATAATAATTTCCCAAGTTGGTGAACCCAGGGTCCTTTCAGATGCATGCATGTTGCATAAATACAGAATGGGGCAGAGAGATTGACCAGTGACTCTAACATGCAAACACATTATCCAGAAAAGAAATATAGAATAATTTTCAAACTGTTGCTTATAAGGGTTCTAATTATAAGGAATGACCAACCAATCCACACAAGTTTATCACCTTAGATGCCAGGCGATCAAGACGTATGTCTTTCATGAGAGGGAGCAGTCTCTTTCGATATTTTAGGGAGATCATTTTCCGATGTGTATTCTATTTCTTCTCCTTCTGCATTCCGGATCCCATCCATGGATGTACTTGAGTTCGAAAGAACAGATAGAGCGGTACCCGTACGGTAATGATCAACCCGAGGGCAGAAGGATCGAGCTTCCATGGTGGTTTTCCCTTCAAGAATGCTCACCACAACAGACATTGTAGGCCTAAGAGTAGGGGAAGGATTGGTGCATGCCATTGCTACTTCCAACAATCTTGTTGCTTCTTCCACGGAGAAGTCTGACCCCAGGGCTGGATCAACCAGTTCTAGAAGGCTTCCTTTCTCATGTAACACATAAGCCTGCAACATTGATGGGAAATTAGCAAAGTCGAACTTGCGTTACTACTATCGTACTTGATGCAGTCTCCACTTAAATTGTGTAATAGAAGCTTCATAAAATGAAAATGTCAAAAAAAATTGAAAATGAAAGAGAAAGTAAACACATCAATAGAAAAAAAAAACATTGGGATCACTCTTCTACTACACTTGGGCCATCTCCTAAGTAAGCCCTTGAGATGGGTTGGATGATAAATAGGTCGTACATGATCGTTTCTCATTAGAATATTCTTTGGCCTAACCTTGGTGTGCCTTAGGGGTAATAGGCTCACTCGTGGGAGTTTTACTCTGGGTATCCTGTGGTTTCCCATACGTAAATTCAAAAAAAAAAGAATATTCTTTCTATTGGTGCATAAGAGAAAGATTTGTGTTACATACATAATCTAGAAGATAACTGCATTCTTCACTTGGTCTATAGGTTGTGATGTTCTTCCCACTCACAATTTCTAGAGTTACAATACCAAAGCTGTAAACGTCGACTTTGACAGTTAAGTGGCCTCGCATGGCATACTCAGGGGCCATATATCCACTGCAACAACACAAATCTGATGTGAGAAATTATCACTATGAGCCAAGAAGAGTAAAGAAGAAAAACTTGAGCACTATAAACCAGTTCATTACTGCTCATCTCATTTAGTTCTACTTTTCAGCTTAATATTTTACCAACTGAGTGCATAAATAGCTTAGGGGTTTAACAACATGATGTGATCAATCAAAATAATTTTGGTAAGCCTCATTTTTAAGCACAGAATTTTCCAATTGACCAATCTCCAATCACCCTTGGTGGGCCCCATGTAGGATTGCAAACTATGTTACAACATTCTCAAGTGCGTGAATGATCATCTGTAAGCAAATGGATCTCGATCAATACGATACAAATATACAGATATATTCAAGCTTGCGTACTAGCATTGAACTCAAGTCTAACCCCATATAGTTTGGCCACAATTTAGGTTGGGTGCAGTCCAAGTTAGGTTGGGTCAAGTGGATCCGAGTTTGGTTGGACCCATGTTGTACTCTATTATTTGATGGATAAATAAATCATGCATGCAGATAGTTTTTCAAATTCAAACTTCTGAAGTAACATGTAAGTGTTTATTTACTGTGTTCCAGCTACTTTGCTGACTGCGTATAGGTCCTCCCCTTCATAAAGCTTAGCCAATCCGAAGTCTGATATTTTAGCATTGAGGTCTTTGTCGAGCAGAACATTGGAGGATTTGATATCCCTGTGAATAATCTTCAGTTTTGATTCTTCGTGGAGGAAAGCCAAACCTTTTGCTATTCCGAGGCAAATCTTCAATCTGGTTGGCCAATTAAGTTTAATCTGGTGTTCCATTGAACCTGCAAACCAAGCATTCTCTTCATAATTTTTCTAGTAAAATGTAGTTAAGCAATTTGCAGAAAAGATCTAGTCAAGATTACCGAATAACGCACGCCAAAGGCAATTATTCTCCATGTACTCATATATAAGCAAGAGATGATTGTCTTGAGCACAACACCCCAACAATCTTACAAGATGGGAGTGTTGCAGGGCAGAAATGGTGCCTACTTCATTCACAAACTCATGGGTTCCCTGCTTTGATTTGGAAGAAAGCTGCTTTACAGCAACTTGGGTCCGGTTGGCAAGCACACCCTGCAATCCACATAGAGTACTGGGTGTCATACGATGGTGGTGCCAAAGAGATTTGAAGTTTTTAAGGATTAGAAGACGACCTTATAAACTGCACCAAAACCACCTTCACCAATCTTGTTTGCAGGGCTAAAATTTTGGGTAGCAGCTTTTATCTGCTGGAAGCTGAAGAACCCACCAGGGCCAAGCTCTAATCTTGCGAGTTCTGTTCTAGTTAGAAGACTCAAATAATGAGATTAATGGGTGCATACTTGAAAGAAAGATGAAGGTTTCTTCACAAAAAGAATAGTAAATATTCAAAAGAAGTCTAAATAACTTGACCTTCAAGGCCACCTTTCCTTCTCCGGGACCAAATTGCCAGGGCCATCAAGAGTAGGAGAAGGAATGCCAGCGTTGCCGTCACTGCTATGACTATGCGATGATCCTTGCCATGATTGCGATGATCTTTGCCGTGATTCTTTGTTTCGGGAAGACCTGGATGGCTGTTAATTAGGAGGAGAGTGATAAATCTGGGAATAGATCAAAGTGAGAGAATGAGAAATTTACGAGTCATTGAAATGGCAGATATCAGAGGCCCTTGTGATCCTTTCCCAGCATTATACAAGTGGATCTCCAATTTGTTATTTTTGACTTGAGCAGTGAATGTTCTGTTAATTAGTTTGTTTGAACGGTTGGCTTCAGCATGAATATTATAATCTCTTAGCTCCCTCTTATCCTGCTATCAATAGCTTCAATAGGATACCAAATGACAGAAGAATTATTGCGAAGGATTAAAATACTTACCTGAATGAATACATCAAACACTCGCTTCCCAATGTTGTCGAGGCCTTCCCCAACTCCAAGTACAATTTCAGCAAAGAAAAGTTCCACTTCATATTTGCCATTCTTTAAACAGAATCCATAATACTTGAGGGAAATAGAGGAAACACGTGCTGTATCATATAATTTTACTCCAAAATTTTCAGCGTCTTTGTTCACTCTAACCCCATCTCGAGGGAATCCTGTGCTACTATAACCCCATCTTTTACTTTTACTGAGTGAGAAATATGCTGCTCCGTGTGGATCTACATCTTCCTCGTAAGTTTTACCCCCCGTATTTTCCTCCTTTCCACCACAATTTATATGCAGTTCATCATCTGCAAGGATCAATCTAGTGTCAGAACAAGAATGGCTAATGCGAGACAGTTGAAATCGAGGAAAAAAACATCTAAGTTAAATATTTTGCTATATTTTTGAAGATTGTGATTATTCATTTCCCACCTAAACTTCCAAATTATAGTAAAGAAAGTTAAATTCAAAACTACAGAGAATCTAGAATGTCCGAAAAAAAATTAGCATATAGGAGTACGAATGATTGGCCAAGGAGTTGAGCATCACATGTTGGCATCATAATCATCATCCCTTTAATGCTTTTTTTTTTTTTTGGGTTAAGTCCAAGCCTCTTAAGCAGCTTAGTAAGTCCTTAGAGTATATGCAAACTTCCATATTCATACACATCGTGTAAAACTAGGGATAGTGACCCTTTATATATTGAAAGTGAAACTTGAATCCAAAATCTCCCATAATTTATTGGAGTTCTGAACTGTCAAGACCAGGGGTACAAATATCGGCCGATACATATCGTATCGGCCGATATGTACCTGTTTTGAAGGAGTGAATATCGGCCGATATTCACAATATCGGCTGAAAAATCGGCCGAAATCAAAATATCGACCGATATCGGTTGGAGAGAGAAAAATATCGACCGATACCGATATATCGGTCGACATATCGTATCGGCCGATACCGATTTTTTAACCCCTGGTCAAGACAACCTACCTCACAAGTTAATGATGCTTTATTCTTAAAAATACACTTCTTATTTCATTTTTTATATTTTTTATAATTATTAACTTATATATGTGTTTATACAAATTTTACTTCTCGCCTCAAAAAAGTGAAAAGCGAGAGGTCACCACTTTGAGTCCTAGAGTCATAAATTGGGGGCCTCTTGTATGGATGTGAGACATTTTTCCGACGGGTTTAGGGGGTCCCTTGTCTCATGGTTCTCCTCAATATATGTGTTTATACAAATATATTAAAATAATAATATCATTTTTATTAGATTTGATCAAATTTTGATTTGACTCGTTCAAAACTCATTTAAGCTTTCAAATTGACACTACTCGATGAAGAATCAATTCAAATCAAGTTTTTAAGTTTTCAAAAAGTACAACAGGATGTATCATCAAATCTTGATCCTTACATAATGATCTTACATTGTTTTTGTCCATAAGCACAAGTATAGTCTCTAGAGTGCCACCGTGGCTTCCTGTGAAATGTCAATAAGTTTGTGAACTAAGATTAAATCTAATGAGCTTACAAGTGATCAAAGCATAAAGAATACCAACACCAACATCGAATGTGCCAGAAACCTATTTAAGAATTGAATGAAGTGAAGTAAAAAAGAAAACTTACAAATTGGGCGCAGAGGGAGAGCAACAAGCAAACAAGTTCAACTGCCTGAAAGAATGGAGGAGAACTCCAATAAATAAATAAATAAATATATATATATATATATATATATATATATATATATATATATATATATATATATATATATATATATATATATATATAAAAGCATTAATGATTAACATACATATCCTGCGGCTTTCTTTGAACGGCTTCAAAGCTCACATTTGTGAAATTATTATCTGACAAATCACTGCAAGACAGTAATCATAAAATCATGGTAATTATCCCCTGAAATAAAGAAAACAAAATAACATATTTATCATCATGATAAAGACAAACACCAACATGCTATTATTTTTGAAGTTTTACGAAATATTAAGACTTGAAAAAAAAAAATACTTAAAAAAAAAAAATTGGGGGTTGGAGTTGGTGTATGTTGCTTTTCTTTTTCTATTTTTGGTAAATCTGAGATGTGAAAGTGCATTGATTGTAATTGTAACGATCCTACTCCAACTTTTCAGTGTGATATTGTCTGCTTTGAGCCAACTCTGTCCTCACGATTTTGCATTGAGCCCAGAAGGCCTCACATGGGAAGAGGGGGCTTCCTCTCTTATCAAGACCCAAACAACCCACCTCACAACTATGTGGGACTTTCTTGAGGTGGGTGAGGGTATTACAATCCACCCCCTTTAAGACTAGAGCTATCCCTGGCTCTGTCACATCATAGGTAGAGGGCCTACACAATCCCAGTGTTGAACCGTACTTTGATACAGGGGTCAAAAATTCTGCTCCACCGAATTTTAGGCTGAGATCTTGGCCGAATTTCTTTCTCTCTCATCAAATTTTTTTTTTTGGAAATCTCAGTGACTTTTTTTTTTTTGAAAAAAATCATTTAAAAAAAAGATTGTTTTTAAAAAAAATATATATATATAAATATCAGTCGATATTCGCCCGTATTGGCCGCTTTCTTTTCTCTCTAGCTGATACTATGCGTATCGACCGAGATATCTCGGTCATCGAAAACCCGAGATATCTCGGCCGATATGCACAGTATCGGCCGAAATTTATACCCCTGCTCTGATACCACTTGTAATGACCATACCCCAACTTCCCAGTGTGATATTGTCCGCTTTGGGTCAACTTTGTCCTTACGATTTTGCATTGGGCCCTGGCCCACATGGCCAGGCCCAAAAGGCCTCACGTGGGAAAAACTGGGTTCCTCTTTTATCAAGGCCCATCCCACCCACCTCACAACCGATGTGGACTTTCTTGACGTGGGTGGGGATATTACAGTACTTTTCATGCGGTGAAAATGTGATTGGTAACTTCATAAGGGTAGATAGGTGTTAATTAGTATGTACATGCTATGTTTACAAAAGTTATGTGAGTAGGGCTGCAAGTCGGGTCGGGCGGGTCGGGTTCTTTAAAACCCAACCCGACCTGACCCGGCCCTATCCGAATTCTCAACCTGAACTTTACAATCCCAAAAGAACCCAACCCGAGTTCTCAACCTGAACTTTACAACCCAACCCGACTGGACCCGAATTCTAACCTGAAAGGCATTCTGAACCCATTTTAGCCAAATTTTAGCCGGTTCGGGTCGGGTTAACTTGTAAAATCCTCAACCCGACTCTACCCGAATTTCATGTGGGTTTTTATCTTCTCAACCTGACCCGATCCGCTGACCCAAAATTCTTGACCCGACCCGCATGATTTCCCGGGTTGGGTCATGCGGGTCGGACCAAAACCCGACCCGAGTTGCAGCCCTAGATATGTGTGTCATAATCCAACTTTGTACATTGTGTCTAGTCAACGCAATTATGCAAAGAATAATGAATAAATAGAAAGAAATCAAACAGAAAATATGTAGAACGGCTCTAATGGGTCTAAGAAGCATAAATCCAAACAGAGCCACAAGAGAGAAAGAGAAAAATACAATGACTCAAACAAATCCACCACTATAAGAACAAAAACTCTTATCTCCTAAGGAAGCTCAGAGGTAGAATACGCCGGTAGTGTGAGTCCACCCCCACACTTAGAAAAAAAGTCAGTGACCCCATTTGCAAATCTCCTAGCCGCCACAAAAGAGATCTCAATTCTTGAACATAATGCTCTAATTTCTCTTATTGTGATCAATTTCCATGGAGTCTCTTTAACCTTAAAGCCCACTTAATCGCATTTGTAGAATCCCCTTCAATAATTAGTTTCCCCTTCTCATAAAAGACCATAAGGACAAAGCTTTCCTAATATTGATAAGATTGCCTCGTTAAAATCCCTCCAGCCTATGGATTTGGAAAGACTACAAATGTCCTACCATTCCAATCATGTCACACTCCACCCATATCCGCTGGACCTAGTTTTCCTAAATGTATAGATTTGGGTTGCTAAAAGGGTCAATTGGATATGAATTTGTTGAATTTGGAGCATGAGACCCATATGTCATAACCTTTGGCTGATTTTGGAATAATTTTGGTGGCTTTTGATGTTTTAAATGCAGGTCTTGGCCATCATTAATTTTCTCACGCTCAATTAAAGCTAATTGAGCAATTTCATCACTCAAGTCAATTTCGTGGTAACTCAATTGATCAAAATCTCTACCAATTTTATGCATGTCATGTATGATGATGTCTTCAATTCCTTCCGAATCATACATCTTCTATGTTGGGGAAACCATGTCTTCTTCCTCAATCCTCAATTGATATTCAATTCTTCAAATTGAGCTTGTGATGCCTTCATCACATATTGTGGCAGTTGTCTTGATTGACATCTTGAGGGAGAGTATATTAGTTTCAATAGTGTCTAGGAATACTATATCATAACATATAATTTTTTTTCTATAATATGAGTACCTCCACCTCACGTTAGAGATGTGACTAATCTCACGAATACAGAAAGCCACCTACAGGCCTTGTGTATCATGTAAGCATAAATGAAGTCAAACCCAATACATCAAGTCTTAGTCCTAAAAATTTAGACCAATTGAACTACCATAAAATAATTGACTTTTCTATTTCATATAAATCAATGTCTACTAAAAAAACTCTACTATAGTCATTTTATGTATACATAGATTACAAGAAGAATACTTTTATTCGACGTAAATCCTTTTCCTCAGTTCAGTCATCCCTCATCTATGCCCACACAATCAATTTCTACACTTCATTCACCCCTCATCTATGCTCATACAGTCAATTTCTACAAAGAGATTTTTGGGTCTCAATAGGAGTTGGGAGAATGTGGGCCCCATGGTGGGCCTCGGTTTATTCAATTTCGAATTCGACGAGTCAAACGCTATTTTGATAATTTGAATTATTTAATGTGTTGTTTAAAATCACCCGTTTTCTCTTTCGAGATCTGACATTTTAATTTTTTGCGTTTTTAAAATATTTTACAAGTTTGAGATTTTTATTTGTGTTAAAATAATAATAATAATAAAAAAAAAAAACCTTAGACTCCAACCCCTCCTTTAACCCTTCCGCGCGGCACTGTAGCACGCGGCTACAGTGCCGCCGCCGCTTCCCTCTCCCTCATGTCTTCCCTCTTTGATCTCTCCTTTCTCTTCTCCCTCTCCTGGAAACCCTAGCCGCCGCACCCCCTTTCTCCTCCTCCTCTCGATCTTCTCTCTCGGCCTCTTCATCTTCTTCTTCCTCTCCCTCTCCCTCTTCCTCTCCTTATTTTCTTTTCTTTTTCCCTTTCCCCTCTAAAACCCTAACTGTTTTCCCCTTCCTTACAGCTACCGCCACCTCCACTCTGTTTTCCTTCCATCTCTTCTTCTCCCCCAATTCGTGTAACCCTATTTCCTCTCCTTCCTCCCTGTCAGTCGCCGCCGCCCGAGCTTTGGTCGTTCGTCGCCCCTCTGCTGTACGAGATCTGGGGTTCAGATCGGACCTTGTGGCTTCCACCCGCCGAATTTCAGCCCCTCCAGTCTCCCCAGCTGACTCAGGTACCCCTCCCTCTTTCCTTTCTTCTCATTTTCCCCTATTTTCTTTGGTTTTCCTTCTTTTTCCCCTCTTTCCTTTCTTTTCCGTCCGTTTCCTTGTTTTTTCCCCCTTTCTCCCCCATCAAAGCCATCGAATCGACTCAGTCGATTCACTGAGTTGGATCAGCTGAGTCACTGGGTTTACTCAGCTGAGCCACTGGGTTGTCTCAGCAGAGCCACTAGGTTGAGTGGCACAGAGTGATTCGGTCGGACCGAGACCTTGACCCAACAGTTGCAGATCCAAGGCCAGCCCACACCCTATAGCTTGGCCCATCTTCTTGAGCCCTGCGGATCGAGCCAGCCCTATCAGGTCCGACCCAGTTTCTGTCGATCTGAGCCTGCTCCTCGGCCCAGCAGCCTGACCCAATCTGGTTGAGCCCAGTTCGCTCAAGTCCGATTTGATCTAGGCCTACCAAGGTATCTTATACTTAAGCATGCCACCAAGTCATTTGATGCCAAAAATGGTCCTTGTCAAGAACATGGCATTTCAGTTTCAGTGCACTGCTATGTTTCAAATGACACAAATTGAATCTATTGCTTCAATGTTTCAAAGCATCTACAAATATGTAATTAGGCAATCCATGTTCAACTACCAAACAAATTTCAAAATAAATCTCGTAGAAAAGTAAAATTAATCATCATTAGAGCTAGCTAAACTAAGTCATAGAAGCAGCTTAAGTTAGAACCATCAATAGCTTCTAAAGAGATTAATTTAGAAGTGTAAGCACAAGAATGACAAAGCAAAGGCACCATATATATAGATTGATTTTTAAACGAAGATGGGAATTAAATTTTAAATGTGAAAAGCATAAAACCATCTCGCGACATACATCTTTTAAGCTTAAGAGTTCACAAAGCTTTATGCAAATCACATTAGCTAAACTTTGAATAGATTTTCATGTGAAATAACTAATATGCTGGAATAAAAAATACATACACAGCCTCAATTGTTCTTGAATTTGTGACCCAATTTGGGATTGATCCACTGAGCTTATTCTCTGAAAGAAGCCTAAACATTTCAATTAAATACATGACATTATTTATGAGAATATGTTGGTATTCAATATAAAAGAAATAAATCATTGAAGTATAAATAAGAAATTCACTCACATGGATGTTAGACTCAATTTGCCAAGGGACACTGGTATCTGACCACTCAATTCATTAATACCTAAATCTCTGACAAAAAATAAGTAAAAAACAAATAAGAATACATATATCCAAAAAAAATAGTAAAAACAACTATTAAAATATGGGTACATAAATTTCCCGGTCGAATACATGTCTTTCATGAAATGGATTGATAATCATGAAAAAGTAAGGATACTAAATACCAACCTCTATCAAGAAATTAGCTTTACATTTTCAAGTTGTGCTCGGTCAACTTTAAAAATTAATTTCTTTTTTAAATGGTCATATGATATGACTCAAACTCACAATATTTATATTTAAAAGTAAAAGTAAAAATTATGCATGACTAAAATAAAAAAATAAATTGTAATAATTATATTTTGACTTGACCATAATCGATAAATGACATTTCGGAGGTGGGGTGTTGAAATTAGAAATATAAACCGATTTTTAAGGTATATAGTTTGTCTCGGATTCTATAGATTTTTTAGGTTTTTCAAAATTCAATTTCCTAATTTAATTATTTTATCTTACAAGGGTTGGCACTTGGCAGTGTATTTCTTGGTAAATTTAATAGTAGAAAGAGGAGTCTTTCGAAGAGTCTAAATGGGTCTAAATGTGCGAAATGAAAATCTTATATAGTGGATATATGGGTTATTACTTCTTTAATGTGTTTTGGACTTCAAAAATCACTTTTGGAGGTCCATTAGCAAAACAAATTTATATGGTGACATGTTTTTATTCAAGAAATGTTATATGGTAAATTATATTTTATTTTCTTAAATAATTATTAAAGTTTCTTATAGTATATTTGTACTAATCAGAAATTTATTAATGGTTATTTCAATTCTATATTTATTTTAAAATATTATATTTTTGGTAGATTTGTTCAACTACTCCCATCTCTGATCCTACAACTAAAAGTGGGTTTATATCTGAGAGCAACCTTAAAAGATGCTTCCTAGGACAAAGGGCGACATTGGCGGAAAGAAATTATCCTCTAAACTGATTCACAGTGAATCAGTTTGTTAATTTTTTTATTGGGTGTATATTTTTATTAATTTTCTTTCCCGTACTCATGATCAGGGGTCAAAAAATCGGCTCGGCCGATATATCGGCCAATATCCGATACGGACGATATATCGGCCGATAATTTTATCTCTCATATCGATATCGGCATTTTCTCTCTCCTCCAATATCGGAACCGTGAAAAACTGCAAAAAACCGTGATGAATAGTGGTGAACCGTGACAAAATTACAAAAAACCGTGAACCCCCTGAGAACCGTAAATCCTGAACCGCGGAAAACCGCGAAAACCGCAAAAAACCGTGAATACCCCCGAGAACCGTAAACCGTGGAAAATCATGGAAAACCGCGGAAAACCGCGAAAAACCGTATCGGTGTTTAAATTTTTTTTTTTTTTTTAAATACCGATATTTATGAATATCGGCCGATATTGTGACCGATATTTCGGACAGAATATCGGCTATATCGGCCGATATTCGGTATGTACGGCCGATACTTATCGTATCGGCCGATATTACTCGGTTTAAAAAAACCGATATATATCGGCCGATACGATATGTATCGGCCGATATTTAAACCTTAGCTCATGATCATCTTATAAATTAGATTTATATTAATTTTGAACTCAGTTTAAGATATGGTCACTCTTGGATTAAACACGAGTCTTATAAACAGTTCTATTTCTTTGCCTTGAAAATTTCATAAATATAATTTTTAAAATTTTAGTTTTACCACATTTTCTCTAAAACAATAGGCCTATCAAATGAAGTCATTCTCACCATTTACTTATTTAGCATAAGCCATTTCATAGTTAGTGTTTACTTTTATCACATTTTCTCTAAGAGAACAGACCTATCCAATCAACTCATTCTCACTGTCTAGCATAAACCATATCAAAAGTTTGTCAATCAGTACATTATGGTTCATTGGTGACAGATAATTTTTCCATTGTGGATCGTGTGGCGACTTAATATAGGGAATGGATATAGGGTCGAAAAAGCACTGCATGCAGTGACCGGTAAAAGAAAGGTGATCGACTGGCCTATAGGGGGAAGTTAATAAAGAATATTCAAAAATCTGAAAAACAAATGCGGATCTTGTAATACCTTGTCCCAAGAGGGGGTTGTTATGAGAGGGACATGTATGAGAGAGAAAAGGTCTCATATTGTCTAAGGAGTTGAATTTGTTGTGGCCCATAAGAGGGAGTACCCCTTCCTTCTAGCATAAACCTTTTGAGTTCAAATGTGAGACTTGAGCTCAAAGCAAAGTCGTGCGGGTTTTTTGAGTTTAAAGGTGACAATATTGTGTTAGAGGGATGAAGCGTTATAAATGGCAGCAGAGCACGATTCATCCCTATGCATGTGTGCCTGCCAATGTGCTCATGAGTTGTGAGAGAGTCAGGAACAACTCTGGTCTCAAGGGGGGTGGATTGTAATACTCCTATCCCAAGAGGAGAGCTGTTATGAGAGAGGCAGGTATAGGAAAGAAAAAGTCTCATACTGTCCAAAGAGTTGAATGTGATGTGGCATTCTTCTCTTCTAGCATTAGGCATTTTGGGTCCAAATGTGAGACTTGAGTCCAAAGCAAAGCTGTGTGGATTTTTCGAGTCGAAACTGGGCAATATTGTGTTGTAGGGACATACCATTATATATCTTCTTAAGGTAAACTTCCATAGATCACTTAAAAGCATTCATGTGTGCCTGCCAATGTGCTCATGAGTTGTGAGAGAGTCAGGAACAACTCTGGTCTCAAGGGAGGTGGATTGTAATACTCCTATCCCAAGAGGAGAGCTGTTATGAGAGAGGCAGGTATAGGAAAGAAAAAGTCTCATACTGTCCAAAGAGTTGAATGTGATGTGGCATTCTTCTCTTCTAGCATTAGGCATTTTGGGTCCAAATGTGAGACTTGAGTCCAAAGCAAAGCTGTGTGGGTTTTTCGAGTCGAATCTGGGCAATATTGTGCTGTAGGGACATACCATTATATATCTTCTTAAGGTAAACTTCCATAGATCACTTAAAAGCATTCTCTCTTGTGATATATTGAATTGTGTTAAATGTAATGTAGATAACTTAAATAATTTTTTAATAGACAAACCAATAAAAAGGAATTGAATCAATGTCGCTACTTTTAGGATAAGGACTTACAAATATCTCAAGTTTGGCATTTTCGCTCCAAGATCTTCTGGGATGGGACCAAAAATTGAGCAATTCCTCAATGCCCTGTAGTGTTAGAACCAATGCACTTCATCAATGAATTTTCCTTGACACGCCCAAAAAGAATTTAGTAGAGTAAGATCTAGTCTCACAGATATAGCAAGCCAGTCTTGTTTCCGAAATCTGGGAATCGCTGTTTTCCTGGGGTAGACATGTCACTAAGTTCACTGAAGCAGATAAGGATATCACAAAAAAAAAAAGAGTCAGGGTCAATGAATTTCACCCATTGGTCCAAACATGGGTAAAGCACTGCACTTACAAATAATAAAGGTTTTTGAGCTTATTAATTCCTCGAGGAATAGGCCCTATCAAATTGTTTCCTTTCAGTGCCCTGCAATTCAATCATTTAAGTTGCATATAAGCAACCAGCACTCCGCTCAAACGTTGAAACAGCCAGAGGAAATACTTACAGGAGCTCCAGACTTGTCCAACTGGTGATGACTTCAGGTAATATTTGTATTTGTCCAGAGAAATTGTTCCCATTCAGATCACTGAAATAGCAAACTGATCTTTAAACCCAATTTCAATTGGGTAAAAACAATACCAGTATTTTTAAGAGAAAAGGGGTCCAACTTACAGAGATTCCAAGTTCCTAAGTTCAGCAAGTTCATAGGACAGATTTCCAGTGAACTGATTGTATTGGAGCCAACTGGAAACAGTGGAATAAAAAATAAGATGTTAGAATGTAGAAGGACTAATAGTGTGATTTATAATAAGGTTAATCGGAGAAAAACTTGTAAAACAGACCGATGATGACGACGAAGGGAGAGAGAGAGAGAGAGAGAGAGAGAGAGAGAGAGAGAGAGAGAGTGAAAGAAACATGACCAGAATTTATTACTTTGAGACAGTTCGAGCAAATGCTTACAGTGTTGTAAGATTCTTCCATTCTGAGATGATGTTATGTACTGAACCAGACAAAAAGTTGCCATCTACATAACTGTGTCAGCAAAATGGTCTTTCAGAACCTATCTCATCTGGGTAGTATTGTATCATTTCTCAAGAGGATGGCAAACTTACAACTGTTCCATGTTCTTAAGTCCGGTAAAACTTAAGGGCAACTCTCCAGTGAAATAGTTGTAACTGAGGGAACTAAAAAGATGAGAAATCAAAAGAACGTGACAACGGCAAAAGAAAGATGAGCAGGAGTTTCTAAAGCATCTTAAGAAAGGAGTTTCATACAGAGATTTTATGTTTGTCAAATTCCCCAGTGTCTTAGGAAGCTTTCCACTGAGATGGTTGCCATCTAATGTCCTTGATTCATCATGAACAAATGTGATTGATTTCAGTAGAGAAAAATGGAGGAAACCATAATAATGACGATGCCTTCTATCAACATTGCAGGAGAAGGGGGAGGAGAAAAATGCAGCACATACAGATACTGGAGGGTGGTCATATTTTGCACTTTATCGAAATCAGTTCCATTAAATTGATTGTGACTAACATCCCTGCAAGTGAAGGAAGCAACTCACCACCTTAAAATGAGAAATAGTTCAGATCCGTAGCATCCTTAAAATAATGGAAAGTCCTTGAACACTCGAAAACATTACATTAAAACTGAAAAAATAAACATGCAAAGAGGTTGAAAAGGCTTAGAATGCAGTAAACTATAATGTATAGAAGTAACACTCTGAAAAAATATCTGGTTAAGCACTTGTTTTTGCTTCTTTATACCCATATGCGGTCCATATTGGGAAGGAGGTAGTATCAAAAATATCTTTAATAATTTGAAGTGTCTCAAAAACCTTGGATTCAATTCAATGACAAATATAATACAAAATCTGATGCGGGCATCCGAAGACGTAGGCAAAATTTTTATTTTGATTCAAGTGGGTGCAAAAGTAATTTGACAAGTCCGGATTCTGAGTCGAATGATAAAAATTATATCTTCGATCCAGGTAGGTATCTGAGTTAGAAGATTTGGTGCAGTGGGGCTTTATATGGGCCAAAGCCAAACTCACACGTGGACTTTACTCAAACTCAAATTCTTACAGTAATTCCAATAAAATCTTAGCCAGTATTGCTGCAGACATTAGAAGCAGGTTCTTTTTCCTCCTTTCAAATCATGATCTTGCTGCAACAGGTAGTAGCTTTTGTCTCTCTGGGATCTTCCTCCTATCGAGCCCACCCCACTCCCACTCCCACTCCCTCTCCCCTTCCTCGCCCCATTCCACTATCTTCCTCTCCCACCCTGACTTTTGGTTTCTTCCATACTCATTAGCGTCTCTTTCTTGGCTCCCAGTAGTGTGAGGCTAACAGCCTGGTTTTAGGGTCTTGTGCTTCTCCCTGTGTTTCTGTCAGCTGCACTCGATCCACCCTTCTTACCTGTCAGCTGGTTCTTCGCTCTTGCTTAAGGCAGAACCTTCCTGTGGATAGTATTCTCATCACGGACTATGAGACTCTTTCGGCTATTTCTGTTCCTTCCTCCTACCATTGGAGACTTAAGAAGCATGCTCGTTCTGTTGCTGAGCTTATTTGGAGACTCAGCATTGTTCATCTGTGTATAGTTAAAAAGAATGATTCTCATTTCTTAAGTCTTAACTCTTGGGCTAACAACTTTGGTACTCCCACTCCATCTTATTTTGGATTAGGAGTCTTTACTGACCTATAGTGGTGTCTCTTTTTGCTTTTTTGCCTTTATGCAGGCCGTGTGCTTTTTTGTTTTGCTCGTATTTTGAGTTGATATCTGTACATTTCTTTGAGATTTTTTACCTCTTTTTAAATAAATCTTACCCATCGTTCAAAAAAAAAACTCAGAAACCATGTGTCCCAATGCAACTGAAAATAAGGGACGTGTGGAATAATTGGTCATCATGTTGACAAATTTCTAATTGCATTAGGATTTGTTCCAACTATAGTAGTTTAGGTAGGTTTGTTTAATTGCAAACTTAGGTTACTTAATTACGAGCATAGTTTTAAATTAGTAGTTTATTTTAATTTGGAAACTTATGTATTTTAGTATGTTCAGACTTCAGAATTAGAACAAGTTTCGAATTTGACATGTATGAGAAGGGTCGGCTCTCATTAGTTTCCGTGTTTATTTTCTTTCTTCTATAAATTCTCATGTAATGAACGTTGTGAAGGGAGTTTTTAGCTTTCAGAATGTCTTGGGACAGATCTCTGCATCACGAGCAGGATAGTACCTTGTTGTGACTGATTTTATCACTGTATCGTCTTTGACCTTTTCGAGAATTGGACCATGTGCCTTTCTTTTAGAGGTGATTTCATTTTTTTTTTCAACGTACAACGTACTTTAACACTGAAAGAAACCACAAAAATAGGCACGACCTACGTATACTTGGATTTTCTCCCTGTAGACATTAGATTTCAGATTTTTAATACCTATGTATTTTTATTTATTCGAACGAATTGAAAGTTCATTTGGGTTAATGAAATCATCCAAACAAACGTCGAATGAATGTCGAAGTGTAAATTTAGTTCATTCGAATGAACCACACAGTGTAAATTTCATTCCGGATGATCTACCTACACTAATGCATAGTATATTATTTAAATAATAAAATTTCTTTTAAAACTTTAAAGTTATTTTTTAAACACTATGTATTTTCAAAATTTCTCAAATTAAATATCCGGACTAATTACGATAGCCTGATAAAAATACTTTAAAACTTCAAGGTCTTTTGATACTCCTAAATGCTTAAAACACAGTGTTTCACAAATAAGAGTATCACTCGGCTATACAAAAAATACATTTGGGAGTGTCAAAAGACATTTAAGTCTTAAAATATTTTTATTAGGTTATCGTAATTAGTCCGGATATTCAATTTGAAAATTTTTAGAAATACACCGTACTTAAAAAATAACGGTCTATGTTGCTGATGCTTAAGTAATGCATAGTACATTATTTAAATAATAAAATCTCTTTTAAAACTTTAAAGTTATTTTTTAAACACTATGTATTTCCAAAATTTCTCAAATTGAATATCCGGACTAATTACGATAACCTGATAAAAATACTTTAAGACTTTAAGGTCTTTTGACACTCCCAAATATATTTTCGGCACAGCCGAGGGATACTCTTATTTGTAAAATACTGTGTTTTAAGTATTTGGAAGTGTCAAAATGTAACGATCCGACCCGAATACAGGGCTTAGGGATTGAGGGTCCCACGTGGACCCGTACAATTTTGCTCTTAGGCCCTGGCCCACATAGCTCAGTCCAAAACACGTCACACCAGAGTACAAGGGGTGGCATCAAATAAACCCCAACCCTTCATCCTTCATTACCGATGTGGGACTCCCACATTGGTTAACTGTGGGCAGGGTATCACAACCACCCCCCCTAAAGTCTCGAGCCATCCCCGGCTCGACCCCGTCTAGCTCAACAACACCAAGGAAGGAGGAATGCCCACACAGTCCAAGTGTAGAACCTCAGCTCTGATACCAAATTTGTAACGACCCGAGCCTAATATAGGGCTTAGGGCTTGACTCAGTGTGAAATTGTCCGCTTTGGGCCCCACGTGGATTCGCATGGTTTTGCTCTTAGGCCCTAGCCCACATAGCTCGGCCCAAAAGGCCTCACACTAGAGTAGACGTGGGTGGCCTCAAATAAACCCACCATCCTCAATCTTCCAAACCGATGTGGGACTTCCCACATCAGTTTGGTGTGTTTCACAAGGGGCAGGGGTATCAAAATCACTCCTCCTAAGGCCTCGAGCAGCCCTCGGCTCAACTCGGCCCAACTCAACAACACCAGAGAATGAGGAAAGCCCACATAGTCCGAGTGTTAAACTCGGCTCTGATACCAATTTGTAACGACCTAACCTGAACACAGAGCTTAGGGTCCAACTCAGTGTGATATTGTCCGCTTTGGGCCTCGCACACAAGCAAGTCCGCACGGTTTTGTTCCTGGGCCCTGGCCTAAAAGGCCTCACACTAGAGTAGAAGTAGGTGGCCTCAAATAAACCCACCATCCTCAATCTTCCAAACCGATGTGGGACTTCCCACATCAGTTTGGCGTGTTTCACAAAGGGTAGGGGTATCACACAAAAGACCTTGAAGTCTCAAAGTATTTTTATCAGGCTATCGTAATTATTTCGGATATTCAATTTGAGAAATTTTAGAAATACACAGTGCTTAAAAAATAACTTTAATATTTAAAGGAGATTTTATTATTTAAATAATGCACTATGTATTACTGTAGCATTGGCAGATCATCCAGACGAGTAGAATTTACGTTGTGCAATTCATTCGAACGAATGAAATATCCATTCATTCGAATGAACTAAATTTCCACTTCCACATTCATTCGGATGAGTAAAAATGTAAGGGTATAATGGTAATTTTACTTGAAAATCCAAAATTGAATGTGTAGAGATAGAAAATCTGGGTATTATAAGTCGTGCCCAAAAATAATCAGGGTAGAAACTTTCAAACGAAGAAACAACAGCTTAAAACCTGATATTGCCCTCATGCAGGCCCATTTCCCTCCTGACAATGGTTTGAATATTCCACAGTAGTTCATCAGACAAAACTTTTTATTTGGTATCATAAAGATGTTGGTGAAAAAACACCATTTTCTTTGTCCCACAAATCCAACCATAATAATGACAATGACAATAGAAGCACAAGACATCAAATTTCAAATGTCAAGCTCTGAATAAATCTTCTACTATAAAATAATGAGTTTATAAAGATTTCTCTCTAGTTAAATTAGAGGTTCACAAATAATAATATTTTAATATTTTCTCACCCAGAGAGTATAAGAGGATTATACAAATCAAGAAAGAGGCACAAGATCACTCCTCTAACCCCAAACCCTTTCTCCTCCCACTGAGCTAGAATAAAAAAAAATATCCACCGTCAGTACCAACTTGTGAATTCCAACCTTTGACAAAAAATCTATAATGCCATTTGCCAACCGCCTCATGTGATTGAAGAGGATGAATCTATTCCTTTTCAAGGACTTAATTTCCCTCATAATATTAATCATTCTCCAAAGAGGCTTCTTCCTACCACTAGTCCAAACAATAGCATTAGCATAATCACCTTCAACTATAAAGTTGTCATTATCACACCGTGACCAAATGTATGTTGTTCTTCTAAAAGCTAAAAACTCTATCTCATTAGAATCCATAACCCCTAAAAACTCTGAAGAAACTAAAATCATCATGCACTATCCCTCCTATCCCTGCGGGACTAGGTTTACCTCTTGCAGATCTACATTGAACTTACAAAAACCTTACTCAGACTTCACCCAACTAGACTTAGTTTAAACCATGTTCTTTCCAAGGCCGGCCCTGGAATCCCCTAAAATCTCAGGAGGCCTTTGTGACTGGTATATTAAAGTAGTTTAAGTGTGTGGAGCCCTAAGCAGCGGCCTATTCCCAGGGCCGACCCTGGTTCTTTTCCCCAAACAATCCTCCCAAGAGAGATAAAAACCATCACATGAATATCTATTAAACTCCTCACACATTGAACGACTTCTAACTTTGTCATAAGTCTTATCTAAGTCGTTATAAGCTACATGTATATTCTTCATTTTCTTTCTAAACTTTTCATGAAATTGTCTTAATATAAAAATCACTTTTATTCATGAGCTACTTAGCATAAACCCTAATTAATTTTAAAATATGTGATTTTGGTTCCATTATCACTCAACTATCCCATCCCAGAGGCTTTTGTAAGGTGTTAAATTTCTATACAGTATTTGATAAAACTACACTAAATTCCATGCCACATGTGATAATCTAAATAACTTACACAAGGATCAAATTTTGTGATCTACCCAGCGCAGCAGGTATCGTCCCAGTAAGGTTGTTGAAGCGAAGGGACCTATGTATGATAAAGAAGATGAGGCTTGTCTATCTACTAATTTAGTCTATACTATGGAGAAAAGTGGCCAAGTCGGCTATAAAAGAAAATGCCCTATATATAACTTGAAAAGATCAAGAAATATAGCCTTTTGTAACTTTTTGCTTGTTTCTAAGTTTCCCAATTGAGTTTTTGACGTGGATAGGTTGATAGTCATAACATATGGTATCAGAACCTAGTTGAATAAAAACTTGAAAGAAAAGATTCAAAATGTTTTTGGTTAGAAAATTAAGATGCAAAACATAAATCAAACAATCATAAGAACACCAAGATTTTACGTGGTTCATCCGAAGGCTACATTCACAGAGCGATTTCTCAATTCCACTATGAAGAAGATGAGCTGGATGCTACAATGGTCTTCATAGCCTCACCTTTCTCTCCTCTCTGATTTTCTGAGAAAGAACTCTTGCATCAGTTAACCCTAGTGAGAAAATATTACCCTTATGTATACTGTGCTTACAAGATAGACTTGAGTCTATTGGGCCAAACTTAGGCCTTTTTAGTCAAATCCAATATCCTTGTGTGCAACATCTCTTGTCAGTGAGGTTGGGATAGAGTTTTTAGACTCAATTGTCTAAGAGACATTTTTAAGTCTAGCTAATGGGCTTCGATGCACCCATCCCACAGCTTTTTTTCCGCTACTGTTTTTCATCCTACTACCATTTTTCATCCAATTTCTCCTTCCATCGGTTCGATCACCTTTTGCTCATATCACCGAACTCTAACTGGAAATGTAACCTACTTATAACTTTGTTGTAGAACAAATCCGACAAGGTTTCCTATGTGATATGAATAAGATGAATTTGAGGACAAGATTGATGCAAAGGCTCTTCAATTTTATGTAGTTTTTTACTGTAGAAAGAGAGGCTCTTTTAAGCATTTTTTTTGTACTAAAATGCTTAAATAAGTGGCTCATTGGTTATAGATATGGGTTACACCCATAATTTTCTCATTTTGGGCTTACTTTGAACATGATAATGGGTCCAAAAGAAAGTGAGAAGGAATTCTTGCAAGAGTGGATATCTTTGTAACTCCTTTGAAGATTCTCAATAACTTAATTAGGAACAAGTTTCTCGTCTTTAGAAGCTTCCCGCATAAAAAATAGAGAGACTTGGACACCACCTCCCTGGGAATTTTCTTTTATTTTTAAGGAAATTTAGTGATGAAAGAGAGAGTGTCCGAGTCCCGAATCATCAGGGCCTTGTAGCAGGAACGCTGTTGAACCAGAATGTGAAGGATTGTCTGTAGATCCAGGGGATGGAGAGAAACATGACGGAGGGAGAATATGTTCGAAGCTGACCACATTAGGAGGCTTTGGGCGAATAGGAACAGGAGGCGGAAGATTCAAAACAGCAGCAAAAACCCCATTGACAGACCTGAGATCTTCATTGGACAGAAGGAAGATCAGCCGATTACAAATGGCCGAGAGGACCAAGGAAGCAACCCGGGCAGGTGGGCTTATAGCATTCTGAAATATCCTCTGGTTCCTCTCTTCCCACACATGCGAGATCAAAGCAGGGAAGACCACCCTCGCCGCAAGTTTCTACAACCCAGGAGAGCTAATAGAGGAGAGTAAGATCAGGTCCTGCAATATATCTCCTCCAGAAGGAGTCAGTGAGAGTTTCCTGGCGATGATCTTCCAACAATCATGGGCGAAATTCAAACCAGCAGATGTGGGTTGGATTCATTTTGAATACCACAAAGAGAGCACATTGGGTCTCTCTGTCTTTGGTCTTAAGAGACCATTGTTGAACCATTTCCAAGTAAAGATAAGAGTGTCTATTTATGCAGCCACCAATGTTTGGTTTAACAATCTTAAATCAGACTAATTTCAAATTTTGATTTAACAATCTTTCTCAACCATTTTGAGAAATATGGAAATTGCAATTCAATGGGTAGTTTGATGTAAAGCATCTTTTGCCTACCCGTTTCATACCTTTCCATGTTGGTAGCATGTATACATCACTTCTATAACTAACCGTCTTCTATTATTTCATTCCAGAAATGACATTTTTAAAGAAATGAAAGTAAATTTTTGAAAATGAACTTACAAATTCTGTAGTTTTTCCAAATTTCCTAATGACCCAGGTATCTTTCCTGTCAGCTGGTTATTAGATAAGTACCTGTTGACCATAGCATCCGATGGTAAGTCAAATTGCAGCCACTGATACCAAAATAAATTCTACATATATACATATTATTTCATTTCATAAATGCCATTTTTAAAGAAATGAAAGTTAATTTTCGAAATTGAACTTACAAATTCTGTAGCTTTTTCAAATTTCCTAATGACGAAGGTATCCTTCCTGTCAAATTGTTATTAGATAAGTCCCTGTTGACCATAGCATCCGATGGTAAGTCAAATTGCCACCACTGATACCAAAATAAATTCTACACATATACAAGGTCAAGCATTGATAAAATAAATTATATACATGTAATAAAATTTGACAAGTTTCATGTGCAACCCACTTGTCATCATAAGTGGAAGAACTCTTTGAAAAGGCCACTAGATATCTGTATTTGAGTTATAATCCAAATGAAGTTTAAAAGAAAAAAAAAAGTATTTTTATGTTTTCTAAAACTAGTAGACAAAAACCCAACACTTATTTAGGAAAGTACCTTAATTTTTTGAATCCATATGGAACTATAGAAATTTAATTTTCAAAGGAAGGAACCCATATTATATGGGGTGCTTTTGGTGTACCGATCTCTGAAAATCGAAATCTCTAAGGGTATATTTGGATTTGAATTGTTCACGACTGGGAAAAATTCCACCCGTTTGAGATTATTAAAATTTCAAAGGAGCAACAATGAATTCAATTTGAATCAATAATTTAATTTCTATTCACTTAATTTAATAATCAAAGTCACTAAATATCTTTAAAAACATCAAGATAAGGATTGTATGTGATTTTGAATGCTAAGATTAAGTGACTAGAAGTGGAAACTGAATTTTGAACTAAAATTTTATATACTTATATAGCTCATCAATAATAATTTTAATCTAAACAATCAATTTTTAATGATTTTTAAAATAATTTTAAAAAGAAAAAATGAACAAGGTATCCACATAACATATATAATATCTAAACAAATCAAAAGGAAAAATAATTTTTTATGAGATTATTGCTAAAGTTCAAGACCAACCATCTAGCTAAATGGATTAAAAATTATAGCTCAAGCCTGACTTGATAGACTATTACATATGTTCAAATCCATTCTTGTACAACGAGTCGGATGGATCTCGGGTCAAGTTTGAGTTAAAGCACGTTCCTTTCTGATGAATGTAATTATTCTTTTTTTTTTTTAATGTAACTATCAATCTATTATTTTGTTCTAGAAATAACTTTTTTCAAAAGAAGTGTAATGTAGCACAAAGTCTGAGCTCGATCCGGCCGAACATCTAAAATCTGGCTTAATTGTTATATTTTTATTTTTATTATTTAATATTTTTATTTTTTATTTTTAGAGTTAGAGTTTAGTATAAATAGTCCTTTTAGCATGTATTGAAATGATGATGAATTGTAAATGGAAATTTGAGATTTTTCTCTCTTCCTCCTAAAGGAGCTCTCTTCTCCTCTCCCTCCGGCAGGCTCGGACTTCTTCCTCTCCCCCTCTCTACTTCTCTTCCTTTTTTATTCCTGTTCTTTCATTCTTGTGGATTCATTGAACAACCTGAACCTCAAACGCCCTTCGTGGACCGAACACTCAAAACCCATTGACCGTTTGACTACACCTGTTTTCTTCATTTATTACCCGTTTGACCGAACCATACCCAATAACTCATTCCTGCCTGCGCTGCCTCAAAGTGAAAGTAATTTTTTCGAAATGAACTTACAAGGACTGCAGATTTTTCAATTCTCCCAATGACTCAGGTATTTCTCCAGACAGCTCGTTATAAGATATGTCCCTGTTGACCACAACATCTGATGTTAAGTGACACTGCTGTCACAGATAATGGAATGAATTCTACATATAATAAGGATTTTCAATTCAGATGAAGATAATTAGAAGTAAGAGGTTTAAGATAAGAGAAGTCACAAGAACCTAATGGATTGGACAGCATTAAGTGGAGAACATAATAAAGTTGAAGAAAACAATCATAAATTCGAAAGACAAATATTCAGTGAGATGGAAAGTTCAGTTCAAGCCCTACATTTAGACCAAATTTCAATTAAAAAAAAAATCAAATATTATGCACTTGGTTTTCACTCCACTAATAGTCCATTGAGTGAACTTTCAATCCCACCAAATAAGTTTTCTATTGAACTCTAAACAATTCAAATATAAAAAATATAATCGGGCCCTTCAACCATCTCCTCCTATGTAAGAGAAGACGGTGTTCTTCCGGAAAGAACTTTACCAGATCATGAGTCTCAAGAAATTTCTTCACTTCTTCTCATCCAAACACAATTTACATGAGTATCACCAGTAGCCCACTTTTGATCCAACAGGAGAGACTTTTGAAATGGTCCGCTTTTGATCCAAAGGGTTTAATAAGAAACAGTTTCGTATTTTATGACAAAAAAGTCCAACATATAACTAAAGGGAAGTACCTTAATTTCTATGAATCTAGACACTGCTTCAAAACTTTAATCTTCAATCAAGGAATCCATTTTTCCAAACACTGGAAACTAAAAACCTCCTTATTTCAGATTCTATCCATTTATGGTCCAACTCTTCCACATGGTTAAGAGGTCTATTTTGCTGTGCCCGAAAAGAATGCAATGTCTAATGAAAAAATTTATTCAAAATTTTAAACAGTTGTACATGTCAACCAACATGACTGAAATAATGGCCAAAACATTCTTAGTGTAAAAGGATTGCTGGATAGCAATTCAATAAAGATAGATCACATTAACTTACGGTCATAAAAGGAGAGATTTATATGTCAATGCATAATAAGAAAATAACACGAAATACTTACAGTCTTTCAAGGAACTCAAAACTTCCTATTAGCGAAAGAATCTGTATGGCCAAACCATGTGAAGACCAATCACTGCAACGAAGAAAAAGAAGGGGAAGTTCGGGGTTGAGTAAGAGGCTCATAAGTAAATAAGCAAGTTCAAAGTTAGGCCTTGTCTCACTCTGCTCATAAGTAAAAAAAAATGGAGTTTATGTCTTAATAAGCGATGCTCAAGCTAGCCTATGCCCGGTTCAGCTCGACATTTTATGAATGCTCACTTATGTTCGAGCTCCAGGATAGGAGCTTAGCATGTATTTATAAGGGTATGTGTGTAGAAAAACAGAGAACAGATTTTCTGTTTGTAAATGATGTAGAAAACCAGAGAACAGAGTTTCTGTATGTAAATGGTTCTCTTCTCACTTCATTGCCGAGAGAGATACCTCTGTATATTTCTTCAATGAATAATAATCTGGTATGACTGAGTGCTCTACAGAAATGGAAAAGCATACCAGTTACTACAGTCAATCCCTTTGAATGGATATTAACACTTGTCACTCAAATTAGTGAATTTTTCTCTTTACTGGTTCCCTCCTGATATTAGTGAATTTTTTTTTTTACCGTAGACGTAGGTATTTGGTCAAACCACGTAAATGTTTGTCTGTCTCTTCTATGATGATTGTTTGATTTGATTTCTTGCATTCATAATCTAGTTAATTTGCAACAAGTGGTATTAGAGCTTCTCAAATTCAATTTTATTAGCAGAAAGGGTTGACCCTACATATGTTTGTACCATTCTATATTTATCAGGTTCACTAATTATGGGGTTGTACTTACACTTGTACGTCAATATATACATTGTGTCATAAGAAGCTCCCAAAATCTGTCAGCGTTGCCCCCTTTCTTCTTCGCAGTCTCGAATCTCTCTCCCAGCGGACCAGATCCCCTTTTCTTGCTGCTTCTCGTCCGATCACGCCCGCCCTCTCTTGCGGTTCAGATCTGCCTCGCCGACACACAAGCATCTATTGCTACCGATCCCGATCTGCTTCTCGTCAGATCAACCAATCCATCTCATATCTGAGCGGTGCCTTGTTTGCTATTGCTTCTCGCTGGACCTACTTCAGATCCTAGTCTCTCCGCTCTGTCTTCCTGTTCGCTGCTTCTAGCCGGACTTGCTCCTTCCGCTTTTGCTTGGATCTCACCCTTTCTACACCACTCCTGTGCCCTGATCGTGTACTCTGATGCTGATTGGGCTGGTTGTCCTGATAATAGAGTTATTGTATCTTCCTGGGTCCCAATTTGATTTCTTAGTGTGCTAAGAAGCAACCCATTGTTTCACGGTCAAGTGCTAAAGCTAAATACCGAGCCCTTGCTTATACTTGTGCCGATACCGTTTGGATTCAACATCTTTTACGCGAGCTTGGCATTCCTCTCTCTCTTCTCTGACCCATTTTTTTTTTTTTTTTGTGATAATCTCAGTGCTACATACATGGCGGCTAATCCTGTGTTCCATGCTAGGACTAAAAAAATTAAGCTTGATTATCATTTCCTCCATGAACGTGTCACCGCTGGCTCGCATCAGATTCGATTTGTATCCTCTCAGGATCAACTCGCCGATATTTTCACTAAAGGGTTGTCGACACAACGCTTCTCCGTGCTTAGCTCCAACCTCGTCGCCTTACCACCGTCGATTTTGTAGGGGAGTATTAGGGGAAAGGGTTGACCCTACATATATATATGTACTATTCTATATTTGTCATGTTCCCTGATTAAGGGGTTGTACTTAGACTTATACATCTATATATACATTGTGTAATAAGAAGGGCCGTAAGAAAAGCCAAAATTCTACAAATTTTTTGGAAATTTGCAACAGATAACGGAACGTATGATATATATATATATATATATATATAATAAGGATTTCCAATTAACTCTGTGGATGTCTTCAGATGAAGATAATTAAAAGTAAGAGCTTTAAGATAAGAGAAATCACAAGAACCTATGCTCTTTGAAGATCTCCCAAGATCTCTTGTATTCAATGGATTGGACAACATTAAGTGGAGAACATGATAAAGTTAAAGAAAAAATATATATTGAGATGGAAAGTTCATTTCAAGTCCTACATGTAGATCAAATTTCAATTAAAAATATCAAATATTATGCATTTAATTTCAATTGTCAAAATTATCGCCAGTCTCTAGAGAAAAAAGAAAAAGATATCTAATATTTTTAATAACATTTTTATTTTGCACTAAATTGTACTCTATTAATAGTTCATTGAGTGAACTTTCAATTCTACCAAATTTATTTTTTATTGAACTCTAAAAAATTCACACAGCCAACTCTCTATGTCAACACTCACAATCAAGTTGAACCGTAGTCTAATCCAACTCTCCCTCATAGACAATATGGGACAATTAACGCCCATCCGACTATTTTTCTCCCACGAATGCCCACAACATAGATGTGTCACAAAGTGCAACTCACTTTCAACCATGTCCTCCCAAGTAAGAGAAGAAGGTGTTCTCCCATAAAGAACTTTACCGTCATGAGTCTCACGAAATTTCTTCACTTATTCTCATCCAAACACAATTTACATGAGTATCACCGATAGCCCACTTTTGAGAGACTTTTGAAAAGTTCCAGTATAATAACCAAGGGATTAATAAGAAACAGTTTCGTATTTTATGAAACTTATAAGCAAAAAAGTCCAACATGTAACTAAAAGGAAGTACCTTAATTTCTATGAATTTAGATAGAGCTTCAAAACTTTAATCTTCAATTAAGGAATCCATTTTTCCCAAACAATAGAAACTAAAACCCTCCTTATTTCAGATCCTCTCCATTTATGGTCAAGTCTTCCACATGGATTTTGCTGTGCCCGAAAAAAATGCAATGTCCACTGAAAAATTTATTCAAAATTTTAAATAGTTGTACATGTCAACCAAAATGACTGAAATAATGGCCAAAATATTCTTAGTGTGAATCATGGGTCCGAATATCGGCCGATACGAATCGTATTGGCTGATATGATTCGTATCGAACGATATTAAAACTGCATCATATCGACCGATATTGATGGTTTTTGTTAAAAAAAAAAATAAGAAGAGAGAAATTTATCGGCCGATACTGTTTTTTCGACCCTCGTGTGAATACTTCTAATCAAATTATTTATTATCACTCAATCCCACTTGAATTTGAATGGAAAACTGCCAGGAGTTGAGCATCACACGGCTTGGCAAGAAAACTGCCTGGAGAATTGTCAGGCTGGGCATCACACAGATGGGCTGGAAAACTGCCTCAGAGAATTGTCAGGCTAGGCAGCAACACACGACCGGGCATCACTCAGTTAACTCAGCTGTGAGTGTCAATAATGTGTTTGTTCAATCTCCTTCTTGCAGCCGACTGAAGAAGACCGATTTCAAAGATACTTCTTGCTTTGCTAATTACCCACACAACTCTTCAAATCAAACACAATCACACACATAGAAGACACAGCAAGAAGACACGGATTTTACATGATTCGGTCAAAACTGACCTACGTCTACAAGACGTGCATCAATAATCCTATATAAGGAAGTTACCAGACAAGTTACAAGGATTACAATCAATCCTATCCACCCTTCCTCATAACATGCCTAAAGAAACCTTAGGATGAAAGAGCATATAGATACTGTAGCTCACAACAGCCTGGGCCTGGACCCAATCGATCCAACACTTCTCCCTTCCTGCAGCCGACTGGAACTTGTATAAAAACAGTACTTCCTCTCTTCTTCCTCCCTTTCTTTCTTTCTCCTTCCCCGACCACAGGGACGGTGATCCATTTCTGCTTCTCTCTCTCACGAGCAGGAGACGGTGCTCTCCTCTTCTCGCCCTCCATCTATATCTCTCTCCTCTTCTCTCCCTGCTCTCGTCTTCTTCCCTTCTACCAACACCAGAGGATGGTGATCCTCTGCCCTTCCCCCTTTTCTTTCATTTTCCCTCCTCCCTTGGGATGGCTTCCGTCCAGATCTCGACGGAGTTCGACTGCTGCCTGCTGCCCAGCCCCATCCGATAGCCCCTACTGTTGCCTGACTCCTGAGTTCATCCTAGCCAACCACTTCAATTTCCCAGCAACCGCAGCGCCTCTATTTGCCCAGAACTTTCGCCCAGCCACCAGCACCTCCGTCAGTCCCTCCAGATTCATCAGATGACTCCTGCTGATTCGTCTGATACCCAAACCCAGCCGTCCAGCGCTTTCTCTACGCTCCTTCTACCTGCATACCCTCTTGCCACTACAACTAGCGATGGCGAGTAGCCACTCTACCTTTCCGTCCTTCCCCTTCACTTCTTTCCACCTTTTCCCTACTCATTTCCTCACTCTCTACGTAAAACCCTGCTCCAGATTAGGCGTAGTTTAGCTTAATAATCTTGTTTAACTGGTTAATCTTGGAGATTAAGGTTAGGGCTTTGAGAAAAGCCCAGGAGTGGCCCAATCTGAGCTCGAAAGCTCAGTGATCCAGCTCGTCCAGCTGAAGGGGCATTTTGGTAATTTACCGCTTCTAATTGTTATTTTTATAAATTAGGTTGTTATGTGATTTTAATTGGATGATATTATTCTCCCTAATGAAGGATTTGTATTTCTGATTTTAAAATAATTTTATTTTCAGAAAAAGGTATTTTAAATCAGCCCGTCAAAACCCCGAAAGGGAGTAATAATTATTTTAAGTGGTTTTGAAAGTGAAATAAATTTCGAAACAAGTATTTTGTGGTAGACCATTTTAATTATGGTCTAGTTATTCCTTTGCACTCCAAAATAAGATTTCTAAATTATTTTATTTAACATTTGTTTAATTAAGTAAATAGTGTTAAATGATGATTTTATTTTAAATCAATGGTTTTTAGTGAGAGTTAAATCTCCAATTTTTTATGAGGATTAAGGTTTTCAAAACCCAACTTATCTGTAAAGTTGGATTAAATTGTTGAGCCTCTGAAATTATGTTTTAAGTTAAAAATCAGATTTTACCAAAATGAAGGACTTATTTGCAAAATCAATTTTTGAGAAGGGCTTACTTGCAACCGAGACAACTGAACAGTGTTTTCACTGTTCGGGACGTCGGCTTCGACTGCATGCAGTAGCCATTAGCCCCCTCCTTCCGGCCAAAATTTTCTATATAATGGCCCTTCCTGCTACTGGATTAACTCCCACTGAAATTTTCTATCTTCTCCCTCTCTCAGTCTCAGTTCAGCTGATTGAAAACCAGCCGACCCTTCTCTGTTTTCTTCCCTGTTTTACCAGCCGTAAGCCTTAGAGGGAAAGATTTTCAAAAGACTGGATTTTAGCCCAAGAACTCCAATGAAGGTAATCATTGTGTTTCTCTTTTAATTTCAGTCGGGATAGAATCAAGAAAAACCAGTTTTTGCCTTGTTTTGAGTGAG
Organism: Chimonanthus salicifolius; assembly: GCA_013350335.1. NCBI lineage: Eukaryota > Viridiplantae > Streptophyta > Magnoliopsida > Laurales > Calycanthaceae > Chimonanthus > Chimonanthus salicifolius. Next base: position 5,420,423 of record CM023537.1, on the reverse strand, counting down.
TAAAACCAATTTGAAGTTTTAAGAAAAACCCAATTTTAAGTGTATCAGTGAGGCTTTGGTTTTAAAATCCTTTGGCTTACTGAGTTTCAAAGTTTAAAACTATTCCCTATGGAAAGAGGACTCCCAGAGGAGTCCATCGGACCGGCTAAGTGTGGAAACCAAATCCGGGAAACCCTCTGTTTCCGGATTCGTGTTTCACTGTGTGTCTGCTGTCACTGCCTGCTGTTGTAGACAGTGGAGGAAGATGACTCTCGGACGGTCCGAGAGTCGATCTTCGGACGATCTGAGGGTCAGACCTTTGGACGATCCGAGCAGCACCCCTCGGACGTTCTGGGCTTCACTCGAAGTCTAGTTACGCCCGAGGCTAGCTTGACCCGCTCGGAAGATCCGAGCAGAGCTCGGACGTTCCGAAGTGCCCAAACCCACCGAGACCCTGTTTTCTCTATTTTATTGGTTCGGAAGGACTTCGGAAGATCCGAGACCCGATCTTCGAACGATCCGAAGTCAGACCCATGTTCCGAGGTCAGTGACTAGCTTAAGTGTGGTTCGGATGATCCAAAGCCACAGTACCTGGTTCCGAGGCATGTTCCGAGGGACCCAGTTTTTAAGTGTAAATCTTGTTTGGTTTATTATCGATTGATGTGATGATTAGTACCCAATGTTAATCTAAAAATGTATACTAACCCTCTTCTCTTATTACTATACTGTATATACTATTGTATTCACTTCCAGGCCGACTCTATTGGTCAAGCACTGAGTGATCTCACTTCCAGGCCGACGCTATATTTGTCGGACACTGAGTGACATCGAGGCCTTACTCAAAATGTCAGATTTGATCCTATCCAAAAAATAACTTAGAAGTGACCCGAGAATCTAGACCTAACTCAATAAGTCAATCTGGTCAATGCCCAGAAGACAGTATGAGTTTTGGACTGAGCACATTTTTATTATATCTCGTGGATTATTATAATTTAAAAAGATAGAAACCGAGTAGGAGACTCAATTCTATGTACCTTGGATATTTTGGGGAAAACCAGTATGATTTCAAAATATTGCTTGTATGTGTACCTGCTATATAGGAATGCTATGTATATTGATTGTGCACTTGTCTGTTTGTTTGAACAGAGACCGCGAAACCACACAGTCACGGTGAGGGAACTTAACTTTGCAGCTTGATGTAAACAAGTTTATTTGATATGGATCTTGAGCAATGAGTGGTTTCAATTTGATGAACCTACTCATGTGCCTAGACATGATGCACTATGGTAAGAGTGCTTATGATGCTGATAAATGCTATGTTGTTGATCATATGAAATATGTAAGACTGAATTGTGAAATACTGCTTCCACGTACCTTTTACTAATGAATCATCGCCGAGCTGAGTGTGTCGGTTACGTCTACTAGACCATGGGTGTCTACAGTTACTGACTTAAGGGTGTCGGTACCGACTATGGGAGAGCTGGAGATGTACTTGTAAGAAGGTATTTTGACCATGTCGGGACTTAATACTATTGTTGTCAGTATAGTATCTAAGGGCTACGTTGGATGACAGCAGTAATGGAAAGATGATGAAATGAGGAAAACAATGATGAGACTTTACTTGATATTATGAATATTGTTATCAAGCATGAGATATTATATTGCAACTATTGATTATATATTAACATGTTGTTTACTTTAAAATTGCACTGTTATATTTCCTTCACTGGGCTAGTTAGCTCACCCCACTCATCTTTCAGGAGATGAACCTGAGGAGGAGAACCCTCTGTTTAAAGCTTAGAGTGGATAAGCTGCGGCATTGCTTTGGGATTCCCACTAAGGGGAATACCCTTGTGTTTGTGCTTTCTGGTTCTTTGAACCATTTTCTTTTGTAAAATACCAAGTGTGGTACTTAGTGTGTGTTAATGTGATATACTAGGACTACTACGTTTTTTTAGTTACTCTGATGTGATTTTGAATGATAATTCAATGGTTGGATTTATGTGATTATGTTATGTGTTGCTGTTGTGTCTAAGTTGGGTAGACTTATAGTATATGTTTGAGTCCACATGTTGGGATCATGTGTGACCTTTGGGCCTAACCATTGATCCGGCTCAGTTAGAATGCTTGAATTAGCTTAGTCTTCAAAAAAAAATAAAAATCAGTCGCGTCCGAGCCCACCCTTTGAGTCGGGGAATGACACTCTGCGACCCTACCACTTGCCTGGGCACATTCTCAGACACCAACCAGTGCCAGTGCTCACCGCCTGTTAACCTTGTTGATTATTGGCCCCCATTTGTGACACGGCCTAATTCATTTTGTTTGTGGCCCAGCCTAATTTCTAATGGCCAGGCCCAACTTCGTTCTTTCTTTATATGAAACCAATATATTGAGAGAAGGTGAGAGAGAGAGTAGTGAGTGCAATAGTGCATTGTATTCTCTCCTCATGTTAGTGAATTTAGTGAAAATATTTTTTGTACCGTCTGTAGACGCAGGTCTTTGGTCGAATCAGGTAAATCTTTGTCTATCTCTTCTATCATGATTGTTTGATTTGATTTCTTACATTGATAGTGTGGTTAATTTGCAAGAAGTGTTATTAGAGCTCCTCAAATTTGATTTTTTTGGAAATTTTGCAAGAAGGGAATAGATGCCGAGGGTAGAGAATTAAAAAAAAGTTCAAAAGGGGTTTTGAATCAACGAAAAAAAAATTGTTTCAGCTGGATTCTCTGTTGTGGCAATAAGAGAATCGAGTGAAGGGAGGAGATGAAGAACGAGATACAGGAAATCTCTTTCCTGCACAGCTGGACATTTCTTTCAGGTGTTCCCCTCCATCGGTTGTTGTCTGAAACAAAAAAAGGAGATGAGAGCAGGGAGACCGAGCGATAGCAATTTGCAAAGGTCTGAAATTTGTTCTTTGCCCATTTCCCTGCACCAAGAATACTGTTCATTGTTGTCTTGCTCCCTGTTGTGTCTCTGCCGCTTTGCAGGTCACCGTTTGTTACCTCTTGCAGCCTCTCTTGGTGTCTAGATTCGCATAGCAGCGAGGAGCCAAGGAAGTTGGCATTGGCTCCCAACTAGATTCGATTCTTGCCCCTGCATACTGTGAGATTGTCGTCGTTTGCTATGTGCAACAGTTAGTGTTCTTCTTTTGCTAGTAAGCAACCCATCACCTGTTAGATATTTTGTCTCTGAAGGAAAAAAAAAAAACTGCAGCTCTCCATTCTCGCCAGTTTGCTACCCACCAGTTGTTTGATCATTTGCATATGAGAAAAAAAAAATCTCAATTGTGGAATCAGTGGCAGTTTTGAATTCTGGAAAAGAAAAAAAAAATCAGCCACGCTTCCCATGTTGTTGATTGAGTGGTTCTTCATATAGTGATGTCAGAAGAGACGTCCCCTACATCTTCGCCTCCCAAGTCTAAAATCAGCCACGCTTCCCCATGTTGTTGATTGAGTGGTTCTCCATATAGTGATGTCAGAAGAGATGTCCCCTGCATCTTCGCCTCCCAAGTCTTTGAGAGTGCCAAGGACTATGGTTTCAAATGCAAAATTTGAGATCGAGAAGTTTGATGGAACAAATAACTTAGGCAATGCGAAGTTATACATGTCTTATTTCATCAAGAGTTGGATATTGCTATAGAAGAGGAGAAACCTATAGTTATGGATGAAAAGGACTGGGTGAAGATTAATCACCATGCTTGTGGCACCATTCGACTATGTCTCACCAAAGCTCAGAAATATTTTGTTATGAAAGTATTTCAACTAAGAAGTTGTGGAAGATGCTAGAGGACAAGTACATGACCAAGAGCGTTGAGAATCGATTCTATCTCAAGAAAAGACTTCCATTTCCGAGACAAAGTATGTACTTTTATGACTGAGCACTTAAATAATTATAACAAAATTCTTGTTGATTTGAAAATTTTAGTTGTTCAAATCTTAAATGAGGACAAAGCATTATTGTTGTTGCATTCATTGCCTAACATTATGATCATCTGACTACCACCTTATTGTATGGTAAAAATGAGATTGAATTTGAAGTTGTGGTAAATGCATTAATAAATGATGAGTATCTGAAAAAAAGACAAACAGGCGAATAGATACTCAATGTCGGAAGCATTGATAGTAAGGGGCAGGTCAAAGAACAGGAAATCTGGTAATTGATTTAAATCTCATTCTAAAATGAGAGGAGCATCATCATCATCTGATAGAAGAAGCCTTGCTAAAGATGAGTATGCCTTTTGTCAAACTAAAGGGCATTGGAAAAATGATTGTCCAAAGTTGAAAAATATGGACAAGAAGAATCAAATAGCAAATGTTGTATATGTTGAAGATGATGATTCTGAGATTACACTAATTGGCTCATCATTGCCATACCATACTGATGAGTAGATTTTAAATTCAGGTTACGCTTCAAAGAGTTAGATGGTGGATCAGTTTTTATAGGTAATGATAATGCCTGTAAAATAAAAGTGATAGATAAAATCCGTTTGAAATTGTATGATAGAACAGTTAGAGTATTGATAAATGTTCAATATGTACTAGATTTAAAGAAAAATCTCATCTCATTGGTGCCTTAGAATCTAGAGGTTTCAAAATTACGATGGAAGGTGGAGTTCTAAAGGTTGCGACAATCACTAACATATTAAAGGAGGTAGTTTCTGATTAGACCAGATTGTGGCATATGTGCTTAGGGCATGAAATGACCCAATTTCACCCACTCTGCTCAAAACAGGGTTACCACTAAGAAGACTCAAGAATCAAACGGCATGAAATGGATCTCAGAATTCTATTTTATCTTATTTTGTTTTAATTATATATAAATTTGTGAGTTTAGTATCCAATAAAAATATAATCAAATTATCAAAAAGGGATAAGAACCTCTAACAAAACCAACAAGAAATACATAATAAGGAGTCTTATAGATATCGGATAAATAATTAGTCTAAAAAAATGTAGCGATCCTCCTACGGGTTTTTTGTGTAATCAGACATGGGAATTAGTGGATTTTCGATTTTACCTTTTGCATGAAGAGTAAAATGGGCTCACCAACCCTTTGCATGAACATTAAACCAGTTCGCTAAAATTCGCATGAACAGTAAATCAGCTCGTCAAAATTTGCATGAACAGTAACATCAACTCGTCAAAAATTTGCATGAATAGTAAATCGACTCGTTGAAATATCCAATTTTACTGTTCATGTGAATGGTAAAATCGGGAATCAACTGATTCCCGTGTCTGTAAATTGGGAATCAACTAATTCCCGTGTCTGGTTACACAAACCTTCCGTGGGAGGATGACTAACCTAAAAAATTGTTAAATTTAAATATAAAAAATACATCTTAAATGATAATAACTATAATAATAATAATAAATTGTCAACAAAGATTAGAAAAGAGTACATCTGTGTCACGTGACAGGTGCCTTGGCTGCAGTTGCATAGGATACCACTGGAGTTGCACTTCAAATCTTCCCGGAATTCTTTTGAACCGTAAAATGATTCAATTGATCGAAGTAATTGGGCTGCACAATATGGAGTACAAGTAAGAAAACTGGACTGGAAAAATGCAAAGAGCAACAACTAGAATTATAGAATTATAAATTATGGGGAATTTATTTGTATATTGGTGTATTTTTTTCCTATTTTGAATGATAAAATAGATTCAGTTACTTTTCTAAAAGAATACCTACATACATACAAATCAATTTCAGACAAACAGGTGGGAAAAAAAAAAAAATTAAAAGTAGAAAGTTGTGACTCAACTTGGTCTTGAATGTCAAAACTCATTTAGAAGGGAAAAAATGGTATAAACAATTTGAATTTAGAAATGCTTCAGTCAACATTCATAATCGTATACTGCTACATGATAACTGCATCTAATCACAAAAGAGATGTGTAGTTAAAAATTATTTAGATTTGAAGAAGGTCCAAAGTTAAATGGTATGATTAGATCTAGTAATGAATCGGGTCATATTGGTTTTGGGTCAAGTCTTCTTTGGATTTGGGTCAATAATTTTCAACCCATTACTTATTTATTAAATGATTTAGTTGGTTCAGATCTATTTTAGATTTGGATCACAAACATTTAAACCCATATTTATTTAAAATGTTCGGGTTCAGTTCAAGTAATTGCGTCAAGTCAAAAAAATTCATGTCTAATTCAAGGTAGACCTAGAAAACAGGTCTATCTGGTTGGGCCAATTTTGGATTTGGGTTAATAACTCTCAATCCATTATTTGTTTATTAAATGAGTTCGTCAATTTTTGTCTATTTCGAATTCAAACCACAAAACTTTAAACTTATACTCGTTTAAAGTGCCCAAATATAATTTGAATAATCAAGTCGAGTCAAATTTTGTCGGACGTATATTTGATGGACATTTGAGGGTGCATATCGTTCTATAAAGCATTGAATTTGGGCAAAATAAATTTTTTGTCAAATTGATAGTTTACTTATCATACTTGTGCAATATTTTATTGTATAAAAATGGTACTTATTTCCATTCAGCACTAATATTTTTATTAATGGGAGTTTTATCTTCTAAAGGAGAAATGATTAAATGAAGTTGATTGCATGGTAAATTATAGAAATATACAATTAATTTTATATGCAGATTTTCATTTAAATCAAAGAAAATTGTTAGATCTCAATATCTTTGATTGTTAATAAGCTACAATATCAACTATTTTTGAAAACCATATGACAAATTAAGAGACTCTAAAGCGTTTTTCAATCCAATGACAAATATGATTTGTGAGATTCAATGGTTTTTTCTTACACAAAAAATTTATTATGCGTTATCATAATTTACAATGACGTCAATCTCATATAACATTCCTTTCTGAGATTGGATAATAATTTGAGCCACCTGTTCTTTAAGACTATTCACATGTCTTATTTTTCTTAATATGATCATTAAGATGTAATATTTTAAAAATTAAAATATGATTGAATTGTACTACCAGACCGGCTGAATGGTAATACAATTAAAGCAAGAGCTTTAGGCCTCCCATTTAAGAAGGCCCTAAATTTTAGCAACTCTTTTAGAAATCTCTTTTATCCTTTCCTTCTCCCGTCACTTCTTTTCTTCCCTCGTTTTTTATCATAGGTCAAAATTGGTTAGAATATTGATAGAGTGAAATTCTTATTTTATTTTTACTGGTGTACCGTTGATCAAATATCAGTGTACCGATAACACGCTCTGCATATATATATTCTACATATTGGTACACCTATAGTTGATGAGCGGTATACCATATACATAAAATGAAAATTTTACATATCCCGTGTCTCCTGACGTGTTAAGATGAGTGTCCATTAGTATATTACTCTCCTTTTTCTGACCCACCCATCTTGAAAATAGAAGAAAAGAAAGACAACAAAACATACAAGAAATAAACCCACTCACTCTCCACGAAGGAGGAGAGGAGAGGAGAGGAGAGGAGAGATTGAGGAAAAAGCAAAATACCTTTCTCTTTTTTGTAGGACTCGTCTGGCTTATTTAGCAGTTTTGGGACATGAATGCTTGTGTTGTTAATCAGTTTGCTTATATTCTTCCCTTTGAACGTAAGGACTTTAATTTTCTGAGAATATTTAAAAATGAAAATTTAAACGAGTTTTAGGAGGTGGATGAAGGGATATCATTTTTTTCCTAATCATTATTGGAAGACATTTTAATCTTTTGAATTTTTTTCTCGATTTTTTTTTTCACTGTTAAATAAGTCCTCGTTTAGAATTTTTATCCTAGGCGGCTGTGTACGATCAAGATGGCATGTCATGGTTTTGTAGGGACGATTCATTTTCTTTCTTACCTGGATCTGTCTCTTCCTATCAGATTTACTGATTTAGTTTGCTCCCCATGTGCATGCTAGTCCGAAAAACATGTCTCCACTTTAAATTCAACATTTGGTGTAATTTTGAGAAAGTTTTTTATTGTTTTTGAAATTTTCTCCATTTCTTTGCCATATTTGGAAGTAGAAGATGGTATCGAGTCATAGGTTATTAGTATTTTGCTCCATTTTAGCTTTTCTTTTTTCCTTCCACACATTATGCTTTTCTATATATTTATTGGGATTATTTTTGCAAGTTTTTGTTTAATTTTCATTAATTATATGCTTATGAATTTGATACTTATTATTTAAAGAGAGAGAAGACTTGGTTATTTGAGTAATATAATTTTTTAATTAAAGAGGTTATCAATATTTTAGTTTTAAAAATATCTGAATCCAAATCTTAACCACCGATACAAAGTAGATGCAGGTTTTCCGTTTGCATTTTAAACGGATAGCGATCCTCACACAGGATTTTTATATAATCAGACACAGGAATGAGTGGATTTCCCACTTTACCAGTCACCATGCCGTACGGATAACTTAAAAAAAATGCAAAAATCGGCGCACTTACTAGCAAGCGAATCACGCCAAAACGGCGAGTTGTTCTGCTTCATTCATCAACTGTGGATTTTTCCCGCGTTTGGCTTGAGTTTTCAAACGAGGCCGTTTCTAAACCGATTTCTACAAACAAGATATCAAAATTTATTTACTCTGAATTTTATGAACTTCGGGACTGATTTTAAGTGAAAAGAGTATAGTTTTGGGCTTTAAAAATTGTACTCAAAGAATTAAGAAGGAAGGTAATTTTTCTTAAATTCCTTAGGTACGCTTTTTTAATCCCAAAACTATACAATTTTCACTTAAAATCAGTCTCAGAGTTCATAAAATTCAAAGTAGATAAATTTTGATATCTTGTTTGTAAAAATTGGTCGAGAAAACGGGCTCATTTGAAAACCCGAGCCAAACGTGGGAAAAATCTACAGTTGATGAACGAATCAGAACGGCTCGATATTTTTGAGTGATCGGCTCGCCGATAATTCATTTTTTAGGTTATCCGTACGATAGGGGTAAGGCTGCAACTCGGGTTGAGTTTTGGCCCGACCCACATGACCGAACCCGAGAAATCATGCGAGTCAGGTAGAGAATTTCGGGTCAGCGGGTCGGATCGGGCTAAGAAGATAAAACCCACATGAAATTCGGGTCGGGTCAGGTTGAGGATTTTATAAGTTAACCTGACCCGATACAACCCGACTCGACCAGGCTAAAATTAGTCTAAAATGGGTTCAAAATGCGGGTGGGTCAGAATTCGGGTTGATTTGGATTAGAATTCGGATCGGGTCGTGAGATTCGGGTTGAGAATTCGGGTAGGGTCGGGTTCTATATATATCAACTCAGGCCGGGTTGAGTTTTAAGGAACCCAACTCGAGTTGTAGCCCTAGATAGGGGTGAAGGGTAAAGTGGAAAATTCATTAATTCCCGTATCAAAATTCACAAAAATATCGTGTGAGGATTGCTACCCATTTCAAACATATTCAAATTCAAATCATATTCTACAATATTAAGTAGATACATATGTGCATTTTGTTACTTTCATTAATTTTAATTAACAATTTTAAAATACAATAAATATTATTAATAAAAAACACCACTTCCAACAACCAACAATCCTAATAATATGCCAGATGTTGCAATCAATGAGCTCTATAGTCTATACTGTGAGCTTGTGACTCCAGTGTAGACCATCATGGTAAATGAAAACTGAGAAACAGCATTCTAATCTCAACAAGGTACGTTAGAAATACGTTGTAGACAAGAATAATGAAAAAAGGGGTTTTTTACTAATAAGGGTCTTTTTTATAAAAAAAATATATTTGCTAAAAGCTTTTATATTTTTCAAAATTTTAAAATGATCCCTAACGTTGGTAAAAATTATAAAAAAAACCTCCACTTTAGTTTATTAATAATAAATTTGATTTTTTCTTGTAGATTTTTTAGATGCATGTCATATGATTCACTTGGTGGTCAATATCACTTAAGTTGTGTTTTAATGAGGAATAAATTTTGCAAGAGTTACTCTAAACCACGGGTTATTATAGATATTCCCTTCTCCAAATAGAAAATAGATTTTATGGATCAATAGGGTATTAAAATCAATGAAATTAGACAATCAGAGTATTAGATTTTAAAACTAAAAAAATCAACAATGATAGATCATCTTAATTTTGATCCAACGGTGAGAATAGCTCTAATCATGATTAAATTAGGAGTGTATCAAATGCACAACATAAAATGAATATAAAAGTACAAATCGATAAGAAAATTGTCTGATGAGGACTTCATAAAGTATTTCTCATAATAGCAACCATTTGTTGCAAGCATTAATAATTTTTAAAAGAATATTGGTCTTTAGTTGGCATTGCCAAGGGGGTCTTTTTATATTATTAATCAACGTTAGGGGCCTAATACAATTATAAAAATAAAAGTTAAGGGTTTTTGTCAAATAAACTCACATTAGGGGTCTTTTTATAAAATTTTCTTAAAAAATCATCTACAAAAGACCCAATGAAGATAACTATTAGATATGTTGTATATGATAAATTTTGAAGTATTAAAACCCAAAATTACCTTCTTTTTCTGCTAATTTTTGCTGTTGTGCACGTCCGACATGTGTCATGAGTGTGAATAGAACGAAGAGCAGAGCAGCCACTGGCTTTTCCTCCATCTCTCTGTGCATGTAGTAGCAGTTGCTAAGAAATGTGAGATATGGCATCTCTATATATATAATCTGCACCCTATTAGTGTGTGGCTCGGATTACACTTATTATTCTTAGAAGATAAGGTAATCTTAGAATGACTCTTAAGAAGCAATTTCTTAGAACAGTGCTTGCTAAAAGGGACAACCAAGGTGTTGTATGCGAGACGTGTGGGCCAGCATTAAATGGGATTTTAGCAAGTAAAATGCAATAGGCAAGTGGTCTTTAACTTGACGCAAAGTAAGAGCTCAACTATATGAAATCAAATTATTACTTTAAATTAAATTTCTGCATTTGACTATGATATATTATATTCTTCTCTAATGGTCAATATAATTTTATCTAATATCCTTTTAAATAAGAAAAAGATTGAGAAAATCCCTTTTCTAATTTATATTTGTGAAGTAATATATTTTTTAATGCTTCAGGAAGTAAGAGATGTCAGGTTCAAACTCCTATGATCTCACTGGTGTGGGCATATGTAGAATTTTTTGATAGATTTTCTATGATTTCCTATATGTAAATTCATTAAAAAAAAAAGTAAATACTTTTTGGACAACAATCCTTCCACGGAGATTTTGTGTAACTCGACATGGGTTTTACTGTATTGCCCATTTTGCCCTTCAAATTGGCTAGCCGAACCATTCGCTGTAAGTGATTCATAAGATATTCGCTGAACCGATTCGAAGGATAAAATGAACAATACAGTAAAACCCGTGTCGAATTATACAAAATGTCCATGAAACAATCATTGTCTGTTGTGCAAATTTTAAATTTATAACTCGCAAATACACGAACCATTAGATAGTATAGCGATTGAGTGTGAGGTCGAACCCATTGGAACTTAAGAAAATATATCAGTGAAAAATACACTATTGAATTATGTAAATTAATAAATTGAGAAAATCATAGAAATAAATCTTAAACATGGAATTAATTATCTAATCTTGGAAATCTAATTTTAATTTAGAAACATTCTAAAAAATAGAAAACATGGTCTAAAATTAAAAACCACATCCAAAAATATAATTTAACAATTAAAGAGATCAAATTTTAATTAAGATGGTGGATTTGATCTAAAAAATATAAATAAGCTTAACTTAACTTAGAACACAAAACTAAGATGCAATTAATTAATTAACCAACCTAATTCCACAATTCTCAAGAGTTTTTGAATTTATAAACAAATAAAATGAAAATGAAAATAAAAACATCATATTTACATATTTACAGTGGAACTGGATCAAAAAATTATGAAGGCTTTATTTTTCATATTTTAAAAATAACATCAAGGCGTAGAATACGGAGCTCACATTTATTATCTATCATGCACTTAAATTTTTCATCCATTAAAATTCTCAATATGAATGTTATAAAATCTATTAAACTAAGATAATTCAAATCTGGCCTTAAGCTAAATAGAATTTTCACTTGCAATTTCAAATCTAAAAGAATTACAATGCATTGAATTTTGGTTGAAGCGGAAAATAGAGACAAGAATGACCATAGTGATTCGAACTAATTAATGAAAATAAATACATGACATTGAAATTTAATTAAAGAAAATAAATTTAAAATTAAACTAACCTTCAAAGTCTAAAGGAAATTTGACATCCCCAAGATCTTCTTGCTCTCTTCTTCTCTTCTGCTCCACTCTCAAAGTCCAACATCCACCGTCCAAATTCAATTTTCTCAATGGGAGATTGAGTATTTATAGATGAAAGGAGGTGCAATGAATGGTTTAGATTTAAAGATTTAAATAAAGCAAGGGACACTTAAAGGACTGATAAGGTTTGTATTAAACATGGAATGGCTTAAAGGAGGAAAGGAGGTAGAAATAAATAGTAAAATTTGTGTAAGGAAAGTGGATGCAAAATTCCATTTTTTACACATGTATCAACTTGCAGCTCAGTTTTGACCTATTTAACATCCAAATTAGAAAAAGTCGTAAACTATAAAATTGTAGCCCTTGAAGTATTATTTCCAACCAAGAATCAAAGCAATTGGACATTTGAGTGAAACGTTATCACCAAAATACTGAAGATGTGTCAAACCTTCTTTCTTTTTCTCCCCTTCTTATTTTGTTTCTTTTTCCTTAATCCACTTGCCAAATTCGAAAATCCCCTTGTATTGAGTTGTAAATTTTTAATTTCCTCATACCTATCTTGAGATGATAAAAATAGTCTTCACACATGTGGATTTCTTCATTGGCTTTTCTTAATAGGCTTGATAATTGGGCTTTTCAAAATATGGAAAATCTAATAAATAATTTTTCCACTTACAATCAATTCTAAAAATGACTAAATTAATCCAAATTCTCATAAATGGATTTGAATTACTTAGTTTACAATAAAACCCCTAAAATTGTGGTAAAATAATTATTAAAAATTTCAACTTTCCAAAAATATCAACTTATGCCCAAAAAGTGCAGAATTCACCATTTAAATTCTCATATCTTGTATTTCCCTATAAATCCTGCAAAACGTCCAAAATCTCATTAATCATATTCAAAAACATATAAAACAATGGGCTAACTATTCCAAATACAAGGGTAAAATAGTCATTTTCCTGTGCTCATCACTGTCTATACTTTTTAATTAGTCTTTGGCGCCCCATATATACACCTGAAAAATCTGCCTCTACACACTCGATTTCAAAAAATAGGTGAAATTACCATTCTACCCCTCCGTGTATATTCATCCGAACGAACTGAAATACACTGATGTGTTCGTTCGGACGAGTGAACTTATATATGTTCATTCGTTCGAATGATCACTTAAGATCATTCGAACGAATGTGCCTTCTCATTCACTTCCTCAAGCTTGTCCTCTTCAGACTTGGCCTATGTTTTAGCTGCATCCTCATATTCCTCAAGTTTATCATCTTCAGACTTTGCCCATGTTTTGGCTGCATCCTCATATTCCTCAAGTTTATCATCTTCAGACTTGGCCCATGTTTTGGCTTCATCCCTATATTCAGCTGCTTTGCTTTGAAATTTGACAGCAAACATGGCACTGCTTCCCTTTTTCAAGACAAAATCCGAAATAGCACACAAGAACCTATACTGCAGGAGTTGCCAAAATTAATTTGAGAAATTGCTGACTGATACTTGGTAACTCCAGAACTAGCTCTCCATTATGTGTCATGTGCACCACATTTATTCCAGAATTCTTTGACATTTACCATGTCACATTGTGTGTCTTGTGCACCACATTTACTCCAGCATTCTTTGACATTTACCATGTCATATTGTGTGTCTTTTGCACCACATTTACTCCAGCATTCTTTAACATTTAACATTCACATTGTTTACTCATCAAAGGAACATACTATTTTTAAGGGTATATCCAAACTAATCATTCGAACAAATGAACATATATAAGTTCATTCGTCAGAACGAACTAAATTCTGTTGAACTGAAATTACACTGATCTGTTCGTTTAGATGAGTATATTCGTTCGAACTGAAATTACACTGATAGTTTGTTCAGACGAATATATTCATCAGAACGAAGTGAAAATGAATTGACGGTTCGTTCGGACGAGTATATTCATCCGAACGAACTGAAAATGAGTTGTCAGTTCATTCAGATGATAGTACATAGAGGGATAAAATGGTAATTTCACTCAATTTTTTGAAATTGAACGTGTAGAAAAAGAAAGTCAATGCGTAGAAAAAGAAAAGCCGAGGACGAGTTAATCTTTTCTATAACAATTTATTGAGGCTCCTGTGCTTCGGAAGACTTTTCCAAAAACGAAAAAAGCACGTGTAAACTTTGAAAGTCAAAGCTGGGGATGTGAGATTCTTTATTTCACCTCCACTTGTTTCTGTTTTTTTGAATGTAAAACCATTGTCTTCCATGATGGTGTCTTCCATGAAGGTGCCAATCTATTTCACATGGTGTCCATGAAGGTGCCATTCTATTTCATATCCAAATTGGATTCTATCTACTTAAGCATCTTTAAATGTGATGCACGCATCAAATTCAGTCTCGTTGTGGACACCATTTGAGGCGCTACGATGACCGCACGGTCACCAATGTTTGGGTACCACACGGTGCAATGGTGAAACAAAGAAGACAAAGTTGGAAGGAAAATCAGCAAAAAAAAAAAAAAAAACCAAAATGATTGCTGGATCTTGCAGAAAAAAAAATCAAGGGATGGTGAAGGAAATAAATGATGAAAAGAAATCAAATGAAAAAGAAAGAGAAAAAAATAAGACAAGGGAAGAATCTGGTGTTGCTGCTAGAAATGTTGCAGAACAAATGAAAAACAGAGAAAGCTAGGAATAATGGAAAGAAAAGATAAAAAAAAAAGGAAAAAAGAATAATAAGAAGGAAAAGAGCGACTTGAGTGGAGAAAGAAAATGGAAAGCAAAACAAAGAAGGAAGACAGAAATAATAGAAAAGGGCTCTCCGTTTACACACCCGATTTTTTTCCTCTACACATCCATTTCCAGGTATGGGTGACTAATTACCATTTTGCCCCCGCATTTCTATTTGTTCGAACGAATTCCCAGTTCATTTCGACATTCGTTCGAATGAATGGGCGCATACCCCATCCAATTTTAATTCGTTCGAACGAATCCCCGTATAAAATCAATTCGTTCGAATGAATCTGGTGAACAGTAACGCGCATTACTGTTCACCCGTTCATTCGAACGAATTGATTGAATGAATCGATTCAATCGATTCATTTTAATGAATCAGTGATTCATTAGAATGAATCGATTTTCTTTTAAATTTTAAAGTTATTTTTAAACACTGCGTATTTTTAAAAAATTTTAAATTAAATATTAGGACTAATTACGATAATATGATAAAAATATTTTAACACTTTAAGGTCTTTTGACACTCCTAAATATTTAAAATACAGTATTTTACAAATAAAGGTATCCCTAGGGTGTGCCAAAAACACATTTAGGAGTGTCAAAAGACCTTAAAGTCTTAAAGTATTTTTATCAGGTTATCCTAATTAGTCCGGATATTCAATTTGAGAAATTTTGAAAATACACAGTGCTTAAAAAATAAGATTAAAACTCTAATATTTAAATAATATACTATAACTTACTGTAGCTTAAACATAATCAACCGATCGATCGATTTTCTGATTTCAGCTAGTGTATGGAATGAAGGATCGATCAATCGAAGAAAATGAACTAACTGTTCAATCGATCAATTCCACATGAAAGGGGGCAGAATCGTAATTTCCAGTAAAAAACTGAAAATCGGTGTCTGGTGGCAGAAAATATCGGTGTCTAAATGGGGAGCCCAACTGAAATTATAAAGACAATAACATAGCAATGTTCAAAGGAATATGCAGATCAATGTACCTTAATCTAGAGATTTGAGAGGAAGATAGGTATTTTGATAACGAGAGACGTTGAGATTATCATTTTGTATGTTTTTCCGTTTAAGTAATGAAAAAGTACATCAGTATTACTTTCCCTTCATCTTTGTTTGCAATGAGTTTGTTTCTAAGATTGCATTCCAGCACTTGAACCGAGTCTTCTAATTTCTTCGATCGTCTTGAAATTGTTCAAATCATTAAAACTCCAAAAAACTCAGATAAGATGGTCTGAGTTGACTTGACTTGATAGGATTTTGAGTTGAGATAGTGAACAAGTTTTGTTGAATTTTTCAACTCAGTAAGATTTTGCATCGAGTTTGAGTTTCGTGTCTTTAAACCAATGTTTGAACACATGAATGAGCCTCTAAGGCCAGCACCAGATCTGGGCCTTTCATTCCACCAGCGTTTAGCAATTATATCTTTCTCCTTTTCACACTCTCCAGTTATATATCCAATTTCCTCCACAAAATCTCAATCTCATCCATTAACCATCCAAATTCCTTCTTTTCTCAATCCCTGCGCAGTTTCTATTGCAGGCCTACTAACATCAGTACACTAATACTAGTTGCATTTTTGCAATACCGACCCTTCCCATGTGAGAGGAAATTGATGAAACAACCAAAAAAAAAAACTATCAAATATGATTATATCAAAGCAATTCTATCATGAAAGGCAAAAAGAACCGATGTATCAGTGCATCAACAATGGCTGAGTTCGAATAATAGAAACTGTGTAAGGGTTTCTACTATTCGAACAAGAGTATAAAAGTTCTAACATAAATTAGTAGAAAGTATATCTACCATCAACATAAGTAGAAACCATTTTCTTCTAAGGAGGAGAAATCAGTAATGTGTGGTGATGCCATTTCCTTACTATTTCTTCTGTAAAAAAATTGCTAAACATACCCAATATGGACCTTCCTTGATGCAATCAAATCAAGACCATATGGGGCTTCTTTTTCTTGTATCATAAGTAATTGTATACGATAGTAACTTAGATGTGGAAAATTCACATAGGTGTAATTCAATTGGTTATCTCTTATTTTAGGAAATGAAAAGTTGTGGGATCGAGCTCTCATAATCTAATATTGGTGTGTCATAGGGATAGTAGACTCACCTCTAAGAGTTTTACGCATAAAAAGAAGTTATTTGTATATGTGAAAAAATAATAATGATGATGAAAATCGTAATAACCTCAACACGTTCTTGTGGTGCAAAAAATATAAATTAAAAATAAAGAATGGTCTATTAGTGATTTCTCATCAATAAAATAATTTGTTTAACCCTCCAAAAACATATGACATAATTTGGTCACTTTTATATGAAATGACGTCATGCCACCTTATAACAAACATATTGGCCAATGCAACATTAGCTGTAAAGGATACTTAATAAATGCAATCAATGCGCTATGGCCATAGATGCATCTACCTATCCTCACATTTGATATATTGCTCATGAGTGGTTGACTTCTCATTAAGTTGAGTAATTCAAGATTTCAAGTGAGAGATTTTGGATTCGAATTTCGTAATTTAATTTCAGTGTGCTTTAAAAATAATAGACTCACTTGTGAATTTTTAAATTAGGTATCTCAAAGTTTCATACACATAAACTCAAAAAAGAGGTTGCCTATCGTATTACTTAGATGATCTTTAAAAAAAATGATCTTTACTGAGATCAAATATAAGTAAAATGATAAATAGTTTAAGCACTATATTTAATTAATTTTAAGAAGAATGTACAGAAATTGTATAATGACCTCATCACATTTTTATTGGACGTTAGGATTTTACTCATCAATCAAAAAAGCAACAGTATACCAATCATATAGTAGCCGATGAACATTAAGTGTCTTGATCAGTGGTCTTAATTTGACTTCCTCAGACTAACCTGATATATAAAATTTATAGATTTTTTATATTTAAGATTAGTCTTATCTCTAATATAAAAATATTTCTTGATATTTAAAATAATAATAAGAATAATAATAAATTACATATATTATAACTCTACATATAAATATTTTTTAGAAGTTTGACACCGTTAAATGGTAGTCATCAATATTATAGATTTACGAAGCCATTAATTATTTCAGAAATGCATCCTTCAAAAACTTCAAACTTCGAAAATTAATGGAAATAGATAAAAATACTAATATTTTTTTATGATAAAATACGTTAAATTTATTATTTTGTTCACTTGTCATTGTTTCAATCGTGAAAAGGTACACTAATTCTCAAAATTAATAGACAATCAAGAGTATGAAAGTTGAAAAATTATTTGGTGTAAATTTAATCGTTGTAAATAGAGGTTAACTTTTCATGAAATTTACTTTGACTTATGAGTATTCAGTTGATTTGAAAGATTTACATTCATATAAAAATCTCTCTAAATTAGGTTTAAAAATCATTCTTAATATAATTTAAAGACAAGAATATTTTAAATATCTATACAATTTCTTTAATATAAATTATATTCGTTAATAAAGATGAAAAATATAATACAATACCAAAATGTAGTAGTCACGCAGTTTTCACGACAGATAATAACTTGTCAAGAGAGTCGGACCTTTTCATCGGGTCGGGTCAGGTCGGGTCGGATCTTTGGGATTTTGACTTTCAGACAAGTCCATTGGTTTCATTGAAATGGATAAGCCCAAGTAGATATTTTCATGGAAATGGGAAAGCTGATTCAAGAACAGAGAATGCATTCAAACAGGACCCAACAAAATATCTTCCATGAAAATAACAGAGATTGAAGGGAGAGAGATGTATTGACACTGTTATAAAGGAAGAAGGCCTCTCCTTCTTCCCTCAATCAATTCTAAACAAGACGATCAAAGAGAGATTGTTTTCAGAGAGAAGAAGCAGCAGCAGCAGCAGCAGCAGAGAGGAGAGATGGCTCGGGCGGATCGAAGCGACGCGCATTTGTCTTTGGAAGAAGAAGCGAAGAGAATGGAAGAGTCGAGGCATTACTTTGATGAGATTGCTCCCAAACGCCATTCAAAGCCTCAGCGCAGCGACTACTCCTCTCACTACACCGACTCTCTTGACGACTCCAGCTCTGTCATCCCCGAATTCTCCAAGTTCCAAGATCTCGAGAACACGGATTCCCAGGTTCTTCTGCTGCTGCTGTACATCTTTTTTCTTTTGTTAATGTGCAATTCGTTTCATTTAAGCTGCTCAATTGTCTTGGGGGCCTCAGTAATTGAGAAGTTTAGTGGTTTTCTGAAGTGGACTCCTTGTGGGATCATGTGCTTTAACGACGGTATTCTCACATTGGAAATCCTCCGGAAAGATCTTGAGTTTATATGCGGACAATTTGACATTGAGCAAATTCGATACACTTTCATGCGACCGGTGTTAGGATTGGACTTCAGTTTCTCCCCTCACAATCGATGTGGGACTCTCTTTCACCCCCAACAACCGGGATCCCCTTGACTTATGGACCTTACACAATAGAGGTGTGGGTTCCCTGGCGCGATCGGGGAGCATGTAATTAGGGCATTCCCACATCAGAAATGCTCCAGAAAGATCTTGAGTTTATAAGTGGAGACGGGGAACTTTAAGAGTGACTAGCCCTTTTGAGTGTGGATCCAACCCGGTGGTTGAAAATAAGGTTTCTCTCTTTACTCATCTTAAATAAGATTAAGGGTGCAAATAGTATTAGATTGGAGCTAGAGGGGACTGGACTGGGATGTTAGCCTGGAGGCCAGATTTAAGACATGATCCACTTCCAGATTAACACCATTTTTGGATGCCCATAATTTGTTTGTCAACAGTTAATACATTGACAGAATTGATCTTCTATTTTCCTTCTGAATGACTGACTAGTCTTTTTTACTGATAAAAAAACCTTTTTCTTTGTGATCTTGCTTGGAAGAAACTGACATACATGGGGAATGAAGCAACAGAGGAGTATGTAGAGACGGAATACTACAAAGATCTTAATTGCATAGACAAGCAGCACCACACGGTATGTTCTTTCTCATTCTGGCAGTGATGGTTAGTTTCAAAAAATGGCTCCAATGATGGATGTGTTCATAAATCTGGGCTGAAATCTTAAATTTTGGCCAGAATCTTAACTTTCAGCACTAAAACATAGATTTTTCAGAAGTATCAGCTTATCTTTTGGAAGTATGAGCCAATTCTCAGTAAGTGTTGGCAGAAATTTGTATTTCATCAGAGTTATCAAATTTTTGCCCTGCTAGAACTGATAATTCTGAGTGTACAGAGACTTGTGAGGACATGAAAGAATCCATACCAAGAATTAAAATATTGACCCAGGTGGTATGTGCCGGCAATTAAACATGAATGAGTAGTAATGTACTTAGTGTTGGCTGCTATGATGATTTATCTTTCTGGGTGGTGCCTGCCTCTTTATTTAGACGGGAACAGGTTTCATCAAGACGGAAAATGCTAAGGGAAACTGCTTCTGTTTAACTCCTGATCACAACGTTTCTGCTTGCAATGCTTCTTGGAAGGGAAACCCAGCAACGAACGATTGGATTCCGGCTGCTGATACTGTAAGATGGATGTCGATACTTACCTGAACAATTCATTTCCCATCTGCACTTCCAATTTCTTTTCGTGGCTTTCATCCAGATTGATCTATTGGTTCCTTTGTTTCAGGTAATTCCAAATTCTAATAAGCCCAAAAGGAGTGAAAATTGAAAGCGAAGTCCTAGCTGTTTGCATCTCCTCTACGAAGAATTTAATAATCAGCACTATATCATGTTGGAGGCGATTTCGATTTCATCAACTGAAATTTCGTACTAATATATTCCACCCATTTTATTAAATATGTAATCTCTGTACTTGCTTGTTTGGAACTGCAAGGATGGTTTGAGTGGTGTTGTAGCAGACTAGCAGTTTTTCTTTTTATAATCAAGATGATTTGGAGCTCGAAAAAGTTAAAATTTTGATTTAATGTGAAAATAAAGACCTAGGACAAGTAATTTGGGACAATTTCAAAATACATATAGGACAACTATTTTGGGACAGATGGATTATCTTTTTTATAAAGTAGAAATTGAGAAAAAAAAAATTAAAAAATTGTGAAATTGGAGGTCTCTTTTCTAAAGTGAAACTACTTATCTACAAAATGACTCATAGGCAAAAATGCATATTTTTTTTTTCATAAAAGAGATATACTTGAGCAAACAAACGTACCATATTACTAAATGATAGGTAAGTGCATTATCTGTTGAAGTAATAACCATTTTCTAATCAAGAATGAAAACCTATTTACATTGTTAATGAATGTATTATTTACAAAAAAAATAGTATGTATCCATAACAACCGTTCACATCATGTCTCATCTCTAAAGAGACATGAGTAGGAGTGACAAAGGACCAAATTAGGTATTAAGATAAGTTTGATTAGTGATGAGAATAGGTTTCTCACCTGTTCTGATCCAAATTTTTGGTGTTTTAACTTAATTTGAATTCATTTTGCTCAATCCATGTAAATCTTACCAATTTTTACCTCTTGGTGCAAAAGTACGGTGATCGGAATTCCTTTAGTAACTATGATGATGGCTCGTGCACATCTTCATGCAAAATCTTTCGAGCCCTTCTGCAATTTAGCAGCAGCTGAATCCAACTTCTATTTTGAGCCAAAATTAGATCACTCAGCTATTCTCTATGGTGTTACTCGATGCGTGTTGATAGAGAAGTTGACACATGCCCTAAAGATTAGTCAGGTATAGACACTTTGATCTTTAGAAAAAAAATTCCTATCTTAGGTTTTCTTTGTAAATTGGGGCACGAATTAGAGGATTAATTAGCATGGGTACTATTTAATAATGAGGTGCTTTTTGGGTGGGATTTTGTTATCTGCTGGGGATTGAAGAACATCCTATTTTTTTTACCAAAGTGTCCATGAACCTGACTAATACTCAAGGTATGTGCAAGCGTTCCTATCCACATACACTAAGTAAATCTACATAGAGTAGTCCTTTAGAATGGAGCATGAAATCAAGAATCTCACTTCATAAGATTAGTTCCTGGCCATCACTCCAATTCCTTTGGATTAGGAACATCCTTGTGCATGGGTTTTTACACTGCATTTTTTTATTTTTAAATTGTGCCCTTATCCTTTATATATCGTATAAAAAAATATCATTACCATCCGTATATCATTTATTTCACCTATTCAAAATTGGAACTCATGAGCCAATATAACAAACTTGTTTTTATAGGCAAACTGTCTATGCAGTGCCTGATTTTATTAAAAACTATTACCTCTTACAAAGAAATCCGAATGGGCCCATCCAATGGAGCAGGAACAAAAGCAATTCACAGAAATTATTGTCTTCTATGTTAAATTACCAATGCCAGATCGTCAATGGGATTTGATCTCACAGAACTGGTGAGGACAAAAAAAGACAGATATCTACAATTTCCTTATCTTATGCTCTATGCTCTAACCTATAGACCAAATAAAAACCCAATAGGGTTTAAAAAGGATCATTACCACATTGTGATACTTTTCAATAACTATGTACAGCTATAGAAAATTACAATTTAGGGATAGAACGATAAATTGGAGTGAGTTAAATATAGAAAAGCTATTGAACCACGGAGTAAGGTAGGTAAGGGAAAATTGCCTTTTCTTGCCTTTTTTAACTAATGTTTCAAGATTGAAATAATGCTAAACGACTACAACACATTTTGGATAGCGATCCTCCTAACCCGACACGGATTTTAAAGTATTCCTGATTTTATCCTTCCACTGCCATTTCAACTAGCCGAAACCAAATCTACCATCTTTTCAGCTAGCCGAATCTGCCATTTCGACTGGCTGAAACCAAATATGTCATTTTGGATAGTCGATTCATACTGCAGTGAAAGGGTCTTGGCAAAAGCCGATTCGAATGGCAAATGGACAATATAGTAAAATTCATATCAAATTACACAAAATGCTCGTGTGAAGATCATTACCCCACATTTTCTATAAAAATAGAAAATGATTCTCTTCTTGAAACACTTTTTTTATGAAAAATGATTTGTGCAGCTTAGTCATTTTCTAATTTCTACTATAGATTTGGAAGATGAATTTCCAGGGAAAGGAGCTCAAAAGTTAATTCCAATCCAACCCATAAACTAAACATGGCCCAACCCAATACGACTGATGATCCAATCCAACCCTAATATTATAGTCAGCTTAACTGACCTCGACTTGAAACTTAGTTGATGGTCTAATCTAACCTCTATATATCTATAATCTATTGCATAAATATAGTATCTATAATGTATTGCTTGAGATTAAGAGATTTATTCCAAGAAAAAAAACCTTTCTAAGAGTATCCAGGACTACAATTCAGAGAATACAAGAACTCTTGCCAGCCACGTTTGCAACTTCGAAAGCCAAACAAGGCAACAGAAAAAGAAAGGAGGTTTTAATTAGCATTGGCCAAAATCTTCTTGCTATGTAATGTTCCAAACAAATCCTTGTAAAGTTACCTCTCAACGTCCGCAGGCACCTTCAAAGCGGTGAATTATCTACTGTTCGACTCTCCAAACAGCAGAAAGTTGAAGGTGGCTGAAAAAGCACAATCTCAGCGGTCAGATCCACGTGGCAGAATTCGAGATGAAGACCATGTTGATCTAGGGCCACCTCCAGAAGAAAACGATGAGTTACGGTCATCAGTGCGCCACCTGTCACTGGATTGAGGCGGGCGGTCATCCTGTCTGCCCCAGCGGTCTGATTCTGGGGGTGGTGCCACACCAGAGCCCTCACTCCTCTCACGGCGGAACTTGGGCACGTATTTTCCGGGGCCAGGAGCAGCAGCAGAAGCAGCACTAGCTACAGGCTCCACCGGGCGGGGGCCATTGGCATGATCAACCTGTCTCAGCTCAGAGGACCTTCCCAGCAGAGCTTCTCTCCTTAACCTCTCCTTCTCTTCCAATTCCTTCTCCCTCTCTCTCTGCTTTTCAGCAATTTCGTCCAGCTTTGCTTTCCTTTCTGCTGCTTCTTTCTTTTGCCTTTCAGCCTCTGCAACCACCAATGAAATGCCGAAAGAATTAAAAAAATAATAATTAGTAAAACAAACTACAAAGATTATGTATGTGTGTACCAACAGTAAGTGGAAAGGGCAGTCATGAGTGCAGAAGTCACAATGAAAAGCCTTTATCAAGTGCAAGCCTTGAGGAACCAACTTCCTGATGGCGAATGAGGTGATGATTGATGAGTCGACCAATGTGGAAAAACTAATTTGGCCAGCTAAAAGCTTGACTGATTGAATCAGTTCAGTCAGTTTCTTTAGGGGTCTAAAATCCCTGTCCTACCTACAAACTCAGCTGATAGACTTGGTTAATCAGTTCCACCAGGATCTGCAGTCCTAGTCCCACCTCAAATCTGTATCACATTAAGTGAACTTTCCTTTTCTCCCTACTTAATATGGCAGAGAATTTTCTCTCTAGGATGGGCAAAATTGAACAGACAACATGACCTTTTTTTTTTTTTTCCGAAAGATGGACAACATAACTGTTTGGAGAAAAGAGCTCACAGAAATTAGAAATAAAGAAACATTAAATATTTTGTGATTTAAGAAGCATACCTTCATGTTTCCGAGCTTCCTCCTCTTCCTGCAACTTGGCAAGTCTTTCCTCCTCTGTTTGTAGATAAAATATAGTCTTCCTTAGCCTCTCCCTCTCAGCCCTTCGTTCCCTCAAAATATTGTTAATCTTTTCTTCTCTCTCCTTTTTCAATTTTTTATACTCTTCCCCACGTCTTTCGACAATTTTGTCCTGGAAAATGTTCTGTAATAAAACAAACACTTTTACTATCTTTAATTCATTGGCCAACAGAAAATTTGCAGTTAGAAGGAACATAAGGTGAATAGTAACAAGTAAACCAAATTGTAGAAAAAACCTGTCAGTTGCATTATACTTTTGTGCAACAGAAAATTAACTACTGGTTTAGTGATCTTGGGCATATCTGTATATATGTAAACCAGCCACTCACTAACATGATGCTGCCATGTTATTCTACATTATAATGATGGGGTGGACGAAAAGTGGATTTGCTGTGCAGTATGAATATCTTATTTTTCTCAACTTCTGAGTTTTCAATAGCTTCACCCTTTTTCCTAATATTTTAAAAAAGAGGTAAGCTCATACAATAATGACGATGACAATTACATGGTAAGTATTCTACAACTAATTGTGACTGCAAATAGAAGTCCCAACACCAATTTTATGGACCCCAATATGGTTAATACCATAAAATGCTGGATCGACAGTAGTCAAGAAGCACTACATTCTGCTATATGTGCAAACTATAATTCTGGGCTTCTCATTTCACTCCTACATAATAAAGACCAGGGCCTATGCACAATAAGTACCCAGTTCATGGACATTGTACTTTCACCCCGAACAGTTTTTTTTTTAAAAGATTACTATTTCATTAAAAGAAGAAAAGAATAGGATACACCCGACACATCAAGACACCATAGTAACAAACTGTGAGGCCCTCATCAGCCCAGCAACAAAAAACAGCACCTGGTAGAACTCTACACAAACAAAACAGGACAAAACTTGGAAAACAGCTGATCGCTAACACTTTTCCTCAGAAAAGTAATAAAAGGTTTTAATTTAGTTTTTTGAAATGATGGAAAAGATAATATCAAAGAGAACCATAACACACCAACAAAAGGGCACAGCAATGGGAACATCAAAATAAGAGATATATCACTTGTGGCAAATTTGTCCCCAACATGAAAATCAGTTGCAAGGTCTTTCTCATGCCAAAACACAAGTAGCATTATGAAAAAATGGCACGATGACTTTTAAGCCCGCCTACACTAATACATAGGATTGCCTATAGTTTGGCCACTGCGACCATCCTAGCTTTAAGAACATAGTCCATAAAGTTTAACTACCATAGACCATTAACTTCTAATATGTAAATTTTGGATGTATATCTCAGCACACATGAGAACATGCATTTTTCTTGTGAGACTATAGATGGACAAATGCTCCAACTCATCATTTCAAGAGAGGTGAGGGTGGGGGTGGGGGGAGTGAGGTTGACAGAGAGAGAGAGAGAGAGAGAGAGAGAGAGAGAGAGAGAGAAAGCAGATGAATTTTGGGCTCGTCGCATAGATGGGTCAGCTATATTACAAGTTGTAATATAGTGACATTTTAATCATTCCTCAAGCACACACATCAAGGCTGTCTTGATAGAATTTCTCATAGTTAACATATAAGTAGAATGTACAAACCTTGTTATCCAGCATCCGGGCCAGCCTTTGTTTCTCTTGGAGGTCTCCAGCATGATGCTCTTTGCTCAGTTCAATCTCCCGCTGAAGATTGGCATAGAAGAGTAAAATTAGATAATAAAAAAACAGCATATATTAAATCATGTGTGAAGTATTGAACTCATCCATGAAGGATTTGAAGCAAACCAGCTGCTCGCGCTCATGAATGATTTTCTCTTCCACCAAACTCTGTTCATATGCTGCCTCAATTAAAGGTGCTTCCTCTTCTCTTTTTGCTCTTTCCATGTAATCCATTGTTTTAGCCAGCTTTTGCAATTTCTTTTCCATTTCATGGCGTTCTCTGAGTTGCTCACTCAAAGCCATCTCTATCAGGCTCTGTTTAGTAACCTTCTCCTGAGAAAAAAAAATATATGTGAGTACTAGTTATGAATGTCATAAATCAAAATACAATGTTTAATGGTATACAAGCAAAAGTTTTTATTCATTTCACCCTCTGATACTTCAAGCAATTTCCTTTCAATAACCAGTGTTTCAAAGTACCAACACAGTAATGATCAAAACTAAGGAACATCACTGGAAGAACCAAAATGACTGAAGATGATTATAATCAACCAATTCAACTGCAACAGCTGACAATGAGTTGTCGAATCCATAATAGAAGCCAAGTCAAGACTAGTCCATGGCAATTCATTTCAAGAATTTTTTTTTTTTTAATTGTCATCAAACTCCTATAAAAGGTGGCAACTGAATGTAAATAACACTTTTTCATTGCAATATCAAAACTGTCATCTCTATTCTTCAGCAAGTTGCCTAACAAATCCATATAACAAAACCCCAGAACAGAAAGGCTGGGCACCAGGAATCAAGGAAAGCATAATGAAGCTCAACAAAGGAAGCAGGTAAACACCAAATATATAGAGATCCAAGTCAAGCAAGACTTGGAGACCCCCACTGAACCCCATAATGATGATGATGACGACGACAATGATGATGACGATGACGACGATGACGATGACGGTGACTATTTTAGGTTAGGGGCGGGATAAGTGGTTTGATTCAAACCCACATTTGCAGTTGCACAAGTGAGTACTTAGTAATGTGCGACAGGCTAATGTCTATAAGTTATGATTTTCTTGACAAGCATGTCAGTAAGTGATGCCCACAAAGATCCACCACTTCTTGTTCAATAGTACAAACGATAAAACACAAGGTAGCATGTGCCAGATGATTTTCCCCAATGCTCAAGATGCAAAAGTTATTTGGTTTAGAACAACAAAACATGCACTGACAAGTGTGGCACAAGACAAAAATAATAAAGAAGGCCACATCAATCTACTTTAATCTGGTACACTCAATTGATACCTACAAGAAGGAAGAGAGTAGGATTTTGTAAGAAAGACACAACTCACCCCTTCAATAACTGGCTTCTTCCCCTTCTTACTACGCTTCCCAGCTTCCTGCAGTAATGCTTGGGCTTCTTCAAGTTCTCTCTCCTCTATTTCTCTACGGATCCTTTGTTCCTCTCTTCGAGTATACTCTGACGCAAGTCTCTTTTGCTCTGCTTCTTCAGAGATTTTTTGTAGTTTTAGCCTCTTTGACTCTTCTTTGCGCTCCTACGGAATGTCAAGAAACAACTATCAGTAGAAAAAGAAATTTTCTTTATACTTTTACGGACAAGCAGTAGCCACCACCAAAACAACAACAAAACAATATCAAGAAAGTACAGTAACGGTTAAATGATATTGAAACCAGATATCCTTCAAAAGAACTAGATCACCAAATAGTATTTATCCTTTCAAACCTAAACAGAAGAGTATGAGACCATTACCATTTCTAGCATCTGCCGTTCTTGTTCTTCCTTGCGTTTCTCAATGATCAATTTCCGGGCAAGAAGTCTCTTGTGCTCCTTATCCACAACCTCTGCCAAACCAGTGAGAGTATTTCCCAGTTTTGATGCTTCCTTTACTGGAGAATATATCAAGCTCCTGGCTTTATTCAAAGATTCTGCAAAACCTGTCAGATGATCCCGAAGCCTGTCGGACTCAAGATCCTGACAAGGAAAAAATGCATAAATAACCTACATATTAGAGAAAATGTGACTTTGATGAATGTACAAGTACAGAATCCCAATTACAAGTTCTGAGACAGACAGAACTTGATACTTTAAAAATAAATAAATAAATAAAAAGGGAATGTGATAAAGTTACAAATCCAACTGGAGAAAATAAGGACTTCCATGTGAGAGAGTAAAAATAGTTCAGCCCATCAAAACTACAACTTCCAATTCCAAAAAGTTCAGTCAAAGGGTAGCCAGTGAAGGAAGAATCAATAATAACATTTTCCAAAAAAGAAAAGAAAAAGACATGCCAGGCTAAGGTATCAGAAAAAATAATGCTAAACAAGTACAAGTGTATAGTCACATAATGCTGACCAAGAATAAATTGGGTAAATTTCTCTATTTTGGACATTTTAAGAACTTTCAAAAGAGTATTGATTTGGTCTAAAGCCTTGTTATTGGGGATCCTGTTTTACTTGGGTGTTCAAGGTTGAGGGTGTTTCTTTTTTGTTGTTTGGTTAGTTTTATTGTGCACTGGTGCCTTTTCTTTTTAATAAAATTGCAGTTGCGATTTTCAAAAAAAAAAGAACATGTTGGGTAAACTTTCAACCATGATATGGGTGTTAATATTTAGCCTGTTTCAGATAAAGCTGCATAACCATGAAATATAAAGGGGAAAAAAACATAAAAACAAATTGCACAAATAATGCTATTCACAAGCCATAACTATGTGCATTCACAAGCCACATTGCATGCCACTACAAGAAAATATATAGAGAGCCATTATTTGTTTGGCTTGTTTCATAGAATCTTAAATCTTAGCCCGAGTCAACTTATAGAACACCCTTGTTTTCATTCGGTCAAAACTTATAAATGTAACACCAAAACCACACAAGTTGTCATCAAAAGATGCAAATTGGGTGTTCACACATGGATGTGCAACCCTAGGCTGTGTTTGGATGAGGAGAAAGATTTTTAGGAGATTCCCTTGGGTGGAGGATTCTCCTGCTAAGAGATTTCCTTGTATTTGTTTGGTAATTTTAGAGAAAAAAAAAAGTATAAGGAGAAAATAAGTAAGGAGAGGAGCAAGGAGACTCCAAGGGAAACCAAATTAAGGCTTGAGAGGGAAATGAGGGGAAAAGTGGGCTTCACTTTTTCTCCTAGCTAGTAAATACCAAACAGGTGACAGGAGGAGAATCTCCTGTATTCCCTTTTTTCCCCATCCAAATGCAGCCTAGATGCATAACTTTGTGTATTTGCAATTGTTGACTTACCATATTACCAAAAAGGACGGCCCTCTTCCTGTGATCAACTTTCATTGCAATAAAATTATATTTAACAGCATCGACTGAAATTTTCTCCACGGATGAAAAATCAAAAAATGGAATCATCGTCGATAGCACATCAATCTTCATTGTCTGGTACACTTGGGAAACCTGGAAAATAAAAGGATAGTCATCAACAAGCACAACAAAAAGTTCAACAAAAATGTAACAAAAGAGTGCATTAATTATTTTAATATAGGTATAAAAACCTGCTGCAGCACTCTCAAGGTGGCAAGCTTCTCCAGAGCAGGGACATACTGCGAAAGCTGCACCTCTGGTACAGAAGAAGCTGAAGAAAGCTTGCCCCCGAGCTTCGAGATCTTGGACAACAGTGGCTGAACCTTTGATGCAAGATCAAGTGGGAGAAATTCATGTTCTAGAAGATGGTATAGGTCTTTCACTTCTTGCGAAACACATGTCAATACACCTTTGGAAGCCTGCAAACAATAATAATTGCACAAACAAAAGATGTTTCAGAAAAGAACTAGAAAGGGTCTAACCAATAGCCATCTAGCATAACAGAAATACATGTTATAAACATGCGTTCTGGATAAACACAATTTAGTAGAACCTAAGCATTCCAATTTCCAAGAATTCGATGGGAAGAGTTTCATTAATTAAGCCTTTGAAAAGTATTTATGACATTATAACAGCTGAAATATGATTCTCATCATGTATCCAGGACTCAAGTTTCAGACAAACAGAATCAGGCATTGGCAACATATCAAGAGGTTCTCATATCTCAACAACTTCCGGAGTTTTGCCACATTGGCTTCAAATCAAGAGGTTTTCGTATCGCACCAATTTCCAGAACTCACTAAATCCATGTAAGCCACAACCCTTTAAGTATTGGTGAATCCGATAAAGAAGACACAATAACTTTTTCGGGGGTGTGTGTGCTACGTATAGCATGTGTTGACTTCATGCCTCCATGTGCATGTCTGTGTGTGTCAACGCATGCATGCCTCGGTGCTCTATGTGTGTGTGTGTCAGAGAGAGAGAGAGAGAATTTTATTTCTAAAAAAAAAAAGACTAAGGTGCATCAAAGAAACAGAAAAAGTGTCAAGGATAAACAAAAAACTAAAACAAGGACGTAATAACCAATGGAAAGGAAACCCAAGATATCAATAGATCCAGTCTTTCTTTTATTGTTAATTTTTTAATTTTTTGGTTTTTTGAGAGAGAACTGAAAGATTGAGCCAATCAATGCACCCTTTATGGCAAAAGAAAATAATGGAAGAAAAGAAATCAAAAAGTACTACCATGACAAAAATTATCTCAAACTCACCAGTTCTGAGAGAAGTGATGATCGTGAAAGCTGGAAAACATTACCCAGTGTTAGAATGATGCAATAAACAACAAGTAATCTGAAAAATATAACAAAAGAAAATACACATTACCGCTTCTCTGCTGTCCCGTTTAGCCTCAAGGTTAAACCCTATAAGACTAGCCATCCGTAAATTGTGTTCTTTCTCATTTTCAAGCTCCAGATGAGATGCTCCATACTTGTGACCATATGGGGTTACTGAAAGTGCAGCTAATAAGACAGATGATGCAATCAATTGCAAATCTTTCTGGGATAAGTTCTTATTATAACTTTTCTGAAGCATAAAAAGTTTGAACCAAGAATAGGCATGATACAAGTGGCCATCTGAAACCCAGAATATTTCTGTTAGCTTTGCATAGTAAATAACCATCAATGATGGCTTTGGGGTTTTCTTAACAATGCACATCAACCCATGAACATCTTCAACAGAACGAAAAGCTTCCTGCATCCAACAGCAGAGGAACCATAATAAGAAATGATACAAGCTACCAGTCTACCACTTTTATAAAATTGTTGTATATTGGTGACATCACAGACCTGCCAAAGTTGAAGCTCAGTTGCAATCTTAAGCTGCTCAAATCTTGTATCCAGATACAGCTGCAAACTTTCTGGCAAAGACAAGTCAGGTCTGTCCCTTTGGTCTCTGTATTTGTTAAGATTGGCAAGATGATTCCGGATTATTTCACAGAGTCTACGAAACTCTGTTGTTCGTTTGTATTGTTTACAAAACTGAAATGCGCGATGTGCCGTCATCTGAACATCAGAAACAGCCAGGGGAATAAAAAGTAGCACAAGGTTAGATGTTATAATTAAATTAATCATGTGGACTTTTTTTGGTTTTCAAAGAAGAAGAGGATCTGACTTAATATAAATATCAGTAAGATGATGGAACTTCCATGGGACAATATCTAAAACATTTCAAAATTGCAAAAACTGCAGAAGAATTGAAACCTTGATAAACTCACAATATAAGCTAATGCAAATATGTAGAAAACTGAATGACTCCGAAATTCACATCCTTGGAAATTCAACACAAATCCTATTTTTTCCTTTTCTAGGACAACCCATTTCCATGACACACGAAAGGATGATATAAGTACAGAATGTCAAGTTCCAAGAATATCAATCCTAGAAAAAAAAAAGGAGAGAGAGAGAGTGCATTATTGGACAAAATTAGCTCTTCTGAAAGAAAACTAAAAGTATTATTGGACAAAACATCCTCTTTTCTTTCCCTCCCTCTTTTCTTTCCTCCCTCTTTTCTTTCCAATCCCTCTTTTCTTTCCATCCCTCTTCTTTCATCCCTCTTTTCTTTTCATCCCTCTTTTCTTTCCCATCCCTCTTTTCTTTCTGTAGCCT
Organism: Chimonanthus salicifolius; assembly: GCA_013350335.1. Classification (NCBI taxonomy): domain Eukaryota; kingdom Viridiplantae; phylum Streptophyta; class Magnoliopsida; order Laurales; family Calycanthaceae; genus Chimonanthus; species Chimonanthus salicifolius. The sequence goes on along the minus strand of CM023537.1, from coordinate 5,388,226 downwards.
CCTTCCCTTACCCATGTCCTCATGGGTCGGAAGAAGTCCCAGAAAGTCCCTGGTAAGCCGCCAGACCCTTTTCCTGATCCTGAGAAGGATCTAAAGTACCAGGCAGAATGCTTGGAGCAAACCATTTGTTCAAAATTCTGGTCGCAAGATGTCAAGATCAGCTCCCTTGTCACTGCAATGAACAGGGGTGTTGGCATCCCTCTTGCTGCTTCTGATGACCTCATCCTTGCTGCTAAAGGAAGGCTGCATGCTGAGAAGACTGAAAACTTCAAAAAGAAGTTCTTCAAATGCAAATCTGATGAAGATCTTGTAGAGCTGATTGCAGACTACATTTGTAAAAACAAGAAGGATTTTATTCCTCAATCAATCCCGCAGAAGCTTCTTTTACTTGGCACTGATAGAGCCTCTTTCTACAAGAGACACTACCCATCTGGAGCCTACGGTGGTAGTGAATCCTCTGGTGACTCTCCCTCACACGACAGATTTATCTTAGATCTCCACTCTTTCTATGCTGCAAGTAAAGATGAAAAAGTCCTGATGATTGCTTCGGCTCTTGTATCTGAAAACGGCAACTCCATTCCAGTCAATGCTGACCCAGATTTGGTAAAAGAGGCTCGTTCACTGCTGAAAAATGGAAACCCATCCTCCTCCTCCTCAGCGAGCAACTCGGGTGCTGGGGCAGATGCCGAGGACACAGAAGTAATTTCTTCTTCGCCCATCCCAGCCACCAACCCTACCCCACCTGTGATGGTTGATGGGACCCCTATTTGCCCTACATCTGCTGAAACTGGGCTGCAGGCTCAGCTACCAAGAATCCTCTCCCTAAACATGCAAATCTTCCAATCTCCTTGGTTCCACCCCACACCTCTGACCCACCTCCTATTCAAATCCCTCACCTCCATTAAATGCCGCAGTAGCAAACTCTCGTCCCTCAAAGGAACCCCAGCTGTCCAGCCACAAGTCTATTGACTTCTCTGCCCCTAACCCTGCAAATGGTCCACGGGGACCCCTGCCTTTCAATGGGCATCTCTGTTTAGCAAGCAAAAAGAAGCTTCTCTTGACCTGCTCCAGATTGAGCATAACTCCCCCCTCCCCTTTGCTGCCATCTTCCCCGACGAAGACATTTCTGAGGGGGAAGAATACCGCGACTCTTACCTGGTTGGTTATTTTCTGGGCAAAAAACAGTGGTATCCCCATGTCAAAAACGGTTTGATGAAGCAATGGAACTCTCCTGTCGGCCTTGAGATTTTCACTCTTGATAATGGCTTCTTCCTCTTCAAGTTTGGTTGCAAAGAAGACTGCCAAAGGGTGCTTGATAACGGCCCTTACTTCATCCAGAGCCGTCCTCTTCTTCTGAAGAAATGGATCCTGTCTAACCCTCTTGATCGTGAAAATCTCGACTCCATCCCTCTTTGGATTAAGCTCCCAAATTTGCATGTTGTTATGAGAACGCGCAAGAACCTTAGCAGAATAGCGAGCCTCATCGGCAAGCCCCTTTTCATGGATTCCGCCACTGCAAAGGGTACCAACCTTGCCATGGCCAGAGTTTGTGTTGAAATCAATGCAAACCAACAACTACCGGACTCTCTGTCTCTTATAACATCACAAGGTACCATCAACCAATGAGTGGAATATGATTGGAAGCCTAAGTCCTGCACTTCCTGTAACACCTTCAACCACTCCTCTGAAAATTGTCCCCGAGAAGCTAATGTTAAGAAGATTTGGGTGCGAAAGAAGGCTGCTACTCCCATCCTTCCTGTCCCCCCTGTTGTTCTGAAAGCCTCCAACCCTATAGGCCCTGGTGCTTCTACTGTCCAGAATGCTGATTCTAGTGGTAAACCTGCTGCTAATGGCGATCCATGCAACACCCTGCCTGCTAGACAAAAGTACCCTCCTGGCCCTTTGCAAGCTTTGAAGAATGGTGCTCCCTCTGCTGAAGACCCCATTGTTTCCAATAAACTCAACATTCTTGCTTCAATCAGTGAAGATCCTATTGAGGTGGAAGATATTTCTGACGATGGTGATACTCCTTCTGATGGTGATGCTAACTTTGGTGAAGATTGCTTGGGCATGGGAGATCTCATGGTAGAAGATTTTTCTGGGACGAGGAAAAAAGTTGATGCAACTACCTCGGTGCCCAAATTGTCAATGTTAATTCTCTCTTGGAATGTCAGGGGTCTTAACAGGCCCCGTATGCAACTTGATGTTAGGGATTTAATCCGTTCCCCTGCCCCTGACATTATATGTATTTTGGAAAGTAGAGTCAAGGCTGGTAATCTTTATACTATTGGCAACACAATCTTCCCCCCCAACTGAAACAATTTCTCTAATATTTCTTCTTGTAGCTCGGCTAGAATTTGGATCGCTTGGCGCAGTTCAATTAATCTCACTACTCATTCTGTCTTCAGCCAGGCCATTTTTTGTAAAATCTTCACGGAGCATGGTTATTTCTTCCTCTGCAGCGTCTATGGTAGAAACTGCCCTTTGAAAAGAAGGGACCTTTGGAAGTGTATTGAAGATCACTCTGTCTCTAACCCCCTGCCTACCTGTTTCATTGGCGACTTTAACTGCATCAGGTCTGTTGATGAGAAATCTGGAGGTTCTCGTCCTCCTACCTACATCTTGAGGGACTTCAACAACTACATTGATAATGCTGGCATCATTGAGTTCCATGTTGCTGGTTCCTCTTTCTCTTGGTCCAACAGTTCCGATGGGCACAAAAGGATCGAATCTCGGATTGATAGAGCTCTGTATAACCAGCCCTTCATCAACACCTTCAACAACACTTTTTGGTCCTAGCTTATTAGACCGCAGAGGTATCTCTTTATGTATTTCTGGTGGAGCATTCAAAGGATCACCTCCCTTCAAATTTATTAACAGCTGGTGTAAGGACCCGGATTTCATCAAATTTGTTGAAAACAACTGGGTTGCACCTATCAGCGGCACACCTATGTTCAGCCTGGTTTCTAAGTTATCTAGACTCAAGCGTGCTCTTATTCAGTGGCATCATTCCAAACCTAAGCTATCTACTCAAATTACTTCAGCAAGAATCGATTTGGAATCTACCCAAAGAACCAATGATTTGGACCCTTCTTCCAGCAACTTCAGGAGTGTGCAAACCTCTAAGCTGAGACTTGAATCTGCTCTTGACTGTGAATTAAGTCTTCTTCATTAAAAGTCTTGCTTACTTAATCTCAACCTGAAAGGCATTGGCAGCAGTTTTTTCTACAATTCTATCAAGATCCACCAACATCGGAACAATATTCATTCTATTCATAGGGATGATGGTTCTCTCACTGACAACCTTTCTGAGATTAGCAGCTTTTTTGTGAACCACTTCACTAATTTCTTCAGTGGGTACCCTATTGACACCTCCCGGAGCAATGTCGTTCATCATATAATCCAGCCCACTGACTACAGCAGCTTCAGCCGCTTTAGCATTATGTCTTCCCTCAACGCTGCTGATTAAGATAGACTCTCACTGTCTGTCGAGAAAAAGGAGATTGAATCCATCATCAAGCTTGCCAACAATAGGAAATCTCCGGGCCCTGATGGTTTCAACAGCCTATTTTTTAAAGCATGCTGGAACATTATTGGTGATGATGTCTCCTCTGCCATCCTGGATTTCTTCGCCTCTTCTAAACTTCTCAAGCAAACTAAGGCCCCCTTTATTGCTCTCATCCCGAAGATTGCCAGCACTGATCGTCCCGATCTTTTTAGGCCTATTGCTCTCTCCAATGAGCTTTATAAGATTATCTCCCGGGTCCTTGTCAACCGTATGAAGTGTGTTATGCCTATGCTCATAAGCAAAAACCAATAGGCCTTTGTGCCTGGTCGTGATATCACTTCTATCATTTTGCTCTGTCATGATTTGATCCATGGGATTCATTTGCCTAAGGCCTCTCCTCGGATGTGTATAAAAATTGATCTTCACAAGGCTTTTGACTGTGTTAACTGGAGCTGCCTCTTCCACATTCTCAATCAGATGAATTTCAGTCCTAAGTGGATAAGCTGGATCAAGGAATGTGTGACTTCTCCTTCATTTTCGGTGCTCCTAAATGGGACCCCTCGTGGCTTCTTCAGTAGCACTAAGGGCCTATGTCAGGGTGACCCCCTTTCCCCCTTCCTTTTTGGCCATCATCATGGAGAGCCTCTCTTGTGCCCTTGACAGATGCATTAGCAATGGCGACATCTATTGTCCCTCCTCTGCTGGCGGTAACACCATCTCCCACCTACTGTTTACCGATGACTTAATGCTATTCAGCTCTGCTGATTTGAACTCTAGAAAGGCCATTAGGCATCTCCTTGACGAATTTCAGCAGTTCTCGGGTCTCTCCATCAATGCCTCCAAGTGTCAAGTTATTTTCTCTAGCTCTACCACCTGCAAGGCTGAAATTCTCTCTATTCTGGGTATGGTTGACGCTAAGCTCCCTATTACCTATCTTGGTCTTCCTTTATTCTCAACAAGGTTGCGCGTATCCAACTGTTCTGGGCTCATCTCCAAAATTAATAACAGGTTTAGCTCATGGAATGCTTCTGCTATCTCTTTCGCTGGAAGGGTGGAACTCCTCCGTTCCACGATTAGCAACCTTTATCTCTACTGGGCAACTGCCTTCCTTCTTCCCAAGTCATGCTTGGCGGATATCTCTTAGTCCATGAGGAAGTTTTTGTGGGGTTCCCTTGATTGCAGGAAAATTCACACAGTCTCTTGGGACACTATCTGTAAGCCCATTTCAAAAGGGGGTCTCGGTTTACACGATCTTGTCCTCACTAATAAGGTCTACCTCTTCAAGCAAGTTTGGAATATTGTCACCAAAGCACATGACCTTTGGATTAAGCGGGTTCATGGAAAATATTTGAAGAACTGTAATTTTTTGTCCTCTCGGGCTAGGAGTAATGTCTCTTGGGCTTGGCGATCAATTCTCTCTGTTCGTGACATGGCCAAGTCCAGCATCCTCCACTCCATCGGCAATGGTGAGACTACCCGTTTTTGGCGTGATCTTTGGATCAAGACTGGCTACACTCTTCTGGATCACTTTGGTGGGAGACCAAGCTACCGTCTGGGCCTTGGCTTGGACATCCATGCCTCCACTTTTATTATCAATGGGAAGTGGCATCTTCCGCCTCCTCCCTCTAAAAACCTGGCTACTGTTTGGGATTCTATTACTCAAATCCAACTTCCCATTCTCCTTTCGTCTGATGTCATTGTGTGGACTGCTAATGATTGTGGATCTTTTAGCATCTCCTCTTCTTATAGCTCTCTTTATAGTAGCCTTGTTGCCCCCCCTTGGATTGAGTTGCTTTGGTTTCCCGACTGTATCCGTAAGCACTCCTTCTTTGCTTGGTTGTTGTTTAACAATGGGCTCAAGACCTGCGATCTCCTCTTGAAGCTTGGTATCCGCTGCCATTCTCTATGCTCTCTTTGCTCCTCTATCATTGAATCCAGTCAGCATTTTCTTTGCTGTGATTTTGTTCTTTCCGTTTGGACCCTTCTTTGTGTTAAATTCCGGTTCCATTGTAGCAACCCTGACATTGTTTCCCAGGCCTTATCTCTCATCAATTCTGGTCTTCCCCCCTTCAGAAGCTTGCTGCCAACCTTTTGCTCCCTGCTCTTGTATGGCACTGCTGGAATGAAAGAAACATGCGCATCTTCAAATCTTCTTTAGCTGTGCTTACAAAATCTTCACGGGTATAATTTCTGATATTAGACGTAGGATCTTCTTCCTCCTCTCTAATCGTGATCTTTCTTCGGTTAGCAGTATTTTCTCTGCTCTCTGAGACCTCCCTCCTCCCATCCCAGCCCCCACTCGCCCCCCTTTCTCACGACCCTCCTCTTCTTTCTCTTCATCTCTAACCTATGGTTTCTTCTCGAACCACCAGCGCCTCATCCTTGGATCCCAACATCTCAACAAAGATTGCTCCATTTTGGGTTCTTGTGCTTTCCCTCTCAAACCTCAGACCTGCACGATTTCCATTTTGCATTGCTACCAGCTGATCCTTCTTTCTTGATCAAAGCAGAACTTGACTTTTGACAGGATCCTCTTGCCTGATCCTGAGTCTCTTTCAGCCCTTCCTTACCCCTCCTGCCATTGGAGAGTCAAGACCCATGCCCATGCCGTGATTGAGCTGCTTACTCGCCTCAACATCAAGCATTTATAGCTAACAAAAGAGATTTACCCTTTATGAGTTTCAAATCTTGGACTGACACATTAACTACTCCCGTTTTGTCTTATTTTGGTTCGGGAGTTTTTACTGAATTATAGTTTTGTTTTTTTTATCCCTTCGGGATTCTCTGCCTGACCCGGGCTGTGGGTTTCTTTTGGCTCAATTTCCGAGTTCATTTTTGTATATTTTTTGGGATTTTTCCCTCTTTTGAATGAATCTTACCCTTTGTTCCAAAAGAAAAAAATCCAAACAGGAAAAAACCACAAAACAGTCTAGAGTGAGTCAAAAGGAGATGAATAATAAGCAACAGTGAGATGACCATTAAGAGGGGAGGACAACAAGAACATGAAAAAGAGACAGCCTTATTGGCTGAATTATGAAGGATACAGGAAAGATTCAAATACATTGTGCAAGCATTCAAATACATTGTATTGAAGGAAATCCACCAAATCTCTAGATTGGAAAAGATTCAATCCATTTGTTGAATGCATGCAAAACGGCTTGCTTTCTAGATGATCCCTCTAGAAAGAGGGGGATTATCACAAATCCTTCTAGTTACTTCGTTCCCTATTTCTACTTGTGAGAATCCTGAGGAAAATAATTTTATTTCCACCAAGCTGAAACAATATGTCGACGACTTTGGTAAACCAAAGTCATCGTTTAATAGCTATTGAAATGCCTTTTGTAGACACAAAGCTCCCTCACTCACTCATCCTCTGCCACTCCACAATCTACCATGCCCATTTTTATTGCTTCCCTCCAAATTTCTAATGTTCTTCTCCTCCTTGTACCTTCTAGCTTTGCAATTCTCTGAACAAGGGTGAGTTCTGATTTCTACATACATGTCAAACAACCTTAACTCTCACTTACTCACTCCACAATCTACCATGTCATTTTTATTGCTTCCCTCAAAGTTTTCTAATGTTCTTCTCCTCCTTGTACCTTCTAGCCTTGCAATTCTCTGGACAAGAGTGATTTCTGATTTCTACGTACATGTCAAACAACCTTAATTATCACTTACTCACTCCACAATCTACCATGTCCATTTTTATTGCTTTCCTCCAAGTTTCTAATGTTCTTCTCCTCCTTGTACCTTCAAGCTTTCCAATTCTCCGAACAAGGGCGAGTTCTGATTTGTACATACATGTCAAACAACATTAACTCTCACTCACTCACTCCACAATCTACCATGTCCATGTTTATTGCTTCCCTCCAAGTTTCTAATGTTCTTCTCCTCCTTGTACCTTCTAGCTTCCAATTCTCCGAACAAGGGTGAATTCTGATTTGTACATACATGTCAAACAACCTAAAATAACTCTCCCTCATTTTCATTGGACCAATTTTCAATGTCTCTAAGTGACCATTGCACCTTGACTACTTTTAGCTCCCAACTGGCTCAAGTTTCAAAATCTTACCTAATGCCCCCAACATCTCTAGTCATAATGTGAGTCCTCCATTATGAGAAAAGAAATTTCTTTTTCTTTTGAGAGAGAAGAAATTTCAATTGAACAAAACATTCTCTTAAATTCTAGGATTTCCATTGGTCCACATGGAAGGAAATAAATTCTAGGATTTCCAAAGGTATGAAGAAAGGAGCAGAGGTTTTAGAGTGAGCTAGATTGAGCTGTGCGATTGGTTACTATCTTGTAAGGATTTTGAGGTCCTTTCTTTGACAGACCTTTACCTGTCTTGGGAGGATAGTTTGGAGAGGGGGAGGTAGAGATAGAAAGTTTTGGAGAAGTGGAGTGCCCCTCCTGAGAGTCAGTTTAAATTTGACATGGATGAGAAGCGTAGAGGTGAGCTTGATCCAACCAGCATTTGGGGAATAGCTCACAACAAGATTGGCAAGACTATTTCTTATTTTTCAGAGGCTATAGACGTTAGTGAATCCAGTAGCTGAGTTGTTGCCTTGTTAGGGATAAAGAGAGCTTTAGAACTTTGGGCCAGACATGGTCAGGGTAAGCTCATGGTGGAAGGAACTCGCTGAACGCTATTCGATGGGCTAGTGGTAGGAAGAGAACCCCCAACCAATAGACTGGTTACAATGGTAAAAGAGATCCAAAGGCAGTTGTTGCAGCAGGGACATGTGTTTCTTTCATGTTAGATGTGCAATGAATGGATTTGCAAACTTTTTGACTAAAGCTAGAGTGGGAGAACAGAGGCCTTCGTAGATTACATGTGACTTCTTATGGAGGCTAGGTGATTGTTTTTTATCGTTTGGAGCTTGATTTGTTTTTTGGCATTTGGTGATCTTTGTAATCTTTGCTTGTGTTTTTCTGTTGATATAGCCCTCTTATACTAGTTGCCTTCTTAATTAATGTTTCTTCTTGTTAATAACATATTTTTGTTATTGTATTAAAAAAAAGTGTCAAATTAAATAAGTCAAAAGGTTTGGCTCAGGCAGAACAAAGTGTTCTTCTCCATAAATTTAAAAGAAAAATGCATACCCATATCACACCTCAAGTCATGGGTTGCATGAAAACATACTATCCACCTTCTTGGGGGCAATTGTAAGAAAGCAAAAATAAATAAATAAATCATATAAAGTGAATCAAGATTTTCAAATCACAAATTGCATAATTTATTATAGCACAAATCATAACAAATAAAATTTAAGGATCTGTGGTACATGAAATATAGATAGTATCATTAATACATCAGCTTTCTAAATAGGAAATTAGTCAACTATAAAAAGTCGATGAAGATCGAAAGTTTAACAAAGCTGAAGGATTAAGCATGGCTCAAATATAGAAATGCCATATGTGCTTAGGAAAATCTCAAGAAACAATTTTATGTAAGCAAAAGCTGAGAACAAAATATGGCTTACCGCGTAAAGAGCTTCTAACTTAGAATTGTTACGTAATATTTCAAGCACTGTTCTATAGGTCTCCCATAAAAATTTGAACCATGGAGTTACAAGCTCCCGGTCAGACCTATCTCGTCCTTTCTCTCCACTGACATAACTAAGCATTAAGTCTTCTGGCCTTTTGTCTGCTTCCAAATCATCAACATCCAGTGCATCTTCCAAGGCTTGAGCTTGGGTTCGAGCCTGCTCCGCCCTCTCAGTGGACAGATGCAGAAAATGCTTAATGACCTCCTCCAAAGAGCCCACATTCACTTGCTGACACACAATTCGATATTGAATGAGGCCATCCTTTGCAAATCTGCCCCTGCGCATGTCCACACAGAGCTCTACATACTTGAACATAATCTTTTCAAGTGTTTTCTGCCATGCCCTATATCTCCTTGAGGTAATTAGGTCGTGAAGTGCTTGCAGTGCAGCTTGCTTCTGACCAACATTAACTAATTCTGCATCAAGTGACAAGTAAAATCAGGAGCACAAAAAGTAACAGAGTAACAGGCAACAAGTGGTGCACAATAAGCATATTTCATGTTATATATTTGTTTCAACACAAAAATCAAAAATCAAATCAAATGACTCAACATAGCAGTGCAATAATAAAAACCGGATCACCTAAATCTGCAGCACTGCATACATTACTTTTCCTATGAGGCAGGATAAATGACATTTACAATATGATAAAACTGCAAAAGGCACAGCAAGATAGCATGAAACAACAAACCTTCAGCACGCTTCAAAGCGTTCTCAGGTTTTGCAAAAGTAGCCATGATTGCAGCAAATCAGATAGTTTCCTGCTCAACAGGAGAGCAGGCAGTGTAGAAAGATCCTGAAATATGCAGGCATAAATCATAGTTATTGCAAGTCTGCCACAAAAAGAAAAAAGAAAGAAAGAAAAGGCATCAATTATCAGCAAGAACCACTAACTTCTTACAAAAGAAGTGTACGTAATCTTTTTTTCCTAAATAGTTAGCTGGATAGATTTTATACTATTTTTTGAATGGTAGGGCAGACATATTTACGGAACATCGTGATATCAAGATAAAAAATATATCAATATAAAAAACGGGAAAAAAATAAAAGGAAAGCAAAGAGAATTATCCCTATATTACTTCAACCAAGCATAATACCACAATGAAAACTGATATCGCACAGAATAAAATGCTATTATTTAACAGGGTGGGAAAAGGTTGACAGTTCCACCCAACTAGCCCTATCTGTATTTATCAGGATAAAACAGATGCAGGAATTAGGGCAAGAATTAACTGTTTGAAATGATCCATTTTGCATAATTGTGAAAAATATTTATATATAAGCATGAAACAAATTAAAATCAGGAATAGAAAATTGTAGATGTTCAATGGCAATAAAAAAAACATAGCAAGAAAGAAAGAAAAAATCTTTCCAGTAAGTATGGTAAAGAAATCTAAAATTATGCGAGTTTACCCCTGCAACATGGGAACATTTTGTTTTACTAGTATTACATCTTTTTTTTAGTGATAGCTTTAACACTTAAAGTAGAACATAAATTCATTATGAGACATTAATGATATCCATTAGATTTGGCTACAGGTGAGTCTCGGGTTTGTCCCATAGTTATTGGATGCCCTCATACTCGGAGAGAGGTGGAGTCTTGGGGTTCTTCATCATCAAAAAATAAAATTTTATCAATTAGATTGGCTATACGCACTTCTGATCATGGGAAAAAGAAGGAAGAAATCCAAATTTCATTAAAAAAAGGGATTTATTAGATTAATCTTCATCAATTCCAAACAGTAGAAATAAATCCACATATATTAATAGATTGAAAGAATACACCCCCCACACCCACACCCACCCACACAACAACAACAACAAAAAACTCAGAAGGAGGAAAATTGAATACCGTGGAATAATCATAATCGAGATAAATAACGACGAAGATTTGAGGAAAAAAAACCCAAAACAAAAAACAACTAAAATAATTATCTACAGACAGAGAGAAGTTATTGGATTGAGGGAAAGTTGGGACTTATTAGGGTTTTGGGGAAAAATCCAAGGAGAAAATCCATTCCAGTTAGAGAGAGAGAGAGAGAGAGAGAGAGAGAGAGAGAGAGAGAGAGAGAGAGTGGGAGAGGGAGAGATTACAGAGAAAATAGAATAGATAATGTTGGAATTTAGGATGCAGAAGTGGAAGGAGAGAGCGCCCTGTGTAACTGTATCTCTGAAAGTCTCCTTGGAGCTTGAGTTCGGAGAATCCTGAGAAGACAAACCCTAACACAAACTTCTCTCCTGCCCAATTATAAGAACACCGACCTGCTTAGTACTTTCGACACCGACTCGTATTATCTCACTTTCTTTTTTAACCGCTTCACGCAGGAGGCGAAACGTGGGTCACCGGTCGGGTTGGGAATGAATTTTAATAGGTCGATATTTAATTTGAGTGATTATTTTTAATTCAAATTCATATATATATATATATATATTCTAATCTTTTTTACAGCAGCTCAACTCATTTCTAAAATTTCTTACTTTTTTTAATTCAAGCTGATAGAGTCACATTAAATTGACTCATCAGTTAACTCATGTAATTAACTAGATAATAAATTCATATATATTGAATTACTATATTTCTAGCAAAGAGATATCATAAAAATAAATTTTCAGCTATAAAACATAATCAATGTAAAAAGATAATTATAAAAATTAGCAAATAATGATTAAAAAATAAGATGTATCTGATTTTTAGAAAAATAAGAACTATGAGTTTGTATGTAATTCAGGTAATTCAAACGAGTCGGATTAATCAAAGCATAACTCTTGCTCTACTCAAATTAAAAATGAGTTATCTTTATTTTTCACAAACCAAGCCATGTTTTAAATAGATAAAATTAGCTTACTCATATTTTGATTAGATCAGCTGGATTTGAGTTAGCCCTAACCCATGTTAGATCTCTCATTCATTCTCTTGTGAATTAATTTAGACATCTCTACTTTGTAAGATAAAATATTGTGTCTTTATAAATTAATATTTTTTTGCTTTATGCTTTCATTATTTTGATAAATTAAAAAGACAAAATAGAAAAGGTAAAATTTCCATTAACACAAGGCCTAATCCTTCTACCTATGATAACTTGATAGAAAAACTTTTATGATACGATATTCTATAAATATGTTTAACATATTTTTAAAATTTTCATTTTCACTTCTTCCACGTGAATGAATTTTTTCGAACAACATCATGCATCTCTTTTGCAGATATACAAAAGATTAATTCAAGGTTAAATTAGTCGAAATCAAATTAACCCTAATCCAAGTTGCATCCCTAGTTCATTTCCTTGTGAACTAATTTGGATATCTCTATTTTTTAATAAAATATTATTTCATGATAAATTGATATTTTTCAACTTTACACTTTCTTTATTATGATAAATTGAAAAATCAATTTAAATTAAAAATACAAAAATAAAAAAGTAAAAATATCTCATAACATAGTGCCCTATCCTTCTACCCAGGGGTTAAAAAAACGGTGCGGCCGATATGCAAATATCGGCCGAGAAAATTCTCTCTTCCGATATCGGCATTTTCTCTCTCCTCCGATATCGAAACCGTGAAAAAACAGCAAAAAGCAGTGATAAACCATGACAAAACCGCAAAAAACCGTGAAAACAGTAAACCCTGAGCCGTTAAAAACCGTGAAGAACCGCGAAAAACCGTTAAAAACCGCAAAAAACCGCCAAAAACCGTGAAAGCAGTAAACCCTGAACCGTTAAAAACCGTGAAGAACTGCGAAAAACTGTTAAAAACCGCAAAAAACAGCCAAAAATCGTGCAAAAACCGTATCGATGTTTTTAAAAAAAAAAAGTAAAAATAGAAAAAATTAAATACCGATATTTGGACCGATATTTCGGACCGAATATCGGTCATTTCGGCCGATAATACTACAGTACAGCTGATACATATCGTATCGGCCGATATTTGAACATTTGCTTCTACCCATACTAGGAAAACTATTTTAACCATTTATTTCCTTTTTTTTCAATTTCCTTAAAATAGCTTTTCCACTTTTTTTTTTCCCTTAGTACCGTACGATAATCACATGTGTCTTATTCTACTTCACTTTCCAATTAAATAATGATTTTCACACGTCGTGACAAGTGTGCTAAAAATTCTTTCAAGCACACTTGACGGTATCATCTATTCATACAACTCCTTTTATATAATAATAAAATTAAAAAAAAATCTATAGTTTAAAAAACATCAATTAAAAATCATGTTTATCAAATCAATCAATATATAGTTTCAGATCTACAAAAATTAAAGATTAAAATAATTTAATATGATTAAAATTTATGATTTTTAAAAATATGAATGTATTGATAATTAAAATAATATTTAAAGAGTCCTACTATCAATTATTAAATTTTAATTAATATTTTTTCTTTATTATAAGTCATAATAGTAAAAAATAATTTAAAGAATTAAAAATTATAGACTTCAAATATTAGCTCAATCAAATCAATTAAAGTGATTTTTCATAAATTTCATGTTCAAGCATATAGCTTTTATCTTTTTAGAGATTTTTTTTATAACGAGTATCTTTACATTAGAGATTTGAAGGTGAGGTTAATCTCATAGACAGGGGCTTAAAAAACGCCGGGGCCGGTATATCGGCCGATATGCAAATATCGTCCGATAATTTTATCTTTCCTCCCGGTATCGACATTGTCTCTCTCCTCCGATATCGGAACTGTGAAAAAACCGTAAAAAACCATGACGAACGGTGAAGAACAGCAAAAAACTGCAAAAAACAGTAAAAAATCGCAAAAAACCGTGAAAGCCGTATCGGACAAACCGTGATGAACCTTGAAGAACCGCAAAAAACCGTTAAAACCGCAAAAAACCGTGGAAAAACCGTATCGGTGTTTTTTAAAAAAAAATAAAAAATTAAATACCAATATTTATGAATATCGGCCGATATTTCGGTCCGAATATCGGCCATATCGGTCGATAATACTACTGTACGGGTGATACATATCGTATTGGCTGATATTGTTCGGTTTTAAAAAACCGATATTTGAATCTTTGATCGCAGATATACGAATCATCCGCAAACCCCATTTATCAGACTTAAAGAAATGTAACCGTCAAAATATTAATCCAATTAAAGTGATTTTTTAGAAATCACATATTTTATAAGATGAATCTAATTTACGAAAATGAGCATTGTGAGATCTTGCACCTTGTGGACCTATCAATAGATTTTTCTTACTCTAATATTGTAACAGAAACTATTATTTTAATATAATATTTTATAAATTGGTAGACCTATCATATCACTAAAGTTTTATAACAATGAAAAATGGTGAGATGATAAGATAATAAACGTATTTAGATCAAATGAGTAATAATTAGTTATGATCTTAATTTTTTATAGTGGGATTGATGATCAACTTCAAGCCAAGTGGATTACATTCATTCCAACCCATTCATATTAACAGATACAAATGCAAAAATTTAAAAATTATAGATAAATTCTCTTTAACTTAATCTCTTAATCAGAGATGATCACAAACTAAAGGAGATATGGATCCACTTCATGCCAAGTGGAATACATTCATTCCAACCCATTCATGTTTATTGATACAAATGCAAAATTATAGATAAATTCTCTTGAACTTAATCTCTTAATCAGAGATGATTACAAACAAAAGCAGAGCAGTTGGGTGGATTTCGGATGATCAGGAGCAGCCACCGGCAGAGAAGCCGATCCTATTGTTGGGTATGTCATACACCACCGTGAAAGTCTTCTGCTGCGTGTTTCCGATGATTGCTATGCCGTCGCTGCCGGAGAAGGCGAGGCAACTCAGCGACTCACTCACCTTGAACAGAACCATTGACTCATCCAATTCTAGTTCCAAGCCCTCAAAATGCAGAGTTATCTTTGGCACCCCACCATTTCCATTGTTGCTCATGTCATAGCAAGTCTCTAAATCGATTCCTTGAGGGGGCATCACATAATTTGGCATGGCTTGCCGGAAAGCGGACGTGAGGGCATTGTATGCTATTGGTGGTAATTGGGTGATTGTCGTGCCGGAATCTAGTATAGTGCCGGCAGATGCAAAGGTGGATGGAGGGATTGACAGTTGTTGCCCTCCCACGCTTATCCCAATCAACTGGACGAAGTAGAAGGAGCTCCGATGAGGATCAGAGTCTACTTTCAGAGATGTGTATTTAACATTTGATGGGACATTATCAGCTCCAAACGTCAAGAATCCGGTAGAAGATTCGGACGATGGGAGACAGTAGGAGAAAACTCGGCCGAATTTGTCAGCGGACTGAGTCACAATCGACTCCTTCCCCATTCCCAGTCCAAGTAAGCCGGCAATGCCGCGGAAGCCATTGCTGTCGTAACCGCATCCGAAGAAGACATTCGGAAGCTCATCGGAGGGAGAAATGGTTAACGTTTCACGAGCATATGAGCCTGTGGTCATTGAATTGTCCCCGTAGCCAACAAAGTACGGGCAGGTTGATGACGAGCATTGCTGGGTTCGCAGCTGCGAGCACTCGACCGAGTCACATGCAATGCTAGCATAAGAAGAAGACTCGGACGGGTTGAAAATCGGGTCCTTTTGAGGGTAGCAGCTGCCATCGCAAGGCTGGCATTGGATCCAAGTGAGGTCACTGCCAGTGTCAAAGGCAAGGGTCATGTCTCTTTTGGGTGTGCCGAATCCGATCGTCGCCACATAAGCACCTAACGGTGCACCGGAGCTGGCAGGGATAGTTGTGTCTTCTACTTGGATGGGTGAGTTAGAATTTTTCAAGAGCCTCGACCTGAGCCAATTGACTCGATTTTGGTCTTGCCGGAGAATCTGGCTCACACTTGCCATCTGACCACCCAAGGATGAGCAAGGGCCATACCTGTGGAGTACGTAAATCCCTGAACTGTTGAACCCTGAAATGAAATATAGAAATTACTATCATTTTTCTCATTATTTATTACCATTGTAACCATCATTATTTATTATATACTTATAAACTACTTCTACATGTTTGAAGGATTACAGATGACATATTTGATTTTAGCTTTTACTGAGACTATTTTTATGGGATTTTTTCGTTAGATTGAAGCAGGGTCTAAAAAGGGTCTCTGACCATATACTAAATATCAGTCGATGTTTTTTTCTCTCTTTAATTTTTTTTTTTACAAAAACGGCTGATATCGGTCGATATGATTTGTATCGATTGAAGGGTGTAGAATAACACAAAGAAAATTTGATTTGTCTTCTTTTATTAAGTGAAGACCCGTAATTTATATTTCTAGAGAAAAGAAAATACAAATAAAACATATAAAGTGAATAAAAGAGGAAGACGATAAAATTTTTAAATACAAGTTTAGTAATTAATAATAAGAGAATAACTAAATATATTTTAGAATCCAAATATATTTTAACATGGGCTATTAAAGTGATATTCAATGCTATGATTCACTGTAAGTTTGTTACAAAGAATTGATTTGGAAGATTGTAAATGGAGCATCCAATCATATACAAATTAGTATTTTGTTCTTCTACTATCAAGTTTTTTAGTTGAGATGAAAAACTTGCACATTTGAATTATAATAAATAATAAAATAAAAATCATCAGATAAAACTTTAAAAAGAAGAAAATTTACCTCCCACCTCAGAAAGTCGGGAAGTGTCAGGTTCGAATCCCAATGACTAATTTTGATGGTGACTTAAGGGGTAGAGATACCACAATTGAGGATTTTAATAAAACTGTGTCTGGAATTTTTCAAACGTAAATTAAAAAAAAATACAAAAGACTGAAATTTTCAACTGCGAACGTATGGTCAAAATGGTAAAAATGAATATGAGAAATGGAGTGCGGATTAATTTGAAAAATCCAACAGTTCATTTTGCAAAATTGTGAATTACTCCGTGTTTATTCAAAACTGTAAGATAAATTTGTTTTAAAAAAAAAGAGGAAAAGTGATTATGCTCTGAACACAAGTATTTTAAGCTGTATAATAAGGTGATGGGTATGATTGTTTAGTAGTGAACCTTTTGAGGAGCATGCTCCTCCGCTCAGCGGCTGAGGAGAGCCGACCTTGCGGTGCTGGCGACTTCCAGTGGTCTGATAGAGCAGTGAAGTGGAAAGAAGGAAGAAGACGAAGAGAGACGAAGAAGCAGCCATGGAATGCAAGGAGGACGTAATAGAGATGTGGGAATGTAGGGTAGAAAAAACCCGTTTATATAGAGAATGGGTTGAAAGACTCTGAGCAAGTTCATGGTTTCTTCTTGTTTACGTTAGATTAAGAAAGACGCAGAGGCGACGACCCATTCTTCATTTCCGTGAAACACAACTCAGACTCGGAGTCACCGGTCGGTCGGTTGGTCAATCGGCGACTTTGAAATGGTGATCCGCATCCAAGACGAAACTACATACGCAACCCAACAAATGACTTCTTAAATAACATTAAGATCATCACTCTTTTAATTATAATATAAGTTGATTTATTTTATAATCATTATCATCATCATAAATAAAAATATCAGTATACATAAACTTTTCAATTGTCCAGGGCCATTCAACACCTAGAACTATGATTCCAATATTATAATTTTTTCTATATTATCATGGGCAATTTCATATCCATAAGTAGACTATGAATTTATTACGAGATGTGTCCTGTATAATTAGGCGAGATGAATATAGGACCTCACTAATGATGATACAATTCAAAGAAATTTCTCAATCGGGTCCACATAACTTTGTGAGACAGCTATGAAAAGTGAGTGATTTTGTAACAATCAAATCTTCAAAATCTTAATTTATAAAGTTAATATGATCATATGGTGCTCAAATTTATACAACGAATGTCTTTATAATCTTCCATATATTCTATTAAAAAAAATATGTAGCTCACCTAAATATTTAAAAAGCAAACCTATATAGAGTTTTCAATTTTTCATCATATATAGGTACCATATGTGTTAATTTTTATTACGACACTTAGAATCATGGTATGTAGATTTTTTTTTAAAAAAAAATCATTCACTTATAACATTTGCTAAAAATAAATACAAGAGAGATACTTAAAATAATTAGTAGATCATAATATGAATTAGTATGAGGGAATTGGAATGGCATATTGGCATGCACTTTTGCCTGTTTGGCAAAGACTAGACATGGAATTGATTTATTGTACAGTATAAGTTAGTCATGCACAAGACACATACAATTCTAAGTGGGGGTAAAATTTGGGTCGGATTTTAATTTACCTCGTATGATTCGATTCGAGAAATCAGTGGTTGGGATTAAATATTTATAAATTTAAGGTCGAATGAGGTTGAGAAGAAAAAACTCGCATGAAATTTAAGTTGGACTGGAGATCAAAAATTTAAATCAACTTGATTTGACTCGACTCGAATTTCAAGAAATATAAAAAAATTACTGCTGATTTTTTTTCTAAATTTGGATTGGGTTATTGGGCCAGCAGCTAGGGTTGGGTCGGGACGGGTCAGGTTGAGCTATTTGCGCCAACAACTCGAGTCGAGTCGAGTCGAGCTCAATAGTTTTTTATATGAATTGAGTTGGATTTATTAAATCCCAACCCAATCGACGAATTTACCCTATTTTCAAGCATTGGTAAAGGCTCGACCTTAGTAGTTTTTAATTCTAGTTTAATTTGTATTCCATCTGTCAGTAGCTTTTATTTGATATTCTTCCCTTGTGCTTATATTGGTTTTTGATTAATACAATATACATGTTTTTTTAGCAAGAATAGAAAAGTATTTTAAGATTAATCAAAATATTGAATTATTGGACTCCATCTTATTCCTCATTGCTCAAGCTTCTATGGTCCATATCCATGAACCTTTAGACTAGAAAAAACAGCTGAAAATCAAAATTTTGGCTAAAAAATGGCAACTGTCCAATTTCACGAAATATCATGTCTTATGTGAAATACCAATATTTCGGCAGGTCTAAAATCCCGAGTTGAAATGTATCGTGTACAGGGCTGAAATGTATCAAATATTAAATGTAATATTTACAATTAACAAGAAGGCAATATTCCATCAATCTTACAAAATCGAATGAAAATGGAGATGTGTAAAAATAAAAAAAAAATTTAGCATCATTTGATATAGTTATCCGCCTTGTCAAACAAAATTAACATAAATTGTTAAAATAAAACACTAAATAGAATCCGAGAGAGATCTACATGTAATAGAATAAAGGAGTGAATATGCTGCAAATAAATATTGAGTGGTTAGTTTGATAGTCAATTCAATTTTAAATAAAGAAATTTTGAGGGGTTAACTTGATGGTCAATTCTCATTCTTGTTTGTGGGGGATGTCTTGGGATGAAGCTTCACTAACACAAAAGGGGTCACTCCCCTTAGTTCTATACTTAGGGTGCGAATTGAGAGCTTTATGCATACCTTAAGGATTAGTCAAGTGGCATGCTTGAAAAATTCAGGTGAGACACTTAAATACCTTGGTCTTTAAAAAAAAAAAAACTGAGCTGGATGTGATTTATTTCAAAAATGTGATTAGGAGAGCGAGAAATTTGGGGGCAGTTGCAAAATTTCAGGATTTAATGGGAGGCCAACAAAGGTAGGTTTAATCAGTCAAGATTAATCATGCTGAGGTAAAGTTGGCAGATGTGAGTACAAAGCTACACAAAGATTTAAGTTGGGAGTCTCAGGGCCACAAACTCCTCTTAGGAATTGAGAGTGCTGTGTACGATTCTCGCTCAATCTCAAAAGTTCACTTTCAATTGAATTTATCGAATGTGTGTAGATTAAGAGACTTACATATGCCTAAAAAATTAGTCTAGTAAGACACCTTGACACTTCGGTTAAAAAAAGGATGGATTTACGGACCATCAATACATGGTGCAGATGGGCAATGGCTGGGTTAAGGTGTGGTTGGGTTGGGTGGTGGCCAGTGAGGTTTGAGGCAGGACAGGGCTTTGGGTAGGTGGGGACTGAATTTCTGTAAATAAATGTGGCTGTATGATGCTGGGAGGGGCTGGCCTTTAATGGGGGTGTGTCATGGTACATGGGCCGATAGTAATATGTTTTTAAAAAAAAAAAAAAAAGTTAAGAAAGAAAAAAATATCCGCGGATATCAGTCGATACCAAATTTTAAACTCCTGATTAAAATAGTTCAATTATACAGTAATATTACATTCTAGACCCATAAAAATTTGCGAACTTCACAATGATAATATAAAATTTGTCAACCTCTCCAAGGACTCATGAGAAGAACCTCCTTTCTTCAGACAATGGTCAGCTTGTTCCTTCAGAGACTTGATCCTCTCCCTAATTTCCTTTGCTTCTTTCCCAACCATTAATCTCTTGATGGCCATCTCTATTTCACCTCTCTCTAGACCCTTCTCTACCTGCACACCAATCTTCCAAACATGGCTCACATACCTAGCATTCACTCTTTGGTCCCCAAAACAAGGACTGCAGATCATTGGGACCTCTTCACATATGCTCTCCAATGTAGAATTCCATCCATTGTGGGTCCAGAACCCTCCTACTGCTGGGTGGGCCAGTACTTTTTCTTGTGGAGCCCACTTGACAATACACCCTCTCCCCTCTGTTTTTTCTTCAAACCCTTGTGGGAATTGGACCCATTCCATGCCGTGGACCGAGCTGGGTCGAACCACCCACAAAAATGGTTGCTCACTGTTGGCCAGTCCCCATGCAGTCTCTTCGAATTCTGCTTCATTCATGGCTGCTAAGCTCCCAAAACTCACGTAGAGAACAGACCCATCTGCTTGTTTGTCCAGCCAAGCTAGGCAGCTCTGGTCTTGGGTAAGCAGGCTATTGAAGGAACTTGGTGAGTATTTGTGAAGTGGGCCAATGGGGAAGACTGGAACTGACATTTCTTGCTGAATTCTTGTCAATGCTGGTGCTTCTATTGCTTCAATCGTATTCCAGATAATTCCTCTAGAGGCCTTTGCTTCTTTTACCATGTTTGCCACCAAATGGTACAAGGTGTCTGGATCGGATGTGGGGACATCTGGTAGATCTTTGACTCTCAGAGGTGGAAGCTCCATCACTGGCATCTCCAACAGATGGTCTGGGGAGAAAAAAATTATGGCATTTTTTACACACATATCAGAGAAATCATATGTGGCATACTTTGTTTGGATTGAAAGAAATTTTGGGTAGATAAAGACTAACTGGGGTTAGTCATTTGCCCAAGTCCAACATAGTTATCTAGGGTTTGGTCAAGCTATATTAGCCAAAGGCTATACCTTGGACCCAAATGAGTTTCGGTGAAACTTGATTATGTTGGGGCTGCAGACCAGTCCCACATTGAAAGTGTATAAGGAGATCTAGAGATTTATAAGTGACTTGGGTCACTTCACCTAATGTACTACTCGTTTGGGATGGATGTCCAGTCTTACCAAGTTGAGGCTCTGATTTTTATAAATGGTTTAATCATTTCGATGACTAAATGAGGGAGTTAATTTCTCTATAATTACATAGTATCCAACACATTTACTAAATTATAGAATTAGACTCAACTCACACCATTGTTTTTGGTGGATCCTACATTTACTCTGTTTTTCCTTTCATACTTATTATCATCATCCTATCAACAGATTCATCCCAAATTTTCATCTATTTTGAATATGATCACTGTCAGATTTAACTCATATGAATGATTAATACTTTTTTAGAATCCAAAATTGTATTATTTGTCTTTTCTTTTGTTTTGCTTGTTTTTTCCATTTTCTTGTATTTTCTTTCTCTTTTAGTCTAATTCTGTTCCACCTTTTTCTTTTTCTTTTTCATCTTTTCCTCTCTTTTAATGAAAATATTTCGTCACAGCTAAAAAAAATCCAAAATTGTACTGAAAATAAATGGATTCAAGTTGAACTTTGACACACTCCATCTTTCAATCTAATTCATTCTCATCATTCAGAGCAAGCACAGAAAAAGTTGCTCACCCAGTTTAAAATGGATAATTTCTCCACCCATCCCATATCAGATTTCTTACTAGAAACGGAAAAGGTCACAGTAGAAAGCTTTTATTTTTTTAAAAAGATTTGTCAAGTTATTCTTACTTGATGAAATTAAAAAACGAGGTAGAGAAATCTTTCTTTCTTAAGAATGCCAAGTTCAATAGATAAAAGAGTAGACAGACCTTGAATGGGGATGTAACCTTTGTTCCTGAGAAGCGGGAAGTATGCGAAGGGGACGAAGGAAATGGAGCTGTGGTCCTAATGATGATCCTAGGCAGCTTCAACTCATCTGCAACACCCTGTGTGAAATGCATGATCGCATCAGAGATGATGCAAGTGATGGTAGCCAGTGGGCTATTCGAAACAAGTTGAGCCAAACGATCGCGAAAAGGCAGTCGGCAGTTGACATTAATGACTGAAATTTGAGCTATGAAATCCTTGGTACAGGCTTGTTCCTCTGTTAAGCCATCAGGAATGGGTTGGAAGCTGAAGTTTGGATAGTTTGAAGGGTTTGGAGAGTTGAATTGAGTATGAATTATGGTGATGGAGAAGCCATTGGAGTGCAGAATGGTGGCTAGTTGAAGCATGGGATTGATGTGGCCTTGCAATGGGCAGGGGAAGAGAACCAGATGACCACCACCTTTCATTCTTTCTCTCTCCTTTCTTCTCCTCTCCTTCCCTCTCTCTCTGGTTTCTCCGAGCAGTAGAAATAGAGGTACTGGTGTTCAGAGGTACTGGCGTTCACGTGCAACTGTCTCCTTAGAGAGCAATTCTTAGAAAAAAAAATTATTTGAACTCTGTTTTTTTGTTAAATTATAGAAATTTAGAGATTACAGAACCAATCAATACCGACGTTTTTGTGTTAAAGAAGTGTTGATTTCAAAAATTTCCATAAATATTGACAGATTTTGACTCAAACCAACCTCTCAAAATTGCTAAGTTTTACTCTTCCATTCTATATTTACATAAAATTAATAAATAAATTTTGATAATATTTCTTTACATTAGCTCAATCCTAACGTAACCTATAGTTTAGAGTTGAGGAGATGATATGTTTAGAAACTCTTTTAAAGATTTTAGTGAGTGAAGTATTTTCTCTCAAAAATATCACATTAACTATCAAATTTGTGTGTTATAAGGGTAGTGGGTTCATCCGTGAAGATTTTACGTTAGATATCCCATCGTTTCCTACATGTAAATTAAAAAAAAAAACTATCAAATTTCTAGTTTTAAAATTTATCATCAATATCAAAAATTTCAACATGGATTTTAGTTCAATAGTATAAGTCTAAGTTAGTGAAGTGTAGGAAGAGATTGATTATTTTTTTTTTATGAAAAAAAAAATTCAAAGAGAAGATTTTGCTTGTCTATATGAGAGCTATGAAATAGAAATTACATATATTATGACATCAGAATGAATGACAAAAATATTAAAAATAATATTTCATTTGAGATTAATCTAAAGCGTTTATTTTTTGTCTAAAATTTTAAAATGTCATAGTAAATTTAAAAAAAAAAAAAAAAACGAAATTTGTAAGTAAAGAGACGCCCTCACCAATTCCAGTTTCATGAACCAATCGGATGGTATGAACGACTGATAGTTTAATACTTTAATTAGAACAAACTCGTTTTTAGTACAGTGCACGTGTTTAGGATTCAGAGGTAAGACCTCTCCCGATATTTTAATTGTGGCTTGAGTCAACTAAAAGAAATGGGTCGTGCTAGACTCATAAGTTAATGCCTTTTTATTTTTTAGTCTTAAATATATAAACTAGAGTTCCTAATTGTATGAATTAAATAAATAACTCTTTCAAATAAATTCTTAATTTTTTTTTATACTTACATCTGCCTTGTCTCGTATTTTTAATGCTTAAACTAATTAAATAGTGGCTTGTAGAATCAGAGATAAGAAAAAAATAATGTAAATATGTCCGTTAAAAAAATTGTTCCCTCAACTCTTAGGCTATGTTTGGATGAGAGGTAGAGGGCTGAAAACCAGAGTAACTTTGGTTTACTATCATTTGATAATGGATGGAAGGGGAGAGAAAATCCCAAATTTCTCCTCCTTAGCAGAAATTCGAAACCCCTTTCGATACAAGAGTAATCAATTTACCTTTTCTTTAGGATATTTTTTTTTCTTTTATACTTTTTCTACAGTAATTACAAAATAAGTAAAGGAAACCCATATTTGAAGAAACTCTTGTTCAAAAGAAAATCCTTAATTAAGGGAAACTTTGGTGAAATTTACCTCTTCCAAATGCAACTTTACTTTCATTAGTATTTTTTTTTTAATGAATATCTCTAACATAGGTATAAATATTGGTATTGGCCGATATATTTCTCTTTTTTTATAAAACCCACCAATATTAACCTATAGTAATACCCTGATCTAACTAATTCCATTTATTATGATGTTTTCTTTAGAGGGAGAGGCGTGTCAAACTCTAATGATATCAGCCATTGACTATTAGGTTTTAGAATGTGTGGTCTCAATTTTAGAGGCTATTTAACGAGTCTAATTGTCAATTTATTAGTTGAATCATTAATTAATTGAGAGCAACTATTTGCATCAACACCAATTATCGTAGGCCATGTGGACACCAATTAATTCATTAAAAATGTTAACAATTAGAACTCTTAGTTTATTATTAGGGCTTATCATTGATATTTGATACACTACACCTGTGTCTGATAATGTAGATACTTTTAATCTGGGAACATTATGCGCTACCGACGCATATAACTGATCTCTCTAGTGTTTTTCTCAATCTATTTATTTTGAAAAATATAAAAGTATAAGAAAAAAATAGGAAAAAATAAAAAAACTATGGTAATTTTATCGTAAAAAAAATGTTAAAAGACCCTAAAAACTCTGTTAATCACATTAAAAGATCTTTTTTTAATTATAAAAATATTTTTATATCATTTCATTCATTTTTTAATAAGAAATTCGAAAATATAAAGTTTCTTAGAAATCTCAGTTTTTATTGAATTTAAAAAAAAAAATTGGAAAATGACGCAGACACTCTATAAACTATGTGAATGACATTGACACATCTCCTTTGAATTCCATAAGCAATAATATTATTTCAATTATTTTTTGCACAAAGAACTCAAAATTTGAGTTTATCTTGGAACCGAAACTCGAAAATATTAATCAAAATAACTTAAAATGTTAAAAATGATGAAAAGAACTCGGAATATCTCTACAGTTGAATAAATTTCTTTTAAACCTTTTTAATTTCGAAAATATTAGTGAAAATAACTTGAAAATCGGTTAAAGTTGATTTTTTTTTTAAAAAAAATACTACCGGCCAATATCGGTGCTTCGCCACTCCCAAAAATGGTACAATGTGTATTGACCAATATAAAGAATTAAAACTCAAGTTATTGGTGTGAATTACTTTTGCCAAAAAAAAACAAATTTCTTTAAATTAAAAGGTTTTAAAAAATATTGGTATATAATCAACTCTGATTACTCTGCCAATATAGCCTTAGAGATATCAGTAGGAAAAATAAAACCTCAAGATAAAAATATGAATTTGGATATCTGAGAAAAAGAGTCCGTTGCACTGATATTGAGTGCCAATATACCCGTGTTAGTACAACACAATGTAATAATCATTACAGGCCGATGCACCTCTATCCGTCACCTGTGCAGACCATGGTCCAACACATCGATGCATTATGGCCGACATGTTGCAGCCGGGATTTTCTCAAAACGTTGCAGATCTTTTACCCTTTCTAGGGTTGCTCTTGCAAGTTTAGTCTTTGACTCTTTGCCCACGCCCCACGGTTTCCTTCACCAGTGTCACGTAGAACTTCAGAAGTTCTTTTTGTCATTTATTCCAGGCCTGGCCCGAGCCAAAATGGAAATCGTTTAGAAACATTTGGGCTTCAGCTGACTCAGGTCAGGATTGAAATCAGAGTTCACACTGTGAGGATGATTTGATATTGGGCTTAGCCCTGGGTCTGGTAGATTGAATGCCCAACAAAGCCCAAATATCTCATTTCATACCCATTTATGAGAAAAAGCCCAGAATTTTTGTGAATGCTGTAGTTATTATACTCTATGATCAAGTTGACTTTTGTCCTTCATTTCAGCTCAAGTTTAAAATCACTTTCGGGATGGGTCCAAAAGTAGAATTTAGGCTTGGGACCAGATTGGTCGAATTACAGAAGTTCGAGGTTCATGCTACTACTAACTTAGTGCATTGTATAGCATTCACAAAAATTCTGGGCTTTTTCTCATAAATGGGTATGAAATGAGATATTTGGGCTTTGTTGGGCATTCAAACTACCAGACCCAGGGCTAAGCCCAATATCAAATCATCCTCACAGTATGAACTCTGATTTCAATCCTGACCTTAGTCAGCTGAAGTCCAAATGTTTCTAAACGATTTGGCTCGGGCCAGGCCTGGAATAAATGACAAATTGAACTTCTAAAGCTCTACGTGACACTGGTGAAGGAAACCGTGGGGCGTGGGCAAAGACTAAACTTGCAAGAGCAACCCTAGAACGGGTAAAAGATCTGCAACGTTTAGAGAAAATCCCGGCTGCAACATATCGGCCGTAACGCATCGATTTGTTGGACCAGGGTTTGCACAGGTGACAGATAGAGGTGTATCGGCCTGTAATGATTATTACATTGTGTTGTATTAACACGGGTATATAGGCACTCAATATCAGTGCAACGGATTTTTTTTCTCAGATTATCCAAATTCATATTTTTATCTTGAGGTTTTATTTTTCCTACTGATATCTCTAAAGGCTATATTGGCAGAGTAATCAGAGTTGATTATATACCAATATTTTTTAAAACCTTTTAATTTAAAGAAATTTGTTTCTTTTTGCAAAAGTAATTCACACCAATAACTTGAGTTTTAATTCTTTATATTGGCCAATACACATTGTACCATTTTTGGGAGTGGCGAAGCACCGATATTGGCCGATAGTGATTTTTTTTTTTTTAAAAAAAATCAACTTTAACCGATGTTCAAGTTATTTTCACTAATATTTTCGAAATTAAAAAGGTTTAAAAGAAATTTATTCAACTGTAGAGATATTCCGAGTTCTTTTCATCATTTTTGAACATTTTAAGTTATTTTCATTAATATTTTTGAGTTTCAGTTCCAAGATAAACTCAAATTTCGAGTTCTTTGTGAAAAAATTAATTGAAATAATATCATTACTTATGGAATTCAAAGGAGATGTGTCAATGTCATTCACATAATTTATAGAGTGTCTACGTCATTTTCCAATTTTTTTTTGAAAATTCAATAAAAACTGAGATTTCTAAGAAACTTTATATTTTTGAATTTCTTATTAAAAAATGAATGAAATGATATAAAAGTATTTTTATAATTAAAAAAAGATCTTTTAAAGTGATTAACAGAGTTTTTAGGGTCTTTTAACATTTTTTACGATAAAATTACCATAGATTTTTTTATTTTTTCTTATTTTTTTCTTATACTTTTATATTTTTTCAAAATAAATAGATTGAGAAAAACACTAGAGAGATCAGTTATATGCGTCGGTAGCGCATAATGTTCCCAGATTAAAAGTATGTACATTATCAGACAGAGGTGTAGTGTATCAAATATCAATGATAAGCTCTAATAATAAACTAAGAGTTCTAATTGTTAACATTTTTAATGAATTAATTGGTGTCCACATGGCCTACGATAATTGGTGTTGATGCAAATAGTTGCTCTCAATTAATTAATGATTCAACTAATAAATTGACAATTAGACTCGTTAAATAGCCTCTAAAATTGAGACCACACATTCTAAAACCTAATAGTCAATGGCTGATATCATTAGAGTTTGACACGCCTCTCCCTCTAAAGAAAACATCATAATAAATGGAATTAGTTAGATCAGGATATTAATATAGGTTGATATTGGTAGGTTTTATAAAAAAAGAGAAATATATCGGCCGATACCAATATTTATACCTATGTTAGAGATATTCATTAAAAAAAAATACTAATGAAAGTAAAGTTGCATTTGGAATAGGTAAATTTTGCCAAAGTTTCCCTTAATTAAGGATTTTCTTTTGAACAAGAGTTTCTTCAAATATGGGTTTCCTTTACTTATTTTGTAATTACTGTAGAAAAAGTATAAAAGAAAAAAAAATATCCTAAAGAAAAGGTAAATTGATTACTATTGTATCGGAAGGGGTTTCGAATTTCTGCTAAGGAGGAGGAATTTGGGATTTTCTCTCCCCTTCCATCCATTATCAAATGATAGTAAACCAAAGTTACTCTCGTTTTCAACCCTCTACTTCTCATCCAAACATAGCCTAAGAGTTGAGGGAACAATTTTTTTAACGGACATATTTACATTATTTTTTTCTTATCTCTGATTCTACAAGCCACTATTTAATTAGTTTAAGCATTAAAAATACGAGACAAGGCAGATGTAAGTATAAAAAAAAATTAAGAATTTATTTGAAAGAGTTATTTATTTAATTCATACAATTAGGAACTCTAGTTTATATATTTAAGACTAAAAAATAAAAAGGCATTAACTTATGAGTCTAGCACGACCCATTTCTTTTAGTTGACTCAAGCCACAATTAAAATATCGGGAGAGGTCTTACCTCTGAATCCTAAACACGTGCACTGTGCTAAAAACGAGTTTGTTCTAATTAAAGTATTAAACTGTCAGTCGTTCATACCATCCGATTGGTTCATGAAACTGGAATTGGTGAGGGCGTCTCTTTACTTACAAATTTCGTTTTTTTTAAAAAAAAAAAAAATTTACTATGACATTTTAAAATTTTAGACAAAAAATAAACGCTTTAGATTAATCTCAAATGAAATATTATTTTTAATATTTTTGTCATTCATTCTGATGTCATAATATATGTAATTTCTATTTCATAGCTCTCATATAGACAAGCAAAATCTTCTCTTTGATTTTTTTTTTTTCATAAAAAAAAAAAAAAAATCTCTTCGTGCACTTCACTAACTTAGACTTATAATATTGAACTAAAATCCATGTTGAAATTTTTGATATTGATGATAAATTTTAAAACCACAAATTTGATAGTTTTTTTTTTTTAATTTACATGTACAAAACCACGGGATATCCAGCGTAAAATCTTCACGGATGAACCCACTACCCTTATAACACACAAATTTGATAGTTAATGTGATATTTTTGAGAGAAAATACTTCACTCACTAAAATCTTTAAAAGAGTTTCTAAACATATGATCTCCTCAACTCTAAACTATAGATTACGTTAGGATTGAGCTAATGTAAAGAAATATTATCAAAATTTATTTATTAATTTTATGTAAATATAGAATGGAAGAGTAAAACTTAGAAATTTTGAGAGGTTGGTTTGAGTCAAAATCTGTCAATATTTATGGAAATTTTTGAAATCAAGACTCCTTTAACACAAAAACGTCGGTATTGATTGGTTCTGTAATTTCTAAATTTCTATAATTTAACAAAAAAACAGAGTTCAAATAATTTTTTTTTCTAAGAATTGCTCTCTAAGGAGACAGCTGCACGTGAACGCCAGTACCTCTGAACACCAGTACCTCTATTTCTACTGCTCGGAGAAACCAGAGAGAAAGGGAAGGAGAGGAGAAGAAAGGAGAGAGAGAATGAAAGGTGGTGGTCATCTGGTTCTCTTCCCCTGCCCATTGCAAGGCCACATCAATCCCATGCTTCAACTAGCCACCATTCTGCACTCCAATGGCTTCTCCATCACCATAATTCATACTCAATTCAACTCTCCAAACCCTTCAAACTATCCAAACTTCAGCTTCCAACCCATTCCTGATGGCTTAACAGAGGAACAAGCCTGTACCAAGGATTTCATAGCTCAAATTTCAGTCATTAATGTCAACTGCCGACTGCCTTTTCGCGATCGTTTGGCTCAACTTGTTTCGAATAGCCCACTGGGTACCATCACTTGCATCATCTCTGATGCGATCATGCATTTCACACAGGGTGTTGCAGATGAGTTGAAGCTGCCTAGGATCATCATTAGGACCAGCAGCTCCATTTCCTTCGTCCCCTTCGCATACTCCCCGCTTCTCAGGAACAAAGGTTACATCCCCATTCAAGGTCTGTCTACTCTTTTATCTATTGAACTTGGCATTCTTAAGAAAGAAGGAAAGATTTCTCTACCTCGTTTTTTAATTTCATCATGTAAGAATAACTTGACAAATCTTTTTAAAAAAATAAAAGCTTTCTACTGTAACCTTTTCCGTTTCTAGTAAGAAATCTGATATGGGATGGGTGGAGAAATTATCCATTTTAAACTGGGTGAGCAACTTTTTCTGTGCTTGCTCTGAATGATGAGAATGAATTAGATTGAAAGATGGAGTGTGTCAAAGTTGAACTTGAATCCATTTATTTTCAGTACAATTTTGGATTTTTTTTAGCTGTGACGAAATATTTTCATTAAAAGAGAGGAAAAGATGAAAAAGAAAAAGAAAAGGTGGAACAGAATTAGACTAAAAGAGAAAGAAAATACAAGAAAATGGAAAAAACAAGCAAAACAAAAGAAAAGACAAATAATACAATTTTGGATTCTAAAAAAGTATTAATCATTCATATGAATTAAATCTGACAGTGATCATATTCAAAATAGATGAAAATTTGGGATGAATCTGTTGATAGGATGATGATAATAAGTATGAAAGGAAAAACAGAGTAAATGTAGGATCCACCAAAAACAATGGTGTGAGTTGAGTCTAATTCTATAATTTAGTAAATGTGTTGGATACTATGTAATTATAGAGAAATTAACTCCCTCATTTAGTCATTGAAATGATTAAACCATTTATGAAAATCAGAGCCTCAACTTATTAAGACTGGGTATCCATCCCAAAAGACTAGCACATTAGGTAGAGTGACCTAATTTACTTATAAATCTCTAGATCTTGTTATACACTTTTAATGTGGGACTCGTCTGTAGCCCCAACATAATCAAGTTTCACCGAAACTCATTTGGGTCCAAGGTATAGCCTTTGGCTACTATAGCTTGACCAAACCCTAGATAACTATGTTGGACTTGGGCAAATGACTAACCCCAGTTAGTCTTGATCTACCCAAAATCTCTTTCAATCCAAACAAAGTATGCCACATTTGATTTCTCTGATATGTGTGTAAAAAATGCCATAATTTTTTTCCCCCCAGACCATCTGTTGGAGATGTCAGTGATGGAGCTTCCACCTCTGAGAGTCAAAGATCTACCAGATGTCCCCACATCCGATCCAGACACCTTGTACGATTTGGTGGCAAACATGGTAAAAGAAGCAAAGGCCTCTAGAGGAATTATCTGGAATACGATTGAAGAAATAGAAGCACCAGCATTGACAAGAATTCAGCAAGAAATGTCAGTTCCAGTCTTCCCCATTGGCCCACTTCACAAATACTCACCAAGTTCCTTCAATAGCCTGCTTACCCAAGACCAGAGCTGCCTAGCTTGGCTGGACAAACAAGCAGATGGGTCTGTTCTCTACGTGAGTTTTGGGAGCTTAGCAGCCATGAATGAAGCAGAATTCGAAGAGACTGCATGGGGACTGGCCAACAGTGAGCAACCATTTTTGTGGGTGGTTTGACCGGGCTCGGTCCACGGCATGGAATGGGTCCAATTCCCACAAGGGTTTGAAGAAAAAACAGAGGGGAGAGGGTGCATTGTCAAGTGGGCTCCACAAGAAAAAGTACTGGCCCACCCAGCAGTAGGAGGGTTCTGGACCCACAATGGATGGAATTCTACATTGGAGAGCATATGTGAAGAGGTCCCAATGATCTGTAGTTCTTGTTTTGGGGACCAAAGAGTGAATGCTAGGTATGTGAGCCATGTTTGGAAGATCGGTGTGCAGGTAGAGAAGGGTCTAGAGAGAGGTGAAATAGAGATGGCCATCAAGAGATTAATGGTTGGGAAAGAAGCAAAGGAAATTAGGGAGAGGATCAAGTCTCTGAAGGAACAAGCTGACCATTGTCTGAAGAAAGGAGGTTCTTCTCATGAGTCCTTGGAGAGGTTGACAAATTTTATATTATCATTGTGAAGTTGGCAAATTTTTATGGGTCTAGAATGTAATATTACTGTATAATTGAACTATTTTAATCAGGAGTTAAAATTTTGGTATCGACTGATATCCGTCGATATTTTTCTCTCTTAATTTTTTTTTTTTTAAAAACATATTAATATCGGCCCATGTACCGTGACACACCCCCATTAAAGGCCAGCCCCTCCCAGCATCATACAGCCACATTTATTTACAGAAATTCAGTCCCCACCTACCCAAAGCCCTGTCCTGCCTCAAACCTCACTGGCCACCACCCAACCCAACCACATCTTAACCCAGCCATTGCCCATCTGCACCATGTATTGATGGTCCGTAAATCCATCCTTTTTTTAACCGAAGTGTCAAGGTGTCTTACTTAGACTAATTTTCTATGTATATGTAAGTCTCTTAATCTACACACATTCGATAAATTCAATTGAAAGTGAACTTTTGAGATTGAGCCACAGCACTCTCAATTCCTATCCTAAGAGGAGTTTGTGGCCCTGAGACTCCAACATAAATCTTTGTGTAGCTTTCTACTCACATCTGCCAACTTTACCTCAGCATGATTAATCTTGACTCATTAAACCTACCTTTGTTGGCCTCCCATTAAATCCTGAAATTTTGCAACTGCCCCCAAATTTCTCGCTCTCCTAATCACATTTTTGAAATAAATCACATCCAGCCCAGTTTTTTTTTTTAAATACCAAGGTATTTAAGTATCTCACCTGAATTTTCCAGGCGTGCCACTTGACTAATCCTTGAGGTATGTATAAAGCTCTCAATTCGCACGCTAAGTACAGAACTAAGGGGAGTGATCCCTTTTGTGTCAGTGAAGCTTCATCCCAAGACATCCCTCACAAACAAGAATGAGAATTGACTATCAAATTAACCCCTCAAAATTTCTTTATTTAGAGTTGAACTGACCATTAAACTGACCCCTCAATATGTATTTGCTGCAAATTCACTTCTTTATTCTATTACATGTAGATCTCTCTCGGATTCTATTTAGTGTTTTATTTTAACAATTTATTTTAATTTTGTTTGACAAGGCAGATAACTATATCAAATGATGCTAATTTTTTTTTTTTTTACACATCTCCATTTTTATTCGACTTTGTAAGATTGATGGAATATTGGCTTCTTGTTAATTGTAAATATTACATTTAATTTTTGATGCATTTCAGCCCTGTTCAAGATACATTTCAACACGGGATTTTAGACCTGCCGAAATATTGGTATTTCACATAAAACATGATATTTCGTGAAATTGGACAATTGGCATTTTTTAGCCAAAATTTTGATTTTCAGCTGTTTTTTCTAGTCTAAAGGTTCATGGATATGGACCATAGAAGCTTGAGCAATGAGGAATAAGATGGACTCCAATAATTCAATATTTTGATTAATTTTAAAATACTTTTCTATTCTTGCTAAAAAAACATGTATATTGTATTAATCAAAAACCAATATAAGCATAAGGGAAGAATATCAAATAAAAGCTACTGACAGATGGAATACAAATTAAACTAGAATTAAAAACTACTAAGGTCGAGCCTTTACTGATGCTTGAAAATAGGGTAAATTCTGGTGGATTGGGTTGGGATTTAATAAACTCAACTCAACTCATATAAAAAACTATTGAGGTCAACTCGAGTTGTTGACCCAAATAGCTCAACCTGACCAGTCCCAACCCAACCCTAGCTGCTGGCCCACTAACCCAATCCAAATTTAGGAAAAAAAAAACAGCAGTAGTTTTTTTATATTTCTTGAAATTTGAGTCGAGTCAAATCAAGTTGATTTAAATTTTTGATCTCGACTCTAACTCAAATTTCATAAGAATTTTTTCTTCTCAACCTCAACCTTAAAGTTATAAATATAGAACCCCAACCACTGATTTCTAGAATAGAATCATATGAGTCAAATTATAATCCAACCCAAATTTTACCCCCGCTTAGACTTGTATGTGTCTTGTGCATGACTAACTTATACTGTACAATAAATCAATTCCATGTCTAGTCTTTGCCAAACAGGCAAAAGTGCATGCCAATATGCCATTCCAATTCCCTCATACTAATTCAAATTATGATCTACTAATTATTTTAAGTATCTCTCTTGTATTTATTTTTAGCAAATTTTATAAGTGAATGAATTTTTTTTAAAAACATTCTACATACCATGATTCTAAGTGTCGTAATAAAAATTAACACATATGGTACCTATATATGATGAAAATTTGAAAACTCTATATAGGTTTGCTTTTTAAATATTTAGGTGAACTACATATTTTTTTTAATAGAATATATCGAAGATTATAAAGACATTCGTTGTATAAATTTGAGCACCCTATGATCATATTAACTTTATAAATTAAGATTTTGAAGATTTGATTGTTACATTCATAGCTGTCTCACAAAGTTATGTGGACCCAATTGAGAAATTTCTTTGAATTATATCATCGTTCGTGAGGTCCTATATTCATCTCGTCCAATTACATAGGACACTTCTCGTAATAAATCCATAGTCTACTTATGGATATGAAATTACCCATGATAATATGGAAAAAATTATAATATTGGAATCATAGTTCTAGGTGTTGAATGGCCCTGGACAATTGAAAAGTTTATGTAGACTGATATTTTTATTTATGATGATGATAATGATTATAAAATAAATCAACTTATATTAAAATTAAAAGAGTGATGATCTAATGTTATTTAAGACGTCATTTGTTGGGTTGGGTATGTAGTTTCGTCTTGGATGCGGATCACCATTTCAAAGTCGCCGATTGACCGACCGACCGATCGGTGAGTCCGAGTCTGAGTTGTGTTTCATGGAAATGAAGAATGGGTCGTCGCCTCTGCGTCTTTCTTAATATAACGTAACCAAGAAGAAACCATGAACTTGCTCAGAGTCTTTCAACCCATTCTCTATACGAACGGGTTCTTTCTACCCTACATTCCCACATCTATATTACGTCCCCCTTGCATTCCATGGCTGCTTCTTCGTCTCTCTTCGTCTTCTTCCTTCTTTCCACTTCACTGCTCTATCAGACCACTGGAAGTCGCCAGCACCGCAAGGTCGGCTCTCCTCAGCCGCTGAGCGGAGGAGCATGCTCCTCAAAAGGTTCACTACTAAACAATCATACCCATCACCTTATTATACAGCTTAAAATACTTGGGTTCAGAGCATAATCACTTTTCCTCTCTTTTTTTTCTTTTTAAACAAATTTATCTTACAGTTTTGAATAAACACGGAGTAATTCACAAATTTGCAAAATGAACTGTTGGATTTTTCAATTTAATCCGCGCTCCATTTCTCATATTCATTTTTATCATTTTGACCCTGTGTTCGCAGTTGAAAATTTCAGTCTTTTCTATTTTTTTTTTAATTTACGTGTGAAAAATCTCAGGCAATGTTCTATTAAAATCCCCAAGTGTGGTACCTCTACCCTTTAAGTCACCATCAAAGTTAGTTCGTGGGATTTGAACCTGACACCTCCCGACTTCGTGAGGTGGGAGGTAAATTTTCTTCTTTTTAAAGTTTTAACTGATGATTTTTATTTTATTATTTACTATAATTCAAATGTGCAAGTTTTTCATCTCAACTAAAAAACTTGATAGTAGAAGAACAAAATACTAATTTGTACATGATTGGATGCTTCATTTACAATCTTCCAAATCAATTCTTTGTAACAAACTTACAGTAAATCATGGCATTGAATATCACTTTAATAGCCCCTGTTAAAATATATTTAGATTCTAAAATATATTTAGTTATTCTCTTATTATTAGTTACTAAACTTGTATTTACAAATTTTATCGTCTTCCGCTTTTATTCACTTTATATGTTTTATTTGTATTTTCTTTTCTCTAGAAATATAAATTACAGGTCTTTACTTAATAAAAGAAGACAAATCAAATTTTCTTTGTGTTATTTTACACCCTTCAATCGATACAAATCATATCGGCCGATATCAGCCATTTTTGTGAAAAAAAAAATAAAAGAGAGAAAAAAATATCAACTGATATATAGTATGGTCAAAGACATTTTTTAGACCCTGCTTCAATCTAACGAAAAAATCTGCATAAAAATAGTCTCAGTAAAAGCTAAAATCAAATATGTCATCTGTAATCCTTCAAACATGTAGAAGTAGTTTATAAGTATATAATAAATAATGATGGTTAGAATGGTAATAAATAATGAGAAAAATGATAGTAACTTCTATATTTCATTTCAGGGTTCAACAGTTCAGGGATTTACGTACTCCACAGGTATGGCCCTTGCTCTTCCTTGGGTGGTCAGATGGCAAGTGTGAGCCAGATTCTCCGGCAAGACCAAAATCGAGTCAATTGGCTCAGGTCGAGGCTCTTGAAAAATTCTAACTCACCCATCCAAGTAGAAGACACAACTATCCCTGCCAGCTCCGGTGCACCATTAGGTGCTTATGTGGCGACGATCGGATTCGGCACACCCAAAAGAGACATGACCCTTGCCTTTGACACTGGCAGTGACCTCACTTGGATCCAATGCCAGCCTTGCGATGGCAGCTGCTACCCTCAAAAGGACCCGATTTTCAACCCGTCCGAGTCTTCTTCTTATGCTAGCATTGCATGTGACTCTGTCGAGTGCTCACAGCTGCGAACCCAGCAATGCTCGTCATCAACCTGCCCGTACTCTGTTGGCTACGAGGACAATTCAAACACCACAGGCTCATATGCTCGTGAAACGTTAACCATTTCTCCCTCCGACGAGCTTCCGAATGTCTTGTTCGGATGCGGTTACGACAGCAATGGCTTCCGCGGCATTGCCGGCTTACTTGGACTGGGAATGGGGAAGAAGTCGATTGTGGCTCAGTCCGCTGACAAATTCGGCCGAGTTTTCTCCTACTGTCTCCCATCGTCCGAATCTTCAACCGGATTCTTGACGTTTGGAGCTGATAATGTCCCATCAAATGTTAAATACACATCTCTGAAAGTAGACTCTGATCCTAATCGGAGCTCCTTCTACTTCGTCCAGTTGATTGGGATAAGCGTGGGCGGGCAACAATTGTCAATCCCTCCATCCACCTTTGCATCTGCCGGCACTATACTAGATTCCGGCGCGACAATCACCCAATTACCACCAATAGCATACAATGCCCTCACGTCCGCCTTCCGGCAAGCCATGCCAAATTATGTGATGCCCCCTCAAGGAATCCATTTAGAGACTTGCTATGACATGAGCAACAATGGAAATGGTGGGGTGCCAAAGATAACTCTGCATTTTGAGGGCTTGGAACTAGAATTGGATGAGTCAATGGTTCTGTTCAAGGTGAATGAGTCGCTGAGTTGCCTCGCCTTCTCCGGCAGCGACGGCATAGCAATCATCGGAAACACGCAGCAGAAGACTTTCACGGTGGTGTATGACATACCCAACAATAGGATCGGCTTCTCTGCCGGTGGCTGCTCTTGATCATCCGAAATCCACCCAACTGCTCTGCTTTTGTTTGTGATCATCTCTGATTAAGAGATTAAGTTCAAGAGAATTTATCTATAATTTTGCATTTGTATCAATAAACATGAATGGGTTGGGATGAATGTAATCCACTTGGCATGAAGTGGATCCATATCTCCTTTAGTTTGTGATCATCTCTGATTAAGAGATTAAGTTAAAGAGAATTTATCTATAACTTTTGCATTTGTATCTATTAATATGAATGGGTTGGAATGAATGTAATCCACTTGGCTTGAAGTTGATCATCAATCCCACTATAAAAAATTAAGATCATAACTAATTATTAGACATTTGATCTAAATACTTTTATTAAATTATTATCTAACCATTTTTCATTGTTATAAAACTTTATTGATATGATAGGTCCACCAATTTATAATATATTATATTAAAATAATAGCTTCTGTTACAATATTAGAGTAAGAAAAAATCTATTGATAGGTCCACAAGGTGCAAGCTCTCACAATGCCCATTTTCGTAAATTAGATTCAACTTATAAAATATGTGATTTCTAAAAAATCACTTTAATTGGATTAATGTTTTGATGGTCTTTAAATTATTCTTTAAGTCTGATAAATGGGGTTTGCGGATGATTCGTATATATGTGAGATTAACCTCACCTTCAAATCTCCAATGTAAAGATACTCTCGTTATAAAAAAAAAATCTCTAAAAAGATAAAAGCTATATACTTGAACATGGAATTTATGAAAAATCACTTTAATTGATTTGATTGAGCTAATATTTTGAAGTCTATAATTTTTAATTCTTTAAATTATTTTTTACTATTATGACTTATATTAAAGAAAAATATTAATTAAAATTTAATAATTGATAGTAGGACTCTTTAAATATTATTTTAATTATCAATACATTCATATTTTTAAAAATCATAAATTTTAATCATATTAAATTATTTTTATCTTTAAATTTATTTTAACGGGAAAAAAAAGGAGGAAAAGCTATTTTAAGGAAATTGAAAAAAAAGGAAATAAATGGTTAAAATAGTTTTCCTAGTATGGGTAGAAGGATAGGGCACTATGTTATGAGATATATTTACTTTTTTATTTTTGTATTTTTAATTTAAATTGATTTTTCAATTTATCATAATAAAGTAAGTGTAAAGTTGAAAAATATCAATTTATCATGAAATAATATTTTATTAAAACATAGAGATGTCCAAATTAGTTCACAAGGAAATGAACTAGGGATGCAACTTGGATTAGGGTTAATTCGATTTCGACTAATTTAACCTTAAATTAATCTTTGTATATCTGCAAAAGAGATGCATGATGTTGTTCGAAAAAAATCATTCACGGGGGAGAAGTAAAAATGAAAATTTTAAAAATACGTTAAACATATTTATAGAGTATCGTATCCTAAAAGTTTTTCTATCATGTTATCTATAGGTAGAAGGATTAGGCCGTGTGTTAATGGAAATTTTACCTTTTCTATTTTGTCTTTTAAATTTATTAAACTAACGAAAGTGTAAAGCAAAAAAATATTTATAGAGTATCGTATCCTAAAAGTTTTTCAATCATTCTAAGTGAACTAAATATTTATATTATTCTAATTTTATATGTTTCTACCATTAATACAGGTGTATGCAAATTAATTATTGGACTATGATATTCCATCAATTATTTAGAGCCCTGTGACCATCAACAGAGGTTAGATTTCCACTATACAATTTTAATAAAGTTCTTCTATTTTAAATTGTGAGTCAACCCTATGTCCATTAAAAAAAAAAAACCCAACACACTGCAATGTCATATAATAATTTGACAAGTCAACCCTATGTCAATATTTAAAGTCATAACTATGAGAGTCAAAATAAATCTCACAAAGTTTGCTGAAATGAAGATCTTATACATTTGACCAAAAATATTTCTTACCCTAAATTTAAACAAGAGTTGTGTTAGCACAGGGAATTCGATTGTTTAAATCTTAGTTTGTCTTTAAAATTTTGTTTTTTTTAAATAGATTATATTATGTATAAGATCTCATGAAAAAAAATATATAAAATTGTATATAACTCGACAATCCTAACCTTTAGAATATTTTAAAATAGATCTTTAACTCAATAATAAATATAAGGTGTCTTAAGAGTTAGAACCGATTTAATGAAACAGAGAAGAACTTTTTAAAGACCATTTTTTGAGAAAAATTCAGTAGCTATTTATATTATTACGTTAATTTTTTTTTTCCTATTCTCTTACAACTTTCTTCATTGTTGTAGAAAGACAAAACTTAAGTCTCCATCACATGTAAACATGTCTGAAAACAGTGGCACTATTTTTACGGGTTACTTCGAAGCTGGAATGAGACCCATCAACACCTCTTCCAGATGGGTTGAGTTGCAGGAAAATAATATTTCAAAAAATTATTATTATTATTACCTATAATATTAAGTTTCTTTTATGACCAAGTTCTCAAGGTGTCTGTATTAGAATAGGAGATAATATTAACCTGAGTAGTCTTTGAAACATGTACAAATCTTCCAATCCACACATCAAATAAACAATTGTGAAGAGTGATCTGTTGGATTTGAACGTGAATCGAACTCAAGAATTCTCTTCTTAACACGGACATTTTGACCGTCAGGTTAATCCCTTGAAATTTTACTTATAACATTATGTCAATGATCTACAGATTAATTGAGGAACTTGAAATTGCAACTCAATTCAAAGTAGTTATTGAGTCAACTCATCAGACAAAGTTATAGTATAAAAGTAGGAAATATACAAGAGTATATCACATTCTACATGAGATTTATTTCCACTCAGCCGAGTCAGAACTAAACTAAGCTGGTGTTAAAGCATGTGTTGTTTTCAATTGTGTGTTGAGAAATCAAATCAATCTGAATCAATCAAATTAGATAGGCTTTTTTAGTTTAAAAAAACTAAAGCTAGACTTATTTTATCAATCTCACCTTACACCAAATAGATACTTCATAAGAATTCATTTTTTAAATTGGAAAAAAAAAAATGAAGATTAGGAGATTAAACCAAATCAGTGGTGTCACTGATAAGAACATCACTGTTTATTATCATCACTATTATTTTAATTTTTTTAATTTTGTATTATTTAATATTTGACCACTGCAAAGGATTAACATCCATTTACATCTTGGCCTTACATTTCCAAGGGTAATTTTTTAAGGGTTTAGATCACATTATCTCCACATTTCTTCATCCATGGTGGGTCCCTTCAGAGTAGAGGTAAATCAAAACACAAGAATCAATAAAATAGAAAAAATATTGATTGAAATGGTCACATTTGTGCACCCCTTTCTAATTTACCATTGTACTTTATTTATATTAAAATAAGAATTTAAAATATTTTTTCTTTCAAAATATGATTTAAAGATAAAAAAATCAAAGTAAAACAAATAGTGACTCTATGTGAAAGCCTCTCGCATGTCTGAATCTGAATTTGAATAAGAAAATATGCATGCGCATGGGATTCTGTCTTTGACTTTAAAGAGAAGAGAATATAATAATAAAAACAAAATGATTTACAAAACGTGGTTAACCAAAAAGTTCAATCAAATTAGTCGTAATTATCTCGTCCATAATCCAATCCTCCATGAATGAAGATGCATATCATATTATTATTACTTATAATATTAAATTCCTTTTATGACCAAGCTCTCGAGGTGTCTGTATTGGAATCAGAGACAATATTAACCTGAGTAGTCCTTGAAACATATACAAGTCTTTCAATCGACACACTAAATAAACAACTGTGAAGAGTGATCTGTTGGAGTTAAATGTGAATCGAACTCATGAATGCTCTTTTTAACACGGACACCTTGACCGTTAGATCAACCCCTTGAAGTTTTACCGTTATAACATATGATTTACAGATTAATTGAGGAACTTGAAATTGCAACTCAATTCAAAATTGTTACTGAGTCAACTCATCAGACAAAGTTATAGTATAAAAGTAGGAAATATACAAGAGTATACGACATTCTACATGAGATTTATTTCCACTCAACCGAGTCAGAACTAAACTAAGCTGATTCAACAGTGTTAAAGCATGTGTAGTTTTCAATTGTGTGTTGAGAAATCAAATCAATCTGAATCAATCAAATTAGATAGGCTTTTTTAACCAGACTTATTTTATCAATCTCACCTTACACCAAATAGATACTTCATAAGAATTCATTTTTTAAATTGGAAAAAAAAAATGAAGATTAGGAGATTGACCTAAATCAGTGGTGTCACTGATAAGAACATCACTGTTTATTATCATCACTATTATTTTAATTTTTTTAATTTTGTATTATATAATATTTGACCACTGCAAAGGATTAACGTCCATTTACATCTTGGCCTTACATTTTCAAGGGTAATTTTTTAAGGGTTTAGATCACATTATCTCCACATTTCTTCTCCATGGTGGGTCCCTTCAGAGTAGAGGTAAATCAAAACACAAGAATTAATAAAATAGAAAAATATTGATTGAAATCGTCACATTTGTGCACCCCTTTCTAATTTACCATTATGCTTTATTTATATTAAAATAAAAATTTAAAATATTTTTTCTTTCAAAATATGATTTAAAGATTAAAAAATCAAAGTAAAACAAATAGTGACTATATGTGAAAGCCTCTCGCATGTCTGAATCTAAATTTAAATAAGAAAAAATGCATGCGCATGGGATTCTGTCTTTGACTTTAAAGAGAAGAGAATATAATAATAAAAACAAAATGATTTACAAGACGTAGTTCAATCAAATTAGTCTTAATTATCTCTTCCATAATCCAATCTCATATAAGAGCATTTCTTTTATACAGTAAATAGTATATACTTTTAATATTTATTAAAAATAATAGAAAATTTGTGTTTTTTCGGAAAAGATGAATTCAAAAAGTGTCATTCAAGATTTGTGGAGTCTACCTCTTAAAAATATATAATGTTCATTAAAATTTAAACACAAATATATAAATAAACATATCTTTTTAAAATTTGTAAAACTATTAAATTTGCTGACGGATGAATTAATTGAAAAATACTCAATTAGAAAGCTTATAAAATGTATCACACTCTCATCGTTTGATTCATTCAACAGTTTTAAAAGATCTAAAAAGATAGACATAGAGACATACATATATTTTTTGATTTAAAATTTAATAATAATTTATTTTTTAATAAATGAACTCTAGTAATTTAACTCCAGTTATTCTTATCATTAGAATGATCAACATATAATTATTATGCTTTAATTGTATAACTCGTATTATTATTTTGTATTCATAATGACAAAATTTGAAAAATGACCCAGCCCAAGTCTGACTAAAAAAGTGAGTTCGACCCACCAATTCGAATTCGATGGGTCCTCATCACATAAGATAATTTGGGGAGCACTTACACACACTCGGAAAATCTGCCTCTACACACCCGAATCCGGATTTTCGGGTGAAATTACGATTCTGCCCCAGCGTTTCCATTCATTCAAATGAATTCCCAGTTCATTTTGGCATTCATTCGAATGAATGCCCAGTTCATTTTGGATTCATTCGAATGAATCAATTCATTCGAATGAATTACCAGTTCATTTTGGATTCATTCGAATGAATGAGCTGAACAGTAACACGGAATACTGTTCAGCCCGATCATTCGAATGCCCAGTCATTCGAATCCGTCGAATGGATTCATTCGAATGAATGCCCAGTTCATCTTGGCATTCATTCGAATGACTGGGTATTCATTCGAATGAATGGGCTGAACAATAACACGGAATACTGTTCAGCCCGATCATTCGAATGAATACCCAGACGAATCCGCTGAATGGATTCATTCGAATGACTGGGCATTCATTCAAATGAATCCATTCATTCGAATGACTCGGCCTTCATTCGAATGAATGGGCTGAATAGTAACACGGAATACTGTTCAGCCCGATCATTCGAAGCATTCGCATACACAGCATTCATTCG
This sequence comes from Chimonanthus salicifolius, assembly GCA_013350335.1. Lineage (NCBI taxonomy): Eukaryota > Viridiplantae > Streptophyta > Magnoliopsida > Laurales > Calycanthaceae > Chimonanthus > Chimonanthus salicifolius. Next base: position 5,344,752 of record CM023537.1, on the reverse strand, counting down.
AATGAATCAGATGATTCATTCGAATGAATGTATCAGAGGCTGCCACAGAATGACAATCCCTCTGGTTCAGCTGATTCATTCGAATGAATCAACCCATTCATTCGAATGAATCAGCTGTTTGAAGGCATTCATTCGAATGAATGGGTTGATTCATTCGAATGAATGCATCAGAGACTGCTTGAGAATGACAGTCCAGGCATTCATTCGAATAAATGCCCTCAAACAGCTGATTCATTCGAATGAATGGCCTGATTCATTCGAATGAATGGCCTGGACTGCCATTCTCAGGCAGTCTCTGATGCATTCATTCGAATGAATCAGCCCATTCATTCGAATGAATGCCTTCAAACAGCTGATTCATTCGAATGAATGGGTTGAACCAGAGGGACTGTCATTCTGTGGCAGCCTCTGATACATCCATTCGAATGAATCATCTGATTCATTCGAATGAATGCTCGTTTGAAGGAATTCATTCGAATGAATCAGTTGATTCATTCGAATGAATGCTGTGTATGCGAATACTTCGAATGATCGGGCTGAACAGTATTCCGTGTTACTGTTCAGCCCATTCATTCGAATGAAGGCCTAGTCATTCGAATGAATGGATTCATTCGAATGAATCCATTCAGCGGATTCGTCTGGGTATTCATTCGAATGATCGGGCTGAACAGTATTCCGTGTTACTGTTCAGCCCATTCATTCGAATGAAGGCCCAGTCATTCGAATGAATGCCCAGTCATTCGAATGAATCCATTCAGCGGATTTGTCTAGGTATTCATTCAAATGATCGGGCTGAACAGTATTCCATGTTACTGTTTAGCCCATTCATTCGAATGAATACCCAGTCATTCGAATGAATGGATTCATTCAAATGAATGCCAAGATGAACTGGGCATTCATTCGAATGAATCCATTCGGCGGATTCGAATGACTGGCCATTCGAATGATCGGGCTGAACAGTATTCCGTGTTACTGTTCAGCCCATTCATTCGAATGAATCCAAAATGAACTGGTAATTCATTCGAATGAATCCAAAATGAACTGGGCATTCATTCGAATGAATGTCAAAATGAACTGGGAATTCATTCGAATGAATGGAAACGCGGGGACAGAATCGTAATTTCACCCGAAAATCCGGATTCGGGTGTGTAGAGGCAGATTTTCCGGGTGTGTGTAAGTGCTCCCATAATTTGACTTCTTTGGCAATTTGGATTCCAAAGTTGAGACATGAAGGGGACATCAGTTCTGTGTTTGAACTTAGACATGTTACTTCTCAATTTTAGTGATCCGACTAACCCATCTGTCTTCGAAATTATTTTATTATGCATCAATTTGTTTTGAATTAAGTAATATAAAAATGAATTAATTGAAAATACTTAAAAAATAGTTATAATATGTAACACTAAATATAATTTTAGAGAGTGCAAATATCTAACAACGATTCGAAGGATTTGTTTTCATTTCAAATTTTCAATAGCAAATATATCTAAAACAAAGTTTGAGTACTTATCCAATGTGAAAGTTAATGCTTTTCTAAAGAGTGAGGTGTTCGGCCTCTTAGAGCATCCGGCTAATCTTTTAGATATGTGTAAATCTTTTTACCCACGTACACTGGATAAAATTATAGAGGGTGTGTTAGAAAACCATGACATGGTAATATTTTTGAGGTAGAATTCACTTTCAAAAGTTAGTCGTTAAGAGGAGGATGTTCAAGTGTTATATAGAGTCATGGGTTTCTCAAATTAATCGATATAAGATTTTTGTTACTATATATTTGCCCTCACGTGCAGCTTGACCCTATAACTGCACGTGGAACCTGCTCTGATACCATACTAGAAAATCATGATATGATAACATTCTTAAAATAGAACTCACTCTCAAAAGCTAGTTGTTGAGAGGATAATGATTCAAGTGTTATATGGAGTCATTAATTTCTCAAATTAATCGATATAGGACTTTTGTCACTTTCACATGGTGAACCTTTTAGATGGGATGAGATTTCAATTAAGGACTACCGCTTTCTTAGATTGTTCTTGGCCAACACACTAACTCCTTATGATTAAGGTAAAAGTTAATATGAATAAATAGGGGTGAAACTCGGGTCGGGTTTTGGCCCAAACCCGCATGACCCGACCAAAAAATCATGCGGGTTGAGTTATAAAAGTCGGGTCAGTGGGTCAAGTCGGGTTGAGAAGTCAGAAATCCACATTGAATTCTGGTCAATTTGGATTGAGATTTTTAAGTTAACCCGATCCGACCCAGTAAAAAGTATGCTAAACTAGGTTTAAAATGCTGGTCGGGTTGGGTTTCAGATTGAATCGGGTTATAATTTGAGTCGGATCAAGACATTCTGATCAAAAGATCGAACCGGTCGAATTTTAAAAAACCTGACCCGACCGGTCCGTTTTCAGCCCTACGAGTAAAGAAAGATAGTAAATGTGAATTTTATAGGAAAAATAATTAGTTAACTTTATATTTGACCAATCAACGACATGTAACTTTTTTCATGCATTCATCGAAAAGCTGTGAATAGTATTGAATGATGGCCCAACAGTGCAGATCCACTCCTTTCTTCGTTAGCAAGGGCATGCTCACTGCCTCACCCCCTCTCATCTGTTCCTTTCACCGTCTGTTGGGTTTTGGAATGCAGTCATTGATGATTCAACTTTCAAGGGAATGGAAAAACATTCTTATAAATACTTAAAAAGAGTAAATAATTTGTTGGTCCAAACTGTTGGATTGATGGAATATTTTTTAAAAAATGGGTGACTTAGACCTCAAACACCACAAGATCCATTTTCAAGGGTTCCAACCATAATTTCAAATTTTGAAAAGAAATCTAAAGGAGTTAGATTGTTAATAAGAAACCTGTTTTATGAAGCAGGAGTTCTGAGTTTGATTCACATTCTATTCTAAATGGTCACTTTCAATAGACTTATCCAGTCGGTAAAGGTAAGGAGACTTGCGTATGTCTCAATAATTAGTTGGGTACTCTAAGAGACCTGAACACCTTGGTCATAATTTTTTTTTTTGAAAAGACTTGAACTGAATCATGCGGAGTCAACTCAAGTCGATAAAATTTTAAATCATACAAATCAATAAGTTTTTCTGAGTTTCTCAGTATTTCATGAAATATTTACTTAATTTATTGACTCGATAGGATTTCAAATTGTATCCAAGTTTCAAATATTAGGACATTAGTTTCTAAATCCATTGCAATTTGCATGTAAGTTAAAATATACAGATTTAATAAATTATTCACATCAAAAGTTAAGGTCATTTAATAATGTGTTAAAGGGTGAAATTTTTTTTTAGATCCGGAGATATCCATACGTCACACTCGACTAGTCTTCCGGAGTGTGTGGAAACCCCCTTATCCGCATAAATTCTTATATACTATTAGACCAATCAAATGGAGTCTCTACTTCATTTTGATCTTTAGACTTCTAGCATTGAATTTAAATTGTTAGATAAACATTTATACTATTAAAGATTCATTTCATGGTGGAGATGAATTCAATAAGAAACTGTTTAGATCAGGGTAACTTAAAATAGAGGATTCCCTAAGGAACTTGTAAAACAAGAAATTCCTCAGAACTCCTTACCTTTACTCACATTTAAAATCCCATGTTGGATAAATTTAGGTGGAGATTAGATATTTGCCTGCAAAATTGTTTGAAACTTTAAATTTTAATTTTTCCGCTTTTAGTTTGTAATAATGCATTATTGATCATAATATGAAGGGTCTTTGAACATTCATCAGTAATTTGAGATAATTTCAAAATATATATGGGACAAATACTTTAGAACGGAGGGAGTAAAAAATAATTATCAATGAAAATAACATATATGATTATTATAATATACACTTTATATTATAAAAACCAAACCACATTCTGAGAAATGACTAAACCCATGTAAGGGGCGGAGACGTCGAAGGTGAGAGGAGTTGAGTGTGTGGATTGATTTCCCCGCCTTTCTTTCGAGAAAAATCTCCACATTTATAATGCAAATAAGGTCAATTTGTTTTTTCAAGTGAATTTAACTTCTTTCCCTCAAGTCACCCTATTCCAAATTCCGCCTAAGTTCATGAATTTAGAATTATAGAAGAAAACTTTAGAAATGAATGATTTGATAATTATTAGAACAAAGATAAAATATGTTTTCTCCGTCCCATTTTAGTTGGCTCATTTGAAATATTTGTATTTTTTAAGAAACTCTCTATATAAGGCTAACACTCATATGATCTTATCAATTTTCAACACATTTTATACTACTCAAATACAAATGAGACAAGTATTTTGGAATAATTTCAAAATCCATATAGAACAATTAATTTGGGACAGAGGGAGTATAAAGCAAAGGAAAGAAAAGGTCCATACGTACACCGTACACAGGTAGTGTATAAAGTCGACGGTTTCAATTTTTATTTTATTTTTTTGGAAAATTGTTTCTTTCAATTTTTTTCGATTTGAATCTGTATTGAATATGATTTTAAAAATATTTAGAAGCAAGTTATTCAATTGTAAAAAATATATTTATCTATTCTAATCTCTTCTTTTTTAATTAGTTTTTATAGTATATTTATACTTTAATCACAAAATTATCAATGGTTGTATCGAATTTAAATGTCATTTTACTTATATATTTAATATATATTTATTATTATTTAATTAATAATATTTTTGCAAGATTTTCTCAGTAAAAATTAAAATATCCCAATATTAATAATATTGGATATTATCCTAAAAACGATTTGTGACATTGGTCCAACCTATCCTGCATGAAGCCGCATGGAGGCACTGGGCAGGACATTGGCAGGTGAAGTTCACGATTTAAAAAAAAAAAGAAATTTTTTTTTATTCCCACCAGTTATTAAACTCTTTGGTTTAGACAGATGTTTAAATTCTGCCAAGCATCTTTAAGGTTTGGCTGATGTACGTTTTTATCGTATGTCTTAATAACAACAATGACATCAAATGTCATGGTATAGGTTATAGAACAATAGAGATTTAACTCGTGAAGAATTATTTGGTGGTTAAGAACTCGTATGAAATAAAAGATTTTTATGTTTAAGTCACTTTTAATAAAAAATGTCATTCCCTGTATTGTTAGTCAATGTGTAAATAGAAAAGTTTGTATATTCTCCAAGAATTAGTTAGCTGTTCTAAGAGGCTTGAACTCCTTAATTTTTTTTTAAAAAAAAATCATGAGAGATTTTTTAATTTAATTTTTTATTAATTTCTAAATACTATAATATACATATATATATATATATATATATATATATATATATATATATATATATATATATATATATATATATATATATATATATATGTATCTTGTTCAATTGTGTAAAACTATTAGACCTACTTTTGGTTGTATGAAATAAGAGGAGTGTGAAAAGCTTCATAGATTTTTCTAATAAGTGCTTTCATTTGACTGCGGACCTAATTGTTTCACACAATTTAAAAAAAGTACATGAAAAATAAATCCCATTCAATAGGATCAGATTTTAAAGAGCTTAAAGAATATGATTTGATTAATTCAATAAAGATAATTTTTTTATGCTACAAGATTTAAAATCTCTAGACTCCAAATTTGGAGATTTAATTGATTTAGCCAATTTTTCTACTACTTTTGTCAAAACCAAGTAAATTTTAGTGAGAAAAGGTTTATATTATAAGTAATAATTACATATAATTACAATTATAGATTCATAAAATTTAAATTTTATTTGTGATTATCGAATAAATAGTAAACTAAATGAGTAAAAATAATATTGTTTTCATAAGTCCAAACCATGGGTTGAATTTGAAATAATAATACTGCTAAGGTTGGTCCTCAAAGTTGTTGGATGTCTAGGTTCTAGGATTTGGACCAAAAGATCTCTATATTCTATACTCTTTAGTCTATACCAAATCACATAAGAAATCAAAAGAGACGTACGGTACCTTTGATTCCCTCTATTGTCAGTCACTGCTATCAATTACAAATTTTGGATGAAAACAAAAAGTAATTATATAAAATATAAAAAATGTTAGATTTTAATTCAATTTTTTCTCGATATTTCATAATTAAGCAAACCCACTCCAAGAAGCATTTTACTTAAAAATAATAATAGAATTAACAAACTAGACTGGTATAATTCATGAACTAATTAACACCAAACTATTTGATGAATTGGATAGTAAATTATTCGAACAAATATATTAGAATTGGTATCTAGTCCAAAAGATTAGGTAATTAAAAATGTAAATGAGTCTCACATTAGGAGTGTAGAGAAAAATCTAAGAATTTATAATTTACAACAATCTCTCACACAGGTAAAGTAAGTTAAAAGGGTAAATTACATTAGGATCAAATGGAGACTTCAAGATTAAATGATTCTTTAATAAATGTTTGATAACACAATATCTTTTAACATACTGAAAGATTAAATAGTATTATTTTCAAAGGAGAAACTTTTTAATTGAAGATTGAGAGGAAGTATGAATAATAAGGAAATGGAGAATTTTTTCCCCAATAAGCCAACTATTAAATTGATGACTTTATGCTTTCTTTGTATTCTCTTCATTCAATCTTGACATGGGAAAACATAGGAAGTACGAAAAAGTTTCCAAAGGGAATAAAAGTAAAGCGCATCCGTAAATTAGAAGTAAAGAATATAGGATGTACATAGAAATATAGAATTAGAGACCTTTTCCCATTTTTAACTAAGCAAAATATGAGAATTTTTTTAAAAGTAATAAAAATTCTCCTAAATATGTTTTTAGCATATTTTGGTTGATGTAGCAAGAATTGTGAATGGGAACTTTATACCTTAAGATCTTAAATACATTTTTAGAGTATATACTCTACTATGAAACTTGGTAGATATCTCAGCCAAACAAGAGATTCAAAATTGCCAACGAGTGATATCAATGAATATAGCAGTAAATAGGTGATATGAAATTTTTTTTATGACTAAGGTATTCAGATTTCTTAGAGAATCAGACTAATATTTAGAATATGTGCAAGCCTTCTTGTACACACTGAATAATTTTATAAAGAGTGATCATTTGAGATAAGTGAGAATTGAGCTAAAGCTCTCACTTTTTAAAACTAATTCATGACTCACTCCAACCCCTTGAGTTCCAGTAGGTGAGAGCTTTGGCCCAATTTTTTATTATATTTCAAACATTCAGAAGAATGTATTGAACCTGTATAAGCCTAAACATACAGACAGATCAAAATCTTATATGAACACATCGCCCTCTAAAAAACTAATACCTATCAATCAATGTTTAAAACAATGACCTGATATATATTGTTTTTAGCCCGTACAACTTCATAAAATTATTTTTGGGTCAAAATACTTTTCAGTTATATATATATATATATATATATATATATATATATATATATATATATATATATATATATTTTTTTTTTTTTATTTTTTTTTTTTAAAGTCAAATATTTATATATTTTTTTTAATGTAAATGTGAAAAATCACAGAAAATCCAACGTAAACTTTTTTTTATCATGACCATTTAGGCCGCTACATATCTGCCCTCCAAAAAACAATAAGCATCAGAATACTTAAAACTATGACTTGATACATTTTGTTTTTAGCTACTACTACTCCATAAACCTTTTTTGGGGTTGGAATACTTTTCAATTATATTTTTTAAAAGACTAATATTTATACTCATCAAATCTATTGTCTTTGGACTTTAATACTGTTTGTATTTTTTATAAAAATCAAACTTAGTATGAAACAAAATGGATTATAATGCCTGAAAGTCATTTTAGGCTTCCATTAAATTGGTAAATAGCCTATAATATATATATATATATATATATATATATATATATATACACTTTATAGGATTATTGACGTGAATATTTTGGGAAGTAGAGCAAACTATGTTTTCATTGATAGTGCCAGGATTGAGCATCGCCAACAGCTAATGATCCCTCGTCCTTGTCTGGACTGCTAACATTTATATATCATAGTCCATAGATAATAATGAAATAATTAAAATAAGGAGTAAGTGAATGTAAAAAATGTTGCTGTAAATTTTAACATGTTAGTAACAGTAACTAAGAGCAAATGAAAAATGTTCATCTATTATTTTATAGGTATTATCATTTTCTAACTTTTTTTTTCATTTATGCTATTTTATGTTGAAATAGTTAACAAAAATGAATAAATAAATGAAAAAAAATAGTAACTAACAAAGTACACAAAAACTAACTACAGATACATTAAGATGGAAAAAAAATTATAATACCTATATAAAGCTTTTATTACTACATATCTTATTTAACTTCAAGCATTTTTTAACTTCTTTTATGTTATTTTTGGCTAAAAAAATTAAAATAAAATACAGATAAATTGAAATAAATTACAAAACTTACAAGATCAGTAGATCTGTAAATGAAGAAACCTTTGAACGGTCTGGATCGTTCGGTTTCAAACAAATCCGGGTCGTTTAGAACTTATTTAAATCAAGTAATGAAGAGTGCAATTTTTTTGAAAGATAAATAGTAAAATCTGATTTTCTCTTTGAAAATAAGGTGTGAAATTTTAGATGTAGGTGAATGGTATTTATAGGAAAAAATTGGACCGGTTCGATTTTTTGGATTTAAAAAAAATAATAAAATATTCAGGCATGTCGGACCAGCCGAATCCTGCAGTCCGCTGTACACAGAGATGTGATGGGGAGAAATTGGTTGACAGGTGAGATCTCGTCCGAGATCTCGCCCGATATATCGGACATGAGATATCGTCCGATATATCGGCAAAATATCGCCGAACTTGAGTTGGGCCCAGCCCGAGATTTACTGTTTTCAGGGGGAAAAAACGGCCGATTCGGCCCAGATTCGGCCCAGATTCGGCCGAGATTTGGACCGATATATCGGTCATCTCGGCCGATATTTATTATGAAAAAAAAAGTTTTTTTTTTAAAAAAAAAAACAAAAAACCGAATTTTTAAAATTCGGCCGATATGATGACCGATAATTCGGTCAAAAATTCGGACATATCGGCCGAATTTTTTTTTGTACGGCCGATACTATACGTATCGGCCGATATAATTCGGTGGTTGTCAATGCTCTAGTTATTATACGGCATGATCAAGTTGACTCTTGTGCTTCATTCAGGGGTAAAAAAATCGGCCGGGCCGATATCCCGGCCGATTTTTCATATCGGCCGATATATCGGTTCGGCCGATATATCGGCCGAACTTTTTCTCTCTCCTCCCCGTTTTTTTTTTTTTTTTTTTTAAAAAAAAAAAAATTCCAAAAAAATTACAGTAAACGCAGAAAATTATGAGCTTATTGAATATGTAATTTTTTCATAAAATATCGGACATTTAGATCTTCTAATATATTTTTGAAGTTACGATAGCGGGAAATTATATAAATAGTAATAAAATTGTGAAAATTATAAGGAAAATGATATAAATGAGGAAAATTTGTAGAAATAATTTTATAATTTATTTTCTTAGTCAATGAGTGTTATTTTAAGTTAGGATATCCGTAGGGTATGCCGAAAACACAGTATTTTACAAATAAGGGTATCCCTAGGGTGTGCCGAAAATACATTTAGGAAAGTCAAAAGACCTTTAAGTCTTAAATCATTTTTATCAGGTTATCGTAATTAGTCCGGATATTCAATTTGAAAATTTTTGAAAATACACAGTGCTTAAAAAATAACTTTAAAGTTTTAAAGGAGATTTTATTATTTAATACACTATGCACATTATTTTTTAAGCATCGTGTATTTTCAAAATTTCTCAAATTGAATATCCGGACTAATTACAATAACCTGATAAATATACTTTAAGACTTTAAGGTCTTTTGACACTTCTAAGTGTGTTTTCGGCATACCCTAGGGATACTCTTATTTGTAAAATACTGTATTTTAAATATTTAAGAGTGTCAAAAGACCTTTAAGTCTTAAAGTATTTTTATCAGGTTATCGTAATTAGTCCGGATATTCATTTTGAGAAATTTTGAAAATACATGGTGCTTAAAAAATAACTTTAAAGTTTTAAAGGAGATTTTATTATTTAATCACTATGAATGGATACCCTAAAAATATTAGATGGTAAATATAATATTAAATTATTACAATAAGATAAATAAAAGAAAATATTATAATTTTTACTTTCTATTTAAAATAAAATTTTATTACTTTCCTTTTAAAAGTAATTTTTTGAAAAAATATTGGTTACACACGTGAGCTTTTTATTAAGCTCACGTGAGAAACTTGTCCACTTAGGAACCCTAATGCTCTTCTTTTTTATACCCTTCTTCTCTTTCCCTTCTGTTTCCCTCTCTCTGCTAAACCCTAACCACCGCCGCTCTCTGTATTTGTCCGATCAATGAAGAAGAAAAAGAAGAGAAAGGTAAGCTATAGCGATTTTTTTCTTCAATCTTTTCTCCATATTTTATTTTTTCTCTTTCCATTCTTTCCAGTCCGATATTCTAAAAAAAAAAGCTTTTTTTTTTAAAAAAAAACCAAACAACCGAATTAATAAAATTCGGCCGATATCATGACCGAATTATCGGTCGAAAATTCGGTCATATCGGCCGAATTTTTTTTTGTACGGCCGATACTATACGTATCGGCCGATATAAATCGGTCGTCGAAAAACCGATATAATTCGGCCGATACGCACAGTATCGGCCGAATTTTTGACCCCTGGCTTCATTTCAGCTCAAGTTTAAAATCATTTTTGGGATGGGCCCAAAAGTAGAATTTAGGCTTGGGCCCAGATTGGTCGAGTTACACAAGTCGAAGTTCATGCTACTATTAAGTCTAGATTTAAAAATTGGCCAAAACCCAAAACCGGTATTTCAGCCAATAGTTCATTTAATAATCACTGATTGATTGATATTTCAAATGCATAAGGTCGATATTTCGAGCTATGATATATATTATTTTATACCTCAGCACAAAATATCAATATCAAATACTGAATAATTGAATATATATATATTTTTTTAATTTGGGTATCTCAATCCCACAAGAAGATGAGACTACTCTCATGAGCATGTGTAAATCTCTAAATCTATATACTGGTTTAATTAATGGAGAATAATTCCATGAAGAGTAACTCTAAGCGTGAATCGAATTGACGAGATAAGTGTATTGACTATGGCTGATATTGTAAATATCATCTGACCTTTAAATTTTAATGCTTATCAAGTTTATATTAAATTTGATAAATCCATATGAGTTGCTTCGAGGAATCAGCAGTACAGACAAGGACGAGGGATCATTAGCTGTTGGGGATGCTCAATCCTAGCACTATCAATGAAAACATAGTTTGCTCTACTTCCAAAAATATTCAAGTCAATAATCCTATAAAGTATATATATATATATTATAGGCTATTTACCAATTTAATGGAAGCCTAAAATGACTCAGGCATTATAATCCACTTTGTTTCATATTAAATTTGATTTTTATAAAAATACAAACGGTATTAAAGTCTAAAGAGAATATATTTGATGAGTATAAATATTAGACTTTTAAAAAATATAATAGAAACTAGAAAGTATTCCAACCCAAAAAAGGTTTATGGAGTAGTAGTAGCTAAAAACAAAATGTATCAAGTCAGTTTTAAGTATTCTGATACTTACTTTTTTGGAGGGTAGATATGTATCGGCCTAAATGGTCATAATAAAAAAGGTTTAGGTTGGGTTTTCTACGATTTTTCATATATAAATTAAAAAAATATATATAAATATTTGACTTTTAAAAATATATATAAAACTGAAAAGTATTCTGACCCAAAAATGGGTTTATGAAGTTGGACGGGCTAAAAACAATATATATCAGGTCATTGTTTTAACTTTTAAACATTGATTGATAGGTGTAGATGGCGATGTGTTCATATAAGATTTTGATCTGTCTATATGTTTAGGCTTATACAGGTTTAATACATTCTTCTGAATTTTTGAAATATAATAAAAAAATTACCCTTTGATTTTTCCCGGTGTGAGATTGTTGCAAATTATAAATTCTTAGATTTTTTTTCTACACTTCTAATGTGAAACTCATTCACATCTTTAATGACCTAGTCTTTTGGGCTAGATACCAATTCTAACATATTTGTTCGAATAATTTACTATCCAATTCATCAAATAGTTTGGTGTTAATTAGTTCATGAATTATACCAGTCTAGTTTGTTAATTCTATTATTATTTTTAAGTAAAATGCTTCTTGGAGTGGGTTTGCTTAATTATGAAATATCGAGAAAAAATTGAATTAAAATCTAATATTTTTTATATTTTATATAATTACTTTTTGTTTTCATCCAAAATTTGTAATTGATAGCAGTGACTGACAATAGAGAGAATCAAAGGTACCGTACGTCTCTTTTGATTTCTTATGTGATTTGGTATTAAACTAAAGTGTACCCGTTTAGACACTCGGTTTTTCTGTCTCTATACACCTGTTTTTGGGTGCAGGTGGATAATTATTATTTTACCCCCATATTTCCATTCGTTCAAAAGAATTCTCAGTTCATTTCGACATTCGTTCGAACAAATGGACGTATACCCCATTCTATTACTGTCACCCGTGAATGAATCGATTTTTTTTAAATTTCAAAGTTATTTTTTAAGCACTATATATTTTTAAAATTTCTCAAATTAAATATCTGGACTAATTATGATAATCTAATAAAAATACTTTAAGACTTAAAGGTCTTTTGAAACTCCTAAATATTTAAAATAAAGTATTTTACAAATAAAGATATCCCTAGGGTGTGCCGAAAACACATTTAGGAGTGTCAAAAGACCTTGAAGTCTTAAATTATTTTTATCAGGTTATTATAATTAGTCCGAATATTCAATTTGAGAAATTTTGAAAATACACAGTACTTAAAAAATAACTTTAAAGTTTTAAAGGAGATTTTATTATTTAATACACTATAAGCACCGTGTATTTTCAAAATTTCTCAAATTGAATATCCGGACTAATTACGATAACCTGATAAATATACTTTAAGACTTCAAGGTCTTTTGACAGTCCTAAATGTGTTTTCGGCATACCTTAGGGATACCCTTATTTGTAAAATACTGTATTTAAAATATTTAGGAGTGTCAAAAACCTTGAAGTCTTAAAGTATTTTTATCAGATTATCGTAATTAGTCCGGATATTTAATTATTATTTTTTAAGCACCATGTATTTTCAAAATTTCTCAAATTGAATATCCGGACTAATTACGATAACCTGATAAAAATACTTTAAGACTTTAAGGTCTTTTGACACTCCTAAATGTATTTTCGGCACACCCTAGGGATATTTTTATTTGTAAAATACTGCATTTTAAATATTTAGAAGTGTCAAAAGACCTTAAAGTCTTAAAGTATTTTTATCAGATTATCGTAATTAATCTGGATATTTAATTTGAGAAATTTTAAAAATACACAGTGCTTAAAAAATAACTTTGAAATTTAAAAAAAAATCGATTCATTCATGGGTGAACAGTACACGCGTTACTGTTCACCCGATTCATTCATTCGAACGAATTGATTTTAAAAGGGGATTCGTTCGAACGAATCAAAATTGGATGAGGTATACGTCCATTCGTTCGAACGAATGTCGAAATGAACTGGGAATGCGTTCGAACGAATGGAAATGCGGGGGCAAAATGATAATTAGCCACCCGCACTCAAAAACAAGTGTGTAGAGGCTGAAAAATCGGATGTATAAACGGGGACCCAAACTAAAGAGTATAGACTCTAGAGATCTTTTGGTCCAAATCCTAGACAGACAAAACTCCCAGAGAAAGCAAGACAAGATGCCCACATCCAACAAGTTTGAGGACCAACCTTAGCAGTATTATTATTTCAAATTCAACCCATGGTTTGGACTTATGAAAACAATATTATTTTTACTCATTTAGCTTACTATTTATTCGATAATCACAAATAAAATTTAAATATTATGAATCTATAATTGTAATTATATGTAATTATTACTTATAATATAAACCTTTTCTCACTAAAATTTACTTGGTTTTGACAAAAGTAGTAGAAAAATTGGCTAAATCAATTAAATCTCCAAACTTTGAGTCTAGAGGTTTTAAATCTTGTGACATAAGAAAGTTCTCTTTATTGAATTAATCAAGTTAGATTCTTTAAGTTCTTTAAAGGACACCCATCTTAACATGGGCAAAATTTGTTACGAGACACGAGATATGTGAAATTCTCATTTTACCTCTACCAGTGTACCGATCGTCAAGTACCCGTGTACCGATATGCAGAACATATACATGAATCGGCGTGTTATCGGTACACCAATACTTGATTAACGGTACACAGATAAAATAAAATGAGAATTTCACTATATCCAGTGTCTCCTAATAGATTTTGTCCGTATTAGAATGACTGACCCTCTTTAAAATCTGATCCTATTTAATGGGATTTATTTTCCATGTACTTTTTATAAATTGTGTGAAACAATTAGATCCACAGTTAAATGAATCAACTGAAAGCACTTGATTAGAAAGTCTATGAAGCTTTTCACACCCCTCTTATTTTATACAACCAAAAGTAGGTGTAATAGTTTTACACAATTTAACAAGATTCATGTATATTATAGTATTTAGAAATAAATAAAAAATTAAATTAAAAAAATATGTTGTGTTTTTTTTTTAAAAAAAAATAAGTATCCAAGCCTCTTAAAACACCTAACTAATTTTTTAGAAATGTACAAACTTTCTATCCGCACAGTGTACATCAGCCAAACCTTAAAGATGCTTGGCAGAATTTAAACATCTGTCTAAACCAAAGAGTTTAATAACTGGTTGGAATAATTTTTTATTTTTTTTAATCGTGAACTTCACCTGCCAATGTCCTGCCCAGTGCCTCCATGCGGCTTCATGCAGGATAGGTTGGACCAATGTCACAAATCGATTTTAGGATAATATCCACTATTATTAATATTGGGATATTTTAATTTTTACTGAGAAAATCTTGCAAAAATATTATTAATTAAACAATAATAAATATATAAGTAAAATGACATTTAAATTCAATATAACCATTAATAATTTTATGATTAAAGTATAAATATACTAATAAAAGTAATTAAAAAAAGAAGAGATTAGAATAGATAAATACTTTTTACATTTGAATAACTTGTTTCTAAATCTTTTTAAAATCATATTCATTATAGGGTTTAAATAGAAAAAAAATCAAAAGAAACAAATTTCCAAAAAATAAAAATAAAAATTGAAACCGCCGACTTTATACAATACCTGTGTACGTATCGACCATTTCTTTCCATTGCTTTATATATTTTATCTTTGTTCTGATAATTATCAAATCATTCATTTCTGAAGTTTTCCTCTATAATTCTAAATTCATAAACTTAGGCGGTGTTTGGAATAGGGTGACTTGAGGGAAAGAAATTAAACTCCCTTGAAAAAACAAATTGACCGTATTTGCTTTGTAAAGGTGGAGATTTTTCTCTAAAGAAAGGGGGGGAAATCAGTCGACACTCTCAACTCCTCTCACCTTCGACATCTCCACCCCTTACATGGGTTTAGTCATTTCTCTAAATGTGGTTGGCTTTTTTAATATAAAGCGTATATTATAATCATCATATATGTTACTTTCATTAATCCTTATTTTTTACTCTCTCTGTTCTAAAATATTTGTCTCATATATATTTTCGAATTGTCCCAAATTACTGATGAGTGTCCAAAGACCCTTCATGATAAGTAATGCGTTATTACCAAGTAAAAGCAGAAATATTAAAATTTAAAGTTTCAAAAATTTTGCAGGCAAATATCTAATCTCCACCTAAATTTACCCAACGTGGCATTTTAAATGTAAGTAAAGGTAAGGAGTTACGAGGAATTTCTTGTTTTACAAGTTCATTAAGGAATCCTCTATTTTAAGTTACCCTGATCTAAATAGTTTCTTATTGAATTCATCCCCACCATGAAATGAAGGTTTAATAGTATAAATGTTTATCTAATAATTTAAATTCAATGCTAGAAGTCTAAAGATCAAAATGAAGCAGAGAGTCCATTTGATTGGTCAAATAGTATATAAGAATTTATGCGGATAGAGGAGTTTTCACACATTCTGGAGGACTAGTCGGGTGCGACGCTTGGACACATCCGGACCTAAAAAAAAATTTCACCCTTTAACACATTATTAAAAGACCCTAACTTTTGATGTGAATAATTTATTAAATCTGTATATTTTAACTTACATGCAAATTGCAATGGATTTAGAAACTAATGTTCTAATATTTGAAGCTTGGATACAATTTGAAATCCTATCGAGTCAATAAATTAAGTAAATATTTCATGAAACACTGAGAAACTCAGAAAAATTTATTGATTTGTATGATTTAAAATTTTATCGGCTTGAGTTGACTCTGCATGATCCGGTCCAAATCTTTTCCAAAAAAAAAATTATAACTAAAGTATTCAGGTCTCTTAAAGTACCAAACTAATTAATGAGACATATGCAAGTCTCCTAACCTTTATCGACTGGGTAAGTCTATTGAAAATGACCCTCTAGAATAGAATGTGAATGAAACTCAGAACTCCTACTTCATAAAACAGGTTTCTTATTATCAATCTAACCCCTTTAGATTTCTTTTCAAAATTTGAAGCTATGGTTGGGACCCTTGAAAATGGATCTTGTGGTGTTTGAGGTCTAAGTCACCCATTTTAAAAAAAATATTCCATCAATCCAACAGTTTGGACCAACAAATTATTTACTCCTTTTAAGTATTTATAAGAATGTTTTTCCATTCCCTTGAAAGTTGAATCATCAATGACTGCAGTCCAAAACCTAACAGACGGTGAAAGGAACAGATGAGAGTGAGTGAGGCAGTGAGCATGGCCTTGCTAACAAAGAAAAAGTAGATCTGCACCGTTGGGCCATCATTCAATACTATTCATCAGCTTTTCGATGAACGCATGAAAAAAGTTACATGTCGTTGATTGGTCAAATATAAAGTTAACTAATTATTTTTTCTATAAAATTCACATTTACTATCTTTCTTTACTCATGGGGCTGAAATCAAACTGGTCTGGTCAGATTTTTTAATATCTGACCAGATTCGAACTTTTGATCCGGACGTCTTAACCAGACTCGACTCGATCCAAATTATAACCCGATTCAACCCGAAATTCAATCCGGCCAGCATTTTGAACCTACTTTTTAATGGGTCGAGTTAGGTTAACTTAAAAATCTCAACCCAACTCGACCCGAATTCAATGTAGATTTCTGACTTCTCAACCCAGCTCAGCTAGAATTTGGATAGCTTGGCGCAGTTCAATTAATCTCACTACTCATTCTGTCTTCAGCCAGGCCATTTTTTGTAAAATCTTCACGGAGCATGGTTATTTCTTCCACTGCAGCATCTATGGTAGAAACTGCCCTTTGGAAAGAAGGGACCTTTGGACGTGTATCGAAGATCACTCTGTCTGTAACCCCCTGCCTACCTGTTTCATTGACTTTAACTGCATCAAATCTACTGATGAGAAATCTGGAGGTTCTCGTCCTCCTACCTACATCTTGAGGGACTTCAACAACTGCATTGATAATGCTGGCATCATTGAGTTCCATGTTGCTGGTTCCTCTTTCTCTTGGTCCAACAGTTCCGATGGGCACAAAAGGATCGAATCTCGGATTGATAAGAGTTCTGTATAACCAGCCCTTCATCAACACCTTCAACAACACTTATTGTAATTTCTTTGGTCCTGGCTCATTAGACCACAGAGGTATCTCTTTATGTATTTCTGGTGGAGCATTCAAAGGATCACCTCCCTTCAAATTTATTGACAGCTGGTGTAAGGACCCGGATTTCATCAAACTTATTGAAAACAACTGGGTTGCTCCTATCAGTGGCACACCTATGTTCAGCCTGGTTTCTAAGTTATCTAGACTAAAACGTGCTCTTGTTCAGTGGCATCGCTCCAAACCTAAGCTATCTACTCAAATTACTTCAGCAAGAATCGATTTGGAATCTGCCCAAAGAACCTATGATTCGGACCCTTCTTCCAGCAACTCCAGGAGTGTGCAAACCTCTAAAGCTGAGACTTGAATCTGCTCTTGACTATGAATTAAGTCTTCTTCATTAAAAGTTTTGCTTACTTAATCTCAACCTGAAAGACATTGGCAGCCATTTTTTCTACAATTCTATCAAGATCGGCCAACATCAGAACAATATTCATTCTATTCGTAGGGATGATGGTTCTCTCACTGACAACCTTTCTAAGATAAGCAGCTTTTTTGTGAACCACTTCACTAATCTCTTCAGTGGGTACCCCTCCCGGAGCAATGCCGTTCATCATATTATCCAGCCCACTGACTACAGCAGCTTCAGCCGCTTTCGCATTGTGTCTTCCCTCAACACTGCTGATTCGGATAGACTCTCACTGCCTATCGAGAAAAAGGAGATTGAATCCATCATCAAGCTTGCCAACAATAGGAAATCTCCAGCCCTAGTGGTTTCAACGGCCTATTTTTTAAAGCATGCTGGAACATTATTGGTGACGATGTCTCCTCTGCCATCCTGGATTTCTTCGCTTCTTCTAAACTTCTCAAGCAAACTAAGGCCTCCTTTATTGCTCTCATCCCGAAGATTGCCAGCGCTGATCATCCCGATCTTTTTAGGCCTATTGCTCTCTCCAATGAGCTTTATAAGATTATCTCCCAGGTCCTTGTCAACCGTATGAAGTGTGTTATGCCTATGCTCATAAGCAAAAATCAATCGGCCTTTGTGCCTGGTCGTGATATCACTTCTAGCATTTTGCTCTGTCATGATTTGATCCATGGGATTCATTTGCCTAAGGCCTCTCCTCGGATGTGTATAAAAATTGATCTTCGCAGGGCTTTTGACTGTGTTAACTGGAGCTGCCTCTTCCACATTCTCAATCAGATGAATTTCAGTTCTAAGTGGATAAGCTGGATCAAGGAACGTGTGACTTCTCCTTCATTTCCGGTGCTCCTAAATGGGACCCCTTGTGGCTTCTTCAGTAGCACTAAGGGCCTCCGTCAGGGTGACCCCCTTTCCCCCTTCCTTTTTGGCCATCATCATGGAGAGCCTCTCTTGTGCCCTTGACAGATGCATTAGCAATGGCGACATCTACTGTCCCTTCTCTGCTGGCGGTAACACCATCTCCCACCTACTGTTTGCCGGTGACTTAATGCTATTCAGCTCTCCTGATTTGAACTCTACAAAGGCCATTACGCATCTCCTTGACGAATTTCAGCAATTCTCGGGTCTCTCCATCAATGCCTCCAAATGTCAAGTTATTCTCTCTAGCTCTACCACCTGCAAGGTTGAAATTCTCTCTATTCTGGGTATGGTTGACGCTAAGCTCCCTATTACCTATCTTGGTCTTCCTTTATTCTCAACAACGCTACGAGTTTCCGGTTGTTCTGGGCTCATCTCCAAAATTAATAACAGGCTTAGCTCGTGGAATGCTTCTGCTATCTCTTTCGCTGGAAGGGTGGAACTCCTCCGTTCCACGATTAGCAACCTTCATCTCTACTAGGGAACTGCCTTCCTTCTTCCTAAGTCATGCTTGGCGGATATCTCTCAGTCCATGAGGAAGCTTTTGTGGCGTTCCCTTGATCGCAGGAAAATTCACACAGTCTCTTGGGACACTATCTGTAAGCCCATTTCAAAAGGGGGGTCTCGGTTTACATGATCTTGTCCTCACTAATAAGGTCTGCCTCTTCAAGGAAGTTTGGAATATTGTCACCAAAGCACATAACCTTTGGATTAAGTGGGTTCATGGAAAATATTTGAAGAATTGTAATTTTTGGTCTTCTCGGGCTAGGAGTAATGTCTCTTGGGCTTGGCGATCAATTCTCTCTGTTCGTGATATGGCCAAGTCCAGCATCCTCCACTCCATCGGCAATGGTGAGACTACTCGTTTTTGGCATGATCCTTGGATCAAGACTGGCTACACTCTTCTGGATCACTTTGGTGGGAGACCAAGCTACAGTCTGGGCCTTGGCTTGGACATCCATGTCTCCACTTTTATTATCGATGGGAAGTGGCATCTTCCGCCTCCTCCCTCTGAAAACCTGGCTACTGTTTGGGATTCTATTACTCAAATCCAGCTTCCCATTCTCCCTTCTTCTAATGTCATTGTGTGGACTGCTAATGACTGGATCTTTTAGCATCTCCTCTGCTTATAGCTCTCTTTATAGTAGCCTTGCTGCCCCCCCTTGGATTGAGTTGGTTTGGTTTCCCGGCTGTATCCGTAGGCACTCCTTCTTTGCTTGGTTGCTGTTTAACAATGGGCTCAAGACCTGCGATCTCCTCTTGAAGCTTGGTATCCGCTGCCATTCTCTATGCTCTCTTTGCTCCTCTGTCATTGAATCCAATCAGCATTTTCTTTGCTGTGATTTTGTTCTTTCCGTTTGGACCCTTCTTTGTGTTAAATTCCGGTTCCATTGCAGCAACCCTGACATTGTTTCCCAGGCCTTATCTCTCATCAATTCTGGTCTTCCCCCCTTCAGAAGCTTGCTGCCAACCTTTTGCTCCCTGCTCTTGTATGGCACTGCTGGAATGAAAGAAACATGCGCATCTTCAAATCTTCTTTAGCTGTGCTTACAAAATCTTCACGGGTATAATTTCTGATATTAGACGTAGGATCTTCTTCCTCCTCTCTAATCGTGATCTTTCTTCGGTTAGCAGTATTTTCTCTGCTCTCTGAGACCTCCCTCCTCCCATCCCAGCCCCCACTCGCCCCCCTTTCTCACGACCCTCCTCTTCTTTCTCTTCATCTCTAACCTATGGTTTCTTCTCGAACCACCAGCGCCTCATCCTTGGATCCCAACATCTCAACAAAGATTGCTCCATTTTGGGTTCTTGTGCTTTCCCTCTCAGATCTCAGACCTGCACGGTTTCCATTTTGCATTGCTACCAGCTGATCCTTCTTTCTTGATCAAAGCAGAACTTGACTGTTGACAGGATCCTCTTGCCTGATCCTGAGTCTCTTTCAGCCCTTCCTTACCCCTCCTGCCATTGGAGAGTCAAGACCCATGCCCATGCCGTGATTGAGCTGCTTACTCGCCTCAACATCAAGCATTTATAGCTAACAAAAGAGATTTACCCTTTATGAGTTTCAAATCTTGGACTGACACATTAACTACTCCCGTTTTGTCTTATTTTGGTTCGGGAGTTTTTACTGAATTATAGTTTTGTTTTTTTTATCCCTTCGGGATTCTCTGCCTGACCCGGGCTGTGGGTTTCTTTTGGCTCAATTTCCGAGTTCATTTTTGTATATTTTTTGGGATTTTTCCCTCTTTTGAATGAATCTTACCCTTTGTTCCAAAAGAAAAAAATCCAAACAGGAAAAAACCACAAAACAGTCTAGAGTGAGTCAAAAGGAGATGAATAATAAGCAACAGTGAGATGACCATTAAGAGGGGAGGACAACAAGAACATGAAAAAGAGACAGCCTTATTGGCTGAATTATGAAGGATACAGGAAAGATTCAAATACATTGTGCAAGCATTCAAATACATTGTATTGAAGGAAATCCACCAAATCTCTAGATTGGAAAAGATTCAATCCATTTGTTGAATGCATGCAAAACGGCTTGCTTTCTAGATGATCCCTCTAGAAAGAGGGGGATTATCACAAATCCTTCTAGTTACTTCGTTCCCTATTTCTACTTGTGAGAATCCTGAGGAAAATAATTTTATTTCCACCGAGCTGAAACAATATGTCGACGACTTTGGTAAACCAAAGTCATCGTTTAATAGCTATTGAAATGCCTTTTGTAGACACAAAGCTCCCTCACTCACTCATCCTCTGCCACTCCACAATCTATCATGCCCATTTTTATTGCTTCCCTCCAAATTTCTAATGTTCTTCTCCTCCTTGTACCTTCTAGCTTTGCAATTCTCCGAACAAGGGTGAGTTCTGATTTCTACATACATGTCAAACAACCTTAACTCTCACTTACTCACTCCACAATCTACCATGTCATTTTTATTGCTTCCCTCAAAGTTTTCTAATGTTCTTCTCCTCGTACCTTCGAGCTTTGCAATTCTCCGGACAAGAGTGATTTCTGATTTCTACATACAGGTCAAACAACCTTAATTATCACTTACTCACTCCACAATCTACCATGTCCATTTTTATTGCTTCCCTCCAAGTTTCTAATGTTCTTCTCCTCCTTGTACCATCTAGCTTTCCAATTCTCCGAACAAGGGTGAGTTCTGATTTGTACATACATGTCAAACAACATTAACTCTCACTCACTCCACAATCTACCATGTCCATGTTTATTGCTTCCCTCCAAGCTTCTAATGTTCTTCTCCTCCTTGTACCTTCTAGCTTCCAATTCTCCAAAAAAGGGTGAATTCTGATTTGTACATACATGTCAAACAACCTAAAATAACTCTCCCTCATTTTCGTTGGACCTATTTTCAATGTCTCTAAGTGACCATTGCAACTTGACTACTTTTAGCTCCCAACTGGCTCAAGTTTCAAAATCTTACCTATTGCCCCCAACATCTCTAGTCATAATGTGAGTCCTCCATTATGACAAAAGAAATTTCTTTTTCTTTTGAGAGAGAGAAGAAATTTCAATTGAACAAAACATTTTCTCTTAAATTCTAGGATTTCCATTGGTCCACGTGGAAGGAAATAAATTCTAGGATTTCCAAAGGTAAGAAGAAAGGAGCAGAGGTTTTAGAGTGAGCTAGATTGAGCTGTGTGATTGGTTACTATCTTGTAAGGATTTTGAGGTCCTTTCTTTGACAGACCTTTACCTGTCTTGGGAGGATAGTTTGGAGAGGGGGAGGTAGAGATAGAAAGTTTTGAAGAAGTGGAGTGCCCCTCCTGAGAGTCAGTTTAAATTTGACAGGGATGAGAAGGGTAGAGGTAAGCTTGATCCAACCAGCATTTGGGTAATAGCTCACAACAGGATTGGCAAGACTATTTCTTATTTTTCAGAGGCTATAGACGTTAGTGAATCCAGAAGCTGAGTTGTTGCCTTGTTAGGGATCAAGAGAGCTTTAGAACTTTGGGCCAGACATGGTCAGGGTAAGCTCATGGTGGAAGGAACTCGCTGAACGCTACTCGATGGGCTAGTGGTAGGAAGAGAACCCCCAACCAATAGACTGGTTACAATGGTAAAAGAGATCCAAAGGCAGTTGTTGCAGCAGGGACATGTGTTTCTTTCATGTTAGATGCGCAATGAATGGATTTGCAAACTTTTTGACTAAAGCTAGAGTGGGAGAACAGAGGCCTTCGTAGATTACATGTGACTTCTTATGGAGGCTAGGTGATTGTTTTTTATCGTTTGGAGCTTGATTTGTTTTTTGGCATTTGGTGATCTTTGTAATCTTTGCTTGTGTTTTTCTGTTGATATAGCCCTCTTATACTAGTTGCCTTCTTTTTTAATGTTTCTTCTTGTTAATAACATATTTTTGTTATTGTATTAAAAAAAAGTGTCAAATCAAATAAGTCAAAAGGTTTGGCTCAGGCAGAACACTTTGTGTTTTTCTCCATAAATTTAAAAGAAAAAGGCATACCCATATCAGACCTCAAGTCATGGGTTGCATGAAAACATACCATCCACCTTCTTGGGAGCAATTGTAAGAAAGCAAAAATAAATAAATAAATCATATAAAGTGAATTAAGATATTCAAATAACAAATTGCATAATTTATTATAGCACAAATCATAATAAATACATTTAAGGATCTGTGGTACATGAAATATAGATAGTATCATTAATACATCAGCTTTCTAAATAGGAAATTAGTCAACTATAAAAAGTCAATGAAGATCGAAAGCTTAACATAGCTGAAGGATTAAGCATGGCTCAAATATAGAAATGCCATATGTGCTTAGGAAAATCTCAAAAAACAATTTTATGTAAGCAAAAGCTGAGAACAAAATATGGCTTACCACGTAAAGAGCTTCTAACTTAGAATTGTTACGTAATATTTCAAGCACTGTTCTATAGGGCTCCCATAAAAATTTCAACCATGGAGTTACAAGCTCCCGGTCAGACCTATCTCGTCCTTTCTCTCCATTGACATAACTAAGCATTAAGTCTTCTGGCCTTTTGTCTGCTTCCAAATCATCAACATCCAGTGCATCTTCCAAGGCTTGAGCTTGGGTTCGAGCTTGCTCCGCCCTCTCAGTGGACAGATGCAGAAAATGCTTAATGACCTCCTCCAAAGAGCCCACATTCACTTGCTGACACACAATTCGATTTTGAATGAGGCCATCCTTTGCAAATCTGCCCCTGCGCATGTCCACACAGAGCTCTACATACTTGAACATAATCTTTTCAAGTGTTTTCTGCCATGCCCTATACCTCCTTGAGGTAATTAGGTCGTGAAGTGCTTGCAGTGCAGCATGCTTCTGACCAACATTAACTAATTCTGCATCAAGTGACAAGTAAAATCACGAGCACAAAAAGTAACAGAGTAACAGGCAACAAGTGGTGCACAATAAGCATATTTCATGTTATATCTTTGTTTCAACACAAAAATAAAAAATCAAATCAAATCAAATGACTCAACATAGTAGTGCAATAATAAAAACCGGATCAACTAAATCTGCGGCACTGCATACATTACTTTTCCCATGAGGCAGGATAAATGACATTTACAATATGATAAAACTGCAAAAGGCACAGCAAGATAGCATGAAACCACAAACCTTCAGCACGCTTCAAAGCGTTCTCAGGTTTTGCAAAAGTCGCCATGATTGCAGCAAATCAGATAGTTTCCTGCTCAACAGGAGAGCAGGCAGTGTAGAAAGATCCTGAAATATGCAGGCATAAATCATAGTTATTGCAAGTCTACCACAAAAAGAAAAAAGAAAAAAGAAAGAAAGAAAAGGCATCAATTATCAGCAAGCACCACTAACTTCTTACAAAAGAAGTGTACATAATCTTTTTTTCCTAAATAGTTGGCTGGATAGATTTTATACTATTTTTCGAATGGTAGGGCAGACATATTTACAGAACATCGTGATATCAAGATAAAAAAAATATCAATATAAAAAACGGGAAAAAAATAAAAGGAAAGCAAAGAGAATTATCCCTATATTACTTCAACCAAGCATAATACCACAATGAAAACTGATATCGCACGAGAATAAAATGCTATTATTTAACAGGGTGGGAAAAGGTTGGCAGTTCCACCCGACTAGCCCTATCTGTATTTATCAGGATAAAACAGCTGCAGGAATTAGGGCAAGAATTAACTGTTTGAAATGATCCATTTTGCATAATTGTGAATAATATTTATATATAAGCATGAAACAAATTAAAATCAGGAATGGAAAATTGTAGATGTTCAATGGCAAAAAAAAAACATAGCAAGAAAGAAAAAATCTTTCCAGTAAGTATGGTAAAGAAATCTAAAATTATGCGAGTTTACCCGTGCAACATGGGGACATTTTGTTTTACTAGTATTACATCCTTTTTTTAGTGATAGCTTTAACACTTAAAGTAGAACATAACTTTATTATGAGACATTAATGATATCCATTAGATTTGGCTACAGGTGAGTCTCGGGTTTGTCCCATAGTTATTCGATGTCCTCATACTCGGAGAGAGGTGGAGTCTTGGGGTTCTTCATCATCAAAAAATAAAATTTTATCAATTAGATTGGCTATACGCACTTCTGATCATGGGAAAAAGAAGGAAGAAATCCAAATTTCATTAATAAAAGGGATTTATTAGATTAATCTTCATCAATTCCAAACAGTAGAAATAAATCCACATATATTAATAGATTGAAAGAATACACCCCCCCACACCCACACCCACCCACACAACAACAACAACAACAAAAAACTCAGAAGGAAGAAAATTGAATACCGTGGAATAATCACAATCGAGATAAATAACAACGAAGATTTGAGGAAAAAAACCCAAAACAAAAAACAACTAAAATAATTATCTACAGACAGAGAGAAGTTATTGGATTGAGGGAAAGTTGGGACTTATTAGGGTTTTGGGGAAAAATCCAACGAGAAAACCCATTCCAGTTAGAGAGAGAGAGAGAGAGAGAGAGAGAGAGAGAGAGGGAGAGGGAGAGGGAGAGATTACAGAGAAAATAGAATAGATAATGTTGGAATTTAGGATGCAGAAGTGGAAGGAGAGAGCGCCCTGTGTAACTGTGTCTCTGAAAGTCTCCTTGGAGCTTGAGTTCGGAGAATCCTGAGAAGACAAACCCTAACACAAACTTCTCCCCTGCCCAATTATAAGAACACCGACCTGCTTAGTACTTTCGACACCGATTCGTACTATCTCACTTTTTAACCGCTTCAAGCAGGAGGCGAAACGTGGGTCACCGGTCGGGTTGGGAATGAATTTTAATAGGTCGATATTTAATTTGAGTGATTATTTTTAATTCAAATTGATATATATATATATATATATATATATATATATATATATATATATATATATTCTAATCTTTTTTACAGCAGCTCAACTCATTTCTAAAATTTCTTACTTTTTTTAATTCAAGCTGATAGAGTCAGATTAAATTGACTCATCAGTTAACTCATGTAATTAACTAGATAATAAATTCATATATATTGAATTACTATATTTCTAGCAAAGAGATATCATAAAAATAAATGTTCAGCTATAAAACATAATCAACGTAAAAAGATAATTATAAAAATTAGCAAATAATGATTAAAAAATAAGGTGTATCTGATTTTTAGAAAAATGAGAACTATGAGTTTGTATGTAATTCAGGTAATTCAAATGAGTCAGGTTAATCAAAGCATAAATCTTGCTCTACTTGAATTAAATATGAGTTATCTTTTTTTTTTCTCAAACCAAACCATGTTTAAAATAAATAAAATTAGCCTACTCATATTTTGATTAGATCAGCTGGATTTGAGTTAGCCCTAACCCATGTTACATCCCTCGTTCATTCTCTCGTGAATTAATTTAGACATCTCTACTTTTGTAAGATAAAATATTGTGTCTTTATAAATTAATATTTTTTTGCTTTACACTTTCGTTATTTTGATAAATTAAAAAGACAAAATAAAAAAGGTAAAATTTCCATTATCACAGGGCCTAATCCTTCTACCTATAGATAACATGATAGAAAAATTTTAGGATACGATGCTCTATAAATATGTTTAACATATTTTTAAAATTTTCATTTTTATTTCTTCCACGTGAATGAATTTTTTCGAGCAACATCATGCATCTCTTTTGCAGATATACAAAGATTAATCCAAAGTTAAATTAGTCGAAATCGAATTAACCCTAATCCAAGTTGCATCCCTAGTTCATTTCCTTGTGAACTAATTTGGACATCTCTATTTTTTAATAAAATATTATTTCATGAT
Source organism: Chimonanthus salicifolius (assembly GCA_013350335.1). NCBI lineage: Eukaryota > Viridiplantae > Streptophyta > Magnoliopsida > Laurales > Calycanthaceae > Chimonanthus > Chimonanthus salicifolius. Next base: position 5,317,396 of record CM023537.1, on the reverse strand, counting down.
AAATTGATATTTTTCAACTTTACACTTACTTTATTATGATAAATTGAAAATTCAATTTAAATTAAAAATACAAAAATAAAAAAGTAAAAATATCTCATAACATGGTGCCCTATCCTTCTACCCATACTAGGAAAACTATTTTAACCATTTATTTCCTTTTTTTTCAATTTCCTTAAAATAGCTTTTCCACTTTTTTTTCCCCCTTAATACCGTACGATAATCACATGTGTCTTATTCTACTTGTCCTTTCTAATTAAATAATGATTTTCACACGTCGTGACAAATGTGCTAAATATTCTTTCAAGCACACTTGACAGTATCATCTATTCATACAATATAGTTTAAATAACATCAATTAAAAATCATTTTTATCAAATCAATCAATTTATAGTTTTAGATCTACAAAATTTAAAGATTAAAATAATTTAATATGATTAAAATTTATGATTTTTAACAATATGAATGTATTGATAATTAAAATAATATTTAAAGAGTCCTACTATCAATTATTAAATTTTAATTAATATTTTTCTTTATTATAAGTCATAATAGTAAAAAATAATTTAAAGAATCAAAAATTATACACTTCAAAATATTAGCTCAATCAAATCAATTAAAGTGATTTTTCATAAATTCCATGTTCAAGCATTAGCTTTTATCTTTTTAGATTTTTTTTTTTTTAACGAGGGTATCTTTACATTGGAGATTTGAAGGTGAGGTTAATCTCAGAGATGTACAGATCATCCGCAAACCCCATTTATCATACTTAAAGAATAATTTAAAGTAATCAAAATATATAACCATCAAAACATTAATCCAATTAAAGTGATTTTTTAGAAATCACATATTTTATAAGATGAATCTAATTTACGAAAATGGGCATTGTGAGAGCTTGCACCTTGTGGACCTATCAATAGATTTTTTCTTACTCTAATACTGTAACAGAAACAATTATTTTAATATAATATATTTTAAATTGGTGGACCTATCATATCAATAAAGTTTTATAACAATGGAAAATGGTTAGATAATAATTTAATAAAAGTATTTAGATCAAAGGACTAATAATTAGTTATGATCTTAATTTTTTATAGTGGGATTGATGATCAACTTCAAGCCAAGTGGATTACATTCATTCCAACCCATTCATATTAACAGATACAAATGCAAAAATCTAAAAATAAATTCTCTTTAACTTAATCTCTTAATCAGAGATGATCACAAACTAAAGGAGATATGGATCCACTTCATGCCAAGTGGATTACATTCATTCCAACCCATTCATGTTTATTGATACAAATGCAAAATTATAGATAAATTCTCTTGAACTTAATCTCTTAATCAGAGATGATTACAAACAAAAGCAGAGCAGTTGGGTGGATTTCGGTTGATCAGGAGCAGCCACCGGCAGAGAAGCCGATCCTATTGTTGGGTATGTCATACACCACCGTGAAAGTCTTCTGCTGCGTGTTTCCGATGATTGCTATGCCATCGCTGCCGGAGAAGGCGAGGCAACTCAGCGACTCACTCACCTTGAACAGAACCATTGACTCATCCAATTCTAGTTCCAAGCCCTCAAAATGCAGAGTTATCTTTGGCACCCCACCATTTCCATTGTTGCTCATGTCATAGCAAGTCTCTAAATCGATTCCTTGAGGGGGCATTACATAATTTGGCATGGCTTGCCGGAAGGCGGACGTGAGGGCATTGTATGCTATTGGTGGTAATTGGGTGATTGTCGTGCCGGAATCTAGTATAGTGCCGGCAGAAGCAAAGGTGGATGGAGGGATTGACAATTGTTGCCCGCCCACGCTTATCCCAATCAACTGGACGAAGTAGAAGGAGCTCCGATGAGGATCAGAGTCTACTTTCAGAGATGTGTATTTAACATTTGATGGGACATTATCAGCTCCAAACGTCAAGAATCCGGTTGAAGATTCGGACGATGGGAGACAGTAGGAGAAAACTCGGCCGAATTTGTCAGCGGACTGAGCCACAATCGACTTCTTCCCCATTCCCAGTCCAAGTAAGCCGGCAATGCCGCGGAAGCCATTGCTGTCGTAACCGCATCCGAACAAGACATTCGGAAGCTCGTCGGAGGGAGAAATGGTTAACGTTTCACGAGCATATGAGCCTGTGGTCATTGAATTGTCCCCGTAGCCAACAAAGTACGGGCAGGTTGATGACGAGCATTGCTGGGTTCGCAGCTGTGAGCACTCGACAGAGTCACATGCAATGCTAGCATAAGAAGAAGACTCGGACGGGTTGAAAATCGGGTCCTTTTGAGGGTAGCAGCTGCCATCGCAAGGCTGGCATTGGATCCAAGTGAGGTCACTGCCAGTGTCAAAGGCAAGGGTCATGTCTCTTTTGGGTGTGCCGAATCCGATCGTCGCCACATAAACACCTAATGGTGCACCGGAGCTGGCAGGGATAGTTGTGTCTTCTACTTGGATGGGTGAGTTAGAATTTTTCAAGAGCCTCGACCTGAGCCAATTGACTCGATTTTGGTCTTGCCGGAGAATCTGGCTCACACTTGCCATCTGACCACCCAAGGAATGAGCAAGGGCCATACCTGTGGAGTACGTTAATCCCTGAACTGTTGAACCCTGAAATGAAATATAGAAATTACTATCATTTTTCTCATTATTTATTACCATTGTAACCATCATTATTTATTATATACTTATAAACTACTTCTACATGTTTGAAGGATTACAGATGACATATTTGATTTTAGCTTTTACTGAGACTATTTTTATGCAGATTTTTTCGTTAGATTGAAGCAGGGTCTAAAAAAGGTCTCAGACCATATTATATATCAGCCAATATTTTTTTCTCTCTTTAATTTTTTTTTTTTTTTGCAAAAACGGCCAATATGATTTGTATCAATTGAAGGGTGTAAAATAACACAAAGAAAATTTGATTTGCCTTCTTTTATTAAGTAAAGACCTGTAGTATTTATAGCCTCTAGCCGACCCTAGGGCTATCACAATCAACTATAACTCTTAAAATAAGTCTAAATCAAATACATCTCTTAATTAGAGATAAGTCTAACTTAGACTCCTAATCACATAATAATTCTATTAATATTAGAACTTTAAATATATTCCTACAACTTTTTATGAACAAAAGGACATGTCACTCTTTTCTTTTTCAATGGAATGGAACAAAGGAGAAGCCAGGGAAGTTCTCTTTGTAAAGCTCTTTCCCACGACGCAGATTGCATACAGAGTTTGCAGATGAGATTGTCGTTCTGTAGCTGGAAAATATCTCCAGTTGAAAAATTGCTAATCAAGAAGTAGATTTTTTCCATTTTTCGACAAGCAATTACAGCAAGAAATTTGACAGAGACGGAGGAAGAGAGAGAGAGCTGATACGCAAGACGAGGAAGAGATGAACAGAGAGCTGAGAGAGAGATGAGGGACAGAAGAAAGGGAGAGAGTGGAATGTTGCTGCATAGCAAAACAAGAAAGAAAGGAGTGGGATAAAATCGTAATTTCAAAGAAAATATTTGGGATCAGTGTTCTTTGTATCAAAAGTTTCAGTGTCCAAATCATTTCCCCTATTAGATATGTTGTATATGATAAATTTTGAAGTATTAAAACCCAAAATTACCTTCTTTTTCTGCTAATTTTTCCTGTTGTGCACGTCCGACATGTGTTATGAGTGTGAATAGAACGAAGAGCAGAACAGCCACTGGCTTTTCCTCCATCTCTCTGCGAATGTAGTAGCAGTTGCTAAGAAATGTGAGATATGGCATCTCTATATATATAATCTGCACCCTGTTAGTGTGTGGCTCGGATTACACTTATTATTCTTAGAAGATAAGGTAATCTCAGAAGGACTCTTAAGTAGCAATTTCTTAGAACAGTGCTTGCTAAAAGGGACAACCAAGGTGTTGTATGCGAGACGTGTGGGCCAGCATTAAATGGGGTTTTAGCAAGTAAAATGCAGTAGGCAAGTGGTCTTTAACTTGATGCAAAGTAAGAGATCAACTATATGAAATCAAATTATTACTTTAAATTAAATTTCTGCATTTGACTATGATATATTATATTCTTCTCTAATGGTCAATATAATTTTATCTAATATCCTTTTAAATAACAAAAAGATTGAGAAAATCCCTTTTCTAATTTATATTTGTGAAGTAATATATTTTTTAATGCTTGAGGAAGTAAGAGGTGTCAGGTTCAAACCCCCATAATTTCACCTGGTGTGGGCATATGTAGAATTTTTTGATAGATTTTCTATGATTTCCTATATGTAAATTCATAAAAAAAAAAAAAAAATAACAATCCTTCCACAGACATTTTGTGTAACTAGACACGGGTTTTACTGTATTGTCCATTTTGCCTTTTAAATTGGCTAGCCGAATAATTCGCTGTAAGTGATTCATAAGATTCGATGAACCGATTCAAAGAATAAAATGAACAATACAATAAAACTCGTATCGAATTATATAAAATATCTATGAAACAATCACTGTCTATTGTGTAAATTTTAAATTTATAATTCGCAAGTGCACGAACCATTAGATAATATAGCGATTGAGTGCGAGATCGAACCATCGGAACTTCAAAAAATATATCTGTGAAAAATATCTTTTTTTTTTATATAAAATCTATCAATATCGACCGAGATTTATACCCCTGCTCTAACTAATTCCATTTATTATGATGTTCTCTTTAGAAGGAGGGGCGTGTCAAACTCTAATGACATCAGCCATTGACTATTAGGTTTTAGAATGTGTGGTCTCAATTTTAGAGGCTATTTAACGAGTCTAGTTGTCAATTTATTAGTTGAATCATTAATTAATTGAGAGCAACTATTTGCGTCAACATCAATTATCGTAGGCCATGTGGACACCAATTAATTCATTAAAAATGTTAACAGTTAGAACTCTTAGTTTATTATTAGGGCTTATCATTGATATTTGATACACTACACCTGTGTCTGATAATGTAGATACTTTTAATCTGGGAACATTATGCGCTACCGACGCATATAACTGATCTCTCTAGTGTCTTTCTCAATCTATTTATTTTGAAAAATATAAAAGTATAAGAAAAAAATACGAAAAAATAAAAAAATCTATGGTAATTTTATCGTAAAAAAAATGTTAAAAGACCCTAAAAACTCTGTTAATCACATTAAAAGATCTTTTTTTTAATTATAAAAATATTTTTATATCATTTCATTCATTTTTAATAAGAAATTCGAAAATATAAAGTTTCTTAGAAATCTCAGTTTTTATTGAATTTTCAAAAAAAAATTGGAAAATGACGCAGACACTCTATAAACTATGTGAGTGACATTGACACATCTCCTTTGAATTCCATAAGCAATGATATTATTTCAATTAATTTTTTCACAAAGAACTCAAAATTTGAGTTTATCTTGGAACCGAAACTCGAAAATATTAATGAAAATAACTTAAAATGTTCAAAAATGATGAAAAGAACTCGGAATATCTCTACAGTTGAATAAATTTCTTTTAAACCTTTTTAATTTCGAAAATATTAGTGAAAATAACTTGAACATCGGTTAAAGTTGATTTTTTTTAAAAAAAAAAATCACTATCGGCCAATATCGGTGCTTCGCCACTCCCAAAAATGGTACAATGTGTATTGGCCAATATAAAGAATTAAAACTCAAGTTATTGGTGTGAATTACTTTTGCAAAAAGAAACAAATTTCTTTAAATTAAAAGGTTTTAAAAAATATTGGTATATAATCAACTCTGATTACTCTGCCAATATAGCCTTAGAGATATCAGTAGGAAAAATAAAACCTCAAGATAAAAATATGAATTTGGATATCTGAGAAAAAGAGTCCGTTGCACTGATATTGAGTGCCAATATACCCGTGTTAGTACAACACAATGTAATAATTACTAACACAATGTAATAATCGTTAGAGGCCGATGCACCTCTATCCGTCACCTTGTGCAGACCATGGTCCAACACATAGATGCATTACGGCCGATATATTGCAGCCGGGATTTTCTCGAAACCTTGAAGATCTTTTACCCATTCTGGGGTTGCTCTTGCAAGTTTAGTCTTTGCCCACGCCCCACGATTTCCTTCACCAGTGTCACGTAGAACTTTTGAAGTTCAATTTGTCATTTATTCCAGGCCTGGCCCGAGCCAAAATGGAAATCGTTTAGAAACATTTGGGCTTCAGCCGACTCAGGTCAGGATTGAAATCCGAGTTCAAACACTGAGGATGATTTGATATTGGGCTTAGCCCTGGGTCTGGTAGTTTGAATGCCCAACAAAGCCCAAATATCTCATTTCATACCCATTTATGAGAAATAAGCCCAGAATTTTTGTGAATGCTATACAATGTTATAGTTATTATACGGTATGATCAAGTTGACTGTTGTGCTTCATTTCAGCTCAAGTTTAAAATCATTTTCGGGATGGTCCCAAAAGTAGAATTTAGGGTTGGGCCCAGATTGGTCGAATTACAGAAGTTTGAGGTTCATGCTACTATTAAGTCTATATTTAAAAATTGGCCAAAGCCCAAAACCAGTATTTCAGCCAATAGTTCATTTAATAATCACTGATTCATTGATATTTCCAATGCATAAGGTCGATATTTCGAGCTATTATATATAATATTTTATACCTCAGCACAAAATATAAATATCAAATACTGGATAATTGAACAATTTTTTTTATCATGAGTATCTCAATTCCACATTTAAGATGAGACTAATCTCATGAGCATGTGTAAACTTCTAAATATATATACTGATTTAATCGATAGAGAGTAACTCCATGAGAAGTGACCGGTGTATTGACGATGGCTGATATTGTAAATATCTTCTGACATGAAATTTCAATGCTTATGGAGTATATATTAAATTTGATAAATCCATATGAGTTGCTTTGAGGAATCAGCAGTCCAGACAAGGACGAGGGATCATTAGCTGTTGGGGATGCTCAATCCTAGCACTATCAATGAAAACATAGTTTGCTCTACTTCCAAAAATATTCAAGTCAATAATCCTATAAAGTATATATATATATTATAGGCTATTTACCAATTTAATGGAAGCCTAAAATGACTCAGGCATTATAATCCACTTTGTTTCATATTAAATTTGATTTTTATAAAAATACAAACGGTATTAAAGTCTAAAGACAATAAATTTAATGAGTATAAATATTAGACTTTTAAAAAATATAATTGAAAAGTATTCCAACCCCAAAAAAGGTTTATGGAGTAGCAGTAGCTAAAAACAAATTGTATCAAGTCATAGTTTTGAGTATTCTGACACTTATTGTTTTTTGGAGGGCAGATATGTATTGGCCTAAATGGTCATGATAAAAAAGGTTGACGCTGGATTTTCTGCCCTTTTTCACTTATAAATTAAAAATATATATATATAAATATTTAACTTTTAAAAAATATATATAACTGAAAAGTAGCCTGACCAAAAATAGGTTTATGAAGTTGGCCGGGCTAAAAACAATATATATCAGGGCATTGTTTTAAACATTGATTGATAGGTATTAGTTTTTTAGAGGGCGATGTGTTCAAATGAGATTTTGATCTGTCTATGTGTTTAGGCTTATATAGGGTCAATACATTCTTCTGAATTTTTGAAATATAATAAAAAATTGGGCCAAAGCTCTCACCTATTGGAACCGGGGGTTGAAAATTCGGGTATACGTGATTTCGGCCGAGATTTCTTTCTCTCCTCTTTTTTTTTCTTTAAATCTCAGGGGTTTTTTTTTTTTTGAAAAAAATATTTAAAAAAATAACAAAGGCTGTTTTTTTTTAAATAAAAAATATAAATATCAGCCGATATCTAAGCAGATATTCGCCCGTATTGGACGAATATCAACTGAGATATCGAACGGGCCCATGCCGATATTTTTTTTTTAAAATAAAAATCAGCCGATATCGAATTTTTTTTATCTCAGGCCGATACTATGCGTATCGGCCGAAATATCTCGGTCATGGAAATCCTGAGATATCTCAGCCGATACGCACCGTATCGGTCGAGATTTCGACCCTCGATTGGAACTCAAAGGGTTGGAGTGAGAGTCATGAATTAGTTTTAAAAAGTGAGAGCCTTCAGCTCAATTCCCACTCATCTCAAATGACCACTCTCTATAAAATTATCCGGAGTGTATAAGAAGGTTTGCACATACTTTAAATATTAGTCTGATTCTCTAAGAGATATGAACATCTTAGTTATAAAAAAACACATATCACCTATTTACCGCTATATTCATTGATATCACTCGTTGGCAATTTTGAATCTTGTTTGGCTGAGATATCTACCAAGTTTCATAGTAGAGCATATACTCCAAAAATGTATTTCAGATCTTAAGGTATAAAGTTCCCATTCACAATTCTTGCTACATCAACCAAAATATGCTAAAAACATATTTAGGAGCATTTTTATTACTTTTAAAAAAATTCTCATATTTTGCTTAGTTAAAAATGGGAAAAGGTCTCTAATTCTATATTTCTATGTACATCCAATATTCTTACTTCTAATTTACGGATGCGCTTTACTTTTATTCCCTTTGGAAACTTTTTCAGTACTTCCTATGTTTTCCCATGTCAAGATTGAATGAAGAGAATACAAAGAAAGCATAAAGTCATCAATTTAATAGTTGGCTTATTGGGTAAAAAAATTCTCCATTTCCTTATTATTCATACTTCCTCTCAATCTTCAATTAAAAAGTTTCTCCCTTAAAAATAATACTATTTAATCTTTCAATATGTTAAAAGATATTGTGTTATCAAACATTTATTGAAGAATCATTTAATCTTGAAGTCTCCATTTGATGTTAATGCAATTTACCCTTTGACTTACTTTTCCCGTGTGGTATTGTTGCAAACTATAAATTCTTAGATCTTTCTCTACCGTTCTAACGTGGAACTCGTTCACATCTTTAATGACCTAGTCTTTTGGACTAGATACCAATTCTAATATATTTGTTCGAATAATTTACTATCCAATTCATCAAATAGTTTGGTGTTAATTAGTTCATGAATTATACCAGTCTAGTTTGTTAATTCTATTATTATTTTTAAGTAAAATGCTTCTTGGAGTGGGTTTGCTTAATTATGAAATATTGAGGAAAAATTGAATTAAAATCTAATATTTTTTATATTTTATATAAATTATTTTTTGTTTTCATCCAAAATTTGTAATTGATAGCAGTGACTGACAATAGAGAGAATCAAAGGTACCGTACGTCTCTTTTGATTTCTTATGTGATTTGGTATAGACTAAAGAGTATAGACTATAGAGATCTTTTGGTCCAAATCCTAGAACCTAGACAGACAAAACTCCAAGAGAAAGCAAGACAAGATGCCCACATCCAACAAGTTTGAGGACCAACCTTAGCAGTGTTATTATTTCAAATTCAACCCATGGTTTGGACTTAAGAAAACAATATTATTTTTACTCATTTAGTTTACTATTTATTCGATAATCACAAATAAAATTTAAATTTTATGAATCTATAATTGTAATTATATGTAATTATTACTTATAATATAAACCTTTTCTCACTAAAATTTACTTGGTTTTGACAAAAGTAGTAGAAAAATTGGCTAAATCAATTAAATCTCCAAATTTGGAGTCTAGAGATTTTAAATCTTGTAGCATAAAAAAATTATCTTTATTGAATTAATCAAATCATATTCTTTAAGCTCTTTAAAATCTGATCCTATTGAATGGGATTTATTTTTCATGTACTTTTTTTAAATTGTGTGAAACAATTAGGTCCGCAGTCAAATGAAAGCACATGATTAGAAAAATCTATGAAGCTTTTCACACCCCTCTTATTTTATACAACCAAAAGTAGGTCTAATAGTTTTACACAATTTACCAATATACATACATATATATATATATATATTATAGTATTTAGAAATTAATAAAAAATTAAATTAAGGTGTTCAAGTCTCTTACAGCACCTGACTAATTCTTGAAGAATATACAAACCTTTCTATCCACCCACTTACTAATACTATGAAAAATGACTATTTTGTATTGGAAGTGACTTAAGCCTAAAACCTCGATTTTAGTATCTCCTCTTAAACATCAAATAAATCTTTACTGAGTTAAATCTCTCTTGTGACATTTGAAGTCATTGTTGTTATTAAGATGATACCATAAAAACGTACATCAGCCAAACCTTAAAGATGCTTGGCAGAATTTAAACATCTGTCTAAACCAAAGAGTTTAATAAGCGGTGGGAATAGTTTTTTTTTTTCTTTTTTTTAATCGTGAACTTCACCCGCCAATGTCCTGCCCAGTGCCTCCATGAGGCTTCATGCAGGATAGGTTGGACCAATGTCACAAATCGTTTTTAGGATAATATCCACTATTATTAATATTGGGATATTTTATTTTTTACTGAGAAAATCTTGCAAAAATATTATTAATTAAATAATAATAAATATATATTAAATATATAAGTAAAATAACATTTAAATTCGATATAACCATTAATAATTTTGTGATTAAAGTATAAATATACTATAAAAAATAATTAAAAAAATAAGAGATTAGAATAGATAAATATATTTTTTACAATTGAATAACTTGCTTTTAAATATTTTTAAAATCATATTCAATACAGGATTCAAATCGAAAGAAACAATTTTCCAAAAAATAAAAATAAAAATTGAAACCGCCGACTTTATACACTACCTGTGTACGGTGTACGTATGGACCTTTTCTTTTATACTGTAGCATCCTTCCACCGATGCTACAGTAAAAAAATTCAACAGTAATTTTTATTTTTTAAAAAAATTTAAAGTTATTTTTTAAGCATTGTGTATTTTTAAAATTTCTCAAATTAAATATCCAGACTAATTTCGATAGTCTGATAAAAATACTTTAAGAATTTAAGGTCTCTTGACACTCCCAAATGCTTAAAACACAGTTTTTTACAAATAAAGGTATTCATTGGCTGTGTGGAAAATATATTTAGGAGGGTCAAAAGACCCTTAAGATTAAAGTATTTTTATCAGGTTATCGTAATTAGTCCGGATATTCAATTTAAGAAGTTTTGGAAATACACAGTGCTTAAAAAATATCTTTTAAGCACTGTGTATTTCCAAAACTTCTCAAATTGAATATCCGGACTAATTACGATAGCCTGATAAAAATACTTTAAGAATTTAAGGTCTTTTGACACACTCAAATGCTTAAAAAACAGTGTTTTACAAATAAGGGTATCCCTTGGTTGTGTGGAAAATATATTTTGGAGTGTCAAAAGACCTTGAATTGTTAAAATATTTTTATCAGGCTATCGTAATTAGTCTGGATATTCAATTTGAGAAATTTTGGAAATACATAGTACTTAAAAAATAACTGTCTATGTTGTCGATATCTACTTTAAAACTTTAAAATTATTTTTTAAGCACTGTGTATTTCCAAAATTTCTCAAATTGAATATCCGGACTAATTACGATAACTTGATAAAAATACTTTTAGATTTCAAGGTCTTTTGACCCTCCCAAATATATTTTCCACACAGTCAATGGATACCCTTATTTGTAAAACACTTTGTTTTAAGTATTTGGGAGTGTCAAAAGACCTTAAATTCTTAAAGTATTTTTATCAGGCTATCGAAATTAGTCCGGATATTTAATTTGAAAAATTTTAAAAATACAAAGTGCTTAAAAAATAACTTTAAAAAAAAAAAAAACTATTGTTGAAATTTTTTTACTGGAAATTTGCCTATATAATGGTTCAAAGGTTTTTGAGCAGAGGGTAAAATAGTAATTTGCACATAAATTTTGATAAGGGGTATTCTGTCGCAGAAAAGGGAGTGTCTGAATGGGCTGTCCAAATTAATTGGACTATATAGATTTTGGAATTATTCCAAAATAGTTGCCTCATTTGTATTTGAGTAGTATGAAATGTGTTGAAAATGGATAAAATCACATGAGTCTTATCTTTATATAGAGATTTCTTTAAAAAATACAAATATTTCAAATGTCCCAACTAAAATGAGATGGAGGAAGCATATTTTATGTTTGTTCTAATAATTATCAAATCATTCATTTCTAAAGTTTTCTTCTATAACTCTAAATTCATAAACTTAGGCGGGATTTGGAATAGGGTGACTTGAGGGAAAGAAGTTAAATTCACTTGAAAAAACAAATTGACCTTATTTGCATTATAAATGTGGAGATTTTTCTCTAAAGAAACGCGGGGAAATCAATCCACACACTCAACTCCTCTCACCTTCGACGTCTCCGCCCCTTACATGGGTTTAGTCATTTCTCTAAATGTGGTTTGGTTTTTTTAATATAAAGTGTATATTTATTTTCATTGATACTTATTTTTTACTCCCTCTGTTCTAAAATACTTGGCCTATATATATTTTGAAATTCTCCCAAATTACTGATGAGTGTTCAAAGACCCTTCATATTATGATCAGTAATGCATTATTACAAAGTAAAAGCAGAAAAATTAAAATTTAAAGTTTCAAACAATTTTGCAGGCAAATATCTAATCTCCACCTAAATTTACCCAACATGGGATTTTAAATGTGAGTAAAGGTAAGGAGTTCTGAGGAATTTCTTGTTTTACAAGTTCCTTAGGGAATCCTCTATTTTAAGTTACCCTGATCTAAACAGTTTCTTATTGAATTCATCTCCACCATGAAATGAAACTTTAATAGTATACATGTTTATCTAATAATTTAAATTCAATGCTAGAAATCTAAAGATCAAAATGAAGCAGAGAGTCCATTTGATTGGTCTAATAGTATATAAGAATTTATGCGGATAGGGGGGGTTTCCACACACTCTCGAAGACTAGTCAGGTATGACGCCTGGACACCTCCGGACTTAAAAAAAATTTCACCCTTTAACACATTATTAAAAGACCTTAACTTTTGATGTGAATAATTTATTAAATCTGTATATTTTAACTTACATGCAAATTACAATGGATTTAGAAACGAATGTTCTAATATTTGAAACTTGGATACAATTTGAAATCCTATCGAGTCAATAAATTAAGTAAATATTTCATGAAATACTGAGAAACTCAGAAAAACTTATTGATTTGTATGATTTAAAATTTTATTGACTTGAGTTGACTCCGCATGATTCAGTTCAAGTTTTTTTAAAAAAAAAAAATTATGACTAAGGTGTTCAGGTCTCTTAGAGTACTCAACTAATTATTGAAACATATGCAAGTCTCCTTACCTTTACCGACTGGATAGGTCTATTGAAAGTGACCATTTAGAATACAATGTGAATCAAATTTAGAACTCCTGCTTCATAAAACAGGTTTCTTATTAACAATCTAACTCCTTTAGATTTCTTTTCAAAATTTGAAACTATGGTTGGAACCCTTGAAAATGGATCTTGTGGTGTTTGAGGTCTAAGTCACCCATTTTTAAAAAAATTATTCCATCAATCCAACAGTTTGGACCAACAAATTATTTACTCTTTTTAAGTATTTATAAGAATGTTTTTCCATTCCCTTGAAAGTTGAATCATCGATGTCTGCATTCCAAAACCCAACAGACGGTGAAAGGAACAGATGAGAGGGGGTGAGGCAGTGAGCATGGCCTTGCTAAGGAAGAAAAAGTGGATCTGCACTGTTGGGCCATCATTCAATACTATTCACAGCTTTTCGATGAATGCATGAAAAAAGTTACATGTCGTTGATTGGTCAAATATAAAGTTAACTAATTATTTTTCCTATAAAATTCACATTTATTATCTTTCTTTACTCATTAGGCTGAAAATAGAGTGGTCAGATTAGGTTTTTTAAAATTCGATCTGACTCGAACTTTTGATCAGAATGTCTTAATTCGATCCAAATTATAACCCGATTTAATTCGAAATCCAACCCGACCAGCATTTTAAACCTAGTTTAGCATACTTTTTACTGAGTCGGGTCGAGTTAACTTAAAAATCTCAATCCAAATCGACCAGAATTCAATGTGGATTTCTGACTTCTCAACCCGACCTGACCCACTGACCCGACTTTTATAACTCAACCCACATGATTTTTTGGTCGGGTCATGCGGGTTTGGGCCAAAACCCGACCCGAGTTTCACCCCTATTTATTCATATTAACTTTTACCTTAATCATAAGAAGTTAGTGTGTTGGCCAAGAACAATCTAAGAAAGCGGTAGTCCTTAATTGAAATCTCATCCCATCTAAAAGGTTCACCATGTGAAAGTGACAAAAGTCTTACATCGATTAATTTGAGAAATTAATGACTCCATATAACACTTGAATCATCATCCTCTCAACAAGTAGCTTTTGAGAGTGAGTTCTACTTTAAGAATGTTATCATATCATAATTTTCTAATATAGTATCAGAGTAGGTTCCACGTGCAGTTATAGGGTCAAGCTGCACGTGAGGGCAAATATATAGTAACAAAAGTTTCATATCGATTAATTTGAGAAACCCATGACTCTATATAACACTTGAACATCCTCCTCTTAACGACTTACTTTTGAAAGTGAATTCTACCTCAAAAATATAACCATGTCATGGTTTTCTAACACACCCTCTATAATTTTATCAAGTGTACGTGGGTAAAAAGATTTACACATATCTAAAGAATTAGCTGGATGCTTTAAGAGGCCGAACACCTCACTCTTTAGAAAAGCATTAACTTTCACATTGGCTAAGTACTCAAACTTTGTTTTAGATATATTTGCTATTGAAAATTTGAAATGAAAACAAATCCTTCGAATCGTGATTAGATATTTGCACTCTCTAAAATTATATTTAGTGTTACATATTATAACTATTTTCAATTAATTCATTTTTATATTACTTAATTCAAAACAAATTGATGCATAATAAAATAATTTCGAAGACAGATGGGTTAGTCGGATCACTAAAATCGAGAAGTAACATGTCTAAGTTCAAACACAGAACTGATGTCCCCTTCATGTCTCAACTTTGGAATCCAAATTGCCAAAGAAGTCAAATTATCTTATGTGATGAGGACCCATCGAATTCGAATTGGTGGGTCCAACTCACTTTTTTAGTCAGACTTGGGCTGGGTCATTTTTCAAATTTTGTCATTATGAATACAGAATAATAATACGAATTATACAATTAAAGCATAATAATTATATGTTGATCATTCTAATGACAAGAATAACTTGAGTTAAATTACTGGAGTTCATTTATTAAAAAATAAATTATTATTAAATTTTAAATCAAAAAATATATGTATGTCACTATGTCTATCTTTTTAGATCTTTTAAAACTGTTGAATGAATCAAATGATAAGAGTGTGATACATTTTATAAGCTTTCTAATTGAGTATTTTTCATTTAATTCATCCATCAGTAAATTTAATAGTTTTACAAATTTTAAAAAGATATGTTTATGTATATTTTTGTGTTTAAAAATTAATGAACATTATATATTTTTAAGAGGTAGACTCCACAAATCTTGAATGACACTTTTTGAATTCATCTTTTCCGAAAAAACACAAATTTTCTATTATTTTTAATAAATATTAAAAGTATATACTATTTACTGTATAAAAGAAATGCTCTTATATGAGATTGGATTATGGAGGAGATAATTAAGACTAATTTGATTGAACTTTTTGGCTAACCACGTTTTTGTAAATCATTTTGTTTTTATTATTATATTCTCTTCTCTTTAAAGTCAAAGACAGAATCCCATGCGCATGCATATTTTCTTAATCAAATTTAGATTCAGACCTGCGAGAGGCTTTCACATATAGTCACTATTTGTTTTACTTTGATTTTTTAATCTTTAAATTATATTTTGAAAAAAAATATTTTAAATTTTTATTTTAATATAAATAAAGTATAATGGTAAATTAGAAAGGGGTGCACAAATGTGACCATTTCAATCAATATTTTTCTATTTTATTGATTCTTGTGTTTTGATTTACCTCTACTCTGAAGGGACCCACCATGGATGAAGAAATGTGGAGATAATGTGATCTAAACCCTTAAAAAATTACCCTTGAAAATGTAAGGCCAAGATGTAAATGGATGTTAATCATTTGCAGTGATCAAATATTATATAATACAAAATTAAAATAATAGTGATGATAATAAACAGTGATGTTCTTATCAGTGACACCACTGATTTAGGTCAATCTCCTAATCTTCATTTTTTTTTTCCAATTTAAAAAATGAATTCTTATGAAGTATCTATTTGGTGTAAGGTGAGATTGATAAAATAAGTCTAGCTTTAGTTTTTTTAAACTAAAAAAGCTTATCTAATTTGATTGATTCAGATTGATTTGATTTCTCAACACAATTGAAAACAACAAATGCTTTAACACTGTTGAATCAGCTTAGTTTAGTTCTGACTCGGTTGAGTGGAAATAAATCTCATGTAGAATGTGATATACTCTTGTATATTTCCTACTTTTATACTATAATTTGTCTGGTGAGTTGACTCAATAACTATTTTGAATTGAGTTGCAATTTCAAGTTCCTCAATAAATCTGTATATCATCAACATAATGTTATAAGTAAAACTTCAAGGGATTGACCTGATGGTCAAGGTGTCCGTGTTAAGAAGAGGGTTCTTGAGTTTGATTCACGTTCAACTTCAACGTATCACTTTTCACAGTTATTTACTTAATGTGTGAATTGAAAGACTTTTACATGTTTCAAAGACTACTCAGATTAATATTGTCTCCTAATCCAGAAACTTAATATTATAAGTAATAATAATAATAATTTGAAATATTATTTTCCTGCAACTCAACCCATCTGGAAGAGATGTTGATGGGTCTCATTCCAACTTCGAAGTAACCCGTAAAAATAGTGCCACTGTTTTCAGACATGTTTACATGTGATGGAGACTTATGTTTTGTCTTTCTACAACAACGAAGAAAGTTGTAAGAGAATAGAAAAAAAATAACGTAATAATATAAATAGCTACTGAAATTTTCTAAAAAAATGGTCTTTAAAAAGTTCTTCTCTGTTTCATTAAATCGGTTCTAAATCTTAAGACACCATATATTTATTATTGAGTTAAAGATCTATTTTAAAATATTCTAAAGGATAGAATTGTCGAGTTATATACAATTTTATATTTTTTTTCATGAGGTCTTATACATAATATAATCTATTTAAAAAAACAAAATTTTAAAGACAAACTAAGATTTAAACAATCGAATTCCCTGTGCTAACAGCCTAACAGAACTCTTGTTTAAATTTAGGGTAAGAAATTTTTTTGGTCAAATGTATGAGATCTTCATTTCAGCAAACTTTGTGAGATTTATTTTGACTCTCATAGTTATTACTTTAAATATAGACATAGGGTTGACTTGTCAGATTATTATATGACATTGCAGTGTGTTGGGTTTTTTTTTTCTTTTTTAATGGACATAGGGTTGACTCACAATTTAAAATAGAAGAACTTTATTAAAATTGTATAGTGGAAATCTAACCTCTGTTGATGGTCACAGGGCTCTAAAATAATAGATGGAATATCATAGTCCAATAATTAAATTGCATACATCTGAATTAATGGTAGAAACATATAAAATTAGAATAATATAAATATTTAGTTCACTTAGAATGATTGAGAATGGGCACTGTAGATGAGTTTGACATCCATCTCCTTGGAATCATATGGACTTTTGATAATCATATTTTTTAATCTTTACTGGTGAGTCCCATATAATTGATCTGAGCCTTCCTGCATTTTATTCTTTGTATAATTGTCACATAATTCAATTTGATGTTTATGGAGTCAAAATTTATTATTAAAATTAAATCTATCTCAAATAATTCAAAATTTATAAAACTTTCAATCAAGGGAAACTTGAACTGCTGAAATCATTATTCTTTGTGTTTTACATTTTTACCTCATAATTTAACTATAAAAAGGAGCTTCACATGATGTGAATGGTCATCTCTTTTATGACACTTTAAAAGAAAGTGAAATTATAAGATCATTTGCAAAGAATAAAAGGTTATTCATGTTAGACAATTAAAATTTTAGTGAAATATATGATATTCATAATTAAATTTTTTAATACAATTTTTTTTTGTCAATTTTCAATTATGAAAATAAAAAACATGTAAAATGAGACTCCTTACCCGATTAGTTTACTTAGTTTAAAATTTTAGTACTGGAATAGAGATACTGGGTTTCATTCCTCCCAAATGTACCGAATATCATGCAAGTAATTTTATGTATCTATAATATTAAATATTTAAAAAATAATTTAAATTCATTAAGTTTACATCATAAACCCCATATGAAAATTCAACCCAACATCGCTTACTATAATTTATAAAGAAGTCAAGCTTGTTTAATATATCTTCAAAATTTGTGTATTCTGAAATATTAATAATTAATATTTATTTTAGTAATTTAAGAAAAATATCCCACAAGTGAGAAAGTGGCAACTGGTTCAAGTCTTTTTAGATGCCGCGTTCTACCAAGTCCAAACATATCCCGAAAATTCATCCCAAAATGTAAAAGGACCCGTGCATTGAAAGAAATGCAAAATAAACAAAGGTAAAGTAGTGCAGACTCTAGACTTAGAATTGGGTGATAAAGTCGGTGCACCTCGGGACCTCAGTAATTTTATTTTCCCACTTAGAAAATAAAAAAAAGGTAAAAACATCACATCTGATTGGGCCCCAATCAAGAATGAAATGGATCACCACCACCCATCAGTGGGCTAGCTCTTTGATAGATTCTTGATAATTTTTTTTAGTATATAACACGTATTTACTTTTCATTTAAAGTATATATGAAATGAATCAGCAGCATCTATCATTAGAATGGAGTGAGAATAAAAAATAATACCCTCATTTCTTGAGACAAGTTCTTAGCTGTCACTCCAACCCAGGGGTCAAAAATTCGGCCGATACTGTGCGTATCGGCCGAATTATATCGGTTTTTTGACGACCGATCTATATCGGCCGATACGTATAGTATCGGCCGTACCAAAAAAAATTCGGCCGATATGACCGAATTTCTGACCGATAATTCGGTCATGATATCGGCCGAATTTTAAAAATTCGGTTGTTTGGTTTTTTTTTTAAAAAAAGCTTTTTTTTTAGAGATATCGGACTAGAAAGGATGGAAAGAGAGAAAATAAAATATGGAGAAAAGATTGAAGAAAAAAAATCGCTACAGCTTACCTTTCTCTTCTTTTTCTTCTTCGGTTGATCGAAAAATACAGAGAGCAATACAGAGAGCGGCGGCTGTTAGGGTTTAGCAGAAAGAGGGAAAGAGAAGAAGGGTATAAAAAGAAGTGCATTAGGGTTTGTAAGTGAAGAAGTAACACACGTGAGCTTACTAAAAAGCTCACGTGTGTAACTTAATATTTTTTCAAAATAATAAAATTTTGTTTTAAATAGAAAGTAAAAATTATAATATTTTTTTTAGTTATCTTATTGTAATAATTTAATATTATATTTACCATCTAATAATTTTAGGGTATCTATTCATAGTAATTAAATAATAAAATCTTCTTTAAAACTTTAAAATTATTTTTTAAGCACTGTGTATTTTTAAAATTTCTCAAAATGAATATCCGGACTAATTACAATAACCTGATAAAAATACTTTAAGGCTTAAAGGTCTTTTGACACTCTTAAATATTTAAAACACAGTATTTTACAAATAAGAGTATCCCTAGGGTATGCCGAAAATACATTTAGGAGTGTCAAAAGACCTTAAAGTCTTAAAGTATATTTATCAGGTTATCGTAATTAGTCCGGATATTCAATTTGAGAAATTTTAAAAATACACGATGCTTAAAAAATAATGTGCATAGTGTATTAAATAATAAAATCTCCTTTAAAATTTTAAAGTTATTTTTTAAGCACTGTGTATTTTCAAAATTTCTCAAATTGAATATCCGGACTAATTACGATAACCTGATAAAAATACTTTAAGACTTTAAGGTCTTTTGACTTTCCTAAATGTGTTTTCGGCACACCCAAGGGATACCCTTATTTGTAAAATACTGTGTTTTCGGCACACCCTAGGGATATCCTAACTTAAAATAACACTCATTGACTAAGAAAATAAATTATGAAATTATTTCTACAAATTTTCCTCATTTATATCATTTTCCTTGTAATTTTTACAATTTTATTACTAATTATATAATTTCTCGTTGTCGTAACTTCAAAAATATATTAGAAGATGTAAATGTCCGATATTTTATGAAAAAATTACATATTCAATAAGCCCATAATTATCTGCATTTACTGTAATTTTTTTGAATTTTTTTTTTTTAAAAAAATAAAAAAATAAAAACGGGTAGGAGAGAGAAAAAATTCGGCCGATATATCGGCCGAACCGATATATCGGCCGATATGAAAAATCGGCCGGGATCTCAGCCCGGCCGATTTTTCTACCCCTGCTCCAACCCATTTGAATTAATGTACTGATTTATTAGATGAGTCTAGTTGAGTAAATGGACCATGTCAAATTTTATCGGATACATGGTGACAAATACCGTTCTCGGGATATTAACGGCAATTGTTAATAACGGGATATTTTTAAATTCTCGGATTTTTATCGGGAATTTAACGGGAAAATCTCGCTGAAATTATAATATTTAAAAAAAAAATAGAATAAATAAAAAAATTAATGAAATAAAAATAGTATAGGGAATTTACCGAGAATTTCTCGGGAATTTACCGGAAATTTACCGGGATATTATCGCGTTATTAACGTTTATCGCGTTTTTAACGCAATTTTATCGGGAATTTACCGGAAATTTATCGTTTGGAGATAAAAACGCGTTTTTAACGCGGTAATGGTATTTTGCCGATAAAAACACGGTAAATTTGAAAATACCGTCGATATTTATGACATTGATCGGATATAGCTTGAGTCAACTGATTTGTTATGAAGCGAATCCATTTATACATGGATCCAACTTATGCTTAACTTGGGCCATGTATTAAACAAGTTGACTTACCCAACTAGATCTACATAAATTGACTCAAATCTAATATAGTCTATTTATTAAATAGATGCCCAACTTATGTAATTTTAAGTGAGTTAATCAAATCCATACTTAAAGTAATTGATTTATTAAATGAACTAATTCAACTTAAATATTTGAAAATTTTAAATGGGTTCATCCATCATGACCCATTTTTTTATACAGTGAACCTAAGTTAATTCTTACCTATATGTATCTATTTTTTAAAGAAGTTGACTTTATTCGATTTGACACATCTTTTGTTGACTTTTTATTTAATTTGTCATAATAGCAAGCAAAAATAGAAAACTTTATATTATAAAACAAATTTCTACTAAGTCATTTTCTTGAGATTTTTTTTCATAAAAATCCTTAAAAATCATTGAAATATTGGGACTTTGATAAGTATAACTTAAATAATTTAATTAAAATGTCATTGGTACGTCTCACATCTAAATAAGAACCTTTTAAGTGAATCTACATCAATCTCATGTGGGCCAACCATAGATCTAAAACTTAATATGATTTTTTTAAACTTTTTATCATAAAATAAAATAGTGAGAATAAAGCAATAAAAGAAAAGAAAATTAAATGACATTTTGCATGGCTCTTAGTTTTCACAAGTCGATACATTGAATACATCCTTAATGGACCAAATCCTATTGCCAGATAAGATCATACTAGAATAGACATAATAATAATGAAAATAAGAACAAAATTATCATTAAATGCAAAATTAAAAAAGAAAAAAGAGAGTGGAAAAGCAGTAAAGAAAGTGAACAAAGGATGATAGTGATCGCCTAATGCTTTTTGCCTTTTATCAATTAATTTTAAATCTTTTGCAGCAATGTTTGAAAAAATCGAACGACAAAACTACAAAAGAGACAGCGTTTTGCATACTCTTTTTTCAGAGCTTCTCAGTCATTCTTCTTCTTCTTCTTCTTCTTCTTCTTCTTCTTCTTCCCACTGGGAAAGGAAAAACATTCTCTTTTCTTTTCCGTTCCATTTAGCAAAGAAGCTCACAAAATGATCAGTCGTGCACCAGGGTTGCGCACTGTCCTCCTCCTTTTGTTTTCATTCTTTGATTCTGGGACCTCCTCCACCACCACCACCTCTTCCTCGTCGTCATAACCAGCTCTCGTCCTTCTGCCACGTGCACGACGGAGAGCACGTTACCGGATTCTTCCCCTCCTGCCTCCGTGACCGCCTCTCACTATTAGACCCTGACTCGTACCCCGTCGAAACTGAAACTGCGTCCCCCTACTCCTCACTTGGCGAGAGCACCGTTTCAGGTGGTCCTGCGCCCAATGGCACAGATATAAATTTGGGGTTTTCTGAAGCTCGAGAAGGACAAGAAATCCGACAAGAAGAAGAAGAAGAAGAAAAAGAAGATCGGGGCGTGGATTTTGAAGAGGGAGTGAAAAAAAATGAAAGGTGAGGTAGATGTTGATTTGAAGACAAAGAATCGGAAGGTGGATAAGACGGTGGGAGGATCATCGACGGCGATCACGGGAAGTTTCCGCCTTGCGGCGTCGGCATTTGGTAAGAAATTGCAGAAGTGGCGGAAGAAGAAGAAGCCGGCAGAGGCAGCAGCAGCGGGGAAAGAGGGAGATGAGAAGATGGGCGATTGGGGGCGGAGGTCAATGGACACGCAGTCGGAGATGGCAGACTACGGTCATGGGCGGCGGTCCTGTGACGTCGACCTTCCGAGGTTCTCTCTGGACATTGGCAGGGTGTCGTTCGAGAAGCCGAGGCGTTCATTTGACAATCCACGGGCGTCTTGGGATGGGTATTTGGTTGGTGGGAAGGGAGTGCATCGGATGCCGTTGATGGGGTCTCTTGTGGAAGACGGCCCAGCTGCGGTTGGGCGGTCGGATTACAAGATCCCGGTTGAAGACTCCACGAATTTAATCAATCAAGACCCTGAAATGCCAGGTGGGACCGTGCAGACAAGAGAGTACTATTTGGATTCCTCAACACAGAGGCGTCGGAGGAGCTTTGAACGGTCTAAATCAATTCGGAAGCCTACAGCAGGATCAATAGATGAGTTGAAGTCACTGAGCTTAAACTCGAAGCTTTCTCCTGCCATATCTGATTATATCCACAGAAATAGGATTGCAGATTCAAAGCTCCCAAATTCAATTTCAAACTCCCTCCGTGATGATCACTGTGAGAGCTTTAAAACTGTTTATCAGGATATCTCTGCCTCCCGGAGTGGCTCAAAGAAGTCGGGTTGGTGGAGTAAGTCATGGAGCATTTGGGGATTGATTCACCGGCACGGAAGTGGTAGTGGTAAAGATAACGGCGACAATGACATTGGCAGTGAGCGGCATCTGAGAGGGAGTGCTGTTGATCGGTCTGTATCATCAAGTTGGCAAAGTGAGCTGAATGGAGACGCAAAAGGGGCATTCCATCGGAAAATCTTGCGCAGCAATAGCATTTCTGGTTCTAGGAGTTCCTTTAGCAAGAACCCTTTCGGGAATAATGGGAGTGATAAGAAGAAAAAGGAGGGAACTGTGTTCGAGAGGAATCAGAGTGCAAGGTACTCCACGAGTGCGATCGACAACAAGCTAATGCAGCAACTTGACTCAATGCCATGGAGGGGCAGCCAAATCGGTGTTTTGGGAAGGAGTGCATCGAAGAACTCTGATTCCTCCTCCATTAGGAGCGCACCATGGTTGTACTGAATCAAAGATAACCCAATCAGGTGCTCTTTGTTGAAGTGTTGAATTCTTACTTTTCTCGCAATTGCTTCAATTTTTGTGTTTAGCATGATATTTAAACTCCCCTGCTGATGAAAGTATGTCCTGATATCTGTTCTGCTCCAATCATCCCGTCGAAATGTCTTAGTATTGTAGATCTGCCTTGTTACTTTATATTTGAATGTAAACGATGCGGAAACTGTGAAACATACTTGAATTTGAATTTACCAAGCAGTAGCAATTTTTAAAAATAAAGAAGATAAGGTTTCACCCTGCATTTTTGTATCCTTTTGTTTGTTATTCATGATTTTGTTTTAAAATGGATGTTAAAAGAGAACAAAATGAAGCTTCCATTGTGTCTGTTGGTAGCAGATTCGCTATAGATCGCGCTCAATTCTCATCTTCTAATCAGAAATTTGCACGGGCAGTTCCTTAATTTATTATCTGAAAGCATTAATGCCCACCTGTTTGGAATGGGATAACAGTAGTTCTCCCTCTTTCCATTTTTTGACAAGAGATGTAAAACCCGAACTAACTCAGGAACTTTGAATTTGTAAACTGTAAGAGAATTTGGAATACCTACCCATTTACTCAATACTACATGTGAGATCAGAACTTCCTCCCTGTTTATCCCTTGTTCATCAATTCGTCCCCTAGGACATTGTCTTCTCTAGGAATGTAGTGGAGTGTGTCTTACTAGTGGTTAGGTTAGAAAATAGTTAAATATGGTTTTTATTGAATATGATTCGGAAGCGATGAGGGCCCATGTGCAGATCAGCCTTGCGAATTGATTGCAACTTTTGGAGAAATGGTAGAGAAACTAGTGTTTTTGATAACAAGAGTCATGGGTCTTATTCTTTGTCCATTTATCATCATTTAAGTGGTGAAAATATACACTTATAATCTTGTTATCAAAATCATCAGTGTTACTTATCACTATTCCAAGTTTTGTGTTTAAAAGTCTATCATGCATTTGGCTAAGCTGGATTTACTAATTAGTGAGTGCCCAGGTCAACAGATGGTATCGATTGGAGGACTTTGCCTTATTTCTGTCCCATATTATTGCAAAACATTTTGCTAGCAGTGATTTATAGCATTGTGATATTTAGTGGGAAGGTGGGGACCTTGCTCTCCTGCAGTGTCTGACCAAGCTTTAGCTCAAAGCTATTCCTTTACTTGCTCAAATTTGTCTTTTGTGAGTTTCCTTATTTTTTTATTCCTATGCAAATTGAACCTTAAGCTTTTGAGCCCTTGAACAAACACTTGATAATCGGTCAACCTTGTTTTTGCTTGCTGTCTTCTTCTGCTGCGGAATGATTTCGAGCTCATCTCCACAACCAGCCAAACTCTTCCTTTATACAATCGACCTGTTGCTAACCTTCTCAGAAGCTAACTTATAGCTCTTGAATGGGTTTTGATGCTCCCGCTTAATGGTAGCTGGTCGGCAGTCTCATAGTTCTTTTATGGACTCTAGTGCTGAATTTGTTCTACTTTTTGTTCTTGATTTTTCTCTTTGGCTCAATTTCTCACTGGGCCTTTTGGGGTTTTTAACTTCTTTTTTAGGAGTAATAAATTTTTGTTATCACTAAAAAAACTACTTTACATATGCTAATATTCGTGAGTGAGCATTGGATTCAAGTATTCAGTGCCTCCCCCATTCAGTGCCTCCCCTGTTTATTGATATTTTTCAGCCAGCCTTCCTGTAGCTGTGTAGGCCATTTGTTTTAGGAAATCAAATTATTTATCATCCACTTTTGCTACTTAATTCGGACGCAGATTTATGTACTTCAGATGGCTAACTCAGCTTGAATACAATAACTAAAACCTGCTGCAATCAGTACCGCAGCATTATCAGACATTAAAAAAGAACTTCTGACACCAACCTATGACCTGGTCTGATGTCCTGCTCTGTCACACAAAGGCATTGACATACTTCATCTTGCCAATTTATTATAATATTTATGTGGTAGATGTGGGAATGTAAGTGGAAGAGTTTCTATTATGTCTAATAATAATTTGTGTTTGATTCACGCTCAACTTCAAAGAACTACTCCTATTGAATTTATTCAGTGTCTGTGGATTGTGAGGTTTACGTATACTCTGAGGATTAGTCTGAGACGTCTGACACCTTGGTTTTTTTTTTTAAAAAAAACAAATCCCATGCAATTTTGTGGATTGATCCCCTTAGGCGATACATGATAGATTAGCTAACGTACTAAGACATAAACTAAGGGTTGTGAATTAGTAAATATTTAAAAAATTAGCTCCATATAACATTGTTAGCCATCTGATTTAAATGAATGATTGAAACTGTTAAGAAAAAGTAGTCATTGACTCATAATGGTTGGCTTAGATAGATAGATGACTAGCAATGTTTGATGGATTTGATTTTTGGTACATTGGCAAATCCATGACTCTCCTTTAGTGTTTGTGGGGGAAGTGGGCCCACTGAATTTCCATTTGTTGTTGTGGACTTGTAGATCCACTGAACTTCATGTTTCAGTATTTATGAGTGGAAGCATTTTGATGTTAACTCTGTACTTAAATGTATTTGCTTTCATTGTCAGGTGTTAGCTTGCAGTTTTCTTGACTCAGTGCACTTGCTGCTTGTGTTCTGAAGGAGATCCTACAAATTATGGTACAAGATGGATATTACTCGATCTGTGGCAGAGGGATACATGTAGAAGTTCTCACTCACTTCCAATATTAACATGATTCCCATCCTATTGAGTCGCTCTCTACTCGACAACCTGCAGATCTATCATTCATTTCATGACAATTCAATGCCTGGTTATCCTTTTTCTCTGTTTAGTGTCCTATTAAATGCTCTATTACTTCTGTGTCGTACCAAAGGGAACTTCTGCAACAATCATTGGAGGGTTCACTGAATAATCTTAAAAGCTCAAAAAAAAAAAAACTCTTGATAAGACTGCAGTGATGGTAACATTCATGTTGAACGTTATTTGGGATCAAGAAAAAGTTCTATAGATCCCCAAAAACTTCAATCTTAGAAAGGAGTTAATGATGCTTGGTTCTGGTTCAATATCTTGGGATTCTGAGAGAGTTGCTTCAAAAGTTGACTTCATTCCATGCCATAGTTGTGTAATTCTGGACTGTAGACATGGAATATGAAATTCGCGTAAACCATGAGGAGAAGTTGATCTAGAGCCGTCGGAACTGATTTACTGTTGTTTATAAACCTCTTTATAAGCCTTAAGATGAAATTGCACCGAGCTCCGGATGGCTCAAAGTGATGCTAAGAAATGTCCCACATCATATTTGTCAGTGAGTCTTCCAATAGATGCATCTTCCACAATGAACTGGAGAAGAATGCAGTGACAATGGTGGAGAGGACACACTCAATATAGGCAGTAAGCGGCCTAATTTTCATCCCCATGGATTGATTACTTGAACTAAATGACCTTTGTAGGCTACCAGATTCAAGGATCAGTGATCCACAAACCCAGACAACTTGATGATGATGTTTTTGCTGTTCTGACTCGGCTCGGGCAAGTTGGTCGATTTCCGGTTGGTTTCTGCTTCTAGGTCTTCTGTGGTTGTAAATAGCTCTACTTGTTCAAGGAAAACTTGGTGGGTCTGTTGAAAGAGTGGCTGATGATGGATTTTGGAAAACAGTGGCATCATTTGTTGCAAGTGGAATGCATGATGACCTTGGACAAGGAAAAAAAAGGCTTGCCTAAATAAAGAATCTAATGAAAACATCAAATAATTCCAGATTCTTTTTTTTATTTTTTTTGGATTTCATTATTTCTACCGTCACTAACATGGGGGGATTAATGATTATGTTGAAAATTCTTTAGAAGGATTTGAATTTGGAAAGTGGTAAATGATCTGATTTCGAACTGAAATGATGTTATTTTTAAAGAGCTGATTGGGTTGTACAGTAAGATGCAACTGCGTGCAAGTGTGCAAATGATTTGGTAATTCAAGGTCAAAGGGGATGTGTTATTTATTGCTCAGATTGATTTAGAAGTAAAAATCATTACACCAATGCGTTTACCACGAGAGATGAGACACCTAATCGGTCCCCTGCACGAAACTCGTAGGGGTGAAACTTTTGTGGGAGTTGAACTCGACTTATGCAATTTAATAATGAAGACAATCTTGAATTATGGGTATATGTATTTTATGACTTGGTTTTTTTTTAAAATCAAAGTATTCAAGATTCTCATTTTACTGATCTTTAGATATATAGAAAGAACTTAGTCTTTTTCAAAATTCAAATCGAAAGATCGCAACTTTAGCTTAATTAAATTTAGGTAGATTCAGAATGAAAAGTCAAAATTACGAAAGGGTTAGGTAATCTTTTCGAACAGTGAGCCAACAAATGAAGTCTCACATTTTGTTTATGACCAAGATACCTAGGTCTCATAGAGCATATGACTAATTTTCATACACGTGCAAGTCTCTTTGTCTACACAGACACGATAACTTTATGGGGAGTGACCCTTTGGATTGGGTTGAAAATTGAACTCAGCACTCTCGCTTCCTGAGGTGGGTTCTTGACATCACTTCAACCTCTTTGAGTTAAACTCTCCTAATATTTGAAAAGACAAATTAAATTTTTTTAGCAAAAACAACTTCAAGAGTATATGTACTCAATGATAATCACTAACACTCAATGCAATTTTAGTGTCAAGTCTTATATATCTACTATTCATTGGTGAAATCTGAATTTTTTATAATATTAAGCTTTTTTCAATGGATGATGGATACGGAAGATCTAATTTTACTCTTAGAACTATGAAAGTTAGGTTTATTTCTAATTAAGATATTACATCTAAGATTGCCTAGGATCTTGTGCATATAATGCCTAGTTCTGGTTGGAGTGAGACCGAGAGTTCATATCGGTGGTGAGAGAAGGAAACTAAAGACGTATAAGGGATTGAGTCACTCCACCTATAAGATTAGTCTTTTGAGCTGGAAGCCGAGTCCAACAATGGTATTAGAGGTAGGTCCCCAAGCCACAACATGTGGACTTAGGGATCCTTTAGCCAAATGAGATGGTTGGCGAGCATTCAATAGGAGATTGTTGGGAGAGGAGAGGAAGGGAGAACTATGGATTTATAAGGGATAGAGTCACTTTACCTATATAGCTAGTCTTTTTTTACTGGAAGCCCAATCCTAACTGTACTTTTACAATTGAACTATGACCGATAAGGCTATAGGCTGATTTTTAAAAAACCTTTGATTATTGTAAAATCCTAAAAAATCAATCAGACGCATAGGTTTGACCGATTTTCTTCAAAAAACTATGATCCGTGACCAATAAAAAACCATTAAAAATTATAAAATAAAACTATTTTTTTAATTTTCAAAAAAATTCAACATCTACTTTTAATTTTTATCAAAAAACATTTTTTACTTAATAAGCTTTGAACTAACTTGTCCATTCTTTAGACCAATATCATTACACCAAACACCATACAATTTAAACATAAGAATAAGAGAGATGAAACACAAAGTCTTGAACAAAGAAAAGTGTATAAGGTTAAATAATTTGCAAACACTCACTCTTAAAACTATCAATAAATTTTACGACTTTAGACTCTAATTGGATATTAGAATTTTGTGAAATCCCTAATTAGAAATTGACATGGTAATTCATCGAATTTAGGCCCCAATTTTCAGTGTAAAGGCCATTGGATTGCCAAGGTTTTCTTTAGTCCTAATCTGATCTGAAATTTCACATGCAACCATATATCTAATCAAATAAGTCTAATATGAGAAAACTGAGTCATGACTTATTTTGAATCAATTTTGATTCAAATATATAGCATTGTATTAGATATAATCCTTATCATCATGATTAGATAAAATGACTATAAATTAAAATTGATCCCTCATAACTCATTAAATCTACTCTTAATTTGTACAATTGATTTTTTCAGTGAACTTCACAATTTCTTTAAAGGTGCACCTAATTTGGCCTCAAAATTAAAATATCTAATATGTATTTAAAAATATAAAAACATAAATGAGATACCCGGGCCCAAAATTGAGCTTTGTACCTGTGCATTGATACATCTGAGCCCAACCCAATTTTTAAACAGATTCTTTTCTAAGCCCAAGGCGGAGCCTGCTAATAACTAGGCGGTAAACTAATGCACGAACCCAATTTCTCCCAGGCTGGGCCGGGCTGGGCTTCTTGAGCTTTCGGATTTTCAGCCAAATTGACATCTCAATTCCCTACTTAAGAATGCTTCACATAATGTCATATTAAAAAGGAAATGAATCTTTTTATGGAAGAAATCACTCTCAGCGTTATTCATCAGAAGCAAGATGCTTTAAATTGTCTTAAAAACCAGAAACAGAGTTTCTTGTAACTGTTGGTCATCTACATCCAATGTTCCATATGGATCGTAACTAGAAACTTCTCAGATTTAACAACATTAGCAACCCACGATCTCAGACAAGTCAACTGCAAAGGCAATCAAATTTATTTTCTGAACCATGAATACAGTAACCAAATAATTACCGACTCTCCGGTTTTTTACCCATCATTCCGGCAAGAACCTGCAAATTTTGAACAAAAGATAAAACTGAACTCACTTAGTTTTTGCTAAGAGAAGTGAATGCAAGTTAAGAAAGTGGAAAATAGTTTTTGAAACGAAAAGCTCGTGCAAATTAAAAAACTAGAAAAACAATTTCTTGTGTACATAGAGATCAAAGGTCTCCTGATCTTAAGTTGCATGGCTAATGTGAGTATTGGAATCTAACATTTTTTTGAAATGGTTAATATAGTAGAAGAAAAAGGAGCACCAGAGTGCAAATACAAAAAAAAAGAAGACAATACCGTGATACAAAATTCCCACAATCCGGGAACAACCACCGAAAAACCACTAAGAAAAGAGCTAAGCTAAATCATCACATTCTTTCCAAACATGCAAATTGTCTTCATAGAACTTTAAACAGGAACCTCAATGATGTAACCACCAAGTGTATTAGAGGTGCCCAAAAAAAAGAGAGAACAAGGGGATAATAATGTATCCACCTTCTAAATTTTTTATATTATAGGGTGAGCCAACCCTTTGACATGGCCTGCCACTGTCAAAAGTACCTAAGCTTTTAAGCCTAAGCATATACCAAACTTCTCCTTCGTTCTAAACAATTAAGCACCAAACAAATCGATAATTTAACTACATTCTAAAAGGAAAAATGATAATTAAGCTACGTTCTAAAAGGAAAAATGATAATTTAGCTACATTCTAAAAGGAAAAATGTATTGTAATATTTCAGTCATCTTCAAAGACAATGTCACAAGGACAAGAAGAGTCCTTCAAGAAAAGTGTTTGAAATGAGTATGCCACACATCTTGATGAGTCCCTGAAACATAGGGTCTCTCTCTCTCTCTCTCTCTCTCTCTCTCATGATTAAGTGGATCAAAGATGAATAGGATCTCACCCACAAATACTTTGGATTGTGCAGCTCGTTGTGGATCAAATGGGTCTATTTTCCCCAGAGTCACCTCCCCACTATAAATTGCACCCATAGTCAATTGGTAGCAATTTGACTTTTAAAGCCTATAATCTAACCCAATGAATTTCTATTATTAGATAAATATGAAATTTTGAGAGCTATTTAAATAGAAACGATACCAAATGCTAACCAGATGAATAACAATATTCATAAAATCATCAATACATACATCACTTAAAGCCGGTTGTGGCACTTCCTTAGATGTTTCCCAGGAATCCAAGATGGGCCTGACAACAGCAGGGAGGAATAGGCCTGTAAGTTATGACAACAAAAGACCAATTAGTTGAAAGACTGACTTGATTATATGAACTCTAAAGATGCAAAAAATGCTATATCAGTTTTCAGAGATGACAGTGATTGGAAAAGACATGACTTCCATACTCTGTTGTTTATCATGTTGTAAAAAAGTAATTGAGTCATTGATACAAAACACATTCACCTATATGCTCAATTCCAAACTTTGCAACTACAATAATGACAGGGCCTGTTAATCCAGATCTGATTTGTAGCAGAAAATTCATGGCTCCCACAAGACAGATTCATGATTAACAAATCAATCAACAATAATCAAGGAAGACACAGTAATGTTTATGTTGTTGAGATAATTGATGATGACTCAAACAAATCAAGTTCTGCTTTCCATCCAAGAAAAAACTTTTATGCTTTAAATATAGAATGAAAATTTTATAAAAAATTACAAGTAAATGAGAAAGTAATTGCAAGCAGTAGATAGTGCATTCCACCTTCTTGGCAAGCAAGGAATGATATGAAAAAAACATGAAACAGGGCCAATTAAATCTCTAATTTTCTTGCCTCCCAGAAAGTCATCCCCCATGGATCGAGAGATTTATCCTTATTCCATGTCTCAATGTTCTTGTTTCCCCTTCAACCAAAAAGTGATAGCTCTGAACTGAAAGTGCAAGTTTAATACCCTTCCAATAAAGCACATAATCTCCACCTGGATCTGAAGTAATCTATTCCCAAAGGTTCTAAGGATACCATCAGGATATTCATCTTAAATGCATAATAATGACATGAATCCTACTGATCCTGGGTTCTCTCAAGAAACATTCAATCATATTTGACACAAGTATGCAACCCTCAAAGTGGTGTCCAAACTACCTGATGGATGAGACCACTATCATTGTAGGAAACCAGAGACAATGACACAGAAATAAAGCCAAAGAAATAGCCTCTCAACAGTACAACCCAACTCATTAAGTAATGAAATTAATTGAACCGAATTAATGTTCGACACAAATGAGTAGATTTCAAAATATACTCAATTAATTTTAAGAAAATCCCCTTTTAAAAAAATTCCAACCTAACTTGTTTTCCAACTTTCTCAGACCATAAAATCAATTCAACCCACAGTTTGCCCAAACAACTGAATCAAGCTGGGCTCGGTTTCAGAGCGTAGAAACCAGTTCCCAATTATGTTTTTTTTTTTAAAAAAAAAAACTGACTTTGAATGTCCAAACAAAACCAGTCCCCAAACGATTTCTAAAACAGGTTTTCATCCTTTAAAATTCGGCCACAATCTAGCTTTAAAATCTTTAAGTAGAACCTCAAACACCAACGTTCCAAACCAAAATTTAAGAAAACAGATTTGGCCCTTTTAACCGATTCAGAAAATCTGGTTTTACTCCTTCATCAATTCAGAAACATTGATTTTTAAAAAAAAACTGGCTTTATCTTTAAAATTAAAAAACCGGAGCTTATAAAAAAGAAATCTATAAAATTGTACTGAGTAATCTTCAAAGCGAACAAAAGTTGCGGAAACCCTAATGTTTTTTATTTCGAAAGATAGAGCGAGAAGAAAAGAGAAGAATTAGGGGATGAAGAGGACTGCATACCGACGCCGGCAATGAGACAAGAAGCAGCGACAACGGGCTCTTGGACAACGAAAATCCTCAGCTTCTCCATCACTCCCATCTTTACCGATCTCTCTCTCTCCCCCTTTCGCTTCGCTCCTCCTATCGTCAGTGGCTACCCATTTGCCCGAGATACGAATTTAGAATAGAACATAAACGGGTCGGGCAGGTACTCTACAGCGGAAAATGAAAGTTGGTTCGGGTTTTACCTTAATCTGAAAGTTGGGTCGGGTTTTACCTCAATTTGTATTATCCGACTTGGAAAATAAATTTTACATTTTTTAAATTTAGGTTGGATCGGATGAAGGAAGAAAAATTCAAATTAAATTTAGAATGAGTCAGATCGAGCCTTTTAAAAATTGATTTGATCTGATTTAAATTGATCTAATATGACTCATTCAAAAATTTTAATATAGCACTCAGGTTAAGTTGGATCATCAATTCGAGTTAAATTCAATAATTTTTATATAAATTGAGTTGAATTTATTAAACCTTGCTTGACATATTCGAATTTCAACCCTTCACCAAAGTGATATATTGTTATAATATAAATTAAAATTATATATATATATATATATAAACTTTATCATATGGGAAAGTATAGTTCTAGAGAATATTAAAAATCAAAATTTAATACTTAAATCTATTTTTAGATATCAGATTTAACAATTCAAAATAATAATAGAATGGTGATTAATTTCAATATATCTATTTAGATAGCTGAAAATCATTTTTTATTTTGATTTACTTTAATTTTTAAATTAATATGGTGGGACTTGATAATCCACTATATGCAACATGTAAAAATTCTAACACATGTTATTGGAAGCTAAAGACACCCATCAAAATTCTAAATTGTGACTGGTTTTCTTCGAAAAATTGTAAACAGTGACCCATGAAAAACCGTTTCAAAAATTATAAAATATTTTTTTTTTAAATTCAACATTTGTTTTTTTTTTCATTTTTTTTTTTGAATTTTTGTTTAAAATTTTATTTCAACCCTTCAATTAAACCTTAGTTAAAACATTTAATATAATATTGATGGTACAAGTTTGACCGAGTATATTTAACCCAATCTTTCCTTGAGACGTTTCGTAGTGTGAGCATTTTTAAAACATGGGTGAGAATTCCAACTTTTAGAAGAATACATGATTGATCGAGCTCTCACTTTCAACAGAAAGAAGCTGAATCTTCTGTAGAAAAAATCGGATGGTTCATGGATGAACTTGTCTTAGACTGTGGAGTAGAGTTAAAAAGATTAACATGGTCACTAAACACCACTAAGAGGAATTTACCTTTTCACACAGGTGACCACATCAATCGTATTCCTCTTTGGTTTCTAAAAAAGACAAAACACACACTCCTTTGAACTTGGATTTTCCTTCTTCTTAAAGCAACAACTCTCATTCAAGAATGTTGGAAGATCTCAACAGAGACCCAAGATAAGGACGAACCACTTCAATGCTTCCTCCAATTATAAAAATATGAAGAGAGAAAACAAGGCTCCATTCAAAGGCAGATGCTTGTGTTGATGTAGCTATCTAATGGTGTTGAAGTCTTACCCACCTCTTATCTTGGCTTCCACTTTTCCACCTCTAAAAAGCATTTCACAACTATATTTTAGGATTTTAACTAGAAAATTTTGATTAAATATGGACCACCTGCTCTTTTATATTATGGAGTTTAGATTCTTTGACCCACCCATTTTTTTAAATTTTAGACTACATAAGGAAAAAAGGGTAAAAAATCAATTTTTTATCCTTCCCTCTCAATTTTTAAAAATCCTATTCAAGAGAGAGTTTTCATATTTAGGGGTTACCTGAGTTAACTCCTCTAAAATTTACCCCCATCGAAACACAACATTAAAGAACTGACTTGAAAATATTATACTGTAATAAGTGGACATGTTGGTGTGACTCAGTTATCCAAAGCAAGATATGTAGGTTGCTTAATAGATCAAGTATTAGTTTTTTATAAACAATGCTGGATATCAAAGCTGGATTATCCTTTAAAATTAGCCCAAGACTGAAATTATTCAAAATAATTCTTAGAGTGCAAATCATTGTCCGAGTTAAACTCAATTTGATAAAATTTTAAGTCTGTGAATTTTTTTCAATTTTTTTTAAAGAATCAGTTGAGTTTCTTGACTCGAAGAGATTTCAAGTTAATGAGTTTAGTGCAAACCCTTCGAGTAGAGCTTGACTTGGGCCTCATTTCCACCTCTTCTAATCAATAGTTTTTAAACCTTAGAAAGAATTCATTACCAATGCTTCATTATCATTAACTTATCATCATCAAAATCACATAATATACTTCGAATTCTACATTTCGATACTATAATATAAAAATTTATATTATGTTGCTTCAACATGCATCAATATAATTTTTATCATTTTAGTCTAAATTTTTAATGACTTAATAAATTCTTTGACAATATCTATTTGACCTTTCGACATTAGTCCATTGCTTATTTAATATCTAAAATCACCACTTGCACCCAAATTAAATATAAGTGTTAAGGAAGCATCCATTTCAAGTGGCAAATACTAAAAGTCAATAGGATTTGACAGGAAGGATCTTCTAGACAACAAGCAATCCATCATGGGGCCCACTAGATAATCACCAAAACTGTAATTCCAATTCAATGATTTGGTGGATAACAAACATAGGTGTCTTTCTCTTTAGATCTAACATAATTTGTTAATCACCTTCTTAGGTCAATTCTAGGTAAGTTGTTAAAATCACCACAATTATCTATTATAAAACAAAATTGTTTAAAAAAGAAACCTAAATTAGGAATAAAATTTCATTGACCAGTGCCCATCATCCAAGTTTTTCAGAAATTTTCTCTTGATGTTTGGTTGTCAACTTGTCATCAGTTATTACTGAAGTCAATAATGAAAGTACAGCATGATTAGAGGGTGACAGTAGTGCAAAACGGGCCGGGTCGGAAGGGCTTTAGTTAACTGTTAAAGCCCGAGCCCAATACCGAACTATATATGGGCCCATAGCTTTCCTACTTCTCCTCATTTTAAGTCCCGTTTACTGCTACTGAACCATTTTAAAAGCTGGATCACTTATCAAGTCAGGCTTTTGGGTCCTCTTGATCTGAACTTAGGCTTGAGTGTGGCCCATTTACAAATTTTGTTTCTTCCCGACAAAAATGATCCTGAGGCCCGCCTGGGATTTTGGGCTGGTTTGGCTCGAATGGGCTCAAACTGTGCTGTAAGTAACATTTAAAAGATAATACCATCGCTATAAATTGGTAGTGCTGAAACTTGGACGAGTCGGGTCAGGTTGTAATAAACTCAATTCAATTCATATAATTTTTTTATTGAATCCAGTCTAACTCAATCCGAATTGTTCAACCTAATCTGACTCGAATTGTTGATCCAACTCAACCTAAGTGCTGAACCGAATTACTGACCCGACTCAATCCGAGTGCTATATTAATTTTTTTGAGTGGGTCGGGTCATGCCATTTTTTAAAAATCTTGACCCAACTTGACCCGAATTTAATTCGGATTTCCTTTTCTTCGACCTAACCTGACCCTAATTTTAAAAACATAGAACCCAACCCACTTTATTTCTCTAGTCAAATCATACGGTTCAAGTTAAAATCCGACCCAAGTACCAGCGCTGTAAGTCGGTGACTTTTATGGTTAGTTGCACCGTCCAACTAGTGGACCCAAACAAGTACCAATGTATTGTGTAATACACCGTATGGGGAAAATCTCTTAAAACTAAAAACAGCATACGACATCTAAAATTCCCTTTCTTGAAGCAAACTGAAATGCTTAGCTGTTGGAGTTGCACTCACCGGTTGTTGAGAACAGAGCAAAATCCATACAAACTCTGAAACAAATATCAATCCAATTCCTGGATCCTACGTGAGAAGGACATCTGAGGGTGATATATAATTTCACCAACTATTTTCTTTAATAACTAAATTGGAGCTTAATCAGACTTAAATGGCGTATTAAGGGCTCAATGACTTAGCTTAGTGATTGCTGTATAGGATATGAACAAGAGCCTTATGTAATATGCAAGAAAAGCATGACAAAAACATATGGGTTCTCTACAAAAATCTTGCTTCTCAAGAATGGAATCCACCTAACTAAGATAATTGACTCTGCATCCTAAAATGCTCCTCTCTTTATAAACTTGTGGTGGCCAGTCACATATTCAATCTGCTAAGAGATTGAATAGGTACTGTGATAGAAGGAAAGGTATAAATACTGAAACAGTGGTAGCCTGTTTCTGAAAGAGAGAGAGAGAGAGAGAGAGAGAGAGAGAGAGAGATGGAATCATGGGTTCGAGCCACATTGGTGCTGATGGCTTGCCTACTGTTTCCTCACTCTGTGGAATGCATGACCCGCCATTACAAGTTCAATGTAAGTAGAGATGGTTT
This sequence comes from Chimonanthus salicifolius, assembly GCA_013350335.1. Lineage (NCBI taxonomy): Eukaryota > Viridiplantae > Streptophyta > Magnoliopsida > Laurales > Calycanthaceae > Chimonanthus > Chimonanthus salicifolius. Next base: position 5,279,974 of record CM023537.1, on the reverse strand, counting down.
GGTTTCTAAAATTTGAAATAAACTTCATTTGAGTCGAGTGATTTGATAAAAATCGAGTTCTTGAATCGCATTCAATTTGGACAGTTACAATGGTTTTTTTTTTTTTGAAGACCAAGGTATCTAGACGACCTCTTAGAGTATCCGACAAATCTTTAGGGTATGTGCAAATCTCTATATTGATATACCTCTCACATTTCAAACGGGTTCTTGACCGCCAAACCAACCCCTTACGGGTTAGCGGTCAAAATAGTTTATATTCATGTCAAAACCCATGGGAAGGTTAACTTGGTCTAACTCAACCAATTTATTTATTGTTTTATTTAGATTTTTCTAGTTTGACATCTAACTCAACCAATTTATTTATTGTTTTATTTAGATTTTTCTAGTTTGACATCAGTTTTAACATAATAATTAGACAATTTTATCTTTAATTAGATGGAAGATTAAACTAATTCAAATCGAGTTCCGATCTAATGGGTCATGTCTCAATATACTGCACAATATACTTTTTGTTGCTTGCACAACCGAAAGATGGCAATGGAGCAGGCGAAATGAATGAAGAATCTAAATTTTTATTAAAATAAAATTTAAAACCTTTCACAATGAATTAACGAGAGAAAACTCCAAAAAGGTTGGTGTGTTGGTTTGGTTAGAAATTTGTCTCAAGAAACTGAAGTTTTGAGTTCGAATCTCATCTCGTACCAAAAGGTCATTGCACATAGTTTTATCTTGTGTGTGGGTAGAGAGGCTTGTACACGTTCCGAGGACTAGTTGGGTGCTTCAAAAACCTTTCGACACCTAAATTATAAAACAAAAGATTTAGATTAAATTTGATGAATTAAAAAATATACAATAAAATTTTTATTTGAAGTATTTTTTGCTAATGTGTGCAGGTGGTACAGAGAAATTACACTCAACTTTGTGAAACGAAGCCAATCGTTACCGTTAATGGCAAGTTTCCAGGGCCCACTCTTCATGCAAGAGAAGGAGATGATGTTCTAGTGAAGGTCACCAACCATGTAAAATACAATGTCACCATTCACTGGTGAGTACAGTAAAATAACTCGCACCATCTTCTCATAATTGCATATAGAAATAATAGAATAGCCTCAACCTTTTTTTCTTTTTAATGGTGAGACTCAGCCCTCCATCATTGATCCAACACTTTCTACAGTTCTTATTCCTTAGGAATGGTTTGCCCTCTGTATTTAACACTCTATTTGATTTGATTGATATTATTGAATTAAAATCGTTTCATTACGGATGATGAAACTTAAAAATTAAAATACTACAAGTGTGGACTTGTTAGATTAAAATTTACCCTTAAATGAAGTTTCTATTAAAGAATTTTTATGAATTATAAAACTGAGCATGATGAAGATTTTTTTTACAGGCATGGAATTCGACAGCTTAAGACGGGTTGGGCCGACGGGCCGGCATATATCACACAATGCCCGATACAGACGGGGAAAAGCTATGTGTACAATTTCACCATCTCAGGCCAAAGAGGCACACTCTGGTGGCATGCTCATGTTCTTTGGCTAAGGGCCACAGTCCATGGTGCCATTGTCATTCTACCAAAGCTTGGGATCCCCTATCCTTTTCCAAAACCAGATAAGGAAGAAGTTGTAATTCTAGGTGAGCATACAAAATTCAACACTACTACTCCCTAAATTTTTCCTTGGTTGGATCTTTGCAAGGCATGGCGCTTCGTCGTCGCCATACATGCTGAATTGATTTCTCAAATTGTAGGCGAATGGTGGAAATCGGATGTCGAAGCTGTGATCGATCAAGCTACGCAATCGGGTTTGCCTCCAAATGTTTCAGATTCACACACAATCAATGGCTACCCAGGCCCCCTTTCGAATTGTTCTTCACAAGGTAAAAAGATGGAAATGTAGGCTTCTCTCTGTATTCAAATGATTAAGAAGCACAAGTTGGCTAAGGTTCAAAACCTCAAATCTTGATAATGACTAGAATTGATGATGTCCATATGAGATTCTTAAACCAAATGTCTGATAATTATAAGTCATTTGACAAACACTTCTGTTCTGTTCTGTTCTATACTTATTGGTGATTATGTGAACACAGGGGGATACAAATTGCAAGTTGAGAGTGGTAAGACATACTTGTTGCGCATCATCAATGCTGCCCTCAATGATGAACTATTCTTCAAGGTCGCCGCACACACGATGACTGTCGTCGAAGTTGATGCTGTCTACACCAAGCCATTCAAAACCGATACTATACTTATTGCACCGGGCCAAACAACAAATGTTCTTTTAACTGCCGACCAAGGCTCCGGTAGATACTTGGCCGCGGCCTCACCATTCATGGACTCGCCAATTGTCGTTGACAACGCAACCGCTACTGCCATTGTTCACTACGCTGGCACACTAGCCACATCCGCGGTGACCTTCACTAATCCCCCTCCGATGAATGCCACCCCATTGGCGACCAAATTCACCATTGCTCTGCGGAGTCTAAATTCGAAAGCTTTTCCTGCTAATGTGCCATTGACGGTTGATCATTCCCTTTTCTTCACCATTGGTATTGGCATTAATCCGTGCTCAACTTGCATTAACGGGACTCGGGTGGTTGCAGATATGAACAATGTAACCTTTGACATGCCAAAAACTGCACTCCTCCAAGCACATTATTTCAATATAAGCGGTGTGTTTACCGACGATTTTCCAGGCAACCCTCCCATACCTTTCAATTACACCAGTAGCCTCCCGACAAACTTGAAAACGATGAACGGGACGAGGCTTTACCGACTAGGGTACAACTCTACAGTGCAAATTGTGCTACAGGGTACAGGGCTTGTAGCCCCAGACAACCACCCCATCCATTTGCATGGCTTCAATTTCTTTGCAGTTGGAAGGGGATCGGGAAATTTCAACCCCAAGACTGATCCTTCCAATTTCAACCTCGTCGACCCCGTTGAAAGGAATACAGTTGGAGTCCCTTCCGGTGGATGGACGGCAATCAGATTCAGAGCAGACAATCCAGGTACGCATAATTATTCAAGAAAATCTGCATAACAACATTCTGAATGCTTATTTATCTAATTAAATTGTGATAAACTGTTGAAGCTTTTGAGAAATTCTCAGTCTTTCATTCCAATGGAGGGGGATCATGAAACACCAAGTTCATTTTACATTCCTTTGGAATCCATTGATGTCTCTTCTAATGATCTAAATTGAAGTATTCAATTTCTTTTTTTTTTTTTTAAATCTTCTCTCATTGTGATTGCAGGTGTGTGGTTCTTACATTGTCATCTAGAAGCACATACTACATGGGGGCTTAAAATGGCATTTGTGGTGGACAATGGTAAAGGCCCCAATGAAAGGCTTTTACCACCACCTAAGGACCTTCCAATGTGCTAGATGGGCCAAAGGGCCTAAATCATACAAAGTTGAAGAGTTTTCTTTCATGAAAAAGATGTTGAGGAATTTAGTTAATATAAGAAACAAGATTTTAGATCTCAAGAAGAAGTTATTCCACGACAAATTTCATTTTATTTAGCTTTTTATCTTTTTTCTCTTTATTTTTTCAAATATTTACATATGTATATGTGTCAACGTGCGTGAAATTAAGAGAGATTTGGTTTGTCTTCTTCAATCGATAGAAGAACATCTGAAAACTTTGTATTTATAAAGAAAATTACAATAAATGAATGAAGAAAGTAATGCTCTGCAAATTCTACACATGTAAAATCAATGAAAAGTTATTTTCCATTATTCTTGGCACTTGATATGAATTTTCACTTTGATTCTTTACATCCAATTTCTTTATGGTTCTTTCATGTGATGGCATATTGAACACTTGGACAAGACCGTCACATCAAAATATCAAATAAAGAATACTTTCTCTTTGTAAAAAAGAAAGGCGGATCACAATCACTCCAACTACCTTATAGAAAACTCTCTTTGCAAGTGTTGTTTGGCCATCCATCTTTTCCAAGAAACAAAGACAGCCATGGAAATTATTAGGCTTTGAATGATGCATTGATAGATGATATACAAATTTTGACAAAGCATGGGACCTATGGTGTGGCTTTGTCTATCAGTTAGTTTAAATTGATCTAAACATAAATTTATTCTTTGCATTCATATCTTTTAAAATTTAACATTTATTAAATATATTCTCATTATTAGATCTAGAATTAAAATAGTTTCGAATTTAAAATTCAAAGTCAAGGATTAGATTAATCTACTAGGAAATACTTTGAATAATCTTATAGGCCACATAATTATGTCTCTGTCCATCATTTTAGTTATGTTAGAGGTGGTGTGCTCCTTAGATAACTAGAGCCTAAGAAGTTTATGTGTTTCTTAGACATTCTATTCTTAAAAATATGCTCTCTTAAATGTGTGAACTTTCACATAATGATTGGGATTTTTTTTCTTTTTTTACCTTTTTCACTATGTAAGGTGATGCAGAGCCTCTTTTTAACTGGAGAAGGGGTTATAAATTTATCCGCCAATATGTATTGGTCGATACAGGCATCTTAGCCATACGTATCGAGAAAAAAAAAATTGGAATAGACAAATATCTTTTACATTGAAGAATTTATTTCTAAACTTTCGTAAAATCATAAACAATACAAGATTAAACTAAAACAATGATCAATACTAATTTAAAATAGAAATAAAAATTGAAATGGCTGATAACGTCTATAAAACGCTTGTATTGAGTGATAACATAAGTGTACGAACAATACAATACTAATACGTATCTAGATATATAAAATCCAAACATATCAGCTGAATTTTTCACCCTTTGAACTTGAATGATTGAAGAAGGGCCTAAGTCAACCTGCATTACCAATTGTAACTGGCTCTTATGCATTGCACGAGTCGATATTGAAACCCTAATTTTGTTTCCATACTTCCATTTCATGTTGCCCTGAGGCATTGGATGCAACAATATCAAGTGATTTGCAAATCAAATGTAGTCCTTATGTGATCTACAAGAATCAGTGAGATAAACGTTCATTCTTTATGAAAGATATTTTACTTAACACGTACTTCCATGATGTTCAATGAAGTGATTGGGTCTTCAAAATGACAGATTAAAATAATATCATTCTACTCTATGTGACACTTCAATGAAGAGGGAGAGAGGGACAGCGAGGGAGCAGGTGGTCATATCAGCCATAAGATATGAGTTTCCTTCTACGTGAAATTTGGGTTGGGTTTTAATTAGACTAGAGAAATCAGTGGGTTTAAATTATATATTTAAATATTTTGGATTAGATATGGTCACGTTGGAAAAAAATCTGCATGAAATTAAGGTTGAGCTGGATTGAGAAATTTTAAATCAACTCGATTTAATCCGATCCGACCTAAGTGCACCAAGTTATGAAACAACAATCGGGTTGAGTAATTCAGGTCAGGTTGGGTTCGCTAAGTTTTGACATGAGTTGAGTTAAATTTATTAAAATCCAACCTAAATTTCAATCCTACTTTTAGTATTGAAGTTTTGAGAATGGGCCGAAACACATCGATTTCCTTAATAACTGGTTTTTGGAAGTCTGTCCTAATATTTGAAGTGATTTTAGGAATTAGGAATCCAAAAAATAAAGTGTATAATTAGGCCACACATCCTAACATGGGTATTTTTTGTCAAGAGACACGGGTTTTAAAAAATTTATGTGAAAATTCTACTTTACCTTTCACCTTTCCTAACCTTTTGAAAAACAAAATTATGAGTGCACCGCTCAGAATTATAGGTTTATCGCTCATAGGTACACTGCTCGTAATTATAAGTTCGCCGCTATAGATGAGTTCTGCATGCCAAAATTATACTTAATTTTGAAATTATAGGTGCACCGCTCAGAATTTTAGGTACACCGCTCATAATTATAGGTGCACCGCTATGGATGAGTTCTGTACGCCAAAGTTATATTTAATTTCGAAAGTATAGGTGCACTGATCAGAATTATAGGTACACTGCTCATAATTAAGGTGCACAGCTCATAATTATAGGTACACCGCTCATAGGTACACCACTCATAATTATAGGTACACCGTTGTGTTCTACTTAAGATTTTCATATGGAAGGGCAGGGGTAAAGTGGGAATTTCACTTTTTCCCGTGTTTCATAACAAAAAAACACCCGTGTTAAGATGGACGGCCTTATAATTAATTGGTGTTATTGGGCCGGTGATATGATGTTGGTGACATTTCTAACACTTCAGTGAACGTGTTTGCCGCCTTTTCTTGTATAATACTCTTGGGTTGCATCTAGAATGGGCCTTTTGAGGCTTTAGACCGGCCTGAACCAAGGCCTAATTTATATTTATTGAGTCTGAACTCAAACTTGACCCAATGCAGTGAACCCAACCCAATTTGTCGATCGGACTCTGAAATGCAGATTGTACATTCAGGCCCAGATTTTCTTAGGCCATGTCAGCATAGCTTGAATAACTTCGTACATCTGATACAAATATAACATGTATTAGGTAAATCATTTTAGCACCCCTATCCAAAAAGTTCCACATAAGTTGAGAGGTTGGGTGATGGAGACTTTACATGAGAGGGGCAACTCTCCCCATTGTAAAGTCTTTTGAGCTCAAAGCGGACAATATCACGATGAAATAGGGGTCACGTCGTTATATTCATAGACATTTTATATTTGAGATAATATATAATATAATCTAATCAAATCAAATTCTTGGGCTTTCTCAAATTAAGGGTTTTGAGCTTGCAGATCATTTTTAAACCATTGATCCTCAAACCTGGTCCAATTTCAAATCAGCTTATACTTTCACACGAAATCGAGTCCATTCTTAATCAGGGTCACCCTGAATTCAACTTTTTTTTTTTTTTTGCTTTATCATTACTCATTAGGATTCTCTTTGGGTTTTTTCACAACGGAAAAGGCCTGTGTCCAAATGGGCCCCAAGAGACATGAAGATCTCCAGAATCTTAATCAAGAGAGAACATAAATAGACATTTAAGCCCTTCAACCAAATGATTGGAATCTTGCACCATGAGAATCTTCCAACCTTTGCAAATCCAAGGTTTTCTGCAGTCTGCACATCAATTCATAAGCATACAAAAGAAAACAATGGCAGTTGGTACTTGATTTTTTCACACATGGGCCATGCTTTCATGTGTCCTAGCAAAATAATATCATTCCTTTTATTTATATGATCATACAACATCCTCTATTTAAGTCATTTATTGTGTTTATTTCAATTAATGTTTATAATTGAAATGACTCATCTCCCAAAAACTGAAATTTCTCCTCTATAATTATGATGGTTTAAATTTCATGGATAGAATTAAGAGCAAAACTCAAGTAAAGTATATAGTTATCAAATAATGAATTTCAACTCGTCAAATACATTTTTCTACTTAAGAAGTGTTATATGTTCAAATTTGATATTAGACTAACTTTTAATTGGTACACCTTTGAATCACGACATAAAAATGGGATCACGGTTTACTTCGTTTCATTTTTTTCTATATTTGCATCTCTAGTGCCTCATTTTCTATTATTAATATAATCATCATTAAAAAAAAGACATTGTTAAAATGGTGATTATCTAAATCAAAATTGAAGACCTTTTACAAAGAGTTAGGTGATGTTTCTTAGGAAAATATTAGAAAAAAAAATTCAAGTCTCTTTATCCAGAGAGGCTGCTTTTTAAGTTTTAAAGTTGTACACATATTTCTGAATAAAATATATAAAAATGATAAAAACAATGAATGAATAAAATTTTATATCTGATGATCATTTTAGTCCTAAGATTTCAAAGTTTGAAATTTTGATTATAATAAGTTATTGATTTTTTTTATGATTCAATCTCACAAATTTTGATGATTAGATAGAGGGGTTTTTCTTCACATCAAAAAAGGTCTCATTCAAATGACTTTTTCTTAGACACTATAAAGTATTTTTTATTTGTTTTTAATTTAATCTCTCCCCTACTCTTGATGTGTATATATTAAATTTAATAAAGTGTCCTCTTAAAGTAAAATAAAATAAGAAGAAATGGAATAAGGTTTTGCACAATTGCCCAATCACAACTCACCACCGTTTTAGCTCTCTCTCTCTCTCTCTCTCTCTCTCTCTCTCTCAATAGATCTCAAGAAGTGAAGAGAAATGGGTGTGGGACTGTAGGAGGAGAATTCTCTGTTCTTTTCATTTGTTGCATCTTTGTACTTGCTCAAGCCCCCCTAAGAAGAAAGATTCTTTCTCAATTTCCTGCCTTTTTTCCTTCTTTATATTCTTTTAGTTTTATCGGTTCTTTTCATTTTTTCTTTCTTCCATTCCTTCTTCTTCTTCTTTTATAATTATCTTTTTGGGGTCTGTTGGACTACTGTGTTAATGAGTTTTCGTATATTGGGTGTTACAGTATTTTAGGGTGAAGTTTCAGCTGCAAAGAAATGGTCTGGGCTCATTCGTAAGGTTCTTCTCTTCAACCCCTTCCACCCTTCTGTGCTATACTCATCTGGGTCTGTATGATTTTGTTATTTCTAGTTCAATTGCATTTTGTAGATCTGATAGGAGTCTATAGTGTTTATATCTGTACTTTTTAATGATTTTGAAAAGTTGGGTCTTTGCTAGATTCAGAAAAGGTATTTGGATTCTCATCAAATTTATATGTTGCCCCTTTCCCCTGTAAAAACACCCACATCCATCCATATCATTTCCCAATTTTCAAATTTTCTCTGCGTTTCAAACTTTGCAATACAAATTTTCTTGGACCATTTGAAATTACTGTATGGAACTGTGGTTGATGTGTTCTTTAATCCATTCATGTCAGTGTGAACTCTTCTGCTGATTTTGAAATGTTGAAGTGGGAAATGGAAATTCTCTCTTCTGCGTCATATATGCCTGACTCAACTTGGATTCTCAATGAGAAAAAAAACTGGACTCACGAAGAGAACAAGGTGTTCGAAAATGCTCTCGCATTCTACGATGAAGACACACCTGATCGTTGGCTGAAGGTGGCTGAAATGGTACCGAGCAAGACTATTGCAGATGTTATGAGGCACTACAAGGATTTAGAAGATGATGTTAGCCATATTGAAGCCGGTTTGATCCCAATTCCAGGTTATGGTACCTCCTCATTTAAATTGGAATGGATAAACCACCGTGAATTTGATGGATTGAAATCATCGTATGCCTCTGCTGGAAAGAGGGTGGTCACTAGGAATGACCAGGAAAGGAAGAAAGGCATCCCATGGAGTGAAGAGGAGCATAGGTAAATTCTCAGACTCCCAAAGGATTTCCTTTTTTGCATATATATAGACAATCATTTTGGGACCAAGCCTGTTATGCAAACTTGAGATCCTAGATTTAATTTCAGCTAACCTAGGAGAAAAGAAAAACAGAAATGGAAGATCTAAAACCTTATTTCTTCATTCTGAAAATCTGCAAAGTTTTCTTGTGTAAATGTTGACATTAAATAACATAAAAGCTAAGGGCATAAATCCGGAATTTTCTTCTTGCCAATTTTAATCCTGTTAAAGATAGATTCTATGGAAATAAGAATAGATTTTCATTTTTCTTAGTAGTTTGAATTACCTCAAATTGCATTTGGTTTGAATTCTTTCGATCGCGGATGGTTTGATTCTCGTATCTATTTTGTTGGCATGGCCCGAATCTCATCTGTGCTTTGTGGGACACTTCTCTTCTGATAATGATTTTGTGTGCAGAAGACAGAATAATGATTTGATTTCCATTTTGTTACAGCTTTGAACAAATAGCAGAAAAGATAACCACAAATCTACGAAAAGAGTGCATTCCCTTGTGTTTTGGAGCTAATGTCTTTGAAGTGATTCTTAAGCTTGAGGTCTAATCAATATGGGTTCTGCTTAATTCTATGAATTTTAATTTGATAGGCTGATCTTAATTATTTTTACAGTCAGTTTTAGTTAAGATTTTGCTATCAGATGCCCCTTTCTTTCATAAATGCTTTTTAAATGTGTAGGAAAATATGTAAGTGATGCCGGTTTTTATTAGTGGAAGGTGTGATCTGAACCTTTGGTGATTAACTGTAGGCTTTTTTTGCTGGGATTGGATACGCATGGGAAAGGTGACTGGAGAAATATTGCGAGAAATTTCGTAAAGACAAGGACCCCAACTCAAGTGGCTAGCCATGCTCAAAAGTATTTCATCCGGAGGCAATATGCAGGAGTTAAAGATAGGAGAAGACCCAGCATACACGATATCACGACTGTCAATCTTTCTGAAAACAGACCTCTTTCACCATCTAAATCTTCCACACTTTCCATGCAGAGTGATTTGGCTACTGCAACAGAAGCACCAGACCAGTTCCCATTATCTATCGATTCAAACCGACAAGGTGATTGGGGTATGGTTTTTAGCCAAATGCCACCTCACACACATGGGAGTCTTTTCGTGCAGCCTGCTTACGGGTTAAGTTTCTACGGGCTATTGCAAGGGCAAAACTATCATAGAGGCAACCTTCATGAATCTCATTTCAGACCCCAGAATATGGTTTTACAGCTCCAATCTGCACACCATCACCCTCACGGATAACACGCAATCTATTCAGTTGTTTAATAGATCCAAATGTTTAAACTTTCTTATTATGGTGCTCTTTCCTCTTTTCTCCTTTTCTGTAAATATGTTGATGGGAGTACTCAAGCTGGTTTGCAGTCATTCTGACCTCTAGAAGTGTTTAATCTGTATTTATCTCTTAATTTTACATTCTCAGCATTGTGGTTGAGAAGTGAAGATTTTACAATAATAATTGAACATAATGGAGGTTGAGGCTGATCAAAGTTGATGTCGTATGCTTGGGAAGTACAATGCATGTATGAAAGGATATTGTGCTCAAATTTCAGAATATGGAATATGTCATGGTTTTCTATCTAGATTTGCACAGGATTGGTATTTCTGACTTTTGAGGTTGCACATCTGTAATAATCCATGCCGCTTGTCTTTGTTCTTTCTTATCTCAGATGCTCCTTAAGATTATTATAGACTTTTCAGAGGGAATGATATTTAGAGGATTTAAGGGCTTATTCTTAAGCTGTATATAACTCTGAAACACAATCTGTTTGGAGCACTAGTATACAGGTTGTGTGTCACATATATCTTGGTAATTAAATTATGTCATTCAAGTCGATTGGCCGATTATCATCTTTGCCGGCAGTGCTTGTTTTGATCTCACCATTGCATCAATAGCATCCACTCTATTTATCTAAGAAAACATAGATCATTGTTCACTCTGCTCTTTTCACTTTGCAATTTGGGTCATTCCCCACCAACCCATGAGCAAAAAAGCAATAATTTATCAATCAATTTGCATGGATCAGCTAGCAACTGGCGGTGGGTGGGTTGCGAATCCAGTAAATTCAACCCAATATGTGAAGTCATTTTTTCTGGTTGTTTGCGACCGTTCATTCGGCTAAAGCTGAAAGACAGAAGTAGTTGGAATCAGATGAAAGACCCTATCAGCAGATGCCCATCCAAGTTGGCTGAGTCACAGAGCATTTACTTTGATTTCAATATATCATTGCTTCTTATTGCCTACTTTCCTAGATCTTTCTTTTCCCCAAACGATCACACCTTCAAATTGGCCTCTTTGACTGTACTTTACTACCAAACCATAGTTGGAGCTGAGTCTGCATTCCACTCATTCAGCATCACATGCTTCAATTCTCTTTTCATTGATTCTTTCAGACAGAGACATATTCCAAGCGGGTTCATTAGTGAATAGATTCAATCATTCAAGTGTTTACCTGGAAAGGATACCAACCCATGTCAGATAACCCACGTTGTTTTATGCTTATTTTGCTCTTCCTTAGCCTATTCTCAAAATTCTAATTGTTTTCGACCTATCGTCTTCTTGACGATGACTGGTTTGCGGTCCCACTCTTCTTGGCACAAAGGAGGTGTGATGGTTTTGTGATCCTGGGACACCAACCAACACATAAAAGAGACCTTATTGCCTGTGCGTCACACTCATTTTTACACTCGTGGGATCAGAGGATCTGGCTTTTCATTAAGAACTGGATTTGGATCCTTTCTTGATCAAAGAGATTGTTAGTTTAAAGCTTCAACCAATGGGCTCCTGAACCGCAGATTCTCTAGTCAAGTGGGAATAACCAAGAATCTTATGACCCTTTTTTCTTCTTCTTTTTTCACATACCTTTCGTAAGTATGATGTCTTTCTTGTAAAGGATGCGTTTTGAAGCAACCCATAATTGATTCGAATTCTTTGCTGGAAGGGATGGTTATCCATAACCCGTCTTAGGAAGAAGAAGTCTTGAGTTCTATTCGCACTCCAATTCAAAGGGTTACTCCTTATAGAGTTATTCGATGTGCGTGAGTAGAGAGACTTACACATGTCCTAAAGATTAGTTGGATACTCTAAGAGGTCTGAATGAACTTTGGTCATGAAAAAAAATAAAAAGTTAAAACTGCATGATTCTTCAACCACCCCTGATGATGGATCCTGTTGATTCCATCTTTCTTCCACTATCAGACAAGAAATTCCTTCTCCACTGTACCTTGTTATTCATTAAAGCGAAGCAAATTATGAAGGTTTGACAAAGCCATACACTCCTGCTATCAGACACAAGTACCTCAATTACAAATTTCGATCGAAATCTTTTGTTTAAACTTGGCCAAAATATCTATTTTTCAGAAATACTGACCGAAACATTCGAAATATTACTGACACTTTTAAATTTTATCAGAGATTTTTCAGTCCAAATAGAGACTGAATTTCTTTTCTCGCCAGAGTTTATAACTGAGGACACAAAATTCCTTTGCTCTGATTTATTATTAGCTTAAGACACTATTCTGAGCTAGACCTAAATGGTAATTTGAAAATACTAGCAATTAGTACACTTATCCTTTTAGTCTTGATTTTTGTACTTTTTTTTCATTAAAAAAAATTCCAGACCATGTGTAAACTCCAAATCCCCATATACTAAATAAATCTATAGGGAGTAATTCTATGAGAAGTGAACAGGATTGAACGTGAATCGAATTCAAAAACTCACTTAAAGAGACGAACGTCTTGACCGTCAAACCAAACCTTCCAAGTTTTGTACAATTTTCACCCATCTAATGAATGAAAAAAAAAAAAAAAAGTTTTTTCATTATAACAAAAATTTGATATCTCAAATCATTGATCCATTGAAAATAACTAAAGTGAAAAAGGGAGTTGCACAATCGGTTGGATTATTTTATTATTAAGAACATAGACTTAGTGTCTGTATAAAGTTGTACTAGGAGTTGTTTGTTAAAGTCACCAATGGAGATCATTGGTAATAATAAAATGTATGAAAAACCCTCCTGAGGTTAGGTGAGTTAATAGTGAAGCCTAATTAGTTTAACAAATTTTATTTAGGCCCAAAGCACCTTGGAGTGTAACTTGGGTTCCTCAATTTATAATTTTTTACTATTTACCTGATATTTTATTTCTATGAACGGCTGACTATCTAATGTTTTTAGGACTGAAATTGATTTTTTTTTTTTTTTTATAATTACCAACTATACTACATGAGAAAAACATACAACTTTGCCAAACTTATAAAAGAGAAAACACAGTCTTAATTTCAAAATACCCATTACAAATAAACAATATAATCTCCTAAAAACTCTCTCATTTACGCTTTATTTTTATATCATATGGCAGCCTATATGACACCCATTAGACTCAAGAGTTTATAAACATAAGAGATAACACTGTTAAAAATTCAAAGATAGTTTGCTCATTTCAAGCTATAGTAGTTGCTAAAAAATTAAAACGATCAATTCATCTCTAAATTTGTTTATATGTCAATCAATGATTTGTGGCACCACAAATTATATAGTGCACTAATATCAGAGGATCTTACAAACATTGATAACTAAGGTGTTCAGGATTCTTAGAACACTTGACTAATTTTTAGAGATGTTCAAATTTCCCAACCCACTAGGGCTGCAACTCGGGTCGGGTTTTGGCCCGACCCGCATGACCCGACCCAAGAAATCATGCTGGGTTGGTCGAGAATTTCGGGTCAGCGGGTCAGGTCTGGTTGAGAATATAAAAACCCATATGAAATTTTGGTCGGGTTGGATTGAGGATTTTACAAGTTAACTCAACCCAACCCAACACGGTTAAAATTACGCATGAAATTCGAGTCGGGTCGGGTTGAGGATTTTTCAAGTTAACTTAACCCAATCCAACCCGGGTAAAATTAGGCTAAACTGGGTTCAAAATTTGGGTTGAGTTGTGAAGTTCAGGTTGAGAATTCGGGTCGGGTTCCAATATATCAACTCGGATGGGGTTGGATTTTAAGGAACCCGATCGGCCAGAACCGAGTTGCAACCCTACTACCCACACAGACTCGGGGAGTGACCCTTTAGGTAAGATTAAAATCTAACTTAGGACTCCCACTTCTAAGACTCGGGGAGTGACCCTTTAGGTAAGATTAAAATCTAACTTAGGACTCCCACTTCTAAGACGAGCCCCTGACCATGATTCTAAGCAATTTAAGTTACACTAATAAAACATTGAAAATAAAAATTATGAAAAAGAAAAATTACTAAAAGTTCTAAATTTAAAATATTCACTACAAAAGAAACAAGCGTCTTCTAAAAATCTCCTTTTTTATGTTAAGCACATTACCGAATTATATAATACTCCCGAATGTAAACTTTTTTAACCGTAACAAAAAAATAATATTAATAACAAGAAGACTTTTGGTACAAGAAAGAAAACATGAGGGATTCTAAAAGGTCCCGAATGTAAACTGTAAAATGAATTTCATATTTTTATAAAGATTTATTGAATTGGGTGATTTGTTAAAGATTTGTGATTGGAATAATAAGACACTGTACTTTTTAACACACCTATTTTTTTATAGAAAAAAAAAAGCACTTTGTCCTTTTTAAATATACTAAAATTTTGAATTGTGATATTACATTAAAAATATAAAGCGAATGCCTTAATGACTATCCCATGATTTATTGTCAATTTTTTTTGTTCACAATTTTAATATATAAAAGTATTTTTAATCGGTCCATCCCTAGTAAAGAGAGAATATATATGATTTAAATATAAATTGCAAAGTTAAATTAATAAAATGAATAATTTAAAAAAACGATGACACATAAAGTAAAATAAAAAATAAAATTCCAAGTCTCAACCCAACTTGCACTTTTAAAGGACTTATCCTATTCAACCTGGAGAGACTCAAAATATTCTTCACCATTGCTTAAAACATTGGTCGGTACTTAAAAATATTAATTAATATTTATTGAGTTACGAAACTTTCAATGTATTGATTTAATTGATTAATAATTTTCTATAATATGAACATCTACACCCATTACCTAAAGATACATCTGAGACTCTAGTCTCCGAGATATTTCATGTTACTCCTATTAATTAATTCACACGTGGGGTTTTGTGTATGCAAAATTAACATAAATATGTATAGAAGAGAGAGATGAGCCTCCCAATTTGATTGAAGTCAGGAAATTGATGATCTTAACGAGTTTAATTAATCACCTATCTCGACCTTAAACTTTAATCTAAACAAATGAAATTCACTAAATATAGCGATGATAATTGAGTTAGAAATACAGTTTTTTAATATGTAATCTAATAAAATTTATATTTATTAAATCAATCAAACCAAGATTTTAAACTCTAAAATTTTATAGGCTTTAAATTTCAAAATCTACAAAAATATGAGTTAATTCATTCAAATTAAAGTAAATTTTCATAAATCTCACAATTAATCAAAGACCAAACCATTGCTTATAATCATCATTAAAAAGTCTGGATCATCAAAGACCAAACCATCTCATATTCTTATGTAAATTAGAATTAACTGATACAAACATCGGCATTAAACCAACTTAGCAATATAGTTTTCCACAAAGTTAGTAAATCAACATGCAAAAGCAAATGCTGGGATGAATACAATATTATCTTTTAAGTATCAAGCCCTCCATACTCGCAGAATCTGATTTAGGGTATCATATCACAGCATGACAAACCAAACACACATGAAACGGATCGCCTTCCATTGATCTAAAACATAGGAAAAACATAGTAGAAGCTGTACTTGTTGCAGGAAACTGAGTGGAAGCATCAATTTGCTTCGAACTCTCGACTGCTGAAAACAGCAAACCTAAAATTAGACCACTCAACATGCGTCTCCTCAGGAGAGGGGAGACAAATGGACTCGAAAAGTAGTCGTGAATCCGATGACTGAAGACCCAGTAGAAAAGGGTCACGATGATTGAGACAAAAGGGGCATGGTACAATAAGATCAAAAAGTATCAGCAGCTGCTGTATCCACAGATGACATGCTCCAAATTTGATGCAGATCTGTCTATTACGAATAAGAGGTGAAAGGCAAACTAAGAAAATTCAAGAAAAGCAGGGTTTACCATCACAAAACGTGGAACATGTCGTGGCTTGTACATGATTGATCTCTCAGCTTCACAGTTGCAATACTGCAATTACCAAAGCCAAGCAGATGTTACACATTTGAGAACTTCCCAATAGTTTAAGACCTGTTATTCGGGGCAATCAGTTCAACTGAGAATGCGAGATACACAATGGAATCGATTCTTGTGTTGAAGATCACCACAGGCTGGAAACAGAAAGTCATCAACCTGAGCATGCGCCTCCAAATGGCAGCGTTTGTTGTTACAGGACTAAAGGCTCTCACTGCAAATGATACAGAAAGGACTATGGCACAGTACCATTCCAGAGTATCCAGCCACAGAAGAGTGAGGTAAAAGAAGAGAATATACAATCAAAGCAGAGGGATGACAGTTTCAGGGTAATCTGTCCTCTGCCCAGCAAGGGAATAGTATGCAAGTATTTGTGCTGGCTGCTCCTGCGATGGGGGGATGAATTCTATGTTCCAGTATGGACGGATCATTGCCAAAAGATCACTTCCCATTGCAGATGCCTTGTATCCCTGCACCCATATATATCTCAATGAAGTCAGTTGCATTACCGCTTGAGCTAATGCTTGCTCACTGAAGCAACAATTTCTCATTTCCAGCCTCTGCAAACTTGGGCAACCCTTTGAAAACTCAAGGAGTCCATAATCAGTTTCACCAACACAACCCAAAAGGATCCACCTTATGTTGCTGCTGTACTTTCCAATGTAACCAAGGCCAGTATCTGACAGGCCTCCTGGACGGAGATAAAGAGCAAATCTCCGCAGCTTAAGGCAGCCCATCAACAGAGCTCGAACTCCATTGTCTAGTGGCAAGTCTGTTACTGTTTCTTCCTTGTCAAGCAAGACCAGTCGAAAGTCGCATAGATTCTTGCTGAAATAGCCAATGGCTTCCAATGCGGCATTCGTGATATCTGACACATACACAGCCAGATATTCTAATTCTGGGCAGCCTTCAGCCAGGGCAGATAGCCCTCTCTGAGAAACCACTCCACGTTCATCCTCCATAGCCTGTTCATCCTCCCCACGCTCAACTCTAAGCCTCCTCAGCTTTTTACAGTTACGAGCAACGACTTCTAAACCACTGTCTCCAATGACATTCCTCACCTACATAAATTCAACAAAATGCCAAAGTCATAAGCTTACTTATTTTTGGACTTCTCTGTTTTGATAAAAAGGGCATGCTTAGGATCACGAATACAACGAACAGAACTTTTCCCTCACAAATAACCTGAATCTAGCATACATTTCATGCTTAAAATATAAATACATAATGCCTATACTGAAAATTCTTTTCTCCTCCAATAAATAATGAATTAATTATACTACCCAATTTCCACATCCATTTCACAATTGCTACATAAATACTGCAACAAATTTTGTAAAATAAGGGATGGGATACATCTAATATTCAAACTGTTTATTCTCTCCAGCAACCATACAAACAATTTCCTTTGGCAGCACGCATCCAACAAGGTTGATGCATGCTCAACAGGTCAAATCCATTAAAAATTAAAAGCTCATTTGTTGATGATTAATATGGATTACTACTTTATATACCCCTACTTAATGACAAAATTACTTGTATTTTTTATTTGACCCATGGCATATTCACTATAGACCCCGTCTGACAAATGTCCCAGGATTTTGTATAATCATAAATACCAGTGTCCCCATCTTCTGCTTTTCTCAGTGATAATAGACGCGTGAAAATATGAACCAGCCTAGGAAAGCTTACCTCAAGAACTTCCAAATTGGGGCAACGTTGAATCAACTGGCAATGACCCTCAGTATCAAGTAATGTAAACTGCAGATCCAGCTTTTTCAACAATGATGTGCATGGGAATAGTATAGTCATGTGGTTCTGTCTCATGTAGCTGAGACCCACCTGGAATAATCTGGATGGAAATGATACACTCGAATACCTGTTGACTTCTCCCACTTCATCACTGAATGAACCTCCACCAAACTCCTCTAAATTTTTTGATGCCTTGAAGAAATCAACAAGATCCAAGATTTCAAAATCACTGATTTTTAAAGAAACTAAGGAGCGGCAGTTTCTAGCTATCAATTCAAGGTCTCGGATATTGATACATTTGAGCTCTGTCATATAGAAATTCAAGGTTTCAAGAACAGTGTTGTTCACAGCAAGTTCATGGAGCCATGTCCCATCATACTCTTTAATAGAGCTCTCTTCCAAAAACAAAGTTCTTAGACATCTGCAAAGCATGACACAGCAAAAGAAATCATAGGATTTCCTTATTAACAAAGCCACATCACAATATCTAGAAAAAACTTAACTAAGAAGGAAATCAAGTACACAAATCATAAATCAAAGGTAATAAACATTTGTTTGTCTGTGTGCTTGTGTCTTTGTGTGCATGAGAAATAGAGAGAGCAATATTCAACAGGCTGACACTTTCCATGGACGACAGCCCATAAGGTCTCGCTTTAATGCATTATAAATACAAGTGATGGATAGATTGAATAGTCTGTCATGGGTAGCAGACTGCCATAATCAGCTTGATTGTACTCTTGTAAGGTTCTGAGAGCCGAAAGATTAACAGAGAAAATTTTGAACTACGAGTCTGTTGAACCCTAAGTGGTATGCGTACAGATGTGATCTTTGGAGTCCGACACAGGTACAAGGTGTTGGACTAGCAAACTGAAAAAAAAGATGACTTAAAGACACGATACCATATTCAAATAATTTAAATATATTTTTTCCAATAGAAGGTGTGAAAATATAGAAAACAATGTACTACTTTTACTTTAAACAATTAACTAACAAACACACTGATATTTTAATTAGGTTTTAAAAGAAGAAAGGTGCCGAAATATTTATCAACTTAGAAAACAGCGTTAAAAAGCACTAGAAGATCCCATGAGAACAGAAACGAGTCTCCAAATATTGGTATGAGTGTCTACAAGTGTCAGACACAGGTACATCGTACATTTTGAAATGTCCATGCAACATAGGTTGAACCATGTCAGACACAAGCCCATAGATGTAACCACATAATGGTTTGAGTCTATCTACATATATACAAATGTACAGAGATACATATATAGGGTATAAATCTAGCAACCTGAAGATGGAAAAAAGTGCATGTGGACTGTAAATCCTGCGCTACCCCCACCCCCTTCTCTCTCCTTTTTCATACTATATATTGGCACTCACCTACAATTGATCCAGACCCTCAATCCATCAAAGTTTGGGCCATTATTTTGCAGCTTCAGATCACCAGATAATATTTATATTTTTGCATAGTCAATATCCACATGAATATCTTTCTATTCCTATTCTCTCCCATGATCATCAAACACCCAGACAGGCTCCAAATAGGATATATTACCCATACCCCTACATCCATTTTTTGGGGTGTATTCCATATATATGTATAAAGTGATCGTTCAGTTACATCTTACATGGTAAATACCATGTGCTCAGTCAAAAAGTTGATTGTCAGCGCCAACCGCAGATCAATCCTACTTCTTCATATGCCCTAACCTGCAAACCTGTGCATGCCACCTCAACTCTTTTACTTACCCAAAAATAAAAAATCTAAGAGGACTTTTTATACCAAGACTGCCTTTTAAATAGTCTTGGACCTCACATGGTTGGGAGTGATATAAAGAAGACTATATGAGTAGGCAAGTATGAAGTTTAACACCCAACCGATCATCCTATCCCTTGCGTTAAACTTTAAAAAATAAATGACTTACTATTCATCAAAACTTAAAAAGGCCAAAATCATGTGGCTAGGATGATCAATTTGTAGTAAAACTTTACACACCATATTTATGTAGTATTGTAGTCACCTATCCAACACACCCAACTACTTAGGGCCCATGATCCATTTGATGGAAAATCTCATTAGATAGTCTCACTTGGAAAGCCTTACTAGTCTCACTCAATATACAAAAACATAATTCTAATTGGAAATTCTCATATACAGCAAAGATGCAATACATCAATGCTTTCTCAAACATTGGGCCCCAATTTTTTTGTCCAATCCTGTCCGACAAACACACTTCCTTCCCCTTATGAACTGTCAACTACATCACATCCCTCCCCCCACGACCCTCACCCATCCACATGATTCCTATTGTTAGATATAAAACCTTTGTTATATGCCTCTATGGTTTAGGATGCTAGGACTGGCCCCAAACATGATACACCTATATTCCCATATTTCATATCAATCTAACCCATTTTATGAGATAACCCCACCCTTTGACATGAGCTATCAAAAAATTTGGATGGATTATAACCTTGAAGACACAAGGCATCCATCTTTATCTATCTTTGTGTGAAAAGAACAAGCTGGCATGGCAACCCTTTCCAATGCAAGTATGATCTCTAGAGACATTTCATCAATGGAAGAGCTTGTCGTAAGTCACCTTTTTTCCCAATTTGCAACAAGCTAGGCAGCTCACACAACTCATTCTTGCCCATGAACCGATGACCTTTATTTTTTGAAAGATGAATGGATGACTGTTACTATATGACATGTGACAAGTTGGTAGGTTGCACTAGCCCCAACAAATACAAAGGAAGAATTCCCGATTAGGCATTTAACAGAACACAAAAGTTGGAATTTGCCAACGAGACAGACTATTCAGAAGATGCCTGATCACAATCCTCCTTGTCCAATGACCTGCAACACAATAATAAGCCACATCCTACAATTACATGGACAAACGCAAAACAAGAAGCCATTGCACTCGTGGTACTTCAATTTTATGCCTGAAACAATGCAATTGACAATATCACATCTTGAAATAACTTTGGGACTCAAAATTTCATCTCACATTGCAACGAAGAGTACCTGCAAGAGCGCGCAACCTTTTGAAGACCATCAGTAGAAAAACCAGAACATTTATCCAGCTTAAGTGCCAGGAGCATGTGACCACGAGCTTTAACTAGAACCTCCAGATCCACATCCCTCACAATCATCCGTCGGAAATGGAGTGATTTCAGGCAATTAAAAGCCTCTGAAATCTCAATGACCCAAGGTCTCACATATCCTCCCCAATCCGCAGGTATGAGATTGAACATCGCTGCTCGAGGCTGACCTTTCAGTTTCAACGATTCAAGGCGTGGAAACCTCATCCTGAGATGAGCAGGGGTAGTTGTGTAGCATAGAGCAATAGTAACATGCTTCCGTGTCAAAGCATCAATATTGTACCACTTTCGGCATACCAATGAAACAGCACCCCGGTCATGTGGGTCATCTATATATGCCATAACACACTCTAGAGCCACATCTGAAAGTCCAAAACTCATAGCCCTGCTGAAACTTCTATTCTCCATTGATAAAATGCCACGGCTGAATCAGAATCAAAGACACTAAAGCAACCTATACCAAATTTGCTTACCCAAAGCACCAATTAGAACACTTTTCACAACTTGAAAGCTCTTCCAACCCTTGACGCTGTAGAAACCAACACAGAAGATGGATCATGAATCAGAAAACTTCAGAAATAAAGGCTTTCAGAAAATTAAGCCAAAATTTTCTCAAGAAACCTCTTACAGCTAAAATAATTCAAGGGCTATAACCATCAATTTCATCATCAAAACTATAGACAAAAAACCAATTCTGCAAATATCCTACATAACCAACATAAATTAAAGAAGTTGCAAACCAAACTGTAATAAAACTAAAACTTAACTTTATTAGCTCGAACTAGAATCTTCAAAAACACCACCAATTGAAACAGGTCAAATCTACTCCAAACAGGAATAAAAAAAGAGAAAAATCAAACCAAAATCTTCACAATCAGAAATCCATCACACCCACAAATAATGAGGTTTCAAATTCCCAAATACATCCAACAGGTTAAACACACAAAAAATCAAAACTGCTACAGCAGCAGATTCCAAGCTCTCCAGGATTCCAATTGCCTCAAATACCCCAAAACTATACTATATTCAAACAAAATTGATCCTTGCCAATCACTTAAATAGCAAAACCAACAGATCTCATAAAAACTAGTAAAAACAAAATCAATAACAGCTACAGTTAGTGATTCCGAGCTCCAGACCTCCAACACCCTCGAGAACTCCAAAATTGCAACCAGCCAGCCAAAAAGCAATCCTTTTCTATCACTTCAAGAGAAGAAACCAATCAAATCGCCATAAACCCAGTAAAAGAAATAAAATAAGACCACTTCAGCTGCTGTTTCCAAGCTTCAGACTTCCCACGAACCACAAAATCCAGCTCCAAATCAGTATCCTTTTTAATCAATCAATTCGCCTCGAAACAAGTAAAAACAAAATTAAAACCGATGCAACAGCAGATTCCAAGCTCTAAAACTGCAATAGCCTCAAAACACAAAAGCCCGCACCAAATCCACTCCGAAGTCAATACATAAGGTTCAGATGTAGCTGAAAACACCTACGTAACGAGATGGAAAACTAGGACTTTTAGACACCTGTGCTGTTTCTGTTCTTCTGCAGTAGTTGATGGAAGAATCTGCCGTAAATACCGTCGGATCCTTCATCCTACCCGAAGATTCAGATCATCCGAGCATGATGAAAATCTACGGTCGAGATGGCGCCTGAGGCGAGAGACGGGCGGTAGATGGGAGGGGATGGTGGGAATGCGTCGGGAAGAGGGAGAGAGAGAAGATGTCTGCTTTTCTGAGAAGGGTTTGGATCGATTCTTTCTCTAGACGTCTTTGCAGTCACTGACCACTTGATTATCTTTTCTATTTTTTAATATTTATTTTATTAGCGTGAAGTCGCTGCGTGAGAGACGGGCTTGTGACACGTAGTAGGAAGTAAAGGTTCGTTTTCCGACAAAATTAAAATAATGGTTCCATTATTGAGATGACATTGGTTGATGATAATTAATTTTAATTTATTTTAGATTTGATTTAAGACAAAATTGAATTGTCTGACTAAAGAGATTTTTATAAAATTTATATATTAAAAATACTTTCAATTAGATTTGACACTGCATCAAATTGAGTCAATTTTGAATTTGGTCTTGTTTAAATTCAAATTAATAATTCTCAAATAAGTGAGTTAGTTGATTCACATTTATTTTGAGTTTATATCGATTTTTACATTATATATTTAAATTAATTCATTTAAAGATTTTAAATAATAAAATATTATAAATCTTTAGAATATAAATACATATTCAATAATTAAACATTCACATATAAAAACATTAAAAAAATTAAATATCTACAAGACATTAAGATATTTATGAGTTATAAATTTAATATATAAATAATATTTCAATAAAATTATAAAAATGAAAAACATGTAAAAAGTCTTTCAATTATATCTTTAATATCGTTTTTTTTTTTTTTTGTTAAATTCAACCTTTAAACAATATTTCAATGACATAAAAATAATATATAATCTAATTATATCAATCTTAATATATATCGTAACACTTTTCTCAAACTCGTACTAATTTTTTAATTGAGTTTAAATTTATTTAGTACCATATTCGGACGATTAGACGATGACAACAACCAACCGAACTGAATATAAGATGGAGTAGAGACTTAGATCCTTTTTTTTCCAACTATGCATCCATTAGATTTATAACGGGAGACAACAAACTCGTGAGGCTCATGAGAGTGTCGAGGTCATTTCTAAGCTGAGTGGGTAAGTAGAAAACAATAGAAGGTGGAAAAGTACGTCTAAATAAAAGGAATTTGACTCATTCATTAGACCTAGCATCCAAACTGATCACCAAAACCATGCATCCATCAAATGCTTTCTCATATCTCATAGTCCTCTTATAAAAGATGATGGTGATATTATCCTTTTTCTAATCTTATTTCTATAATGCTTGGTAAAAATTTATGCGGTGGATGATCTTTTTTAGTGATTTTATACTTTAATCATCTTGTTTTTTATATAGGTATTCAAGACATGTTGACTTAATTTTTAAAAAGATCTTCTCACACGAATTTTATGTAATTCGATACTGATTTCAATGTATTATTTATTTTGTCTTTCTGAATCACTTAGAATGATTCATAAGAGAAGATGGACAATAAAGTAAATCTATTCCTGTGAAAAAATCGCTATCAGTGTTGTGTGTGCAAAGTTGGTCTACTTTGGAGATGGTGATTTTTCAATCTTTGGAGTAAGTGATTAATCCTCCAAATGTTCCCTCCTTCACCAAAGATCCCTCCTTCGCCAAAGATCCGATTTTCCGTGAGTCTTCTCTCTTGCGCCTATTCCCATCACACATCAAAAGAAACCCACTCTTCTTTACCTCCCTCCTCTCACAGCTGAAGTGTAGAAATATAACTCACATGCCACAAAACATTATAACACCGGATTTACGTGGAAAACCCATCAGGGAAAAAACCACGATTGAAAGAGTATATTATTTCACTGTAATTTTTCTATATACATCGGAGATATATTTATAGGAGAGAAACTACAAGAAAGAGTTCTAAATAGAACTCTGAGACCCGATTGAGTTAGGACTCTGAGACCTAATGGAGTTAGGACTCAGAGTCCTACCCCTACACTCTTTTCCATTTCAACACTCCCCCTCAAGTAGGTGCGAAAATGTCGATTGAGCCCAACTTGGACAAAATATCTTGGAATTTAACAGCAGAGAGACTTTTTGTGAAGATATCTGCTAATTGTTGATCACTGCGAACAAACGGAGTAGAAATAACATTAGCTTGCAAATTTTCCCGAACAAAATGACAATCCACCTCAATGTGTTTGGTTCTCTCATGAAACACCGGATTTGAAGCAATGTGAATAGCAGCTTGATTATCACAAAACATTTGCGTTGGCTGATTAGAACTAAAACCCAAATCTTGCAATAAGGACCGAAGCCAAATAACTTCACTGGTGGTTAAAGCCATTGCACGATATTCTGCTTCTGCACTTGATCTTGCAACAACACTCTGCTTTTTACTTTTCCAAGTTACCAGATTTCCTCCCACAAATGTACAATATCCTGTTGTAGATCGTCGATCAACTGGACAACCTGCCCAATCAGCATCAGTATAAGTAGTAATGGAACTATTTCCATTTTTCTGCATCCATATTCCCCTTCCTGGAGAACCCTTCAAATATTGTAAAATTCGATTAACAGCATTCATGTGAGTAACTGTAGGTGCATGCATAAATCTGCTGACTAGACTGACTGCATAGGAAATATCTGGCCTAGTGATCGTAAGATAAATCAATCGACCAACCAACCTTTGAAACTGACCAATATCAGATAACAATTCTCCATCATTGTCAAGCTTACCTCCACTGTCAATTGGAGTATCTGATGGTTTAACTCCCATCTTTCCAATATCCTGCAACAGGTCCAGCACATATTTTCTTTGATTAAGGAATATGCCCTTCTTTGAGTAGGCAACTTCTAATCCAAGAAAATATTTTAACACTCCCAGATCTTTGATAGCAAATCTCTTGTGCAGTAGAGTCTTAAGTCTTGTAATTTCATTTTTGTCATCACCTGTGATCACTATATCATCAACATATACTAAAACAACAGTTGTACCACACATACCTTTTTTTACAAACAACGAAGAATCAGCCGCACTCCTTTTAAGTCCATTACTCATGAGAACAGAACTGAGCTTAGCATACCACGCACGGGGAGATTGCTTAAGTCCATATATGGCCTTTTTCAGCTTGCACACAAATCCAACTTTGGATTCTTGTGAATGTCCTGGTGGAACACTCATGTATACCTCTTCTTCTAGGTCACCATGCAAGAAAGCATTTTTTACATCCATCTGAGATAATTTCCAACCCTGATTTACTGCTAACGAGAGAATCACTCGAAAAGTGTTCATCTTTGCAACAGGTACAAAAGTCTCTGTGTAATCTTCTCCATATGTTTGTGTAAAACCTCTGGCAACCAGTCTTGCCTTGTGTCGCTCCACAGTTCCATCACTTTTATATTTGATTTTGTATATCCAACGACACCCAACTGTCTTCTTTCCGATAGGTAACTTGACTATATTCCAAGTTTTATTATCATCAAGTGCTTGCAATTCTTCTTTCATTGCCTGTCGCCAAACAGATATGGAATTAGCTTCACGAAATGTCTTTGGTTCTTGTTCACTGGACATTGCACTCAAGAAAGCCAAATGAGACGGAGTAACATTATCATATGTCAGAGAAGCCTCCATTGGGTATGATACAGCATGGTAAGTGAAGAAATCTTTCATTCCTTTTGGAGGACGAGTCTCTCTACTCGATCTCCGTAATGGAAGAGGAGGAGCCGGTATGTCAGTTGGTGGAGAAATCGGCTGAATTACTGCAGATGTAGTCTCAGTAGAAGCTGTTGGTATTTCAATTGCTGCAGACATTGGTTGGTTATCTGGAGATATAATCACTGTATTTCTGCTACACAAGATATCATCAGTTACAGTAGGAAGAGGTACCAAATCAGATAAGTTCTCCCCTTGGGACCGATTCCCAGAATCACTATGAACTGAGAAATACACTTCAGATTCAGCGAAGCGCACATCACGGGAGACAATGAGCTTGCGAGATGCTGGGTCATAACAAATGTACCCTTTCTGTGAAGAAGAATAGCCGAAAAAGACACATCTGACAGATCTGGCATCTAACTTGTCACGATGAAGAGGTTGGCGGTGGACATAACAGACACACCCAAACACACGCAGATGCGACAAATCAATCTGTCTATTCTTCAGCATTTCCAATGGTGATTTAAAATTGTTAACCCGACTAGGAAGTCGATTAATCAAATAGATGGCCGTCAGAACACCATGGGACCAGTACTGCTTAGGAATATGCATTTGAAACATAAGAGCTCGTTCAGTTTCTAAGATGTGACGGTTTTTCCGTTCTGACACACCATTCTGTTGTGGTGTACCCACGCAGCTAGTTTGATGAATGATGCCTTGGCTATGAAAATATTCGGCGAAATTAGCATTGACATATTCAGTGCCATTGTCAGAGCGGAAAATTTTCACCTTGGCATGAAACTGGGTAGTGATCATGTTGTGAAAGGCTTTGAAAGCAAGAAACACCTCATTCTTAGATTTGAGTAAGTACAACCATGTAACACGAGTACAATCATCAATGAATAAAACAAAATATTTATAACCATCATAAGAAGCAACTGGAGCACTCCATACATCAGAATGAATCAAATCAAAATGTTCAACAGATTTAGAACTAGAAGAAACAAATGGTAAACGAGTTTGTTTAGAAAATTGACAGACATCACAAACACTAGACGGAACAGAAATAGAAGGAAAAAGATAAGACAAAATACGACTTGAAGGATGTCCAAGCCGTTGGTGCAGGATGTGACTCTCTACTAAGTTCGTGGCTTTGTAGGCCTTAGTAGGTGATGTAGCAAGTATAACCCATTGGAATACGTGCCTTTACCAATCGTCCTCTTGGAAGTTCGATCCTGAAAGATGACAGAGTTAGGAGAAAAAATGACATCACAGTTCAAAGCATTAGTAAGTTTTCCAACAGACAGGAGTTGAGTTGGAAAAGAAGGGACAACAAGAGCAGTAGAAGAGACGCTATTTGAAAAAAAATCAGATCTGAACAGTAGACGAACGGGTGCTCAGATCTGAGGCGGAATGGCAACCGGCGCGGAACCAGATCTGAAAGACTCGAGAGACGGCGGCAGCGAAATCCAACTTCTGCGGCAGCAAGAGTGGATCGGCGGGGTCTGAGCAGATCGACCGGATCTGTACGCCGGAGCTGTTAACGTCAGATCTGTGCGTGAGTGAGGCACACGAGATGCACAGTAGCCGAGCAGTCGTCGGCGGGGCACAGAGAAGATTCAGGCGGCTGAAGGGCAGATCAGATCTGAGAGATCGGGGGAAGATGCCGACAGATACGCGCTCGGCGGCGGAGCGACGTCCGGTAGTAACCGGCGTCGGCAATCAGATCTCAACCGGTGGCGGTGACAAACCACGTTTGACCAAGCAGTGACGGCAAAAAACGAGGTCCAGTAGCAAAAGAGTCCTGTCACCGTGGGCTTGAAGAGTTTTTTGCTGATGTAGATCAAATCTCCGGTGTGTATTACAGAAGTCCGGCTGTGTGATTCCGACGTAGGATCGAAGTCTGACTGATACCATGTAGAAATATAACTCACATGCCACAAAACATTATAACACCGGATTTACGTGGAAAACCCATCAGGGAAAAAACCACGATTGAAAGAGTATATTATTTCACTGTAATTTTTCTATATACATCGGAGATATATTTATAGGAGAGAAACTACAAGAAAGAGTTCTAAATAGAACTCTGAGACCCGATTGAGTTAGGACTCTGAGACCTAATGGAGTTAGGACTCAGAGTCCTACCCCTACACTCTTTTCCATTTCAACATGAAGGTTTTCTCTCTCTTTTCTTCTTCTCTTCCTTTTCACTTCTTTTTCTCCCTGACCGCTGTAAGACAGTCACCGCCCGGCGCTATTTCCGTCGCCGATCGCCCCTCTATTTTCTTTCACCTTGTTTTCTCCTCTAATGTCTTCTCTCTTTGATTTCCTTTGTTTCAAACCAATCTCTCAGACGTTCGATCGTCTCCTCGGCAGCTTGGCATAAAGAATCCAAAAGCACTGTCCGAGTTCCCGCATAGGCCTTCTTCCATCTCGCTCTCTTTCCGCTTTCCTACGCTCCTTTCGTCCGTCAGATTTCCTCGCTCCCTCCATTCGCCGCCGCCGCCGCGGCGGCTGTCCGCCCCTCCGCAAGGCCTTGGTGATCGTTTTCTTCCTCTTCATCTGAACCGTCCGTTGAAGATCTCTCTTAGACGTTCGATCGCCGCCTCTGCAGCCTCGCATGAAGAATCCGTAAGCACTGCGCCGCCGCCTCTGCAGCTTGGCATGAAGAATCCGTAAGCACTGCCCAAGTTCCTTCTCGTTATTTGAATGTTTTGTATTGAATCATCATATCATTATCATCGATCATTTTAGAAGAGTCATGGATATTAATTTGAAATTTCATGAAGGATAGTGATATGAAATTTGAGTTTTGACTTCAAAATGATTGATGGTTAAAGTCTACTTAGGGCTCACTTTGAAATTTCTTTATAATGTTTGTGTTTGTAAGATAATAAACTTAAACACCAAATATAATAAATTTAGAAATCTTATTAAGAAAAGAGTTTTAACATATTGGGTTTTAATATAATTGACTGGATTTGTGAGAGAGTAATGGGATTAAGAGAACAAATCCAAGCTTAATGAATCCTCATTCATTTATGGGCATAAGAGTGTTCTAGTTCTGGCTATTTATAACATGTAGAGTGCACTTCTTAAAATCTAAATTGTTTATTAATTTTTATAATAATGAATTTAATTTAAAAATCTAATGACAAATTAAAGTTCACTTAATCTTCTCTATTAGAATCTCCAATTTTTGGAGTTAAAAAACTAATTTAATTGCTTTGACAATGTTAAAGAAAATAAATCTATTTGAATGCATGGCTATGCCATATTGGTGACGTCTGATCTTCTCTAGAGGAGAGTTGGGTGCTTGCTTGAAAGGACTGTATTGGTGATGACTGAGAGCTGGAGCTATTTAGGAAGCATAGACTAATATTTCCATTTCCTATGCTAATCAATTTGTTCCATCTCCTAAACTGCAATTATTTAAATTTCTAGACTGCATGAAGCCATAGACATGGATAAGAACCATTTTGGACCTATTTTCAAATTAACTTTTCTTTTGTAAAATAAATAAATGCTACCATAGAAATCTCCATTTACAATATGCTATATCACGAGTTGCAGATGCAATATAAGACCTGATTTCGTATTATCTCCGGCTGCAACTTGGGTCAGGCAGGTCGGGTTCCTTAAAATCCACTTCAACCTGAGTTGATATATATGGACTCGACTTGACCCTATCCGAATCAACCCGACTCTATCCGAATCAACCCGACCTGCATTCTGAACACATTTTAACCTAATTTTAGTCGGGTCGAATTGGGTCAGGTCGGTTCAGATTAAATTGTAAAATCCTCAATTCGATCCGCGAGTTGCAGCCCTAAAGTTGATTAAATTCTCGACAAGTAGAGATTGTTGAGATTGATTCAAATTTCATCCATTATTTTCTTACCCAAAATCAAGGAGGGCGGACAGTGGTGTCGGTGGAATATCTCTGCACACGGCAACATGTATTTTCGAGAAAATCTCTCCTGGGTGTATATGGCATTAAGAGAAATCCAATCTAGTAGTATACGGTAATAGAGAGAGAAAAACTAGGACTCCCACATGCGTTGGAGGCTCGAATAAGAGGAAGGAAGCCTTTGTAGGCGCAAGAACACACGGCAGCATGCAACTATTAGAAATTATATACGGAAATAAATCAATCACAGTGATAAAATAAACACAGTGTCGATCTTCTCTGCTGATCTTACCGTCCTCTCTTTGTCTTCTCTCTGCGTTTTTCATATGCTCGTTTCTCATAATAAAAATGATATTGCATGTGCACTCACAATGGACTGGTTGGCTTGGCTGCTGTGATCCACTAATCCATCTATGAAAGAGAGAGAAGACAATTGTTTCAGTCGATAGAGAAGAGTCTTCACCTGGTGAAGAAGAGAAGAGGAATTTAGTGCCAGTGCCCACCCCAATTCCTCTTCTTCTTCCTCTCCAGAAGAAGCGACTTCTTTTGATGAAGATACAGATAAAACCATGAAAACCAACTGTTGCAGATGAAAAGAATAGTGGAAGAAAGATAGCAGGGTGGGGTGGTTCAATTCTCCCTCTCCACAAGAAATCACTTCTCATTCTCACAAACCCTTCTGTTACTTTCCATGATCGTTAAAAGAGAAGAGACTTCAACCGAGGAAGAAACAAGGAGACTCTTATCTTGAACAAACCGAAGAAGAAACTGAATCCAGTTCCCCAGTTTCAATTTCCATTTACAGCTGTCCATTTACCGGTGTTCTACCCACCGACTAAAAACAACATTTTGGTGGTTATCTGTCAGCCATAAAGACTTTTCGAAAATACGAATTCTATCAGCGATAAAACACTAATATAATTTCTTTCTCCTTTTTTATTGAGTTTTTTTAAATACAAAAAATAAAAACTCTAGTGTAAGCATATTATTGTTAAAAAGAAAAAAATTAGGGAGTATTTTGGAATTTCAATAGAAATTTCAGCTGAAAATTTAACATAAAATTTCACTCAGAAGTTCAAAATACGAATTCCATCAGCGATAAAACACATATAATTTCTTTCTCCTTTTTATTGAATTTTCAAAAATACAAAAATTAAGCAAAAAGAGAAAAATAAAAACTCTAGTAACCATATTATTTTTAATAAAACTCTAGTGATATGATTAATGAACAGAATTCACCAACCGATTTTAAAACTGACTTTGAAGTTGGTTCATCACTTCATGGGACGCCTATATAAGGAAGTGCATGGGCATAGAAAACTTCTAAACATTGCTTAATGGAGAGAGGAGTATCAAGAAGAAGAATAAGGAGAGAATGAAAGAAGAGAAGTCATTTCTTCTGGAGGAGGATGAACAGGAGCGAAGACAGGATTGCATTCTTATCAAACAATAAGTAAGCAAGCTCACTCTCTCTTCTTCATCCTTCTCCAGGTGAACTACCTTCTCTCTCAATGACCCATTCATTTTCTATGTAAGATAAACAAGGTCAGAGACGATTCAGAAACCAACTCTTCGATTCCTATTCTATGAAGCAGAAGAAAAGGAAGGAAGTGAGGAGGGCACTGCCACTCTTCGATTCCTTTTCGTCTCTTATCTTCTCTTCGACCGCAACCGTTGTTATCTCTCATGGATGGATTAGAGGATCCCAACAACGTGTGACGAAGATGGAAACCACCGATTATAGAATAGAAGAATTGTGAGATTTTTTTTTGTTATCCCCCTTTCTTTCTCTGTTTTCTCCCTGTTATATGTGAGTTTTCCTCAACCCGTCGACGGTGCTCGACCGTACCCAGGGAAGTCCCCCTTCCCTCCTTCTTTCCCTCTTCTCGACCGTAATTGAAGAGGCTTCTCTCGCGTGTCCGGACTGCCCGCCTGCGCCAGAGTCTCGACTGACAACCCCTGCTTCCCCCCTGATACCTTCGAACGACCGATTGGCTCGTTTTTCCCTTACGACCACCGACGCATTTGCAGCGCTCCCCTGCAGTCCTGCCGTTCCCAACGCTGCCAGCCCTTCCGTCCCCATCCACTGCCCTCCATCTCCGCCTCCAGCCGCCGGACCCTGCCAATCCCTGCCACCACTCAATCGTCCTTAATATGAATCTCCAGAACCCATTCGACCGTCAACCCATTCCCTGTTTTCGTTTTCTTTTTCTTTTAAACCCACCGATCCTGTCATCCTTCATTCCTTACCCATTTACCCAGCCTACCCATACTCTCTACTCCCGATCCCTAGAGCCAAGTCTTGTATTCTTCCTTTCTTTCTTTCGCTTTTCTTCTAATATCACTGGCCTGTATAATGTCGAAGACAAGAGACTTGTTCTGAAGAAGAAGAAGAAAAGAAATTGAGGTGGGATTGAGAGGGCTCTGAATTGAATGTGGTTTCGAAACCGACTCTGACCTTTTTTTTCTTATAATATTGAAATGATTTTTAAAATTCCTAAACGTCCATGGTCAACCTGCAAAACAATGGTAATTGAAGAAAATGGTAATGCAGTCACTAAATTGTCAATGAGATTAAAAGCAGACTTCTAACACCAGTGACTGCATTACCATTACTAACGTGAACAATTTAATTATGTATAAAACAAGGAAATATACATAATGACAGTAATTAAACAAAAAATTTAAATGATGTCAACTGGATATTTTATTGAAGACCTACAATGTATATACTAATATACGACTTCACAAATACACCGGCATAACTCTTTTCTTGCCCTTTGTATTTGCACGTTACATTTGATTATTTGAATATGTCTGTCTTTGCAGGTTACATTTGATTATTTGAATATGTGAGAAAATGGAAGTAGTAGTAGGACTTAAAGTTAGGTCGGGTGAGGTCGGGTTTGAATAAATTTATTTTAACTCATGTTAAAATTTATTAAATTCGACTTGATCCGAACTGAATGGATGATCAAGATTACTTAACTTGGCCAGATCTAAATTTCTGATCCCAGTGAACCCAAGTGTTGTTTTATAACTTGATGCACTCAGGTCGAGTCAGGTTACGTTAGATCGAGTCGAGTTGATTTTAAATTTCTCAACTAAATAGTATCATAGTCACAAATAGTGTTCTCAGGATATTAACGGCTATTTGATAATATTGGAATATTTTCAAATTCTTGAATTTTTACCGTGGAAAATCTTGCAAAAGATATAATATTTTTATTGGTATTTTACTAAGAATTTATCGGTATTTTACTAAGAATTTATTGGTATTTTACTAAGAATTTATCGGAATATTATCGTTATGTTACTATTTATCGCAAATTTGTCGAGAATTTATCGTAGTGGCAATAAATCTCGAGATATTAACGGCCGACAAAAACTTGATAAATTTATTAATTTTTATAATAATGAATTTAATTTAAAAATCTAATGACAAATTAAAGTTCACTTGATCTTTTCTATTAGAATCCCCAAAATTTGGAAAAAAAAAACTAATTTAATTGCTTTGGCAATGTTAAAGTATGGAGACTTGAACAAAATTAAAGTATGGACTCTCAATTTTCATGCCCTACCAATGATGTATGATGAATTCACTCATTATTTTATTACAATCAGTCTTTCGGAGCATTGCCATTTCTCATGGAAAGATATTTTTAAACTATTAGTGGGATGATCACAAAAATGGAAGCAAATTCTTCCACAGCCACCTTCTCATCTCCCGTTCATATTTATGTAAAGTAGAGAAACTATGGCTTATAAAAACCCATCCTTGGGTGTAAATCGAACATCTTCCTAGCAACCCCCGCCCAGTCACAGTTTCAGGTCTGCCTCCCTTCTCCACCGTCCCTAGCCTTCTTGCATCTTTTCCTCCCTCCACTCTTCCACCCCTCTCTGTTTCCCTCTCCCAAGCCGATCACAAGTCATGCTTTCCCAGATCCGATTTTCCCTGTCTCCTCTATACAAATCACCTCTCTCCCTATTCTCGATCTCTTCTAGAGAACCCAATCTCTCTAGACCTCTTCCTCTCTTGGCAAAGAACAAATTGGCAGCCACAGTATGTCGACGATTCTGGTCAGCCGGACGCTACCATCCTTCTGCCGCCGACGCTGACCTTGCACGAGAAGCCGATGAATTCGAATGGAACCGGAATGTTGAGTTCAAAAGGCAGAACCCTTTCTCCTTGAACCCTTTTTACTTTAATTAGGTTTTTAATTGATTTTTTATTCAAAAAACAGCAAAGGTTATTTTCAAAAAGAAAATGTTGTAGATTTTGTCATACTCCTTTTCTGATATACTCATGACTGGACTTTGAAACCCGGAAGAAGCTCGGATGTTTTATTCTCATCCAAAAACTGATGTATGTTAGACCAACTTGAATGACCAATTAGCTATAGAGATGCCTTGAGCCCAAGCTTCTTGTTTTTCCTTGACTATGAAACTATAACAGGTGAAATCTTTTGGTGTACCCCAAACTGCATTCACTTGAATGTTCTGGGTACCACTACTATGGAGAAATTTAAAAATTGCACATCAGAGTAGAGTTCTTTTCAATTTTCCTGTCTGCCAGTTTCACATGCATAATTTAGTTTCTACTTACCTACTATTGCAACTTCCAATTGTAGTGTAATGGGAAGCCATCCAGTGGTTCAAATGCCAGTGGTTCAAATGTTCAAATCCTCCCGTGATTTGGTTACATACAAATGCTTCTCAACAAATGATTGTGGGATAAAGAAAATGTATTTGTATGCATGGCTGTGCCATATTGGTGACGTCTGGTCTTCTGAAGCATAGACTAATATTTCCATTTCCT